>OV702293.1:479506588-480196759 GCA_916181665.1 Avena sativa | reverse complement strand
GCAACCACAAAACGCAAAAGCGACGACTTTTTAGGCATATTTATCATACATGCAAATCGCTCAAGAACCCTAAAACTATGGGCAATAGCTCATGAAATGGACATAAAACGCCAAAACAACGAGTTTTGGTTATATCTCTCAAACATGTAAATCGCCTGGGAACCCCAAAACTGTTGGCAATAGCTCATTGAAACAGCCATAAAACTCGAAAATAATGAGGTTCTTGGTCATTCCCTCAAAAAATGTATCGGGCCTTAGGGTCGTTGTAAATCGCCATGCAACAACAAAATTGTGGGCGATAACTCATGAAAATGCTCATAAAACGCAAAAAGGCTGAGTTTTTGGTCATAACTCTAAAACATGTAAATCGCCGAGAACCCTAATATTATGGGAAATGGCTCATGAAAACGGCCATAAAACGGAAAAACGCGAACTTTTGGTCATACCTCTCAAACATATAAATCCCACTTGAAAACCAAAACATGAGCAATCGTTCATGAAAATGCCCATAAAGAACGAAAACAACGAGGTTCTTAGTCATGCCCTCAAAAATGTATCGGGCCTTACGGTCATTTTAAATCACTCAGGAACAACAATAATATGGGCAATAATTCATGAAAATGCTCATAAAACGCAAAAAATACGAGTTTTTGGTCATAACTCTAAAACATGTAAATCGCCCTGGAACCCCAAGACTATGGGCAATAGCTCATGAAAATGTCCATAAAACGCAAAAACGATGTCTTTTTGGTCATACCTCTCAAACATATTAATCGCACTGAAACCCCAAAACCGGGGGCAATAGCTCATGAAAACGGCCAAAAACACGAAAAAGCCGAGAATTTGGTCATGCCCTCAAACATCTATCGGGCCTTATTATTGTTCTAACTCGCCTTGGAACCCAAAAACTATGGGAAATAAGTCATCAAAGTGGCCATAAAACACAAAAATACGAGTTTTTGGTCATAACTCTGAAACATGTAAATCGCCCTAGAACCCCAAAATTCTGGGCAATATATAGCTCATGAAAACGACCATAAAACGCACAAATGATGAATTTTTAGGCATACCTCTCAAACATGTAAATCGCCCTGGAACCCTAAAACTGTGGGCAATAGCTCATGAAAATGGCCATAAAACACGAAAACAACGATTTCTTAGTCATGCCCTCAAACATCTATCGGGCCTTACTATCGTTCGAAATCGCACTGAAACCCTGAAACCGTGGGTAATAACTCATAAAAATGACCATAAAACACCAAAATACATGTTTTTGGTCGTAACTATAAAACATGTAAATTGCCCTGAAACCCCAAAACTAAGAGAAATAGCTCATGAAAACAGCCATAAAACACAAAAACGATGAATTTTTGGGCATACCTATCAGACATGTAAATCGCCCTAGAACCCGAAAACTGTGGGCAATAGCTCATGAAAAGGCCATAAAACGCAAAAACGACGAGTTTTTGGTCATATCTCACAAATGTGTGTCGGGTCCATACGGGCCATGCAAATCCCCCTTGAAACCCAAAATATGGGCAATACCTCATGAAAACAGCCATAAAACACGAAAACAACGAGTTCTTGTTCATGTCCTAAAAAATGTATCGGGCCTTACGGTCGTTAGAAATCGCCCTGGAACCCCAAAATTATGGGCAAAGAAATCATGGAAGTGGGCATAAAACGTAAAAGTACAAGTTTTTGGTCATAACTCTGAATCATCATGTAAATAGCCTAAACTGCAAAACTATGGGCAATAGCTCATGAAAACCGCCAAAAATGGCAAAACGACAATTTTTGGTCATAACTCTCAAACAAGTAAATCACCATGGAACCCCAAAACTGTGGGTAGTAGCTCATGAAAACGGCCAAAAACACGAAAACGACGAGTTTTTGGTCATGCTCTCAAAAATGTATTAGGCTTTACGGTCAATGTAAATCGCCCGAAACCCCAAAACTATGAGCAATAACTTTTGAAACGGACATCAATCGCAAAAATGACCACTTTTGGGGCACACCTCTCAAACCTTTTAATCGCTCTGGAGCCTACAAAATGTGGGCAGTAGCTCATGAAACAGCCATAAAACACGAAAGCGACGAGTTTTTGGTCATATCTCTCAAACATGTATCAGGTCTTCCAGGCCATGCAAATCCCCCTTGAAACCCAATATATAGGCAATAGCTCATGAAAACGCCATAAAGCACGAAAACGATGAGTTCTTGGTCATGCCCGCAAAAATGTATCAGGCCTTACAGTTGTTGTAAATCGCCCTGAAACCCCAAAATTGTAGGCACCAACTCATGAAAATGGCCATAAAACACGAAAACGATGATTTCTTGGTCCTGCCCTCAAACATATATCGGGCCTTGCTTTGATTCAAAATCGCCCTAGAACCGCAAAACTGTGGGCAATAACTCATAAAAATGGCCATAAAACGCCAAAAAAAATAGTTTTTGGTCACAGCTCTTAAATATGTAAATTGCCCTAGAACCCCAAAACTATGCGCAATAGCTCATGAAAGCAACCACAAAACGCAAAAGCGACGACTTTTTAGGCATATTTATCATACATGCAAATCGCTCAAGAACCCTAAAACTATGGGCAATAGCTCATGAAATGGACATAAAACGCCAAAAGTTTTAGTTTTGGTTATATCTCTCAAACATGTAAATCGCCCGGGAACCACAAAACTGTTGGCAATAGCTCATTAAAACAGCCATAAAACTCGAAAATAATGAGGTTCTTGGTCATTCCCTCAAAAATGTATCGGGCCTTAGGGTCGTTGTAAATCGCCATGCAACAACAAAATTGTGGGCGATAACTCATGAAAATGCTCATGAAACGCAAAAAGGCTGAGTTTTTGGTCATAACTCTAAAACATGTAAATCGCCTAGAACCCTAAGATTATGGGAAATGGCTCATGAAAACGGCCATAAAACGGAAAAAACGCGACTTTTTGGTCATACCTCTCAAACATATAAATGCCCCTCGAAAACCAAAACATGAGCAATCGCTCATGAAAATGCCAATAAAGAACGAAAACAACGAGGTTCTTAGTCATGCCCTCAAAAATTTATCGGGCCTTGCGGTCATTTTAAATCACTCAGGAACAACAATACTGTGGGCAATAACTCATGAAAATGCTCATAAAACGCAAAAAAAATACGAGTTTTTGGTCATAACTCTGAAACATGTAAATCGCCCTGGAAACCCAAGACTATGGGCAATAGGTCATGAAAATGTCCATAAAACGCAAAAACGATGACTTTTTGGTCATACCTCTCAAACATATCAATCGCACTGAAACCCCAAAACCGGGGGCAATAGCTCATGAAAACGGCCAAAAACACGAAAAAGCCGAGAATTTGGTCATGCCCTCAAACATCTATCGGGCCTTATTATCGTTCTAACTCGCCTCGGAACCCAAAAACTATGGGAAATAAGTCATCAAAGTGGCCATAAAACACAAAAAATACGAGTTTTTGGTCATAACTCTGAAACATGTAAATCGCCCTAGAACCCCAAAATTCTGGGCAATATATAGCTCATGAAAACGACCATAAAACGCAAAAATGATGAATTTTAGGCATACCTCTCAAACATGTAAATCGCCCTGGAACCCTAAAACTGTGGGCAATAGCTCATGAAAATGGCCATAAAACACGAAAACAACGAGTTCTTAGTCATGCTCTCAAACATCTATCGGGCCTTACTATCGTTCGAAATCGCACTGAAACCCTAAAACCGTGGGCAATAACTCATGAAAATGACCATAAAACACCAAAAGACAAGTTTTTGGTCGTAACTATAAATGATGTAAATTGCCCTGTAACCCCAAAACTAGGAGAAATAGCTCATGAAAACAGCCATAAAACGCAAAAACGATGAATTTTTAGGCATACCTATCAGACATGTAAATCTCCCTAGAACCCTAAAACTGTTGGCAATAGCTCATGAAAAGGCTATAAAACACAAAAACGACGAGTTTTTGGTCATATCTCTCAAATGTGTATCGGTTCATACGGGCCATGCAAATCCTCAGTGAAACCCAAAATATGGGCAATACCTCATGAAAACAACCATAAAACACGAAAACAACGAGTTCTTGTTCATGTCCTAAAAAATGTATCAGGCCTTACGGTCGTTAGAAATCGCCCTGGAACCCCAAAATTGTGGGCAAATAAATCATGGAAGTGGGCATAAAACGTAAAAATACAAGTTTTTGGTCATAACTCTGAATCATCATGTAAATAGCCTAAACTGCAAAACTATCGGCAATAGCTCATGAAAACCGCCAAAAATGGCAAAACGACAATTTTTGGTCATAACTCTCAAACAAGTAAATCACCATGGAACCCCAAAACTGTGGGTAGTAGCTCATGAAAACGGCCAAAAACACGAAAACGACGAGTTTTTGGTCATGCTCTCAAAAATGTATTAGGCTTTACGGTCAATGTAAATCTCCCGAAACCCCAAAACTGTGAGCAATAACTTTTGAAAACGGACATCAAACGCAAAAATGACCACTTTTGGGGCACACCTCTCAAACCTATTAATCGCTCTGGAGCCTACAAAATGTGGGTAGTAGCTCATGAAACAGCCATAAAACACGAAAACAAAGAGTTTTTGGTCATATCTCTCAAACATGTATCAGGTCTTGCAGGCCATGCAAATCCCCCTTGAAACCCAATATATAGGCAATAGCTCCTGAAAACGCCATAAAGCACGAAAACGATGAGTTCTTGGTCATGCCCGCAAAAATGTATTAGGCCTTACACTTGTTGTAAATCGCCCTGAAACCCAAAATTGTGGGCACCAACTCATGAAAATGGCCATAAAACACGAAAACGATGATTTCTTGGTCCTGCCCTCAAACATATATCGAGCCTTGCTTTCATTCAAAATCGCCCTAGAGCCGCAAAACTGTGGGCAATAACTCATGAAAATGGCCATAAAACGCCAAAAAAATAGTTTTTGGTCACAACTCTTAAACATGTAAATTGCCCTAGAACCCCAAAACTATGCGCAATAGCTCATGAAAGCAACCACAAAACGCAAAAGCGACGACTTTTTGGGCATACTTAGCATACATGCAAATCGCTCAAGAACCCTAAAACTATGGGCAATAGCTCATGAAATGGACATAAAATGCCAAAACAACGAGTTTTGGTTATATGTCTCAAACATGTAAATCGCCTGGGAACCACAAAACTGTTGGCAATAGCTCATGAAAACAGCCATAAAACTCGAAAATAATGAGGTTCTTGGTCATTCCCTCAAAAATGTATCGGACCTTAGGGTTGTTGTAAGTCGCCATGGAACAACAAAATTGTGGGAGATAACTCATGAAAATGCTCATAAAACACAAAAAAGACGAGTTTTTGGTCATAACTCTAAAACATGTAAATCGCCTAGAACCCTAACATTATGGGAAATGGCTCATGAAAACGGCCATAAAACGGAAAAAACGCGACTTTTTGGTCATACCTCTCAAACATATAAATCCCCCTCGAAAACCAAAACATGAGCAATCGCTCATGAAAATGCCAATAAAGAACGAAAACAACGAGGTTCTTAGTCATGCCCTCAAAAATTTATCGGGCCTTGCGGTCATTTTAAATCACTCAGGAACAACAATACTGTGGGCAATAACTCATGAAAATGCTCATAAAACGCAAAAAAATACGAGTTTTTGGTCATAACTCTGAAACATGTAAATCGCCCTGAAAACCCAAGACTATGGGCAATAGGTCATGAAAATGTCCATAAAACGCAAAAACGATGACTTTTTGGTCATACCTCTCAAACATATCAATCGCACTGAAACCCCAAAACCGGGGGCAATAGCTCATGAAAACGGCCAAAAACACGAAAAAGCCGAGAATTTGGTCATTCCCTCAAACATCTATCGGGCCTTATTATCGTTCTAACTCGCCTCGGAACCCAAAAACTATGGGAAATAAGTCATCAAAGTGGCCATAAAACACAAAAAATACGAGTTTTTGGTCATAACTCTGAAACATGTAAATCGCCCTAGAACCCCAAAATTCTGGGCAATATATAGCTCATGAAAACGACCATAAAACGCAAAAATGATGAATTTTTAGGCATACCTCTCAAACATGTAAATCGCCCTGGAACCCCAAAATTGTGGGCAATAGCTCATGAAAATGGCCATAAAACACGAAAACAACGAGTTCTTAGTCATGCCCTCAAACATCTATCGGGCCTTACTATCGTTCGAAATCGCACTAAAACCCTAAAACCGTGGGCAATAACTCATGAAAATGACCATAAAACACCAAAAGACAAGTTTTTGGTCGTAACTATAAATGATGTAAATTGCCCTGAAACCCCAAAACTAGGAGAAATAGCTCATGAAAACAGCCATAAAACGCAAAAACGATGAATTTTTAGGCATACCTATCAGACATGTAAATCTCCCTAGAACCCTAAAACTGTTGGCAATAGCTCATGAAAAGGCTATAAAACACAAAAACGACGAGTTTTTGGTCATATCTCTCAAATGTGTATCGGTTCATACGGGCCATGCAAATCCCCAGTGAAACCCAAAATATGGGCAATACCTCATGAAAACAACCATAAAACACGAAAACAACGAGTTCTTGTTCATGTCCTAAAAAATGTATCAGGCCTTACGGTCGTTAGAAATCGCCCTGGAACCCCAAAATTGTGGGCAAATAAATCATGGAAGTGGGCATAAAACGTAAAAATACAAGTTTTTGGTCATAACTCTGAATCATCATGTAAATAGCCTAAACTGCAAAACTATGGGCAATAGCTCATGAAAACCGCCAAAAATGGCAAAACGACAATTTTTGGTCATAACTCTCAAACAAGTAAATCACCATGGAACCCCAAAACTGTGGGTAGTAGCTCATGAAAACGGCCAAAAACACGAAAACGACGAGTTTTTGGTCATGCTCTCAAAAATGTATTAGGCTTTACGGTCAATGTAAATCTCCCGAAACCCCAAAACTGTGAGCAATAACTTTTGAAAACGGACATCAAACGCAAAAATGACCACTTTTGGGGCACACCTCTCAAACCTATTAATCGCTCTGGAGCCTACAAAATGTGGGTAGTAGCTCATGAAACAGCCATAAAACACGAAAACAAAGAGTTTTTGGTCATATCTCTCAAACATGTATCAGGTCTTGCAGGCCATGCAAATCCCCCTTGAAACCCAATATATAGGCAATAGCTCCTGAAAACGCCATAAAGCACGAAAACGATGAGTTCTTGGTCATGCCCGCAAAAATGTATTAGGCCTTACACTTGTTGTAAATCGCCCTGAAACCCCAAAATTGTGGGCACCAACTCATGAAAATGGCCATAAAACACGAAAACGATGATTTCTTGGTCCTGCCCTCAAACATATATCGAGCCTTGCTTTCATTCAAAATCGCCCTAGAGCCACAAAACTGTGGGCAATAACTCATGAAAATGGCCATAAAACGCCAAAAAAATAGTTTTTGGTCACAACTCTTAAACATGTAAATTGCCCTAGAACCCCAAAACTATGCGCAATAGCTCATGAAAGCAACCACAAAACGCAAAAGCGACGACTTTTTGGGCATACTTAGCATACATGCAAATCGCTCAAGAACCCTAAAACTATGGGCAATAGCTCATGAAATGGACATAAAACGCCAAAACAACGAGTTTTGGTTATATGTCTCAAACATGTAAATCGCCTGGGAACCACAAAACTGTTGGCAATAGCTCATGAAAACAGCCATAAAACTCGAAAATAATGAGGTTCTTGGTCATTCCCTCAAAAATGTATCGGACCTTAGGGTTGTTGTAAGTCGCCATGGAACAACAAAATTGTGGGAGATAACTCATGAAAATGCTCATAAAACACAAAAAAGACGAGTTTTTGGTCATAACTCTAAAACATGTAAATCGCCTAGAACCCTAACATTATGGGAAATGGCTCATGAAAACGGCCATAAAACGGAAAAAACGCGACTTTTTGGTCATACCTCTCAAACATATAAATCCCCCTCGAAAACCAAAACATGAGCAATCGCTCATGAAAATGCCTATAAAGAACGAAAACAACGAGGTTCTTAGTCATGCCCTCAAAAATTTATCGGGCCTTGCGGTCATTTTAAATCACTCAGGAACAACAATACTGTGGGCAATAACTCATGAAAATGCTCATAAAACGCAAAAAAATACGAGTTTTTGGTCATAACTCTGAAACATGTAAATCGCCCTGGAAACCCAAGACTATGGGCAATAGGTCATGAAAATGTCCATAAAACGCAAAAACGATGACTTTTTGGTCATACCTCTCAAACATATCAATCGCACTGAAACCCCAAAACCGGGGGCAATAGCTCATGAAAACGGCCAAAAACACGAAAAAGCCGAGAATTTGGTCATTCCCTCAAACATCTATCGGGCCTTATTATCGTTCTAACTCGCCTCGGAACCCAAAAACTATGGGAAATAAGTCATCAAAGTGGCCATAAAACACAAAAAATACGAGTTTTTGGTCATAACTCTGAAACATGTAAATCGCCCTAGAACCCCAAAATTCTGGGCAATATATAGCTCATGAAAACGACCATAAAACGCAAAAATGATGAATTTTTAGGCATACCTCTCAAACATGTAAATCGCCCTGGAACCCCAAAATTGTGGGCAATAGCTCATGAAAATGGCCATAAAACACGAAAACAACGAGTTCTTAGTCATGCCCTCAAACATCTATCGGGCCTTACTATCGTTCGAAATCGCACTGAAACCCTAAAACCGTGGGCAATAACTCATGAAAATGACCATAAAACACCAAAAGACAAGTTTTTGGTCGTAACTATAAATGATGTAAATTGCCCTGAAACCCCAAAACTAGGAGAAATAGCTCATGAAAACAGCCATAAAACGCAAAAACGATGAATTTTTAGGCATACCTATCAGACATGTAAATCTCCCTAGAACCCTAAAACTGTTGGCAATAGCTCATGAAAAGGCTATAAAACACAAAAACGACGAGTTTTTGGTCATATCTCTCAAATGTGTATCGGTTCATACGGGCCATGCAAATCCTCAGTGAAACCCAAAATATGGGCAATACCTCATGAAAACAACCATAAAACACGAAAACAACGAGTTCTTGTTCATGTCCTAAAAAATGTATCAGGCCTTACGGTCGTTAGAAATCGCCCTGGAACCCCAAAATTGTGGGCAAATAAATCATGGAAGTGGGCATAAAACGTAAAAATACAAGTTTTTGGTCATAACTCTGAATCATCATGTAAATAGCCTAAACTGCAAAACTATGGGCAATAGCTCATGAAAACCGCCAAAAATGGCAAAACGACAATTTTTGGTCATAACTCTCAAACAAGTAAATCACCATGGAACCCCAAAACTGTGGGTAGTAGCTCATGAAAACGGCCAAAAACACGAAAACGACGAGTTTTTGGTCATGCTCTCAAAAATGTATTAGGCTTTACGGTTAATGTAAATCTCCCGAAACCCCAAAACTGTGAGCAATAACTTTTGAAAACGGACATCAAACGCAAAAATGACCACTTTTGGGGCACACCTCTCAAACCTATTAATCGCTCTGGAGCCTACAAAATGTGGGTAGTAGCTCATGAAACAGCCATAAAACACGAAAACAAAGAGTTTTTGGTCATATCTCTCAAACATGTATCAGGTCTTGCAGGCCATGCAAATCCCCCTTGAAACCCAATATATAGGCAATAGCTCCTGAAAACGCCATAAAGCACGAAAACGATGAGTTCTTGGTCATGCCCGCAAAAATGTATTAGGCCTTACACTTGTTGTAAATCGCCCTGAAACCCCAAAATTGTGGGCACCAACTCATGAAAATGGCCATAAAACACGAAAACGATGATTTCTTGGTCCTGCCCTCAAACATATATCGAGCCTTGCTTTCATTCAAAATCGCCCTAGAGCCGCAAAACTGTGGGCAATAACTCATGAAAATGGCCATAAAACGCCAAAAAAATAGTTTTTGGTCACAACTCTTAAACATGTAAATTGCCCTAGAACCCCAAAACTATGCGCAATAGCTCATGAAAGCAACCACAAAACGCAAAAGCGACGACTTTTTGGGCATACTTAGCATACATGCAAATCGCTCAAGAACCCTAAAACTATGGGCAATAGCTCATGAAATGGACATAAAACGCCAAAACAATGAGTTTTGGTTATATGTCTCAAACATGTAAATCGCCTGGGAACCACAAAACTGTTGGCAATAGCTCATGAAAACAGCCATAAAACTCGAAAATAATGAGGTTCTTGGTCATTCCCTCAAAAATGTATCGGACCTTAGGGTTGTTGTAAGTCGCCATGGAACAACAAAATTGTGGGAGATAACTCATGAAAATGCTCATAAAACACAAAAAAGACGAGTTTTTGGTCATAACTCTAAAACATGTAAATCGCCTAGAACCCTAACATTATGGGAAATGGCTCATGAAAACGGCCATAAAACGGAAAAAACGCGACTTTCTGGTCATTCCTCTCAAACATATAAATCCCCCTCGAAAACCAAAACATAAGAAATCGCTCATGAAAATGCCCATAAAGAACGAAAACAACGAGGTTCTTAGTCATGCCCTCAAAAATTTATCGGGCCTTACGGTCATTTTAAATCACTCAGGAACAACAATAATGTGGGCAATAACTCATGAAAATACTCATAAAACACAAAAAAAAATACGAGTTTTTGGTCATAACTCTGAAACATGTAAATCGCCCTGGAACCCCAAGACTATGGGCAATAGCTCATGAAAATGTCCATAAAACGCAAAAACGATGACTTTTTGGTCATACCTCTCAAACATATCAATCGCACTGAAACCCCAAAACCGGGGGCAATAGCTCATAAAAACGGCCAAAAACACGAAAAAGCCGAGAATTTGGTCATGCCCTCAAACATCTATCAGGCCTTATTACCGTTCTAACTCGCCTTGGAACCCAAAAACTATGGGAAATAAGTCATCAAAGTGGCCATAGAACACAAAAAATACGAGTTTTTGGTCATAACTCTGAAACATGTAAATCGCCCTAGAACCCCAAAATTCTGGGCAATATATAGCTCATGAAAACGACCATAAAACGCAAAAATGATGAATTTTTAGGCATACCTCTCAAACATGTAAATCGCCCTGGAACCCCAAAACTGTGGGCAATAGCTCATGAAAATGGCCATAAAACACGAAAAGAACGAGTTCTTAGTCATGCCCTCAAACATCTATCGGGCCTTACTACCGTTCGAAATCGCACTGAAACCCAAAAACCGTGGGCAATAACTCATGAAAATGACCATAAAACACCAAAAGACAAGTTTTTGGTCGTAACAATAAAACATGTAAATTGCCCTGAAACTCCAAAACTAAGAGAAATAGCTCATGAAAACAGCCATAAAACGCAAAAACGATGAATTTTTGGGCATACCTATCAGACACGTAAATCGCCATAGAACCCTAAAACCGTAGGCAATAGCTCATGAAAAGGCCATAAAACGCAAAAACGACGAGTTTTTGGTCATATCTCTCAAATGTGTATCGGTTCATACGGGCCATGCAAATCCCCCTTGAAACCCAAAATATGGGCAATACCTCATGAAAACAGCCATAAAACACGAAAACAACGAGTTCTTGTTCATGTCCTAAAAAATGTATCGGGCCTTACGGTCGTTAGAAATCGCCATGGAACCCCAAAATTGTGGGCAAATAAATCATGGAAGTGGGCATAAAACGTAAAAATACAAGTTTTGGTCATAACTCTGAATCATGTAAATAGCCTAAACGGCAAAACTATGGGCAATAGCTCATGAAAACCGCTAAAAATGGCAAAACGACAATTTTTGGTCATAACTCCCAAACAAGTAAATCACCATGGAGGTAGTAGCTCATGAAAACGGCCAAAAACACGAAAACGACGAGTTTTTGGTCATGCTCTCAAAAATGTATTAGGCTTTACGGTCAATGTAAATCGCCTGAAACCCCAAAACTGTGAGCAATAACTTTTGAAAACGGACATCAAACGCAAAAATGACCACTTTTGGGGCACACCTCTCAATCCTGTTAAACGCTCTGGAGCCTACAAAATGTGGGCAGTAGCTCATGAAACAGCCATAAAACACGAAAACGACGAGTTTTTGGTCATATCTCACAAACATGTATCAGGTCTTGCAGGCCATGCAAATCCCCCTTGAAACCCAATATATAGGCAATAGCTCATGAAAACACCATAAAGCACGAAAACGATGAGTTCTTGGTCATGCCCGCGAAAATGTATCAGGCTTTACAGTTGTTGTAAATCGCCCTGAAACCCCAAAATTGTGGGCACCAACTCATGAAAATGGCCATAAAACACGAAAACGATGATTTCTTGGTCCTGCCCTCAAACATATATCGGGCCCTGCTTTCATTCAAAATCGCCCTAGAACCGCAAAACTGTGGGCAATAACTCATGAGAATGGCCATAAAACGCCAAAAAAAGTTTTTGGTCACAACTCTTAAACATGTAAATTGCCCTAGAACCCCAAAACTGTGCGCAATAGCTCATGAAAGCAACAACAAAACGCAAAAGCGACGACTTTTTGGGCATACTTATCATACTTGCAAATCGCTCAAGAACCCTAAAACTATGGGCAATAGCTCATGAAATGGACATAAAACGCCAAAACAACGAGTTTTGGTTATATCTCTCAAACATGTAAATCGCCTGGGAACCCCAAAACTATTGGCAATAGCTCATGAAAACAGCCATAAAACTCGAAAATAATGAGGTTCTTGGTCATTCCCTCAAAAATGTATCGGACCTTAGGGTTGTTGTAAGTCGCCATGGAACAACAAAATTGTGGGAGATAACTCATGAAAATGCTCATAAAACACAAAAAAGACGAGTTTTTGGTCATAACTCTAAAACATGTAAATCGCCTAGAACCCTAACATTGTGGGAAATGGCTCATGAAAACGGCCATAAAACGGAAAAAATGCGACTTTTTGGTCATACCTCTCAAACATATAAATCCCCCTCGAAAACCAAAACATAAGAAATCGCTCATGAAAATGCCAATAAAGAACGAAAACAACGAGGTTCTTAGTCATGCCCTCAAAAATTTATCGGGCCTTGCGGTCATTTTAAATCACTCAGGAACAACAATACTATGGGCAATAACTCATGAAAATGCTCATAAAACGCAAAAAAATACGAGTTTTTGGTCATAACTCTAAAACATGTAAATCGCCCTGGAACCCCAAGACTATGGGCAATAGCTCATGAAAATGTCCATAAAACGCAAAAACGATGACTTTTTGGTCATACCTCTCAAACATATAAATCGCACTGAAACCCCAAAACCGGGGGCAATAGCTCATGAAAACGGCCAAACACACGAAAAAGCCGAGAATTTGGTCATGCCCTCAAACATCTATCGGGCCTTATTATCGTTCTAACTCGCTTTGGAACCCAAAAACTATGGGAAATAAGTCATCAAAGTGGCCATAAAACACAAAAAATACGAGTTTTTGGTCATAACTCTAAAACATGTAAATCGCCCTAGAACCCCAAAATTCTGTGCAATATATAGCTCATGAAAACGACCATAAAACGCAAAAATGACGAATTTTTAGGCATACCTCTCAAACATGTAAATCACCCTGGAACCCCAAAACTGTGGGCAATAGCTCATGAAAATGGCCATAAAACACGAAAACAACGAGTTCTTAGTCATGCCCTCAAACAGCTATCGGGCCTTACTATCGTTCTAAATCGCACTGAAACCCTAAAACCGTGGGCAATAACTCATATAAATGACCATAAAACACCAAAAGACAAGTTTTTGGTCGTAACTATAAAACATGTAAATTGCCCTGAAACCCCAAAACTAAGAGAAATAGCTCATGAAAACAGCCATAAAACGCAAAAATGATGAATTTTTAGGCATACCTATCAGACATGTAAATCTCCCTAGAACCCTAAAACCGTTAGCAATAGCTCATGAAAAGGCCATAAAACGCAAAAACTACGAGTTTTTGGTCATATCTCTCAAATGTGTATCGGTTCATACGGGCCATGCAAATCCCCCTTGAAACCCAAAATATGGGCAATACCTCATGAAAACAGCCATAAAACACGAAAACAACGAGTTCTTGTTCATGTCCTAAAAAATGTATCGGGCCTTACGGTCGTCAGAAATCGCCCTGGAACCCCAAAATGGTGGGCAAATAAATCATGGAAGTGGGCATAAAACATAAAAATACAAGTTTTTGGTCATAACTCGGAATCATGTAAATAGCCTAAACTGCAGAACTATGGGCAATAGCTCATGAAAACCGCCAAAAATGACAAAACAACAATTTTTGTCAGAACTCTCAAACAAATAAATCACCATGGAACCCAAAAACTGTGGGTAGTACTCATGAAAACGGCCAAAAACACAAAAACGACGAGTTTTTGGTCATGCTCTCAAAATGTATTAGGCTTTACGGTCATTGTAAATCGCCAGAAACCCCAAAACTGTGAGCAATAACTTTTGAAAACGGGCATCAAACGCAAAAATGACGACTTTTGGGGCATACCTCTCAAACCTGTTAATCGCCCTGGAGCCTACAAAATGTGGGAAGTAGCTCATGAAACGGACATAAAACATGAAAACGACGAGTTTTTGGTTATATCTCTCAAACATGTATCAGGTCTTGCAGGCCATGCAAATCCCCCTTGAAACCCAATATATGGGCAATAGCTCATGAAAACGCCATAAAGCAGGAAAACGATGAGTTCTTGGTCATGCCCGCAAAAATGTATCAAGCCTTACGGTTGTTGTAATCGCCCTGAAACCCCAAAATTGTGGGCACCAACTCATGAAAATGGCCATAAAACACGAAAACGATGATTTCTTGGTCCTGCCCTTAAACATATATCGGGCCTTGATTTCATTCAAAATCGCCCTAGAACAGCAAAACTGTGGGCAATAACTCATGAAAATGTCCATAAAACGCAAAAAAATAGTTTTGGGTCGCAACTCTTAAACATGTAAATTGCCCTAGAACCCCAAAACTATGCGCAATAGCTCATGAAAGCAACCACAAAACACAAAAGCGATGACTTTTTGGGCATATTTAGCATACATGCAAATCGCTCTAGAACACTAAAACTATCGGCAATAGCTCATGAAATGGACATAAAATGCCAAAACAACGAGTTTTGGTTATATCTCTCAAACATGTAAATCGCCTAGGAACCCCAAAACTGTTGGGCTCATAAAAACGACCATAAAACACGAAAATAATGAGGTTCTTGGTCATGCCCTCAAAAATGTATCGGGCCTTAGGGTCGTTGTAAATCGCCATGGAACAACAAAATTGTGGGCAATAACTCATGAAAATGCTCATAAAACGCAAAAAAGACGAGTTTTTTGTCATAACTCTAGAACATGTAAATCGCCTAGAACCCTAACATTATGGGAAATGGATCATGAAAACGGCCATAAAACGGAAAAACGCGACTTTTTGGTCATACCTCTCAAACATATAATTCCCCCTCGAAAACCAAAACATTTGCAATCGCTCATGAAAATTCCCATAAAGAACGAAAACGACGAGGTTCTTAGTCATGCCCTCAAAAATGTATCAGGCCTTACGGTCATTTTAAATCACTCAGGAATAGCAAAACTATGGGCAATAACTCATGAAATGCTCATAAAACGCAAAAAATACGAGTTTTTGGTCATAACTCTGAAACATGTAAATCGCCCTGGAACCCCAGACTATGGGCAATAGCACATGAAAATGTCCATAAAACGCAAAATGATGACTTTTTGGTCATACCTCTCAAACATATAAATCACACTCAAACCCCAAAACCGGGGGCAATAGCTCATGAAAACGGCCAAAAACACGAAAAAAGCCGAGAATTTGGTCATGCCCTCAAACATCTATCGGGCCTTATTATCGTTCTAACTCGCCTTGGAACCCAAAAACTATGGGAAATAAGTCATCAAAGTGGCCATAAAACACAAAAAATACAAGTTTTTGGTCATAACTCTGAAACATGTAAATCGCCCTAGAACCCCAAAATTCTGGGCAATATATAGCTCATGAAAACGATCAGAAAAAGCAAAAATGATGAATTTTTAGGCATACCTCTCAAACATGTAAATCGCCCTGGAACCCTAAAACTGTGGGTAATAGCTCATGAAAATGGCCATAAAACACGAAAATAACGAGTTCTTAGTCATGCCCTCAAACATCTATCGGGCCTTACTATCGTTCTAAATCGCACTGAAACCCTAAAACCGTGGGCAATAACTCATATAAAGGACCATAAAACACCAAAAGACAAGTTTTTGGTCGTAACTATAAAACATGTAAATTGCCCTGAAACCCCAAAACTAAGAGAAATAGCTCATGAAAACAGCCATCAAACGCAAAAATGATGAATTTTTAGGCATACCTATCAGACATGTAAATCGCCCTAGAACCCTAAAATCGTTGGCAATAGCTCATGAAAAGGCCATAAAACGCAAAAACTACAAGTTTTTGGTCATATCTCTCAAATGTGTATCAGTTCATACGGGCCATGCAAATCCCCCTTGAAACCCAAAATATGGGCAATACCTCATGAAAACAGCCATAAAACACGAAAACAATGAGTTCTTGTTCATGTCCTAAAAAATGTATCGGGCCTTACGGTCGTCAGAAATCGCTCTGGAACCCCAAAATTATGGGCAAATAAATCATGGAAGTGGGCATAAAACGTAAAAATACAAGTTTTTGGTCATAACTCGGAATCATGTAAATAACCTAAACTACAAAACTATGGGCAATAGCTCATGAAAACCGCCAAAAATGGCAAAACAACAATTTTTGGTCATAACTCTCAAACAAATAAATCACCAGTGAACCCAAAAACTGTGGGTAGTATTTTCGAAATCAAAGAAGAGTTTATATTCTTTAAGCATGCCACCTACAGATTTTTTTAAAATAAACAACAAGCACACTTTACATTTGACAACACAATCTGTCCAAGATATTGTAAGCATATGATGAGATAGTCAATGATCATCCAAACCAAGTAGCATAGATGCTAAGCAAATTACCTAAAGCATTACATCATTCAGCTCTAACAAATAGGAGCATCTACCTCCATCGGCACAACAATTAGAGACTAACTAAAACCTCTACATTACTATCAGATATTTACAACTAATATAGGACATATTCAGAAAAATAAACACAATCTGAGTCATTGAAGAAAGAGTTCAGTTAAGCATGTATGTTCACAAAAGTCTAGTAGTACACTAGGTCCAAAACAACATAAAATCATCTAAATAAAATTCACACAACCGTTGAGACATCATTTGAGCAAGTTCCATACTTGTTCAAGAGTAGGTACTGTAACTCTAGTTATGAAATAACACTAATACCAATTTGACCAATGTTTTATCCTTATCTTCATGACCTAGTATCTACTAAGAAGAACAACATCATGATCTTATACTAGAAAGTCACTATCATATGCAAACCTAGGAGTTCACTGGTAGTACACATGGTCACAGATGTTCATCATAGATATTTATAACAAACACACCACCATACAAGAAATTGACACTGTCATTCAATATAACCATTATCAAAAGAACTACTAGGACAATATTAGCTAATCCTAAATCAATTGTATGATCATCAAAACTAGTTAAATCAAGCAATGAAGGTATACTCCATGAATCGGAACCTAAACAAAAAAGGGGAAATTAACATACCTCACTGCAGTAGAAAAAGGTGTACCAGGAAGCTGACGCCGGGGTTGCAGAGAATACAATCCCGCCAGAGACAGAGAAAGAAATAATCTCAGTAGCATCACCACTATCAACCATCATGGCAAAATCCCTTGGCAGCGTACTGAGGGCGTCGCGGCACCGTCCCTCCGACGTCAGGTATTGGAGAAGGCAAGATAGTTAGAGAAGGGCTCGCGTTCTTCCATGAGAAGCAACTAGAGGCGCCAGCGCGGGACCACATCGTGACCTTGTGCTTGGTGGCTAGGGTTTCGGCTAGGCACGCTCACAAGGGGTGGACCAATCGAATTGATGAAGAGAAAAGAGATAGGTGTAGATGGCGAGGCAGCGCCGACGGACGACTGTGCCGGAGGCGGCTGGCGGCAGCCGGGGCGACAAGCGGCAGCGCTGGCGGCGCATCACACGCAGGAGAGGAACGCGAGAGGGATAAGGTTGTATCTGTGTGCGTGAGTCTGAGCATAGATTGGAGAGGGACATGGGTCGATTTGATCCAAATAAGTTAGGCCTAGTGGGTCGGCCACTGGGTTAAATCAACTAGACCAACTAGGCCACAACCCCACTTGTTGTCTCCATAAATTAGACTTTCCATTTATTAGATCTATAAAATACTTCCAAACAAAACAAAATCATATAAAATCCTCAAAATACATATAATATATCAAAATGTTCACAAAAATAATATCTACCTAATAAAAAATAAAAAAATAATAATAACTTTATTTGTTAAGCAAATAAATATTAACACCATTACACCCTAAGTGAGATATCATAAAATAAGGAAAAATCCTAAAATTAGTAAAAAAATATTTTTGTGTATAAAAATAAATCCACTATTTTATAAAAAATACTAACTCAATTCTTCTATAAAAACATTTGAGGAAAACATTTAAATACATTTAATACTTTATGGAATTTTATAAATATAAAACTAATACTTAAAATAAAATAAAAATCATTTTCAAGGTCTTGAATAAATATATTATACTATAAAAATACTAAATATATTAGTAGAAAAGTTTTTTATATTTTAAATTAATAAATATTTATCTATTATCTATTTTTGAAAATTCTTTAAGAACATTTCTTAAGTAAGAAATAATTATATTTCTTCAGAAATATTAATACCTTAAAATCAAATTACTAAAGTTCTAAACCATAACTAAGGTTTATAATAAAACTTAAGTGTAAATTATTAACTTTATAATATATTTTGAAACCTTAAATAAAGATTTAAACCCACAACCTTCAAAATAACTTTATAAGCATTCACTTAAATGTAAAGTGAATAATTCTACACTTTAGTCATACTTATCATAAATCCAAAACTTGAGAATAATCAAAACAAATTACACCTTAAGTTTTTTTTAAGTTAGCTTTAGTCTCAAAGCTTATAAACATCATGTATAATAAATGACTTATGTTTTTATAGTTAACTTTGGTCTATTTCAATTATGACATAAAGCATCTCAAGTCCAAACTAATCACTTAAACACTAAATGACATTGATCATCTTTTATTAACAATAAAGATTGTTTAAACCTTAGAAAGAAAATCTTTTCTTCAAATGTTATTCTTTTTGCCACTTCAAACAAAAATATCATAATAAGTTCTTCAACACTTAACAACTCAACTCAAGGACTTTTATCATAGTCACCAGATAACAATTAATCATAAACACATTATTTTATCCTTTAATTGTATATTTTGGGTTGCTAACACTTAAGTTCTTTATAAAAACCATTACTTCTAAAGTAAAACTTGAAGATAAATAAACTCTTATAATAATTACCTAAACTCACTTCACTCAAAAGTATTGGAGATTCACTTTGGGAGTTTTACAAAATGCATAGCATTACTTATGCATAATTGCACATTGCTTCTTTAAACATTAGTCCTTACCGGACCAATGATGCTGATTTCAGATATTGGATCTTTTATATTGTCTTGAAGACTGTGAGTGCATAATCTTGCAATCACAAGAGGCAAGTTCACACTTGCTCATGTCCTTTGATTATTTTCTGTAAAGCATTTTGCAAATCAAGTGTTGTCATCACCTGAATTTGAAAAAGGACAGAAAACACTATTTTCATAATAATGTGATTATAGGTTTTTTGCCATGAGGTAATAACCTACTATAAGAGTTCCGGTGGTAAAGGAACATATTATCTAGGACTTAACAACCAATGTCGCTAGTGATTCTTGCGTCGTATATTACGCATTGACCATGAGATTTGGAATGGGACGAAGAAGTCAGCTGTATCTTTTCCCTCTCGCATGGAGCCGGATGTGCGGGTCGTGGCTGTTATCACTCGTAGCGTGCATATTATATGGTAATTCGTAGAGGATATGCAGCATATGGGTGGGAGCCCTCAACGTCCCACGATAGTTCCGGCATCTGAACGGTCTGTACTGCCAATTGTCGTAATTCAATAGGTGGGCTGGCGTACACCAAGGAGACATGCGGGGTCGCGGAGAAGGCAGTGATTGGCTTGGGTCTTAGTCTAGGCCTCACACCAAGGAAGTGTGAACGGGTTCGCGGCCTGGATGTGCAACAAAGCTAAGATCTCTCATGGGTAAAGTGACGCACCTCTGCAGAGTGTAAGAACTGTAACTTGTTACTCCCTGTTCCGGGAAGGAGCTACGAACGCGGCGGGAAAGGAACTCCATGAAAGTTCAGGTAAACCCGTGAAGGCTGACAGATATAGCTTTTCAGAATAAAAGCAACCTTTGAAGAAATGTTTATGAAAACTTGCATTGCCTACGACCTACGGTCTGTGGCTGTAGATATAGTGCATTGAACACTCCTTTTCTAGTGAACTTGTTGAGTACGCTCGTACTCAAAGTATCTTCTTAACCCTTGCTAGGTTCTAAAGCCAATACATACGATGTATACATCAAGTTATGCTCTAGGAACTATCACCAGAATCTAAAGTTCTTCCATGAAGTCAAGGAAGTCAACATATACATCAACTCAAGTGAAGATGAAGTTACTGATTAGATAGGAATATAATCTCTAGCCATAGACCTTATTTCTGTAGTGTATTGCAATAGCAGCAATGCCAGACCATTAGTTAAGATACTAGTCCTAATAGTATGATAGTTTTTGAGTTGTTTATTTCTGATTCTTCTTTGTAAGAAGTTTCTTTCTCTCTCTTTAACCTAGAGTGT
Organism: Avena sativa; assembly: GCA_916181665.1. Lineage (NCBI taxonomy): Eukaryota > Viridiplantae > Streptophyta > Magnoliopsida > Poales > Poaceae > Avena > Avena sativa. Next base: position 480,175,772 of record OV702293.1, on the reverse strand, counting down.
TCTCTGGATCTTGTGTAAAGAGTTGAGTTGTAACCTATAGTCATGTCTTGGACCTGCTGTGTTTCTGTTGTACCACTCTGAGGGATTAATACTAGTGAACGGTGTTTCATTGGTGTTATGTCAACGACTGTAGTGTACTACATCAAGCAGTTGTATGCTGGGTCACCGCAGTTGGTATCAGAGCATATGCTTTGACCTTAGGATTAAAACTCTTTTAGGAGGATCTGTAGGTTGGATAGTGACTATAGGAGCCATCTTATCTAAACCAAATATTCTTATGACTTGTGATGAGTATCCATTTGAGGATAACCTTGTCACACCTAAGTCAGATGCTTAAGTCGTTCTTTCTTAGGAGTAAATATTTTAACTTTTCTCAGTATAGTGCTCTTTAGTGTCTTCTGAGGGAGACGTAAACCACCAAGATACTCTAGAGAAGTCAATAGACCATAGTAGATCAGGATCAAGTGTAAGACATCAATTGAAGTACTCTTAATGGTGTAGCCTAAACCAAGAATTCATGTAAGATAGTGGAATCTTATGGTTAGTTAATAACCAAAGACAACCTGATGAATATCATTAGGATAAATGTTGAGGTAATAAGTAGTAATCATGTGAGATTCACTTGGGAATTCTACGTGATAAAGTGATATTATGCTATGACTTAATCATAGAGTAATGTGAAACAAAGTCATCATGGCCAGATTAACTCTTAAATCATGGTAAATAGGTAAAACAGAATAAGATCATGGTGTGATTAGCTCCGAAACCATGATGATAGTATAATTATGATAAGGAATTAGTAAATTATCTTTAGGCAGAGTAAGAAGATAACTTGGTAGATCTATGATATAACTCATAGGTGCTAGAAATTTCCAATAATCTTTGGTTTAAGTTAGCAAATAGAATATGATTAGTCGTTTGGAGTGATCATGTGAGGTTAGATTACTAAATAATGACAGGTTGGTTATACTAGCCATTCCAAAAGTGAGACTAAAGGTTAGTCAAAAACAAATTGAGACCACTTTACTTAAGATTATCCTGTTGCACTTGAGCAATTTGGGTAAATATTGAGTTAAAGAATAGTTTGACCCCTATGTGCTAAGTATCACAATATAAACCTATATGAGGAGGTGTCATATACTACACAACTAAGCCTGAATTCTAGATATATTATACTTAATTACTATATTCCAGGCTTAGAATATTGTGTGTTATATGTACCACATTTGGATTTCTTGATTTTTCTTGGATCTTCTTACTTGACTAGATCTGTACATGAAGTTTGACTTGGTGTGCAAATGCATGTTGCAACATCCAGTTATTACTTGATGTTATAGACCTAGATAGAAAGGGGAATTCATGTAAGGGAGTGACGAGTTTCAAAGACCAAGATGAAGGTTTACATGAAGAATGAAGCCAAGTGTAAGGAGTATCAATACAATTTGAAGGTTGGATCAAGTTCAGATCCTTACTAGCCAGCAAAAAGAAGAAAGATTAGTATAGAAAATTTATGGGGCAACAAAAATTAATGAACTTAAGTTCACCTAAAATAGGTGATGTTGCTAAGAAGTTAATGAAGTAGTAGTACCTAGTTCATGGAAGCATCATGAATTAGTACAAAGAAGAAGCTTTGGAACCCCAAATTGGTATTCAAGCTCTAACGACTCAGAGAGAATACCAGTGACATGTCGGAAACCGTAGGTTAATTCATACACCCTAGGATGATTCGCAGCTGGTATCTTGTCCAAAGCTGGTATTTGGATGACTTAGTTAACCAGATCATCTTAGTATTTCATAAAGAGCATAAAACTTGGCCCAAGTTAAGAAAAATATAGAGAAGTATAAATATTAAAGCGATTGTCTTTCGAGACGCTTCGCGAAATTAGACTTACCAAAGATAGAATGTCCAAACAGGAAGTAAGCTCAATAATGATGAAATATTCACTTCGGAGATCCACACTTGTGTGGATACACCATACAATCTTTCATGAGACCCTAACTAGGTAGAGTATAAGCTATACGAAGATCAATGGTTATTATATAGGCAGTTTAGAGACCATTAGTAAACCCTAAGGGGAGAGTAAACAATAAGTGAAAGTATTATTATCTGGGTTTAGAGTAAAGTTTAGAAAAGAAGTACTAACTTGTGACAATGCTAAGCTTTAGTTTCATAAAGTAAAAAAAAGCATCATGATAAAAGTACTTTCAAAAGAATGTCTAGATGAAAGATTGAAGTTTAATTTCAGATAGTAGGACTCAAACCTTAAGGTAATTAATAATGGAAGTTGAAAAAGTACTTAAGGTAATGACAAAAGATTATTTAAATCTTGATAAGGTAAAAGATTGAAGGAAAATAAAATAGGTTAATCCTAATAGACAGATTCTAGAGAAAACAATTCTTAAGTGATTCTTAAGAGGGAATAGAGCACATCCAATTGGACATGTGTAGAGGAACAAGAAATTCCGTTGAGTATGGACTAAATATGTTTAAAACCAATATTCGAAAGGATTACCAGTATAAACCATACAATGGCAAACCAAAAATTTAGTCTTTTTGCTACAACAATTGTCTAATAGAATCCTAAACCCTATTTTAGTGAGACTTCCTAGACCTTACACAGTATAGTAAAGAAGCTTGATAATCAAGTAAAGGAGTTGGATTAGAATACCTAACCAGGGAAATGAACTAAAATAAGAGACTCCAATTTAAGGATTTTATAATCAAGACTTATCCTTAAGTGATAATAGCAAAAGGAACTTTGGAGTGTTGGAGACAACAAGTTTGAGAATTTTCAAGTATGATGATAATTCAAGAAAAAGTTTGGATATGGGATACTACAATTATTCCCATTTGAGGTTACCATGGAATGGAGAAATGCAGTAACCAATACAAGTCAATTCCTTACTCTGAAATGTGAGAGTTTACGAACTTCGAGGACGAAGTTTATTTTAAGGGGGAGACTCTATAACATCCTAGGATTAGCACCTAAAATTATACAAAACACATGTGTGTATTGCATTCATGCATAAGAAAATCCGGAGAATTTTCGCGCAAAACAAAAAGACCTATAGAGGGATCGAGGTCTCTGTTGTTCTAAAGGAAACAATAGAGCAAGTGCGACGGATCTCGACATGACCTCTACTGAATGTTCATGTCTGAGGGAAAATAGTTTGAGTTGAATATTCAAATACTTTATTTGAATTCAAAAGTAAATTGAAAAGAATTAATGATAGAATTGGAATGGTAAATTCTTGAATAAACAAATAGATATTATCATATTCACAATACATTTGAATTATACAATAATATTTAATAATACAAGTGTACAATAATATTTAATATTTAATAATACCTTCCTCTCCCTTGTTCCAGCAGGCAGTGGCGGTTGTAGTTTTCCCCTCGCGATTCCGGCAGCACGAGGGGTGGTGTCGGAAGCCGGAGCATGTTATGGTGGATCTAGGGTTTCCGGCGATCTAGGTTTAGAGGGCCGGAGAGAAGGAGGTGGAGTTAGCGGCGGCTAGGGCGACGGCGACGATCCGGCGGCGGCTAGTGGCGGCGGCGCAACTTGGTGGGGAGGGCTGGTTGTGTGTTCTTGGGGCACCCCCTCCCCTCTATTTATGAGAGGGAGGACAACTTGGGAGAGGGGAGTTTGAATCCTTCCCCAACTCCCTCTCCTAGTTGGCTTGTGGTGGAAGGAAAGAAAGATTTTGCAAACTCTCAATTTATCTCTCTCCTCAAAGCAATCTGTGCAAATTCTGCATCTACATAATGTTCCAAACTGACCACTTCTCCGTTCAATCTCGCCATGTAATTATGTTTGGTGTGGTGGAGTTAAAGAATTTTTTGCTGCCTCTAGTGTCCCTCTTAGTGTCGCCGGTGCTCGCAACCTCGCTGTCATGATCCAAATCTAAAACAAAATTAATTTAACCTAAACTACACATCTAAAGAAATATATACGAATATTTAACCATTTAACATGGTTTATTTCAATATCTAAGGATTTAAATAGGCCAAACAAAGTCCCATGAAACGGTGGAGTTAATTCAACATAATCAGTTACACCTGTATTGCTTTACTCTCACAACAGATCTACATTTTCTTCTTGATACAGTATCATTCCCTGCAAATCAAACATATCATCAACTTTTAAAGCATTTCAACAAATACCTCCGAAGCAACAAACTCGTGTTGGCAATGTCGTTTCACCTATGGAAGCGTTTAAAAGCTATGATAGTACATTCTTAATATTGGGCAAATACTTACCGTAGTAAGATGGCAATTCAGAGAAGTATGCACACCTGCCGATGAATTGATTCACCACAAACAACTCCCAATGGAGGCCAAGAAGCGGAAAATTAACACGGTTAACAGAAATTCTTGGCATTAATTTTCCAAAATACATATCAACAAACAAATACCCATCATCACTTATTGTATGTTGCTACAACCTTGTCTTGCCTTGAATACAACACATTTTCACATAAATTTTTTCACGTGCGTATTATAAATCATTATCTACATCCCGGTATTTTTTTAGATTTTTCTAAACCTTTAAATTTGAACTTTTCAAAATAAATAAAATAAGGCCCACCATGGTGAACGGACTCCAAATCGACGTTCTCGAGACCGATATCCTAATACACATACACATAATACGACTACAGGATGATGTATGATCATGGTTTCTAGAGTAAGAAAAATATACTGAATCTAAAGGTGACACGTAGAACTGCATGAAACATATACAGTCAACTCACCTGATGTTTCACTGGTAGAAAATGTGATACATACACATAACGAAGAGAAGTAGAGCACTAAGATTTGCATACTACGGATGAATTAGGACGCAGGAGAGGAGGGGTGAAGGAGAGCCATGTCTTATGGAGGCAGCGACACCTCAAAATTGAGGAGTGGGGTGGCAACGTATCCAGGCTTGGCAGTGGAAGATCCTCCTGCAGTGCCAACGATCTTAGAGGAAGCCGGCGGATTCCTCATGTGCTGCATCGCCTGCGTGCTTGTTGGTGTTCATGCCTGCATCCGGCTCGGCGTGCAGGGAGGAGAGAAGCGTAGGAGGCAGCGCGAGGCGTGGGCGCTAGGATGGGATGCCGTTTAGCACAATCGACGGTACAGTCCGGAGAAAGCAATTAGTGGACCGTTGATTAATTCAAGCAATTAATGGATTATTAATTAGGTAGAGCAATTAGCGGGATGGTTATGTTTTTAAAACTGTGTTGAGTTGAGCTCAACATTGGAACGTTGTGGGCTGTTAGATGAAATTGTGTTGACGGTGGAGATTGATTGTATCCCAACATGTTTGTGCCTTTATAAATAGTAGAGATGCATCGTCTGCGTGCTTGTTGGTGTTCATGCCTGCATCCGGCTCGGTGTGCAGGGAGGAGAGAAGCGTAGGAGGCAGCGCGAGGCGTGGGCGCTAGGATGGGATGCCGTTTAGCACAATCGACGGTACAGTCAGGAGAAAGCAATTAGTGGACCGTTGATTAATTCAAGCAATTAATGGATTATTAATTAGGTAGAGCAATTAGCGGGATGGTTATGTTTTTAAAACTGAGTTGAGCTCAACATTGGAACGTTGTGGGCTGTTAGATGAAATTGTGTTGACGGTGGAGATTGATTGTATCCCAACATGTTTGTGCCTTTATAAGTAGTAGAGATAGAGATGTGTTGAGTTGAGCTCAACATTGGAACGTTGTTGGCTGTTAGATGAAATTGTGTTGACGGTGAAGATTGATTGTATCCCAACATGTTTGTGCCTTTATAAGTAGTAGAGATAGAGATAGAGATAGAGATAGAGATAGAGATTGTCTCAGTTTGACTTTTCAAACTTGCCTTTTGACTTTCAATTTGGAGCTTGATTTCTGTCTTGCTAATGCCTAACCAAGTGACCTAGGACATGATTCAATCATTCCACTTATCCATGACACATTTGTTGGAAATATGCCCTAGAGGCAATCATGTATGATGAGATTTCCCATTGTATTCATAAAGATATTAAGTAGTCCTTGTATAAACATCTGATGTGTATTATTGAATATGTGATTCGGTTGTGGAACTATGCATTCATGTTGTTTGTACTAAATATCCTTGGTCATTGAGGTTGTGCTGGATACACAACTTAGACCAATGTAAAAGTTGGCTTGATGACTCGGTTTCACTTGTCATGGGCATGGAGATGCTATTCCAACTTACACAGATTCGGCTAAAGAGTTTAGCGAGTTGGATTGGCCCATATTGAGGTACAACGAACAAGTTGTCATTTGTATATCTCAATCAATGTAATCCTTAGACCTGAGGTTGTTGCATAGTCCGAGTTGAGGATCACCGACTTAGGTTCTGTCAAACGCTGATCCGTAACTGGGCAGTTATAAAGGCAGGGTTCGGGTCGACTGAGAATCAAGCTGCGTGATGTGAATAACCAAGATGGGATTTTGCCCCTCCACTTGGAGAGATATTCTCTGGGCCCTCTTGTGAGATATGATTCGGAAAGCATGGCCATGCACGACTCAGTTAAGTGTTAACGAGGCGATCGACTAAGAGTTAGTCGGGTGAATCACTTATCTCGGATCGAGAAGAGAGTCGGACTATTTAAGGGATGACCATTATTCGCCTATAGTCTGACAAGGTATATCGTGAGGCAAAAGGGACTCGGACGCAAGTCGCATTGGAAAGGCAAGTCGTCATGACTCTTTGGTACTTGGGAGTCGGCATGTTCTGCTAGGAGCCGCTACCGACTGATCGATTGAGAGTTGGACTCCAATCGTGTCCAAGTATTCATGAGCCTGCGGGGTCACACACTTAAGAGCGGGAGCAAGTTCGGATTGGATCTGAACATATAATCTGGTTGGGTTGGACCTAAACCTGATTAGGACTGAGTTAGTGAGTTGGACTCACGGTGACTAGTGTTATATGGGCTTTAGTGAATGGGTCGCGCGAGCAGAGCCCACGTTCACTCCCTATATATAGTGGAGCACTGTAACCCAGAAAGGTTAATCGTTGTTCGGTTAGGTCATTCCATGTGTTGGAAACCCTAGCTCCACAGCAGTCCAGCCGTCGTCACGAATCTAGCAGTTCGCCGCCGGCGCTCCTCCTTGTACGTGTGGATACCAGCAGAGGTTCTGTGCGATCAGCAGCAGGACGATCGGATCATGAGGACTGCACTGCATCAACTGACGCGCTTCATCAGTAATCCGCAACTGCGCGTCTCGTGGTAAACCTCGTGGCCTTCTACCTCAGCTAGATCTTGGGATCACCAAGTTAGAGGAAAAGTTTTATTTTATCTCTGCGTGGCCCAACAGTGGTATCAGAGCGATAGCTTCTGGTTTTAGGCTCGAGATCTCGCATATGTGATATGCGGTAGGATGTAGATGAGATCTATGTGCTGTTTTGGTGGTCGATCTATGAGAAAGATCGGTTTTGTATGAAGTTGATTGGATCAACTGTACTCGGGGAATGGTAGATCTGATTTCCGTGATCATACTCCTGAGGTCGTGGAACGACATACCCCTACCGGTCGGCTTCCGCCATCGGGGTAGACTGTGACACGTAAATCCAGAAGCGGTGATCGAAGATCAAAGAGTTTGATCGAATCGGAACGATGGTCGGAATCCATGTTCGGATCGTAGATAAGATCCCCGCCCGCTATCCGGCTAGCGGGACCGCCGGCTTCGCCCTGTCGTAGCGCCTTAGATGTCGTTGCGAGTTTCACAGCGCCGGTAGATATTGTATCTATGCATAACTTGTTTTTGCAGGAAGTTGTGAATGATATGGTTCATGTGCATGTGATGTATGTGTGTAATCCATACGTGATCTGTGAGTCACGGGTTTTTGTCAGCCGGCTGGAGCCTAGGTGCTGTCATTTTATTGTATAACGACCTGCGTGTCGGATTCTCTATGTAATTTACTTTACTAAGCTAGTGTAGCTGTTTGGAGAACCCGGAAGGCATGCAAGGCGTTGTACATGTCGGCGACATGGAGTAAGACGGCAAGTGACAAGAGTTTTATTTTATCTCTGCGTGGCCCAACAACATTCATGTTCCCTTCCCCTTTCGGTCCGGTGAACCTTCTAGAACCTCTTCGATGAAAACATCGGAATCATTCCCGAACTCCGGAATTAGACTTTCCTTATATGAATCTTATTCTCCGGACCATTTCGGATCTCCTCGTGATATCCCAGATCCCATCCGAGACTCCGAACAACATTTGGTCTCCCTACTTACATTCCATATCTACTAAACAACATCGAATCCTTAAGTCTGTCTCCCTACGGTTCGTGAATTATGTGGACATGACCGAGACACTTCTCTGATCAATAACCAATAGAGGAATCTGGAAATTCATATGGCTCTCACATATTTCTATGATTACTTTTCGATCGAATGAACCACTTACATATGATACCAATTTCCCTTTGTCTCGCGATAGTTTACTTATCCGAGGTTTGATCGTCGGTATCTCGCCATACCTAGTTCAACCTCGTTACTGATAAGTACTCTTTTCTCATTCTCGTGATATGTGATCCCTTGTGAGCCAGTCACATGCATGCAAGATAATTGGATGACATTCCACCTAGAGGGCCCAGAGTATACCTATCCGTCATATGGATGGACAAATCCCACTCTTAATCCATGTGCCTCAACACATACTTTCCGAACACTCAATGCCACCTTTATAGCCACCCAGTTACGGTGTGGTGTTTGATGTCATCAAAGCATCCTTCCGGTGATGGTGATTAGCATGATCTCATGGTCGAAGGAATTAGGTTACTATGTATCAAAAAGCTTATAGCAAACGAACTACTGAAATAAGTTGATCTTTATGCTACGCTTATCTATAGGAGTATGTCCATCACATCATTCTCCTAATGATATGATCTTGTTATTAACAACATCTCAATGTTCATGATCGGAAAACCACGATCATCTATCAACCAACAAGCTAGTATTACAAAGAGGCTTTAACTAGGGATCTAATTTAGTTTACAAATCACACAAGTATTAATGTTTCCGATTAATACTATTATAGCATGAATGTAAACATTTATGGAAAACACAAAGATATAATAATAACCACTTTTATTATTGCCTCTAGGGCGTATCTCTATTAGTCTCCCACTTGCACTAGAGTCAAATAATCTAGATTACATGGTAATATATCGAACACCCATGGCGGTTTGGTGTTGGTCATGTTTTTCCCTCGGAAGAGGTTTAGTCAACGGATCCGCCACATTCAGATTTGTATGTACTTTGCAAATCTTTATGTAACCATCTTGGACATGCTCTCGAATATCATGAAAACGTAGCTTGATATGCTTCAGCTTCTTGTGTGACCTTGGTTCTTGCGCATTGGCTATGGTGCCCATGTTATTACAGTAGATAGACATTGGGTCCAGCGCACTGGGAACCACACCAAGCTCTGTAATGAACTCCTTCATCCATATCGTCTCTTGTGAAGCCTTCGAAGCAGCTATGTATTCCGATTCAGTTGAAGATCTCACCACAACGCTTTGCTTTGCACTCCTCTAGCTAACTTCTGCACCATTCAAAGTAAATACGTATCTAGATTGAGATTTAGAATCAACCGGATCGGTGTTCCAACTAGCATCGGTGTAACCATTAACAATGAGCTGTTCATCACCTCCATAAGAAAGAACCATAACCTTAGTTCTTCTCAAGTACCTAAGGATGTTTTTAACCGCTGTCCAATGATCCACTCCTGGATCACTTTGATATATGCTAGTCAAACTAATAGCATATGCAATGTAGGGTCTAGTACATAGCATGGCATACATGATAGATCCTATGGCTGAGGCATAGGGAGTCTTACTCATCCTTTCTCTATCTTATGCAGTAGCAGGAATTTGAGTTTTACTCAAGGTCGTATTGGGCAACATGGGCAAGAACCCTTTCTTGCTATCTTCCATTCCAAACCTCTTTAGAACTTTGTCCAAATATGTACTCTGTGACAATGATATTAGGCGTCTCGATCTATCTCTATAAATCTTTATGCCTAATATGTAAGCTGCTATGCCAAGATCTTTCATTGAAAAACTATTATTCAAATAATCCTTGACACTATTAAGAAGGTCTACATCATTCTCAATCAACAATATGTCATCCACATATAGTACTAGGAATGCTACGGAGCTCCCACTCACTTTCTTGTAAATACAAGCTTCTGCATAAGTTTGTATAAATCCAAAACTTTTGATCACCTTATCAAAATGTTGATTCCAACTTCGGGATGCTTCCTTCAATCCATAAATGGACCGTTGAAGTTTGCATACCTTGTTAGCATCTTTAGGATCGACAAAACCTTTGGGTTGTACCATATACAACTCCTCATCAATGTCTCCATTGAGGAACGTCATTTTGACATCCATCTGCCATATCTCATAATCATAATATGCAGCGATTGCTAATAAAATCCTTATAGATTTTAGCTTCTCTACCGGTGAGAAAATCTCATCCTAGTCAACTCCTTGAATTTGTTGAAAGCCTTGTGCGACAAGTCGAGCTTTATAGATAATTACATATCAGCATCTGTTTTCTTTTTGAAAATCCATTTGTTCTCGACAGCCTTCCGGCCATCCGGTAAGTCCACCAAAGTCCATACTTGGTTTTCTTACATGGATCCAATCTCGGATTTCATGGATTCTTGCCATTTATTGGAATCTGGGCTCATCATCGCTTCCTCATATGTCGTAGGGTCATCGGTGTTGTCCACTAACATGACACTCATAACGGGATCATACCAATCAGGAGTGGTACGAGTTCTCGTTGACCTGTGAGGTTTCGTAGTAACTTCAACCGAAGTTTCATGATCAACATCATTAGCTTCCTATCTTATTGGTGTTGGCGCCACAGGAACCACTTCCGGTGCTGCGCTACTCTCAAGTCCGAGAGAAGGTTCGACAACCTCGTCGAGTTCTACTTTCCTTCCAGTCACTTCTTTCAAGAGAAACTCCTTCTCTATAAAGGATCCATTCTTGGCAATGAAGATTTTTGCCCTCGGATCTATGATAGAAGGTATACCCAATAGTTTCCTTCAGGTATCCTATGAAGACGCATTTTTCCTCTTTGGGTTCAAGCTTGTCGGGCTGTAACTTCTTTACATAAGCTTCGCAACCCCAAACTTTGAGGAATGACAATTTAGGTTTCTTTCCAAACCATAATTCATACGGTGTCGTTTCAACGGATTTAGATGGTGCCCTATTTAAAGTGAATGCGGCTATTCCTAATGCATAACCCCAAAACGATAGCAGTAAATCTGTAAGTGACATCATAGAACAAACCATATCTAAGAGATTTCGATTACAACGTTCGGACACACCATTACGTTGTGGTGTTCCCGGCGGTGTAAATTGTGAGAGTATTCCGCATTTATTCAAATGCTCGCCAAACTCGTAACTTAGATATTCACCTCCACGATCACATCGTAGAAACATAATTTTATTGTTACGTTGATTCTCTACTTCACTTTGAAATTCCTTAAACTTCTCGAAAGTTTCGGACTTATATTTCATGAAATAGATATACCCATATCTACTCAAGTTATCCGTGAAAGTAAGAACATAACGATAACCATCGCGCGATGCTACACTCATTGGACCACACACTTCGGTATGTATGATTTCCAATAAGTCCGTAGCTCGCTCCATCATACCAGAAAATGGAGTCTTAGTCATTTTTCCCATCAGACATGCTTCGCATCTTTCAAGTGATTCAAGAAGTCCATCAGAATGGAGTTTCTTCATACGTTTCACTCCAATGTGACCAAGATGACAGTGCCACATATAAGTCGAGTTATCGCTCAATTACAAATGTTTAGCTTCAATGTTATTAATATGTGTATTACTACAATCGAGATTCAACAAGAATAAACCATCTATCAAAGGTGCATGTGCATAAAACATATTACTCATATAAATCGAACAACCATTATTCTCGGACTTAAACAAGTAACCATCTCGCAATAAACATGATCCAGATATAATGTTCATGCTCAACACAGGCACCAAATAACAATTATTTAAGTATAAATCTAATCCTGATGGTAGATGAAGAGGTAGCGTGCCGACAGCGATCACATCAACCTTTGATCCATTTCCATCGTGCATCGTCACCTTGTTCTTCGCTAGTTTCCGTATATTCTGCAGTACATGTTTCGAGTTACAAATATGAGCAACCAAACCAGTATCAAATACCTAGGCACTACTACGACTACTAGTGGGATACGCATCAATAAAGTGTATATCAGATATACCTTTCTTCTTGATGTTGTCGTTCTTCAAATCCGCCAAGTACTTAGGACAATTCTGCTTCCAGTGACCTTCTCCCTTGCAGTAAAAGCACTCAATATCAGGCTTACGCCCAGCCTTGGTCTTCTTTGCCGGCGCGGTAACTTTCTTACTGCCCTTCTTGAAGTTTCCCTTTTTCTTAGACTTGCCTTGCTTCTTGAATTTGGTGGTCTTATTGACCATCAACACTTGGTGTTCTTTCTTGATCTCCACTTCCGCATACTTTAACATGGAGAAGAGTTCGGGCAAAGACTTGTCCATGTTTTGCATATTATAGTTCATCACAAAGTTCTTATAACTTGGTGGTAGTAATTGGAGGACACGGTGAATCCCCAAAGCGTTAGGAATCACTATACCCAAGCTTTGAATCTTGCTTGCGTGCCTAGACATTTTAAGCACGTGCTCACTGACGGAGCTGCCCTCTTCCATCTTGCAGTTAAAGAACTTTTCAAAAGCCTCATAACTCTCAACTGCCGCGTGAGCCTCAAATATCATTTTAAGTTCTCGGACAATATCATGTGGGTCATGGTTCTCAAACCTTTTTTGAAGCTCCGATTCCAAACCATACAAGATAGCACACTGAACTGTGGAGTACTGATTTTTCCGAGTGAGGAAAACATTCTTCACCTCATCGGTAGCATCAGCTGCAGGTGGGTCACCCAGCGGTGCATCCAGCACATAGGTCAAATTACCAGCATTGAGGAAAATCCTCAAGTTGCGGAGCCAATCCACGAAGTTGCTTCCATTGTTTTTCAACTTTTCTTTCTCTAGGAATGCATTAAAATTGATGGTAGGGGCCGCCATTGATCTACAACATATTTGCAATAGTTTAGACTAAGTTTATGACAAAATAATTTCTAATTAATAGTTAAATTAATCTAGGTGAACTCCCACTCAAAACAATATCCCTCACATTGTTTTAGTGATCACACGACCCAAATCCACCACATCAAAACCGATCATCACAAGAGTGGATGTAGCTTCAATGGCGGACAATCAACATGTTCATCATATCTACTATATGACTCATGCTTTACCTTTCACTGATCCGTGTTCTGAGACCATGTCTGTACATGCTAGGCTCGTCAAGATCAAACCTTAGCTTCCACATGAGCAAATCTGGCTTGCTCCCGTTGTATACACTCGCAGAATCTAACTCACATGATCATCACGTGGTGCTTCGAAACAACGAGCTTTAGTAACGGTGCCTACTAAGGGTGAACACTTTATAACTTGATATTTTGTGAGAGGGATCATCTTGTAATGCTACCTTCGCGAACTAAGCAATACAAGATGCATAAAAGGATTAACATCATATGCAATTCAAAATATGTGAAATGATATGGCCTTTCTTCTTGTGCTTCCGATATCCATCTTCAAGCATGAACATGATCTCCATCATCACCGGCGTGGCGTCAAGGTCAATGGCGCTGCTCCATGGTTGTCGTCCACCAGCATCAACTATTACAACTACTTTGAATAATAGACACGCAGGTCTTAACGAAATTAAAATAAAACCATAAGGCTCCTGCCGGTTGCCGACTTACAATAAGGAACATTGCATACATCATATATAATTACAATCATGGCCATATCACATCACAGCACACCCCTGCAAAATAAAGTTAGACGCCTCTAATTTTTTTTGCATATTTTACGTGGTTTGGGGCTTTTGATAAGTGTCGTTCTAACTTACGAACAAGAACCACAACGTTGATGCTTGAACTATCAAATGCCTGTTGTAAATTGAATCTATACTATGATAGGAGAGACAGATACCCGCAAAGCCACTTATACAATACAAATTGCATGTTAAGCGTGGAGCAAGTCTCATAAACGATATCATGTAAGGTTATCCCGGGCCGCTTTATCCCATCATACCGCAAGATGCAAAGTACACAAAAAGCAATTGATAATAAAAGCACCACCGTCCGTAATGACCATTGTATTCTACTTGTGCAACAGATCTACATATAGACACGGCTCTGATACCACTATAGGGGTTCATAGCAAATCCGGCCCAAAACACAAGAGCAGCTAGCTGATCACGCAGCCTCGGAAAATAATTCTATAGGACCTGGTCTACTAATTAAACTACGTGGATCAACTCCAGCAATTGACACATGTCCAAGACGGAGAAAAGTTTATTTTTATATCTAAACTGTCACGCGTGATATGTATCAATTGCAGAAGTTATTCCACGAAGATGAATTCGTGGATCAGGTACTATAGATATTTTCCGATGATCGGGAGACCTTCGTTAGCCATCACCTTCCGTACATAGTACATGCATCGTTATATTTGTCGTGGCATGCATGGCTGCGTGGATCAGCGCGCGGCCACCAAGTCCTCACCGATGCACCGGTCGGTCCCCTACATGTCCAATGGTGAAAAAGGGCCTATAGTCCTGGGCCGCAACTGGCTTTAGTCCCGGTTTTGGGCCCGAGAGTGCGAAAACGGGACTAGAGCCCCCCTCCCCCCCTCTAGTCCCGGCTCGCTACAGCCACGTGGCTGTTACAGCACCGCGGGGGGCGGAAACCCTCTAGTCCCGGGCCGTAACATCACCCGGGACTAAAAGGTTTCCTGCCGCGGCAGAGAATTATGTGTTTCTCTGCCGCGGCAGAGATTGTGTATTTTATTTTTTTCCATTTTGTTCCTTTTTCGTTTTGTGTTTCACTATAATTCAAACATATAGTTCAGTATACATATTATACGCTACTACATACACACTACACGTCGATGCATTTATATAATTAATCGATCCCTTGCAAGCATACATATAATCAATCATATCAGAAGGAAGAAATGTTTTGAAATTACATGGTCATTGATGAATATATATATCATATCAGCTACATGAAGATGACTAAGGGAAATCGAGTTCCACGTCATCCGCATAATGCTCTCCATCTACTTCAAGAACTTCCTTCATCATAAATCCCGCCAGCTCCTCTTGAATTGCTCTTATGCGCTAGTCTGGCTCTAGATTCTCCCGCAAATCATAAATATAATGTGAGTCAACTTTCCGCTCACTGGTCAACTCGCGGATGTTCTCGCAGACGTAGTATCCACATAAATGAGTTCCCGGTGGCTGCTGTAAACTCTTCACCATTTTATAAGTTAACTCCTCTTTGAATGGACCTGGTATTTTCTGTCTGAACCATGTCCAACACCTGCTCGGCAAACAAAATGAACAAAGGAGTTATTAGTTACTTGATATCAGGAAATGAATGAAAGAGGACGATATAATATGATAATGATTGAAATTACTTATGGAGCATTGCTTTCATGTCGCTCCACTGCTCTTGGTCCCAACTTAATGAGTCGTGGACTTCAACTAGGGAGTTGTCAACTTGAATGATTAGCAAGATCCAGTGGAATATGCGGACGTTTACATAAGCATACATGCATAGCTCATCCAGTAAGCAAAAATAAAATATGTACAAGATATAAACACTCACTTGAAGTTGTAAGGAAATATTATTTCCTTAACAAAATTATTCTTGGTTAAGAACCTGCACAGGTCTTCCTCCACGTCCTTGGGGTGATTCTTTAACGTATATTCATTAACGATATATGGGTCAATGAACCCAACGTCGTATCTTCTAGCTCTTTTTCATTCAAGCATCTTCATTCTGCAGAATATAATATCATCATACAAAAGAATATATAGTTAGGATAATATATTAAATGCAATGAACGAGCTGAGCTACAAACTTAATTATAGAAATAAATCACTTACAGACAGTAGAAACCAATGATAGATTTGTCGAGGGCGCGCTGGTTGTATAACTGAAACAGTTCGGTCATTTGAACCTGTATCGAGTATGGTTTGAAGTGATGCTCATTTCTAACGTCCACCGAAACCAATCTTTCTAATTTTTTTCTGCTTACAACATGTACCATTCGTGCAGATTTCGCATATGTGTGGATAGACGCGCGAGCTCCTCATTACTGACTAGAGGATCCCCTTGGACATACTGTCGTACTATCTGACCCACTGACGTATCTTCATAGCCTAAATATTGACCAAGAGACATATTTGCTTCGGTAGCAAGTGCTTTGGCCTGCGATATAGTGATTCCCATAAGTGTAGCATTATTACGGGCTCTGGGGTCCATTATTTGCATGTCCATATCCATTTCAGCTTTGA
The DNA here is from genome assembly GCA_916181665.1 of Avena sativa. Classification (NCBI taxonomy): domain Eukaryota; kingdom Viridiplantae; phylum Streptophyta; class Magnoliopsida; order Poales; family Poaceae; genus Avena; species Avena sativa. The sequence goes on along the minus strand of OV702293.1, from coordinate 480,159,305 downwards.
AGGCCTTGTCGAGGTCTGAAATGACTTTGAGCGGGGCGACCGATTGATTCTTCTGTGCTCCGAGCTGGGCAACTTGCTTCCCGCTTTTTGCACTTGTGATTTTTTTCTTCTGTGCTTGCTTAATAATCTCCCGGTCATAGTCAGATTCCAGATTCATCGATATCTGGGATGGTTGCTCAAGAAAGGACTTAGCCCACTTTTTGGTTTTTTCATTATATACCGGCTTTGGCTCAGGCTTTTTGGGTGCAAAATGCGCCTTAACTTGGGCAGCCACATCCGCGTTAGTTTCCTCATCGGTCTTGTCATAAGGTCTCTTTGGAAGAGTCGGCGGGATGTCGACTATCTTCGCCGTTTGACCTTTCTCGATGTGGGCGCGGGGGACCGTCGAACTTCTGTTTCTTTGACGAGGTAGTAGTATTGCACGGAGGCGGAGGAGGATATCGAGTATTGCGCGGAGGCGGAGATCGAGTTGATGTACTCCTGCTGCGGCGATCGTTAGCGCGGCGGGGTGGACTTGGAGGTTGGCGATAATCGGGTTGGGGTGGACTTGGAGGTTGACGATATCCGATGCAGGGTGGACTTGGATTCCTTGGAGTAGGTGGCCTTGGCGCCGAGCCTGGAAACTTGATGTACTTCTTATTCCATAGAATGATGTTGCGCTTGACATCTCCTAGTTTCATAAGGCCTTCAGGCGTAGCGATTTTAATCTCTAGGTCCGCAAAATCCTCCACTATGTCATCCATCGTGACACGAGCATAGCCTGGTGGAATTGAAAGTGAATGGTGGAGTGCTCCAGGTAGACAAGGTAAAGCAGTGCCGATCGCCACCTTGAAGGACAGGTTGTTCATTGGCTGATGTAGCTCACATTGTGCCATCTCTCTAACATCATCCACGGGGTAGTGAGGAGCCGGTGCATCATCCAGCAGTGCTTGATCATCAGCCCGGACCTCCGTGGAAGCCACGCTGCTTCTCCGCTGGCTAAGATCCAATGCAGGATCATCAGACCGCGGGTGAGTTGACGATGGCGGCCTTTGGCTAATTTCATGCATGAGGTTCTTCAGATCAGCTAGGTCCTGCTCTACCCTGGAGATCCGGTCTGCCTCCCGGTCCTTCTTTCTCTGATGGCTTCTGTAACTAGCATCGTAATGAGGAAACCCTTTCTTCCACGAGACACCGACGCCTTTTGCCTCGTGTTCGTCCTCCCTTTTCAGGATTCCCTAGGGCATGTATCATCTCGTCGTTCTCTCCCTCGGGACGGAACAATCCCAATTGAGCATCGTTCATTTCTAGAATAAGGTCTTGGGAGGGTTTTAGAATTTTATCATGAAATATTGTCTTCCCTGTTTCTGGGTCCAAGGATCCCCCGTGACCGTACCACCGGTGATTTGACCTCTCGGGCCATCCATCTGTACCAGGAGTGACGTCTCTAGCCCTCATGTTCTTCTCCATAGTTTCCAACTTAGGGACAGCACTCTTGTAGCCACCCGTTCCCATTTTATGATGGTATTTCTTGTTGGCAGCATTTAACGCGTTCTTTGCCGACTTTGCCTTTGCTTTATCAGATTGCTTGTACTTTACAAAATCGGTCCACTATTCTCTCAACTTCTCATTTACTCCTTTGAAGTCTGGAGTTTTCTTTTTCGCGACATATTTCACGTATAAAATTTTCTTGTGGTTCCGGTACAGTTCAGCCATCTTGCTCAGAGCCCACTCCTTCACTTTCGCTCTATTTTCAAGCCCACCCGGCCTTGGGGTAATACCATCTACCTCAAATTCTTCATACTCTGGAGGTAGTATGAAATGCGCTATGAGCTTCTGCCAAAGGTCATCTTTGGCATCATCGGTGACATAGCTAGATTCTTCACCGGATTTCTTTGGCATCATTGGTGATCGGCAGGTTGTCCCTAACAAGCACCCCACATTGATTTATAAACATCCTCCGGTGCTTCTCTGGAGCAATCGGTTCACCATCATCATCTATTTCTTCGATGGTGAACCTCTGATTACCATCCAACTTTTTGTTTGGCTCTCATTTAGTTCGAGGTGTCGATTGCTTCGATCCGGTGGGCAAAAAGAAGAAGAGAGAGTGATTAATATATATCTAGATCAGTTAATGAATAGAGGTAACACGAGACTTTATATATATATATGTACCTCGTCGGATCATGTTGAGGGGCCATCATTATTGTTGTTATTTGTTTGCCCTTCGTCCATCTGGTCTTCCCCTTGGTACATTAGGTTTTCCTCTAGTCCATCACCGGATGGATTCAGATATGAGGATACCTCTTCCTCGAGCAAAATATCTTCGTCGGTAGTAATATTAAGAGGAATTTCACCTCTTATCATGCCCTGAAGAAAACCTTCACCGATGCGACCAGGATCTTCGGATGGATCCATGACTTAATTATCTATAACAAAAAGAGAGTTAAACAGGTTAGAAAAAACAATAATCCTAATAACTAAAACAATATAATCCTAATTATAATAATCCTAATATTATTTGTGCTAAAACAATAATCATAATAACTAAAACAAAAAAAATAACCGTAATAAAACAATATAATCCTAATAAATAAAACAAAAAAATAACTAAAACAATAATCCTAATCCTAATTCTAATATTTTAATTAAAACAATAATCCTAATACTAAAACAAAAAACCCTAATATAAAAAAAACTATAGAAAAAAACTATAACAAAAAACCTAATTATAATAATCCTAATTATAATAATCCTAATACTAATCCTAATAACTAAAACAATAACTAATCCTAAAAACTATAAAAAACTATAGAAAAAATATAACAAGAAACTATAAAAAAACTATAAAAAGTACTAACATTTCCTAATAATATAATAATAATAATATAAATACTAAGAATAACATTTATACAAAACCTAAATATTACTAATAATAATAATAAATATTAATACAAAAACCTAAATATACTACTAATTAATACTAGACTAATTATACAAAAACCTAAATATATAATTAATACTAGACTATATAATTAAATAACCACCTCCGGCGAGGTGGGCGGCCAGAGGAACAACGGCACGGTGAGGCGGTGCGGCACGGCGGGGCGGCGCGGCACGGCGGGGCGGCGCGGCACGGCGGCACGGCGCGCACGACACGTACTGCGGGTGGTGACATGGCAAGGCGGCGCGGAGGCTCGGCGATGCGGCGTGCGGTGGCTCTGCGGTACGAAGGGGCGGCCAGAGACGAGGGCGGCGGCGCGGGAATCGGCCGGCGGGCAGCACCTCCCCTGTTCTCTGCGTCGATGGCGCCTTCTCGTCTTCTTCTTCGTCGTCAAATCTTGCTAAGTGCTGGCTGGGAGCGCCAGGGTCGAGCGCGTGGTATATAAAGGGTCACCCCTTTAGTCCCGGGCTAAGCCACGGGACTAAATAGTCTTTAGTCCCGGGTCATGGCTTAACCCGCGACTAAAGACCCCCCCCCCTTTAGTCGCGGGTTAAGCCATGACCCGGGACTAAAGGGTTTTTTCGGCCGCTTAGTTTTCGCGCGCGCATGCACCCTTTAGTCCCAGGTCCAGCCACGACCCGCGACTAATTGTTTTTTTGTAAATTTTCTTTTTTAATTCAAATCAAATATAAAACTTTGGAAAATCATATCTTTTATTGTAATAATCCAAATAAAACAAATAATATGTCTATTATTATCAGAAAAATATAAAGAATCTTAATATAATATCCATTTATCTGTTTGCATCATTTATAAATTATTTCATTTGTAAATTTTCTTTTTTAATTCAAATCTAATATAAAACTTTGGAAAATCATATATTTTATTGTAATAATCCAAATAAAAAAAATAATATGTCTATTATTATCAGAAAAATATAAAGAATCTTAATATAATATCCATTTATCTATTTGCATCATTTATAAATTATTTAATTTGTAAATTTCTTTTTTTAATTCAAATTAAGTATAAAACTTTGGAAAATCATATCTTTTATTGTAAAAATCCAAATAAAACAAATAATATGTCTATTATTATCAGAAAAATATAAAGAATCTTAATATAATATCCATTTATCTGTTTGCATCATTTCTAAATTATTTCATTTGTAAATTTCTTTTTTTAATTAAATCAAATATAAAACTTTGGAAAATCATATATTTTTTTGTAAAAATCTAAATAAAACAAATAATATGTCTATTATTATCAGAAAAATATAATGAATCTTAATATAATATCCATTTATATATTTGCATCATTTATAAATTATTTCATTTGTAAATTTCTTTTTTTAATTCAAATCAAATATAAAACTTTGGAAAATCATATCTTTTATTGTAAAATCCCAAATAAAACAAATAGTATGTCTATTATTATCAGCAAAATATAAAGAATCTTAATGTAATATCCATTTAGTCCCGGTTGTAGTCACAAACCGAGACTAAAGATATTTCCCGCCATTTCCCATCGCTTCCCTCCAAGTTTTCCCGCCCTTTCCTTTCTACGAGAGCTTTTAGTCTCGGATGTAGTCACTAACCGGGACTAAAGATATTTCCCGTCATTTCCCAAAGCTTCACGCCAAGTTTTCCTGTCATTTCCCTCTATATCTAGGGCGATCGCTCCATGGCTATCCACACATCCTCACCTTCCTCTCTTAGAACAATGGACAACGCCTACTGGGCCATTCTGACCCTCGAGGAGACCGAGGCGCTGTGCGCCTCTAACTACCCTTGTCCGCCGGGCTATCGTCCGCCCGCCAGATGGATGCTGAGTGCTGGAGGGGTTCCTGTCCCTCCTGTCCCTCAAGGTTCCGCACGCCAGGCGGCCATCACAAACCACTTCTACCACGAGCTCACGTCAGAGCAGCGGATGGATCCCTAGTGGGATCCCGACAACTACGACACCTAGAATGCCTTCTTCGCTAATAGGCGGGAAAGGGAGCTCGCTAGGTACGAGGGTGATGGCCCGCCCCCGGTGAACCACAACGAAGTCGGCCGTCGTCTGTGGTGGGCGAACCGTACTATCATCGGAGTGATGCGCTACATCGTCGGGGGAGACCATCCTTGCCTGCGGTGCCCATGAGTCCACCCGCCACAGAGTCACAAAAAGGCCCCACATCGGCCCGGCGGTAGTGGCATCGTCTTCCAGGAGACCCCTTCCCCGCCCGCCATGAATCCGGGGCTGGATGGCCCCTGGTATATGCCATGGCTGGGATGAGGATCCCCGGAGTGGCAGGTGACAATGACGATGATGATGACAATAACGAAGAAGACCCTGAAGCTGCGTACTATAGGACTAGGCATGATTATGACTAAAGGGACGGCTTTAGTCCTGAGTGTTAGCTAGTCCCGATTTGTCCCGGTTTTTAATATTAATAAATGTCTTGAGTGTTACCTAAATATGAAGATGTTGTATTTAGAGGAAAAGGCCTATAAATAGAGCAGGCTGGATCGAGCAGCCTATAAATAGAGGGAAATGCCTATAAAGAGAGGGTTCATCTTTAGTCCCGGTTGGAGAAACCAACTGCGACTGAAGGGATTGCGGCAGACTGGGCCAGGCAACACTAATAATAGGGGTGAGTGTCGATATTATGTCATGCGGCTTGTACCTTGTCCCGGATGGTGTCACCAACCGGGACTAAAGATGAACCTTTAGTCCCGGTTGGAGACACCAACCAGGACAAAACATGAGTCAGCACTAATAATAGGGGTGAGTGTCGACATTATGTCATGAGTGTCGACATTATGCCGAGCTGCTTGTACTATAAATAGGCATCCTTGTGAGTCCAGTCCTCCAGCCAGTTTGAGGCATCTCTAAGATGGTTTTCGAGAGCAGGGACACCAGCTCCTAGGCGTATTGATCTAGTTAGAGAAGTTACAAGATGCAAGATGGTTTTCAAGAGCAGGGACACCACTACGGCCAGTTTCAGGGAGATGCCGCCGGAGCCCAGTCCTCCGGCATCTCCAAGAAACTGGTCATAGAGGCACTCGCTAATATGTGAAATTAGTTATCTCCTAGGCGTATTGATCTAGTTAGAGAAGTTACAAGCTGCAAGATGGTTTTTGAGAATAGGGACACCACTACGGCCAGTTTCAGGGAGATGCCGCCGGAGCCCAGTCCTCCGGCATCTCCAAGAAACTGGTCATAGAGGCACTCCCTAATATGTGACCTCACGCGTTTGGAGATCAGATCTTAATGGTAAGGACTAACACACTCAAGATTGTTTGCAGACAACACTATAAAAATGGACACATGGAGCATCTTCACTCATAAAATGTTACTATTATTACATATCATTTCTTTGGTGTGTTCCTTTCTGATCCCGTCGTATCCATGGAGCATCTTCATTCATTAACATGATGCTTGGGTCATCCTTCACCGTGAAGGGCGGAATTTCATGAAACTTATCACAATCTTCTGACATGTCTGTCTTGTCCTCCACTCCCACGATGTTTCTTTTTCCTGAAAGAACTATGTGGCGCTTTGGCTCATCGTCTGATGTATTATTTTTCTTATTTTTTCTTTTTCTAGGTTTGGTAGACATGTCCTTCACATAGAAAACCTGAGCCACATCATTGGCTAGGACGAATGGTTCGTCTAAGTATCCAAGATTGTTGAGATCCAACGATGTCATTCCGTATTTCTTGTCTACCTCAACCCCTCCTCCTGTCAGCTTGACCCATTTGCACCAAAACAAGGGGACCTTAAAAGTAGGTCCATAGTCAAGTTCCCATATCTCCTCTATGTAACCATAATATGTGGTCTTTGACCCATTGTTGTCTGTTGCATCAAAGCGGACACCACTGTTTTGGTTGGTGCTCTTTTTATCTTGGGCTATCGTGTAAAATGTATACCCATTTATCTCGTACCCTTGGAAAGTCGATATATTCGAAGATGGTGACCTAGACAACAAGTATAGCTGATCTCCAAGAGTGTTGTTTTTGATGAGATGTTGCAACCAACCGCCGAAACTCTTCATGTGTTCATCTCTAATCCAAGAGCCATGCTTTCCAGGGTTGTTGGAGCGTAAGATTTTCTTGTGTTCCTCGATATATGGGGCTGCCAAGATAGAATTCTGTAGAACGGTGTAATTTGCTTCGGTGTAAGAATGTCCGTCCCTACATATTATTGATTTCCTTCCTAGAGTACCCTTTCCACTCGGTCTCCCCTCATACCGCGATTGAGGAAGACCAATCGGCCTAAGGTCAGGAACAAAGTCAACACAAAATTAAATGACCTCCTCTGTTCCATAGCCCTTGGAGATGCTTCCTTCTGGCCTAGCACGGTTACGAACATATTTTTTTAAAATTCCCATGAACCTCTCAAAGGGAAACATATTGTGTAGAAATACATGACCAAGAATGGAAATCTCTTCGACTAGGTGAACCAGCAGGTGCGTCATAATATTGAAGAAGGATGGTGGGAACACCAACTCAAAACTGACAAGACATTGGACCACATCATTCTATAACCGTGGTAGATCTTCAGGATTGATTATCTTCTGAGAGATTGCATTGAGAAATGCACATAGTTTCATAATGGGTACTCGAACATTATCTGGTAGAACCCCCCTCAATGCAATCAGAAGCATTTGCGTCATAATCACGTGGCAGTCATGAGACTTTAGGTTTTGGAACTTTTTTCTGCCATATTTATTATTCCCTTTATATTCGACGAGAAGCCAGATGGGACCTTAATACTGCTTAGGCATTCAAAAAATATTTTCTTCTCTTGTTTGGTAAGAGCGTAGCTGGCATGACCTTGAAACCATTCTGGATGCAGGCCATCTGGGTCTTTCATACGTTGATGGTCCTTTCGTGCTTCTGGTGTATCTTTTGTCTTCCCATACACGCCCAAGAAGCCTAGCAGGTTCACGCAAAGATTCTTCGTCACATGCATCACATCGATTGCAAAGCGGACCTCTAAGAATTTCCAATATGGTAGCTCCCAAAATATAGATTTCTTCTTCCACATGGGTGCGTGTCCTTCAGCGTCCTTCGGAACAGATTTTCCTTCAGGACCCTTTCCAAAGGTTACCATTTGATCCAAATCTTTGACCATATCAAATATATCAGCACCAGTACGCTCCTTAGGCTTCGTCTGGTGACATTCCAGACCGTTGAAATGCTTGCCTTTCTTTCTTAAGGGATGCTTGGACAAAAAAATCGACGATGCTTATTGTATACATTCTTCTTACAATGTTCCAAATATATACTTTCAGTCTCATCTAAACAGTGTGTGCATGCATTGTATCCCTTGTTTGACTGTCCTAAAAGGTTACTAAGAGCAGGCCAATCATTGATTGTTACGAAAAGCAATGCTTGGAGGTTAAATTATTCCTGCTTGTGCTCATCCTACACGCGTATCCCGGGTTCGTGCCACAACTGTAAAAGTTCTTCCACTAATGGCCTTAGGTACACATAAATGTCGTTGCCGGGTTGCTTCGGACCTTGGATCAACACTGGCATCATAATGAACTTCCGCTTCATGCACAACCAAGGAGGAAGGTTATAGATGCATAGAGTCACGGGCCAGGTGCTGTGACTGGAGCTCTGCTCCCCAAAGGGATTCATGTCATCTATACTTAGACCAAACCTTAAACTCCTTGCGTCATCTGCAAAGTCCGGGTACTTTCTATCGATTTTTCTCCATTGCGACCCATCAGGGGGGTGTCTCAACATCCCGTCTGACTTACGTTCCTCTTTATGCCATGGCAACAACTTGGCGTGCTCTTTGTTTCTGAATAAGCATTTCAACCGTGGTATTATAGGAGCATACCACATCACCTTGGCAGGAACCCTCTTCCGGGGGGCTCGCCCTCAACGTCACCAGGGTCATCTCGTCTAATCTTATACCGAAGTGAAGTGCATACCGGGCATGCATCCAAATTCTCATAATCCTCACCGTGGTAGAGGATGCAGTCATTAGGACATGCATGTATCTTCTGAACCTCTAAACCTAGAGGGCAGACAACCTTCTTTGCTTCGTACGTACTGGCGGGCAATATGTTATCTTTTGGAAGCATATTTTTCATCATTTTCAGTAACTTTTCAAATGAGGAGTCAGGTATAGCACACTTAGCCTTCTATCGCAGCAATTCCAGTGTGCTGCCCAGCTTTTTCAGACCATTTTTGCAATTTGGGTACATCAACTTTTTGTGATCCTCTAACATGTGATTGAACTTCTCCCTATCCTTTTTAGTTTCACAATCTCTTCATGCATCGGCAATGGTCCGACCAAGATCATCAGCGGGTTCATCATGTGTCTCTTCTTTATCCTCCCCTTCAGCATCCCCCATGGAAGTATCTCCGTACTCAGGGAAACCATGATAGTTGTCATCCTCCTCCTCTTCTTCATTGTCTTCCATTATAACTCCTCTCTCTCCATGCTTGGTCCAACAATTATAACTGGGCATGAAGCTGGACTTCAACAGGTGGCTGTGAAGGGTTTTTGAGTCAGAGTAATCCTTCTGATTCCTACATCCATTACATGGACAAAATACAAAATCATTGCGTTTGTTTGCATCAGCAACACGGATGAATTCATGCACGCCATTAATGAACTCGCCAGAGCGTCGGTCACTACCGTACATCCATTCCCGGACCATCTGCATTATAGTAAAAGTATATCAAAAACCATTACACAATATGATAAAATTATTACAAGTTATATTGAGAGCTTCTAGAGCATTAATTTTAAATTTTGAAAAATTTACATGCACCAATTTGTGAATTGGAGAAAACAACCAACATGATAAATGTGGAGTTTTTTATTATTGGTCTATCAGTGAAAACCCCATTCCATTCTAAGCTCAGAAACTCTAAAATTACACATTCAATTTTCAGTAACTATGTGCCTAATCAAAATTTGTTACACATATATATCAAAATCCTTCTAGCTACTTCTAGAGCATGCATGCATTGATCCATATCTCTATACTTCTAGAGCATTATAGATCTAATTAAAGTAGCAATAAGAGATGAAAGAATGAAGTTCTAACCTTTTAAAGCTTTGGATTTAGTGTTGCAAACTAAATCTTAACAAATCTTGAGAAAAAAAATGGCATGAACCCTCTTACTTCTTTGAGAAAAATGGCCACTATATGCTTTAGGGCAGCAAGACAGAAAGCAGAATATATAGTGGTGGACAACTAAACGTGGAACTGGATCAGAGTCTAGATCCAAACGGAACATAACCAACTAATGTCCACTTTAACGTGGCCCAGTCCATGTCCAGTCCAAGTTTAATATTCTAGTATCCAAATCCATCCTGTCCAAGTTGTAATACGTGTTGAATATCCAGGTCCAAATGGACCTCCGTTCGTTGCAGCTGCGCGTTAGGAGATCAGTAGCAAGGCGCCGGAAATCACGTTTCATTAGCTCTACTTTTTAATACGGACAGAGAGGAACCGTGTTGCACATGTCCTCTTCCCGTCACATGCAGATACGCGGCGGTAATCGTGGAGCCGGCTGCCAACGCATACGGGCGCGGCCGAAGCTATGCGAGAGGTAGCATACAGGTCCAATGAATATTGGACTATCCAATTTTGAGATCCAAATTGTGTCAGCGTCGTTGGATATTATGTTTGCTTGATGTCCATATCCAAAGAGATCCAGTCCAATAAGATTCAACAAGGTTGAGGTTCAAAGCCTGTTTGACTATAGATATTCAGTTCCAGATTTGTGGACAACCAGTTTCGGGCCGTGATACGATCCGAGACTAATAGTCTACGAAAAGACCAGCTGGCCTGTTTCAGGTTATTAGTCCCGGACCGTATTACGAACCGGGACTAATAACCTGATCCAGTCAAAGACTAGTGACTACGGCCGTTTCTAGCCGTTAGAGGCCTCACGGTCCGGGACTAGTGCTCCCACTAGTCGCGGGCTGTGTCAGGCCGGAACTGCTGACCTTGTTCACGTCGAACCGATGGTTTTTTCAGCAGTGGTCCGTCCGTACGTCCACCTCGCGTCATCGCCATGAACCTGAACTTCACGTGTCCACTCGTACGGTATATCGGCATTCTTCGTAGGCACCAACATCAGCTCCAGTAAGTATTTTTGATTCTGCAGAGCTATATATGGACGACCATGGTGCCACGCACGCTCCATTACGTCTCATCTATTCACTTCTCTGTTTGTGCAGTGCCTCTCAATCTTATCTCCACTATCACTTGCTTCATTCCCAATTTTTCTCTAAACGAAATGGTTTCATCCAAATTAAAGAACCCTAGTAATTCGCAAGCATATCAGAGTTGAAAAACTACTTTTTTGATAAGGTACTTAAAGGATTCAACTTCGCTACAAACGAATCGAACAACGAAAAACTTGTGTTTACAAGAAGTTAGTGCATGCCGGCTGAGTTGTATTTCTAATCCTACATAGGTGGTATGGTGTCTATTGTGAATGACATTTGCGATGCTTGAATATGGATAGGATAATAATGTCGGCAGCATATGGTCTATAGCTGCGCAGACACATTATGGATGGGTTTTGCTATCTCAGATCTTGATTTGACTGATTAGTTTCTGCTACTCCCTCTGACCCATATTAATTAATTTAGATTTGTTAAAAATTAAATGAATCTAGACACTATTTAGTATATAGATTTATTCAAAATTTGATAAATCCAAATCAATTAATATGGGCAGGAGGGAGTATCTCGTTCTCCATCCATCTTGCACTTTAATTCTTTCGTGTATAAAATCTACCCTCTCCGTTCCATGTTACTCCGGCACATTGGAATAGATTTAGTCAAAGTTAATCGTTGCAATACTTTGATCACATGTAATGTGCAAACATTAACATCTAGAATACGGGATTTCGGTATCCGATGTTGAATTTGTATTCTGGTAGAAGACCTATATAGGTCGTTGTCTCTAGAAAAAGGGCCCCTAGATGGCCGGTCTGCTTACCTGCCCGGCCGGACACCAATAGCAGACCGAAAGCTGGGGCAACGTCGGGACGACGCCGTCTCCCTTGCCTTCATCTAGGAGCGTGATATATCTACTCAATTCTATGTACAGGGATATAATCAGTCACACGTGAAGGCCATATTGTGAAGGAGATGGCCAGCAGTAGCATCCATATGTTGTTGCGCTACAGGTAAAGTGATCGGATGGAGAGGCACTGCACGATTGAGCTGGCTAGCGATATATTGACTCATAATTATTAGCTGGACCTAGAGGTCGACTGATCTGCGCGCGGGAGGTGATCAAGTGATTAAGGACATGACATGGTAGGAGTATAAGGGCATCTTCACCGGGTGACCTAAACGGTCTGCGCGTGTCCGAAACTGTCGGCGTGGACGCGCGGCGTGTGCGGCGCCCTAGCGGGCCGACCCATTCATGCATCTAATCTGGGTCTCGGTTGCGTCGGCCCGGACGTGCGTGGACAGCGCGGACGTCGTTCCCGCGCGCGCTACTGGCCCACCCGTCAGCCACCTTGACCCGCGGCATTGATTTCAGATGAGGTCAGCCGCACCGATTCAAACGCACGCAGCGGCAGCGATTCAGAGGCGGAAGGCAGACCGGCGGCAGCCTGCCCCATCAATGGCGACGCGACGGCACGCTGACTGACAGGACGACACGCTCTCCACCGCCGCTGCAGGCGCCGCCCGACGTCTGCCCCACTGACTGGACACTTCAATGCCCCTCTTCATCCTCCACGCCGGCATCCAATGCCGGCCCTTTTTAACCGGCCACCCGCGGCCATCTTCTCCCACATAGAACATCATCCCTCTCCTCCTTCCCCTTTTCCCTCTCCACTGATTGTAGCTAGCCATGGCCGGCGGCACTGGGTCGAGGGGAGGCCGTGGCGGTCGTGGACGCCGAGGAAGGCGTGGAGGACGTGGCCAACTCACCGCGCCACCACGCTCTCCCTCAACGCCGTCGTCGCCCAAAGATTTCGACCCAGGCACCCCGTTCGCCGTGGCCATCCACCTCGGCATGCCGCTTGACAGGCTGCTCCTGCCTCGCAGGTTCATGACGCTGATCGGCGACGAGCCGCCCCCGCTCGCCATGGTGCGAGCAAACGGCTTCAGGACAGGCAGGTACCCATTCGACCTGCAGTCCGACCACCTCGGCCAGATGTACCTCGGCAACGGCTGGGAGCGCTTCGCCCGATCGCATCAGATCGAAGCGGGTAACATCATCCTCTTTAAGTACGACGGTGAAGGAAAGTTTGGCGTCAGCATCTTCGACCACACCATGTGTCGCCGTTGCTACCACTCCGACTCCTCCTCTGACTCCGACGAGTAGGCTAGGCTGTGTGTGCGCCATGTATGATGTATGGATGTAGGAATTGGCCATTTGAAATGAAAAATCTTTATTCAAGCCTTAAAACATCGTTACACTTACGCCACACAACCTAAGACTACGCGCGGCCGTCGGCGCTGGGCGGCGGCTGCGGCGGGTCAGATACATCATTCATCATTGGGAGAATTGATGAGCGTTCGTTGGGTCTGCACCTCCTCTTCAGCTCGGGCAAGGCGGGCACGCAGGGAAGCGTCGTCAGGATTGGCCCGCACCGCTTCTCGGAGGTCGCCACGCACCAATCCGAGCTGGTCCAATCACCGGTATTCCGGCAGAAAGACGCGTTCCGCCCCTGCCATCGTGAAAGGCTCACCGGTGGTCACGTGATGGCTGTAGGATGGGCGAACCGGCGATGTACCTATCCTGTAAATCCGTGGGCGCCCCGGAATCGGAGGAGGCAGCACGTCCGGCAACTCCGGCGGAATCGGCCACCACGACGGCAGGTGCTCGACCCCTTCTCTGCCGGCATCGGGTTGCCACGGAGCTCGTTGTGTCGACGCCGACGGCCAGGTATGGTGGTTTTTTGTGTTGTGGGTTGTGCATGTATGGTCGAAGATAGCTCGGCGACCTTCCCCTTTTATGGCTGCGCCTAGACGCGACGGGAAACACCGAGAACATGCGAAAAGCGGCGGGAAAGAAAAGCGGGAGACGACGTGGCGGCGGGAAGACACTGGAAAATACTCCGGCGTTGCCGATGGCCCAACACGAATAAATGGGTCGTGCCGCTGTGCCCGGCTGGCCGGACAGACCGGACCCCCTATCCATACTGACCGTGGCCGACCCAAACGGACATAAACAAACCGTTTGGGATAACCGTATAGGTCGGCTAGGTGGACATGCCCTAACACAAGTCGTGAATAATTTTCCATGGGTTGTAGTAGATCGGAAGCGATGTACTAGTATAAAATGAAGACTCACTAGGCTGGCAGTGTCACATCACAGAAATGTACAGTACAGGGACAACTGGGACATGCATCCACGAAATTAAACAGCACGCGTGTTCAATCCAGGCTAGCTATCTAGAAGTTGGTTGGTTGGTCAATAGATCCATCTTCGTGCGCGTGTACGGCGTTAATTTGTTGCATTAGATATATATATGTACCCTAGCATGCATGCATGGACCCAGCCAAGGAACCAAGCTAGCTAACAATTGCATGCACCAAAATAAGCAATCATCAAAGATCTGCATTATTCATCTGCTACCCTTTTTGTCATCAAAAAATGTGTATTTTTTAGGAAGCCCATGAACAAAATTCCTCCTGAAGCCCCCCCCCTTCCCCCCAACCCCCCCCCCCCCCCCCCCCCCCACACACACACACACCCCTTGGCAGCTCGGGTGACACCGGAACCCTAGCCGTAGGGGCTTTTCATCCCTCTCTGTCTTATCGGCGACATGCACCACGTCGACACAAACCGTTCAGTTACAGTTGGTGGCATTGGCCATGTACCGTAGTGCGTCCACCTTTGGTTGTGTCCCTTGCCGCACGGTGGCGGTCATGACTTGAGGCGGGCGCTTGGCGTAGATATATATATGCGGGTTGTCTTTGCCTCTTTTTGCATGGGCCGGCCAAGAAAGAAATTAGAGTATAGGCAATCCATTGGAGCGGGGTACATCTTGCACTAATTTGACAAATTTAAGTGTATTCCATGTCTTGGACGATGCATACTCGGGATGACTGTTGTGGGATCTCCTTTGCTAACAGCGCGAAGTCGAAGTCACCTCTTGTTAAGAAGTGATGATGATGATGATGATTCTGCAGGGCCTGCTTCGCCGAATAAAAACAAAGTTGCTCGTAAGCGTGAACCAAGCGCACATTAGGTACAACTCGATGGATGGATGTGTGTGTGTGCATGTGTGCAGTGTAATAGTAATGGTAAGGATGATGTACTATGGGATTATGTCCATATGTTCCCTATCTGAGGATCGTTCTCTTCTGGCCATAGAGATCTTCCCTAGTTTATCTTTGCGTGTGTCTGCCTTGTAGCTTTGTCTGGTCAAACTAATTATGGAAGACAAGCAAGCAAGCCCGACACTAACCAGAGAGCAGCGAGTTGATCACATGGGGGGGGGGGGGGGGGGGGAGCGTACGTAAACTAGCCATCGCCTTCAGCAAACCCAACTACTCCTAAGAAAGGACTGAGGTGACACATGCAGCATTCTCGCTCGCGCGCGTGAACTTCACGTGCCCGCTCGTACGTACGGGATCAACCACTAACATCAGCACCAGTATGTGTATATGTCTCTTTGGTTTGGTTTTACTAATAATCAAGCTATATATATATATATATATATATGGACGACCACGGTTCCACGTACGCTACGTTGCGTCTCATCAATTCATGTTTCTGTTCGTGCCGGTCAGTTCAGCCCTACTATACTCAGGAAACAGTGTCCATGATTTAGTTAGTACATCGATCACACTTATTGGTTCAACACATTGTACTATGTACGTTGACAAGACTCTCGTACGTGGAAGCTAGCCGACCGACATGCTTGCCCATACAAGGGTTTTCCCCTATGTTGCCAGCTAGTCTTAGCAAAATAAATCACTACAGGAAACAATCGAGGCGCCGACGGCCGGCTGCTGTTGTCACAACGCCATATTGCCGTCGGCATAGGCTGTCATGAGGGAGATGTCATTCCGAAAGCTTCAACTTCTAGATACATCATATATGACATGTTATTTACTCGAACAGATGATTCATATTCTACAATAGAGAACGAGCACCTCGTGGATTCACTCGGTGCCAAGGAAGGTGTTTGGATTTCCATTGTCGTAATAGTGGTGCTATTGCGCATGACAAGAAACCACCTCATAATAGAGATTATTTGAGAGAGGTGGTGTGAAGATATGCAAGGTGCACACGTGTATCTTTTAGATCCGTTCACTTTTCTTTAAAAAATAAAATATATTAATATCACGGAGATACAAACTGGATTGTTTACATAAGATGCACACAGCGATCATAAATGGGCATACCATGCCTAAATGATAGTGTACAAGTTCTGTTAGTGCAAACGCTCGCATCTGCACCCCCTCTCGCCACGCCCCATGCTACGCCAAGGGAAAACTGGCGCAGCCGCCAGCCACCTCCCGTGCCAACTCTCTCTGTTGTCGTTGCCACCAGCCTGAGTCAGGGTAGTAGCGGGCCTGCTGCCCAAGAGTGTCAGGGGCTCTCTTCTGCTAGGAGAGGCCTCCACGTACGGGGAATCGGAGGTCAACGGCTGGAGTTTCCGGGGTAAAGGCATTGTCCGGAGATTGAACCTCTTCGGGATGAAAATCCATGATGTGACTTTCATGCTTAGACATGGCGAAGACAACGCTTGTGCACTTTTACCTTCTTTGAGGCATCGCTTTGAAGAACCCTTACACGCAGTCCAGGTGTCATCAATGGTGTTGGTCTGTTCATGTTGTTGCGAGCCTCTGATCGCTCCAGCATGTATAGACTAGCTCTGGACATTTTGTTGTTGTAGAGGTTGTGTGTATGTGGTATCTTCTTAATATTAATATATTCTCTTTACAATATAACTGTGATTGTGTACATGATAGTCTGTTTAAAATATAACCTATAGGTAATCATGTAGTGATGATATTTTCTTATGTATTCATGAGTTATATATCTTCTCATGTAACATCATTACGCATATATATATCAACAATAACATCAGTTATATGTTGTAACGTCCTAAATTTATGTATTTAGAATTTTATCATATAACCATGCCTCCCTCTTTGTGCATTTGAATTATGGATCCATTTTGATTTTATTTTCAACTGTGACTAAAATATCAAAAGTAAGGAAATAAAATGACTTACCTAATATAAGATAAACTTTGTTTTCCAAAAGAGGCAGCCTTAGCGCTTGTTGGGTCTTCATCCAAGTGGCTACACGTTCTCCCAATCTTTTAAAAAATTCATATACATCCTTGTTTCACGACTGTCTGACTGTCGGGTCGTCACCTGATGACATATGTGTTATAAGCTTTCTCTCCTTGTCGCGCTAGCCCGGCCTATCGGTCCAAAAGGGATATTTTAGTTGAAGTATGCATTTTGATTTATTTATGTAGTATTATATGTTTTTTAATTTTTTCAAAAATATAAATATATTTTTTATTTGAAAATACAAGAAAAGTACTCGGACATGATTCCCCTATTATAGCCGCAAAGAGTATTATGGATAGATTTTCTATTTGTTTTGGGAAAGCAAGCGCTTACTTTTTGCCAGGGAATAGGGAAAGATACAATTTGCAAGACTTGATTGATTGATTAGTTTCAATAGCACATAATATGTCTTCCATCTTTTACTGTATGCATAGTTAGCTAACTAGACACACGTGAAGGCCATATGACGATTGAGATGGCCACCAGTCAAGATGTGTTGGATTTAGTACATGCAAAAAGAGTGGTCGGTAGCGTTCTAGTGGGTGGCGATTGATATTGTTGAAGTGATGACGAATGTGCAGCGCGCGTGTCTCTTAATTATAACTCAATTGTTTGACCGGTACCGTCTGTCAGGGTCGGCCTATTCTAATTATTGACCCACAGAAAGGGAAAATAAATATAATTATTTAAATAAATTATATATAATTTTATAGAATACTCGCTCCGTCTCAAAATATAAGACGTCTAAGGATTGACAAAAGTCAAATCTTACTAACTTTGACCAAATATTTAGAAAAAAAAATCTACATCTACAATATTGAATAGACACATTAATAAAATATACTTGATGACAAATTCATTGATATTGATTTAGTGTTGTAAATGTTTATATTTTTATGTATAAACTTGGTCGAACTTAGAATACATTGACTTTTGACTAAATCTTAGGCGCCTTATATTTTTGGACAGAGGGAGTACATTTTTTTTCTTGATTCATAGTCACCATATTTTACAATAAAATATACATTAGTGTTTAATACCTTGTTTCTTTGAAATATATAAATGAAATTATGTCAATTGTGAGAAAATATGAAAAGATAACCATATTTGTCATTTGATGAATTTGGGCCACTTGTATGAATTTAGTGTATATATGTGCATATCCTTATTTGTCTTTGTATATATATTTAATTGTATGCCATAAGAATATCATGATAGATGTTTCTAGTTTATAATTAGGTATACTCAAAAGGAAAAATCTACAGTATGTATATTGTTTAAGAGGATAGTTTTACCAAATCATTGGCATGTTACTGTCATTTTTAGGTCAAATATATCATACATATGACAATGGGTTCTATTATATGTGGATGACATTCTAGTTAAAGATAGTCTTTAGTATAACTTGTAGGGCATGTTGGAGAGAGACACTTGTCTAAGTGAACCAACTGCCACCGCTGAGCTGATCATTTTAATTTGTTTATGTGTGATTCAGACTTTTATAGATTGGACTTGCTCTTAGAAATTGAATTTATTTCTTTTTCTACATAGTCAATAAATTCTTTGGCATTATAAATATTTAATATTTTTTCTCCATTTATAAATATTGTTAATGTGTGGCAGGGTCCAGGTGTTCTCATAGTTTGTCCGACCTATGGGTCGGCCTTGCCATCTTTTCGCACTCAAAAGTGAATGACCATACTCCCTATGTCCTGAAATACCATGCATTATGGGTTTAGTCAAGGTCAAACTTTATAAAGTTTGACCAAACATATTAAAAAAATTATGTACACCTATAATACAACATAAGTACCATTAGAATTATCATAAGATATATTTTCATAATATATACATTCGGTGCTATAGATGTTTATAGTTTTTCCTATATATTCTAAGAAACTTTATAAAGTTTGACTTTGACTAAACCCAGAATGCAGGGTATTTCAGGACAGAGGGAGTACATGGCACTACACTTCTTACATTCCTCGGTCAACTGAATTAAGGTCTTGGGCAATTCCATCCGATTTGGTCTACTTTGGGTGCCGGTGGAGATGCTAGAAAATCATGTCCTCTCTTGATCCAATTTGGGGTGGACAGTGCCAACCCATTAGCCCGTGGCCTTATCCATTTCCTTTAGTACTCCCTCCGTCCCAAAATAGATGTCTCAAATTTGTTAAAATTTGAATGAATATAGACACTATTTAGTATATAGATTCATCCAAAATTTGAAAAACCTAAGACATCTATTCTTGGACGGAGGGAGTACAACATTTTTCGAGCCAACTTGCATTGTTGGTTTGGTTGAATTCATCTCTGTGTACGATGCCTGTCGTACTAGGAATACTAGCTATACCAATCTGTGCGGCTGTCTTAGGCAATCTCCACCGGCAAGACCCAAATGAACGATCCAAATGGTCTTTAATTGGTTTGGGTCGAGTCACCGGTGTTTGTGGGTCATGGTCTGGCCTGTCCGGACAGCCACGCACAGCAGGGCGATTAAATAGATAAAAACAAACTGGCCAACCTAAAAGAAGAAGGCTCAATGTGTGACTGCATCTGAGAGTCAGTCTGTGTTTGTGTCTTTCCGGACAGACGCATCTATGGCCCAGATTTAATGCCTGAATGGGTCGATCCAGGATGCGTAAATCCGGATTGGTCGTATCACTGAGACGTCACGCACGTCTTGTACGTCACGCGGGCGGATGAATTTAGACAGGCTCGGACTGTTTGGATAGACCGGCCCGCTGGTGATGCCCTTAGTTTTATCCGCCCAAAATTAAGACGATGCACAGAACTGGTCGCAACGGTCGGCCACGTGGGTGCCGCACCGCATGCCTGCGTACGATCCTCCAGAGTCGAAATCAGGGGGCTATTCAGCGCGCCTTCCGTACATACTATCTTCGGGTAAAATTGCTCGAGGGGTTTCATCCACCTCCCAATATTTAGCCAGCGTCAGGACAGGAGGTATTCAAAGTAAAAAAAAAAATCCAACGCAAATTTCAGTGTTCAAAATTGTTTAATACAGAAGAACAGACACACATAGATTAACAAACTGTTCAATATAAACCGAAAAGTTCACGAATATACCATAACGACTAACAACATCATCTCAAAATAGTAGAAAAATACATGATAAACTTTCAATATAAATTTTCATAGAAAAACTATTCAATACTAGAGGGGAAGGTTCACAGATTTTTTTCCCATAACAACGACATCATCTCAAAATAATAGAGAAATTACATGACAGTGGATAAACTCATAGCACAACTTTACGGTTCTCCAAGGCTTGGAAACGTGGTATGATTGCATCATTTTTAACTTGTAAAAATAATTCCTTCTTAAGATATGTAACCAAGCGATCATTCAAGCATTGACCTCTCATCTGGTTCCTCAATTTATTCTACATATAGTTTACTGAAGTAAAAATATTCCCACAATTGCGGTTGCAACTAGAAGGAACTAGATCCAATTTAAGAAGCTTCTAAACAAGATTATAAGTTAGGTTATTCCTTATCTCAACAAGCTTATTAGAAACATCAGCAATATTTTTTACTTCCCTAAACATACCATTCATTTTTCTATTGATGACACCCAAGAAAATATCCACGTGGAAGCTAAGCATATTTTTGACATTTTTGAAGAACCTTGTAAATCTTCCTTCCATCTTATAGAAACCGTCCATGTCAACAACATTGACTCAATACTTCACATAAAAAGAATTTAGCTCTCCAAGAAAAACTCTCCATTCACTATCATGTCGCAAGTTCTAAACTCTTGTGTGAATTCAGTAGGACCCATAGCATTTACAATGTATTGGTCCTTTTTTTGCAAGGATCTTGTCAAGTCATCTGTGATGCCAAGTATGGAAAATATCAGTTTTTCCATGAATACAAATTCAGAAGACTCAAATGATGTTAATGTAGTTTGTGCCACAAAACCTTTTTTCCGTTGTATTCCTCTCCAATTTATTTATAAGAACTTTTTGAATTGGAGGATACGTGGACATAACATGTGTCACCGTTTTATAACGAGAATTCCATGGACTATCACAAGGTCTTACCAAACCCATCTATTCATTCAAACCTTGGTTAGATTTAGTTTCACCCAATTGCGGGGCTTTTATAATACGATGATCTTGTGTGTTTTGTAGCATTTTTATATGTTTGCAACGACAACAAGGGTTATCTAAAGCTAATGGGCAAGGTAATTAACATAGTAGTAAGCTGAAGGAGCTTCATCCATAATTAGTTTCTTCAAACCATTGGCATGGATCTTCATGTAGTTAGCTCCATCGTACCCTTACCCATGAACCATGAAAACACTCAAGCATTATCCATAAGTAGATATACAATTTCCATAAGTGTCAAAGATGTGGTGTCTTGAACTTCAATGATACCAAGAAACCTCTCCACTAACCTTCCTTTCTTATCAACATAGTGAATACAAAGATCTAGCCATTATATTTGACATACATCACTAGACTCATCAAGTATTATAAAATAATCACCATCAAAATCTTCCAACATTAGTCTAGTGGTTTACTTGGCACCAGAACCAGTGCTCTTCTTTTATTTGAGGCAACTATGAGGTGCTTTTGTACCATGTGGTCGATCATTCTACATTTCTGCTTACCATTCTTTAGAACCACTTGGTGAACTTCAGTGGAAGTATTTGCTAACATGTAGCTCTTCCAATCACAACAATTAGTTTTTTTTGCACGGGAAAGGCCTCGAAATGCCTAGAAGCTGTATTAAAAAAGGGTCAACACAAAATTACAAAGAGGCCCCTAACGACACTTGCACTAAGAAACCTGAGATTTGAAGGTAAGGCCTCAAATATTACAAGAAGGGCCCTAGATTTTTTTTAAAAACGCAATCAGGTCATGGTCCTCTTCATCGCATCTAAGAAACCACCAGCACCGGGCACCACCGTCACCGTCAGGGAACTTGCCACTTGGGGCGTCGGTAGCGTTGCATCCCAGATGGGGGTCAAAGAAACACTTCCTACTAGGCCCTTGCGCACGTGGCTGCGTCGACTTAGCCATTAGGAAGAAGGTGCCTGACCATTACCGAGCCAGGAGTGGCCTCTATGGCCTAAAGAGCGTCGACAACTTCGCCAGAGCTTGGGATCTCCACGAGGCACAACTTCAAGAGGGCACGAACAAGCACCCCCTCCACATTTCCAAGGAGCACAAGGAGCAACGAACAAGGACGAGCAGCACTGTCT
This sequence comes from Avena sativa, assembly GCA_916181665.1. NCBI lineage: Eukaryota > Viridiplantae > Streptophyta > Magnoliopsida > Poales > Poaceae > Avena > Avena sativa. The sequence goes on along the minus strand of OV702293.1, from coordinate 480,136,900 downwards.
ATCTCTCCGTCTCCTCAACAACATGGGCAAGACAACATAACTCCATCCACCCAGCTCCCGCACTCCACACGAACCGCTCCCTCCTGGACCTCCCACCTTGCAGATATAGAGAGCAGCACGCTGATTCGCTTCTTCCGTTCGCCTCCTCGTCTTGCCAGGAGAGGTCCGTCAGCGCAGCAACCCATGTCACATCATCTCCCCCCCCCCCCCCCCCCCCGCCTTCACGATCGGTTGGGAGAAGATCTGCCGCATAGTAGCCCCATGTCGCCAGGTGGTGACACAATAGCCTCCAGATCAAGATCTTTGAGGCCGTCGAGCTTATTTGGACAGGATCTTTGTCCTCCCTTCCACCATCTTTGGCTCCCATCATGGAAGCTTCACGAACAGGACGAGATATAACACAACCCAACTGCAGCTCAAAAGCGGTAGGAGAACGTGAGACCATGGCATAAAGCCGATACAAACCCTAACTACTACAGCTAGATCTAACCTACAACTACTAGAACCTACACCAGTGCCTCTCCTCCACCATCTCTGGCCGACACATAGAACCGCTCCTAGTGAAACTCGTATTTTCAAACATATTAACATGGGAGCGTGATTACTCGTACTCCAGTTTATAGCATAAAACCACCACTTTTTTACATAAAATTTGAAAAACCACACTTTACCTTTTAATCGTAAAAACCAACAGTTTTAAGTCAGTTTATTGCAATGTGTACTAAAACAAATTTGACAATGCTCCAGGCTGACGTGTTAAGTGGGCGCTAGCTAGGCAGGCCTTTTTTGAGATTGAGGTAGCCAGTTATTAATTAATACAGTAAGAACACGTCGACTTCCACAAGCGTGATTATAAATTGAGGCGACTCGTCTCCTCCGCCTCAGCACAGATCACTCCATCGTCAGCTACTACTACTAGCTGCTGGACTATGCTACTAGTGTGATTCTGCGGGCAGAGCAGCCGATGCCGATGCGGCCGCGGGACCTGCACCCGCTGTGCTGCCTCCCCGTCGACTGCCCCGGCGGCTGGCGCTCCGCCGCGGCCGGGGACGGGGCCCGCACCTACTCCCCGCCCCCGCAGCCCGCGCCGGCAGCCGTGGCGGGGCTGCTGCACAAGTGGACCAACATCGGCAAGGGCTGGCGCCCGCGCTGGTTCGCCATCCTCCGCGGCGGCCTCCTCGCCTACTCCAAGATCCGCCGCCGCGCCGGGGCCGGCTCCACGGGCCCCGCGCCCGACGGCGGCGCCGGGCCCAGGCTCATCGGGCCCGCCGGGTACGCCGTCACGGCCGCCGAGGACCGCCCCATCGGCTTCGTGCACCTCAAGGTCCATTCTGAATTTCTCACTCACTCCCCTGAGCTCTGCATTCATTCCTCTGGAACAATCCGATTTTTATCCCCTCCCCTAAATCCGGGGGGAACAAAATCGGCTTCTTTTACTCTTACTTCTACTGCTGCTAGTCAATGGGGGCGATGATCTAGCGTAGGCAAATGCTACAAATATTTTTACTACTAGGAGTAGCACGAGTGGATTCGGAGCTAAGCTAGTATGCGCGTAGAAGAAACAAACAAATGGTGGGAGCTGTAAAGCTAGACCAACAAACCCGTCACATCACACGCCCCACATCCACCGGCTCTAGCTAGCTTACCTTCCCACCCCCACATCAGAACCATCGACAGCCGCACTGGCCTTACCAGATCTTCGCTACAAGCTAGAGCTGCGGCATTTACAAAGCTATCCAGCTAAATTACTAGTACTAGTATCACTTGTTTGACTAAATTGTCAGGATCGGCAGGGTGCTTAGCTATGTGTGTCTTTCTGTCTCTTTCAATTAGCAAGGAAAACGTGAGGTTTCCTGGGAATGCTGCGGGATCCAACCTCCCACCCAGGTGCAGGTGGGGTTGCCAGTGACCAGCATCTCTTGTGGGGATCACACTCACACACCAAAGGAGATAGACTAGATTATAAGCAACCGTTTCTTGGTCTCTAAGTAGAGTTGCAAGATAGAATTATTTTCCTCTTTTACGTTTTACAGACGGCTACGGCGGAAATTGATTACCTCTGCAGATATCTATGGATACTAATTCACTGGACTATGCACTGGGCTGGCTCAGTGCTGGGCATGGATTTAAACTGTGTTACTGATGGGGCCTTCGTGTTGGATGTTCTTGAGCTGTTGGGAATCTAAGGTGTAAGGCTGGGAGGGGCACTTTTAGGGCCTTCCTTTTCGTGTGGAAGTGAAAACTTTCTTATTTGTTTCTTGTTACTACTGCCAGACAGCCACCTTCATAGTTCGTTCCTTCAACAGTTTAAACTGAAATGGACTGTACTAAAGCAAATGCTGTCGATTCTTGCAGCTCTTTCTTTGGTTGTTTATATGAGAGAAAATTCTGTACTAGTGCACATTATCTCGTATAACTATGAAAACAACACTTTTTTTCTTCTTATTTGTGTTTGACAGAACCACACAAACAGCTGGTATATGGTTTCAGCTTATGCAAATTTTGACGGGAAATTGCAGTGAACAACACATTTTGGGTGCTGGTTAATGAGTTAGAAATGACTATTGTACTGACGCAGGAATCAATCAGATTTAATGTAAACATGGCCACAAAGTATTTTTTTTTTCTAAATACATATTTAAAATATTAGATTTCTGTTAGTTATTCCAAAGCATGCATGGCAGACGGTACCTTCAATCATGATACAGATATGGCATAGTGTATATAGAGAATAGGCAATCTTGTTAATTCTATAGGTTTTAGTTGCTGACATTATCATCTAAATTAATTTCCAGATCTCATCATTCCGTGAAAGTAAATCAGATGATAAGAGATTCTACATAATTACTCCAACCAAGACGCTTCAGCTGAGAACTATCTCCCCTAAGGATCGTGTGGCTTGGATTGAAGCCCTTGTTTCTGCAAGAAGGGAATCTTCCCCCATTGAAGGTTTACTGTATGACCAGACTGATGCATCGTTTTCTACAGATAGGCTTAGAAATCGCATGCATGCTGAAGGCCTCGGTGAAGAGGTTATTAAAGACTGCGAACAGATTGTCCATTCAGAATTCTCACAGTATTATACACAGATGAAACAACGCTGTGAAGAGTATTTGAACTTTCTTGGCAGTCTTCCGCAACAGCTTGAGGTAACATTTTCCCAAGACATGCTACTACTAGGTGTATTACTGAACTCATGATATTCCCACTTCTTTGAATAAGCCATAAGTATAGTGTGGATGCCAAGAAAACATTTGGTGCACGCTTAACTATTTATTTAAAATAAAATAAAAATGGGCCTTTTGGTTCACCGGCCAGCAGTACTTTATATTCCAGTTGCTTTTTTTAGTTCTGCAAGAGAAATAATAAATTTGTAGATTCTCTAGAATTTTCAATTTTGTATTTAGCATGGGTTATGAGATAAACATGCCAACTATAAGCCAAAATATTTCTCCCCTTTCTGAAGAATTATGGTCACAGCATGCACTGTTAACCCAAGTTCAATTTGACCCTTCCTGCATAGTATCACATTGATTTATTTTCTATACAGTAAAAATACCCTCATTTCTGTTGGAGATCTTTTAGTGACATAACCATGCTGGTTTTCTTTTGGCTGCGATCTCCATGATAGAACATACAGTAATGACCTACTCCCAATTGGAAACTGAACTGAATGATAACAGTGAACTGTGGTAGTGAATATATTCACCATGTTGATTATGCAATACCTTGCTCATCATGCTGTTATGCTGTGGTTTGCAGGTACTTAATGAACAAGATACTACACACGCAATCAGACCTGCATGTTCCTGCTCTGGACATGGAAAATGTAGTGGTACTTGACCTTTTTAACTCTTTATGTTTCCTCTGTTTCTTACTCTAGCTTTATCACCATATTTTGCATTCACGATCCTGGTAATGAGATTAAAGGACAATACCGTTTTGGAATTTCTGTCTGTTGTTTCTTTGGTGACTCACCCTCCTCTGTCTAAGCCTTTAATGCACAATTTTCTAATTTCTCTGGTGCTGCTCTGCTATCTCAAACTTGAAGCTTGAAATGTTACTAATTTCAGTTAATTTGATAAAATATTTTATGTTATTGGCAGCTAAACCGTTACCATATTAATATTTGGATCGGAAGAATGCCATGTTTATCTGTTGAGTTTTAATATTGTTAATAGCATGTGACGCCAAGGATAATAGAATAAAAAGTTCTAGCCTTCTATAATTCTTACTGTTGTTTTATGCCCCTTTCCATCAGAGAGCAGCAATACAGAATCTTCCGATGATGCTGGGGGTCAGGAGTTAGATGAATTGTCAGATGAAGATGATTATAATTTCTGTGATACAAGACAAAGTTTCAGTGATTCTGCTGCAAGTCCTGACTCGAGGATGAATTGTTTGAATTCGAGCAACAATGTCCACCAATATGATCATAAATCTGTAGAATCAAGATCCTGCAAGGGAGACAACGAATATTTACCACTGCCACCAAAACGTCGCACAAATTTGCCTGCACCTGTTGAAAAGGAGAAGGGTGTTAGCCTTTGGTCGATGATCAAAGACAATGTTGGAAAAGATCTGACACGGGTCTGTCTGCCCGTTTACTTTAATGAACCAATCTCATCTCTTCAAAAATGCTTTGAAGACTTGGAATATTCTCATTTATTGGACCGTGCGTATGACTATGGCCTAAAGGTATGGAAGTGTCATCCTTTGTACATCTTTCTTGTGATTTATGTATACTTAGAAGCCACATGTTTTAATGAACAAGATGCCTATTCCCCCCATTTATCATTTGAAGTGGACCTTATCCAGCAAATCTGCATTTTATTTGTTCTTTAGTGGAAGCTGTTATATACTTTCCAATTCCATTAAAAAAAGAAGCAGAATATTCATAATTTGAAGTCCAATTGTTTCGGTAGTTCTGGCTGTTAGTCTTGAAACGAGTTGACAATGAATTTCCTAACTGTCCTTCTGAATCCAGGGGAACAGTGTGATGAGAATTCTCTGTGTTGCCGCATTTGCGGCCTCTGGGTATGCGTCCTCAGATGGCCGGCCCTGCAAACCTTTTAACCCGTTGCTAGGGGAAACTTATGAAGCTGATTATGCCGAAAATGGAATTCGTTTCTTCTCTGAGAAGGTCAGTTATTCATAATGATTGCGCTGAATTTGGCAAGTTTCACTCAGTGAGAAATTGCATGATATGTTCCCGTTTCATGTTAAGGAACTATTGTTATTTCATTCTCTGCTGCTATATGCTGTTAGACCTTTTGATGTTATAGATGCAAACTATACATGGACTCATTATGTTTCCCTTCTTGGCACCAGGTTAGCCATCATCCAATGGTTATGGCCTGTCATTGTGAAGGAAGAGGTTGGAGATTCTGGGGAGAGAGCAATGTAAAGAGCAAATTCTGGGGACAGACAATTCAACTTGATCCTGTCGGTGTTTTAACATTAGAGTTTGAGGATGGAGAAACTTTCAAATGGAGCAAGGTAAAAGTCCTCCATCGAGGCCACTAGCAGTCTGCCTTTAAATCATAATATTCAATCCTTGTGCTGTAGGTTTTGCAGTAGCGACCAATTCTTTATTTGTAATACCTAACTTCTTACTCTCTATACCAGGTTACAACAACCATCAATAACCTTATCATCGGTAGACTTTATTGCCATCACCATGGCACGATGAACATAAGTGGCAACAGACAGTATTCATGCAAGCTCGCATTTAAACAACAGTCTTTTCTTGATCGAAACCCTCGACAGGTAAAAGAGAACACAATTGACTGTTTCCCTACCTCGGTGTGTGTTTCGCCTTTCTCTACCGTCTCTCTGGATCTTACTAAGATATAGTTCCCTGTAAGGTTCAAGGAATTGTTGAGGATAATGGTGGTACCAAGGTTGCCACTCTAACAGGGAAGTGGGACGAGCGCATCTACTGCAATGTTACTAATGATACATCTGGAGTAAATCCCAATGCTGAAGCCACTCTGCTGTGGGAGAAAAACAAGCCTCCTGCTAATCCCACGCGATACAATTTGTCATCATTTGCAATAACTCTAAATGAGCTGACTTCAAAACTCAAGGTAGGCTTGGAAGATTGACCTCACCATCTGTACTTCTCTTAGCTCTCTGATACTAAAGCATGGTTTTGTCTTACTTGTAGGAGAAACTTCCGCCTACCGATTCAAGACTCAGACCGGATCAGAGACATCTGGAAAACGGGGAGTATGATCAGGCCAACTCTGAGAAGCTGCGGTTGGAGACGAGGCAAAGAATGGTATGTTTTGGATCGTTTGGGGTGAATTACTGCATGTATCACATGACAAAAGTGTCTCACTGGACGACTGCGTTAGCCTGAACCACGCATGAGCACCCCACCCATCTTGGCATCTTACTGTATCTGTTCTTTCGCTCATTGCAGGCACGGAAGATGCAGGAGAATGGATGGAAACCGAGGTGGTTCGACAGGGATACCGAGGATGGGACGTTCCGCTACACGGGAGGCTACTGGGAGGCGAGGGAGAAGGGTCGATGGGATGGTTGCCGTGACATATTCGGCGACAACTGAGCTTCTGCGGTTCTCCCCATTGCGGATAGCTCAAGTATGTAGTCGCTCCACTCCCACCAGTAGGTGTTAGCATGAGACGGCTTACCGAAAGTACATATATACCGTGCAAGTACTAGCTTGGCTCGTCGTGCAAAAAGAGATTACTGAGGTCCTCCCTTTTATAGAAACAATGTCATATGATGACAGGATATTGATTTATGTGCATATATGCGTTTGCCTGACAGAGGCGTGGTAAGTTTGATATCCAAGTTGTCAATAATATTATTCTTTCGTCATCCTGTCACACATCCTGGAATATCTGCAATGATATGATACTTCGTAAAACAAATGTTCATATGGTTGTAATCATGCATAGTAGCATATGTGCAGTAGTGGTTTTCCTAGAGCTCATTCAACTCTAGAACCGTGGGGAGTGGGGGTTGCTACAACTGAGATTTTTCAGTTAGGGTTCTAATTGAGATATTTTCTGTTGAAGGTGCAGTTGATGTTTTTGAATTGCAATTGGGTTGCAGCTTAGAAACAAATGGTTCATCGTAGTACAGAAAATGTTAACGCGGTAATTATTAAAAAATCTGGGATAATATTACTCCATCCTGAATTAAGCTGCTCCCACGGTTCCTAAATCGTTTTGGGTTTTAATAACTCTTAAAACGTCTCTTTTTTTCGGGGGATTTGCACATTTGCCACACTTTTCTTTGCACTTTGCATATTTGCCATTTTCTGTGTCACTGACATGTGGTGGTCATGTGGCAAATATGCAAATTTCAGATAAAAAGTGTGGCAAATGTGAAAAAATTCCCTTTTTTCTGGAAAATGAGTGTTTTTATTCCTTTAAGTAATGTTTACACCCGGTCTCTGCATAACTAGTATGTATAGAGCCGCACAAACCACACAACTATAGAATAAAAAATATAAAATAATATTACAAAAATCACAAGTAAAATAAATGGCCTCGGGGCTATGGCAAATCGATCCGCAAATCACGCGTCCATTCATGACGAAAGTAAATTTCTCTAGCCGTGCCCTCCAAATACGTACATCCATTCACAAACAAGTCTTAAAACTCCATACGCTTAGAGTTAGTCCATAATCACAGGATATTCGTCCTAAAACGTCTCATAATTATAGTAGGCTAAGAATTAGCCTAATTGGACGATTATTGACAAAGACAAGATTGTAGGCAATAATCTTGGTATTGTTGGACTGATCATGCATGGGGGCGGGGCGCCTTAACCTCAACAAAATGAAGCAAGCTAACCTGCAGCATACACCTACTGTAAATATATGATGATTAATTTCTTAGAATTTTCATCGCCATCTGGTGCGCGTGCGCGGAACGTGCTAAAATATCACGTCAACAATAATAAATAATAAACTTGCAGATAATCTATTCTAGTAGTAAGATCCAAGTGCATGCATGCGATCCATTCAAACATGGACGGCCACCTCGTCTACGTCCAGCTTGATGCCGGCGGCCGCGAGGCGCTTCTCCTTGTACTCGTACCCCCTGGCAGCGGCGACGAAGGCGCCGAGGTTTATTGCGCTGACGACGGCGAGCAGCCAGTAGAAGTAGTCGAGCCTGCCCCCGTTGATGTCGTCGGCGAGCCACGGCCTCGGGCTGGTGGCGGCGTGCACGACGCTGACGAGGCCGGAGCTGAGGAAGAAGCCGAGGGATAGCGTGGAGAGGAATAAGCCCGTGCTCATGGTCTTCATGTCCCTGGGGCACTCGCGGAGGAAGAAGTCGAGCTGGCCGATGTAGGTGAAGGCCTCGCCGGCGCCGACGAGCAGAAATTGGGGTACTATTAGGAAGACTGAGAGCTGGACGCCGTCATGTGCAGCCGTGAGGCGGCGGCGCTCGGTGAGCGCGGCGACGGCCATGGCGAGGATGGAGAGGAGGAGGCCGACGAAGATGCGCTGGAGCGGGGAGAGGCCGTGGGGGTTGCCGGTGACGCGGCGGGCGAGGGGCACGAGGAAGCGGTCGTAGAGGGGCACGGTGAGGAGGATGGCGCCGACGAAGAAAACGGTGAGGGAGCCGGCGGGGATGAGGAATGAGGAGCCGATGCGGCGGTCCATGGCTTGGGCCTGGGAGACGGAGAAGGTGGTCATCTGCGCGTAGACGGTCCAGAAGAGGATGGTGGTGGCCCAGGTGGGCAGCATGCGGATGACTTGCTTCACCTCCTCCACCTCCGTCACCGTGCACACCGCCCACTTTTTCCTTGTCTTCTTCTTCCCCGGCGACGGTGTGGACGACGAGGAGTCCAGCTCCTCCTCCACGATCGCCGCCTGGTCGAGGAACCTGCATGCATGGGGATGCATGATCATTCATGGGAATCAACATAAACACAAATTGATTGGATAAACTGAATTACTAACAGGCAAATGGTGCAGAAAGCACGTGCATGCAGACAGATTCACGGGTGAGTTGTGACAGGGGGCTTGACTTTCGGTGCAAACTCGTGAGGTGCAGAGAGACACAGATGTACCAGTAGTACTACAAGTACGAAATAAATATATTTTTGTGTGTTCAAATACCTCTGCAGAGCATTACGACAGAAGATGAGGCTATCTGCTGCCCTGCAAAACTAATTAAAGCTGCACAAAATGTTCAAATAATTGGTACTACTATGCGACCAAAGTATTTCTTGGGACACTAGTTTAATTAGCTTTCTGATAGTATGGAAAAGAGAGCTTTAATTTGTAGTAGCACGTACATGTGCTTGTGCACTTTTTGACAAGATACATCATGCACGGGAAAAGGCAATGATCAAGCTTTACTTTAGCTAGTGGAAACATGCAGACAGAGCAGCCAGCCATTGGCCATGTGGGAGGGAGTACTGCACTGTCTGCTCTGCCTAATGCAATGAAATCAAATCTCAGCTGGATTGGGTTGGTAGCTCAGCCCATCTAAGGTCAGGTACTACCAAACTTGTCTAGCTTGAATCACACTAGTGGAACTAGCTACTACCTGGCAATGATTAATGACAGTGCTAATTAATTTAAACTCATCAGTACTCACTCTTTGTCTTAGCTAGTAGTATCACACTACTACGTACAACCCCAGCCTGTTGGCGTTGTCAATCAGATCATGTCGTCCATGCATGGTCCTTGTTAACAGCCTAGCTATCTTGCTTGTACTACTTCCTGCATATGCACGTGCGTGCATGCAAAATTGTACATATTGTTCGTGATGCTAGCAGTATATGGTTGGTGTCACAACTTGATACTCCTACAATCCTATCATATCCTATCCTATCCTACGTGCATGCATCCATCATATCACACTGCTACATTCACAGATCATCACTGTGGTACATGCAACGTATTGCCTCGTGGTATTGGCTTCCAAGATTAATCACAAGAGAAGCATTTCCATCCTTTTTTAAAACATCAGAGGAGGAGTACATTGTGGAGGACAAGCAGCAGGCGGTAACGCCTGATTTGCTACTAGGCCAAGTACGTCCATGCATAGGTCCGCACGATGATCAATGGAATTGACGACGCCACCTATCGATAATTCCGGGGCCAATCAATCTTAATTAATTTGGTCCTATACGTCGCCTCCAATATATCCATTAATTATCAAGGATTAATGACCGAAAATCAAGCGCGTGGATATTGGATAACCAGGAATCTTGCTGAATTAATTAATTTTGCCTACCTGCATTGCTTGGAGTGAGGCAGCTTCACCTTGGCCCGGACGACGACGTCCTCGCCGGCGTCGTCGACGTCGTAGAGCATGGACGGGTCGGACGGCAGCGGCAGCCGGCGCTTCCTCCATGCCGCCGCGGTGACGCCCGCGATCTGGGTCAGCGGGCTCCCCGCCAGCTTCTTGAACCGGTACCTTGGGGTGCCGGACAGAAACACGCCGAGCCCGGCCAGGATGGCCACCACGCACACGCCGTACCCCCAGCGGCGGCCCAGGTTGTCCTGGACGTAGACGAGCACGGTGACGGCGAGGAGCGAGCCGATGCTGATGAAGAAGAAGAACCAGCTGAAGAAGCGCGCCATGCGGCGCCGCTCGCCGCCGTGGGACTCGTCGAACTGGTCGGACCCGAACCCGGACACGCTCGACTTGAGCCCGCCCGTGCCCAGCGCCGTGAGGTAGAGGCCCAGGTAGAGGACCCCCAGCTGCGCGCCGCTGGGCTCCACACAGGCGGCGCTGGCGCCCGTCGGGTCGGCGCACCGGGGCGGGCGGAGGCCCGGCGCCGCCGTGGAGACGGTGAGCACGGCCATGCCGGCGGCCTGCACGGCCGTGGAGATGGCGATGGTGAGGTAGCGGCCGAGGTAGGTGTCGGCCACGAAGCCGCCCAGGAGGCAGAGCATGAAGGAGGTGCCCAGGAAGTTGGTCACCGCGTTCGCGGACGCCGCGTTGCCGAGGTGCATGGTGGCGGTCAGGTAGGTGACCAGGTTCACGGCGATGCCCAGCGTGGTGAGCCGCTCGTTCAGCTCCACGCCCAGGATCATGGCCGCGCTGGACCACCCGCCGGAAGTGGCGCGGACGGCGGGCCGGCCGCGGTAGTCCCAAGCGTCGCCCAGGGCATTGCTGCCGTCCTCCGCCGCGGTGGCGTCTTTCTCTGTTTCTGGGAGCGGAGCCATGGCCGGTAATGTCTCGATTGGTGGAGTAGGCAAGAGAGTGAGCTGCCTCGCTCGCTTCGTTTATTTATAGCCTCCACGCTTTGGCCTCAGTCAGGTGATTTATTTGAATAATATATCGGGTCGATATCATATACACTCAAATAAAATTTCTTATTTACTCCTGTTCATATAAACATTTTTAACCAAAAAGCTCAAGCATAACAAGTACTGTACCGTATATGGTTTGAGGTATTTTTCTGTCAATTTGGTAAGGAAATACTCCTCCATCTCAAATTAGTTTGACTCAGACGACTAATTTGAGAAGGGGAGAATACATAAATGAACACTTACTAAATTGTTTATCTAAAACAAGCAAGTGCATTCTACATGTATGATAAATCATATTTGTGCATTACTTTATTAGTTTGATGAATATGCAAATACATCATTCGTTCGGAAATAGATGTGTATGTATCTACACACTAAAAGTATAGATATGTGCTATTATTCCCGAACATATGGAGCATATAATTTTATTTTCATTATATTAAACAAATAATATGTATGGACCCGCATATCAGCCAATGTCATATGAGCCGAGACGTGTGTGAGTTATATTTAAAATATGATATACTCCTCTTTGATCTAGATTAATTGACTCAGTTTTGTTTAGGTTCGGATGTTTCTAGACATATTTTATTAGATACATAGTCAAGTTTGAATCAATTAATTTGGATTGCAGGGATTAGTAGTACTTTTTTTAGCCCGCCGCATGCTGATATATCAATAATATGGGTAGATATTTAGAGCCTTGATTCTCTCCATCATGGCAAACCAAACTATGGTTGGGTGGCTAGGAGGATGGTTGTACCCCCAGCCCACCAGAGTTTAATCCCCAGGTTTGACACTGTGTGTTGCATAAAAGGCGGAATATTCTTTCAGTGAGAGGCGACGTTCCCGTCGACAGTGAGGCGCCCGTGGTGACTTTATCAATCTCAAGACTCAATCCGCCAGCTCAGTCTCTCGGAGTTGCTCATAGGGGTAAGGTGTGCGTGTGTGAGTTCATAGGGGTGGATGCATGTACGTGTTCTGAGTGTCTTCGATTGTACTGTTTTTCTAAAAAAAAAGATTCTCTCCACCATGTGTGAATTTTAATCGAAGACACATAGGAGAATAAAAGGAAATGAACTTTACTAGATATAAAAAATCTAAGACAAGCTCTGATTTGATATAGTGGCTTCTCCGAATGTTACTAATCACTCAGATCCATATTAAGTGTTGTTGAATTGAATGTATCTAGCACTAAAACATGTCTAGATATATCCAATTCAGGGACACATAATATATATAGATCTGAGTGAGTACTTCCTTTATCCCGGTTTAAAGAACACATATTAAAAATCATGTAATTCCAAAACCCCTCCGCGTACCTATTTTAGGTACATAAGTATTTGATTTCTATGGAAGAGCAATCAAAGGATTAGTGAGAGTCAGATTAGCCCTATGAGAGGAATTTTTTTGTTCCTATTCTGATGGCCAGAGATGGCATCGGCAATGCCAATGCGATTAAGTCCCATCTTTGAAAAAAAAGTTCTCTCTTGTCGCAATGAGGTTGATGGAAGGGGTCTGTTGTAGGAAGGTGTATGTGGTGTCGCTCTATCTGCTGTAGCATGCCAACGAGATGGATCCACGTACTCCTTATGCTAGTAACGAAATTGACTGTCAACTTACTCGGTCGCAAGTGTTGTCCACCACGACTAATACTAGAGTATTACTAGTAGTACTATAGTAGTACTCTCTTATTTTTCATCCAAAAAAAATTCTGAATTTTTAGTATACGTAGTACACATTTCATACTATCTATTTTAAAAATCTCAGGATTTTTTTGAATAAAAAATGAGGGAGTAATAGCCCACCTACATAAGCGTGCCGGCGGAGTAATTTGAAACAGAGTGAGTAGTATCTAGCAAGCTGGTTATTTTGTCATTGGTGCCATCACTGCACGGTTGTGTTTTTGCACAAGGAGGATGAGTTGGGGCGGTCGCTCCAACGGGGTTGTGGTGGTGCTCTCAACATTGCTGGTCGGAATGGACCGGCGGCCACTCTTGTGAAAGCGAAGTATATTTGGTTGGATATACTCGCTCGAGCCCGTACACCTGGCTGGCTGGCTCGAACTCACACGAGCTAAGTAAGCCAACGACAATCTTGTCTTTTGTCTCTCAACATGAAAAGCTTTGGATGCTGGGACGGTGGACGTGGCTCGTGTGACGTGTCAGAACTCAGTGTTAGGATATATGTGTAACAACCGGCGAAATAGACCGCGCCTCACCCTGGCGCCTAGGGGCTTGCCACCGCCGGCGACATCGCCGGGAGGGCCCTCCGGTTCTAGGTTTCAGTGTCTCGGGTCGGACTCTGACTCCGACGGGACTGCTGGGGCGGATGTTTGGATGGCTCTTGATGCCCTCGAGGACGTCGATAGTGATCTGGGGTGGACGTCGGTGTCGCGCCGGCATCGGAAGACGGGAGCGGAGCTGAAGCAGGCGTTCTGGGAAGAGGTCGGCTTCCCTACCAAGGCATCAAGGTTCTGGGAGAGAAAGTTGGAGTCCCCTCCGGGCGAGCTGGTTTCGTCGACGTCGGGTGTCTGGCGCTGCAGATCGTCGTTGCCGTCGAGCCGTGGCGGTGCTGCAGGAGGCGGTGCTGCTTCATCTCATTCAGGGTGGTGCCTTGGCAGCGGATCTCGGGTGATGCCGTGGAGAGGCCCTCTGCCTCCGTGGCGGAGGTCGTCGCCACCGGTCCTTGGGTAGTTGTTAGCGGCGAAGCTCCCGCTCCAGTGTGATCCGATTCCTTCGCGTTCTGCTGATGTGGCAACGTCAGTTGGGCCCGCTATGGTTTTTTCCTCGGAGGCGGTTTCGAGGAGGCTACGGAAAGCGTGGGATCCCGTATCGATTTGACACCGTCAGATCGCCCGAAGACCGCGTCTCGTACTCCTCGGTCCTCTTCGTCTCCGCCTCCTTCGTCGTCGGGCCGCGCCTCTCCTTCGTCTGTTTTGCCAAGCCGGAGCTCCTTCGCCCAGGTCGTCCGCGCCACCATGTCGCACAACCCTGGGGATCCTCCTACCCCCGCCAACTCTAAGGATCCCAGGGAGTCTGCAGCTCCGCAGGGTCAGGGAGGGCCTCACGTCGCCCGTCCTGCGGGGGCGCCTGGGGCTGCCGCCGGTCCTGGTGCTGCACCGCCAAGGGCTCCCGCTGCTGGACCGTATGATGCTCCTCCTCTTCTGGGGCCGACCGGGAACGGTCCTACTATGCGCGGGCAACACTCTTATGGCCATGGACCGTCTCCGTTCTCTGGTACGCTGGGGATGCCTCCGCCTGGAGTGGCGCAGATGCGAGGGCCGTACACTTATGCTCCTTCTGCAAATTTTAACTACATGCCACCGGTTCAGCAACGCCCGCTCCAGCCACCGTATCGAGGTCCGCCAGCTGGTGGAGTAGGAGGGATGATGCCGTTTCAGCCTATTGCTGGAGGGCCATCGCAAAATAGTCAGTTTGTGGTCGGAGTGGGTGCACCAACTTCTCAGAAAGCACCCAAGAGGAGGAAGAAGAAGAAGCTGGCACAGGTTCCTGATCAGGGGATGATTGCGCCTCATGTCCATGCAGGTGCACACTTGCAGCAGCCGTCTGTGCAGTATGCTCAGCCATAGTTGCAACATGTGGGGGATTTTGGTGCATCCTTTCCGGCTCAGGGTCAACAGCTGCAATATCAGTATGATGTGCAGGGTCAGCAGATTCATGGTCTAAGTGCTCTGACACCGGTTGTCGCTACTCCTCATCCACATGTTGTTGCACAACAGGTTTCGTCTATTGTTGGGGGTAAGAAGACTAGCAATTTTGTTCGATGCTGGAAGTGCGCGGTTAATACTCATGCGACCAAGGATTGTAAGGCGGTACACTAATGTTATATTTGTGATAGCGCCGCCCATCCTACCTTGAGATGTCCTGTTCTAAAGTAGCCACACTCCATATATGGCTGGTATCAACGGTGAGCATACTTTGTTTACTCAGATTACTGATGCGGTGACTCATGATCATCTGGCGCACACTCAGACTCCTAATGTTATGGTGCGAGTTTCTAGACAAATGGTATCTGCAGATGTCATTCAATGGCAGATCGCTAGGAGATGTCAGGTGAATGTTCAGTGGAAGTGGGAGGCTTTGCCATATGGAGATTCTGCTTTCTTAGTGGGCTTTTCGTCTTTTGAGGACTTGGACAGGGTTGATGGGATCCAGATGACAGTACCGATTTGTACCTCTGATCTTACTTTATCTATTTACGGGGCGGAGGAAGTGTAGCATAAGTTTGAGATGTAGCAGGTTTGGCTACATGTTGAGGGGGTTCCTCATATACTGCGCACTTTCCAGGGACTGTGGGCTGTTGGAGGTCTCATGGGGAACACTCTAGATGTGGATTTGTTCCGTCCGTGGAAGCGAGGGGTAGTTTGTATTCTTGTGGAGATGTTTGATACTAAGGTCTTTATAAAGCAGCATGATTCTTTGGGTCACTATATTGTGTCTTATGCCGTGGTCAGGCATAAGGTTTTTGAGTTCCGTTTCTGGCTTGAGCCTGAGGGTTATATTCTGGAACCAGAGTTTGCTCCGTACTTGTGGAGAAAAGGGGACGGTGATGCAGATGATGACACCAATGGGAAGCCTATGGAGGATGCTATGGATATTGATACGGCTACTAACACTCAGGTGGTGGGTTCTAGTTCTTCCTCAGCGCGCTTGCGCAGGATACCTCGGCGCCATCATATTCTAGTTAGGGGGCGCAGAGAGTGATTGCTGTCACTCCTTTTAATACTAATCCGGTTACTCAGGGACGAGAACTTTTGGCTATACTACTTGTGGATTCACCCCTTCATGGAAGGGGTAGTTCTTCGCCGACTCGTCTTTCTCCAGCTTAGCTACAGGAGGCTCTTCGCTCTGCCTTTGTGGCTACTCGGCAGACCCACCCAGCTTCACCGGCGAGGTCCAGGACGCATGTTGTGGGTAGATCCATTCTTGTTGTTGGTACTCGGCCGGTACTGGAGGAGGTAGTTCCTTTGGAGTGCTCACGGAAGTTGACCCAGGAGGGGTTGGCCGACCGCGCCGTCGTGATCTGGTCAAGGATGATGTTCTTGTGGGGCTGATCTAGGAGGGGTTGGCCGACCGAGACGTTGTGGACGACCATGTGGATTTGGTCTAGGAGTACCAGGTGGCTCTGGTCAGGGAGAACCCGGAGCTACATCAGGACGGGTGGCCTCCCTTGGAGGACCATGTGACCTCGTTGGACAACGGGGGTGGCCGGACCCAGGAGGGGTCTGGACTGCCTTTGTCTCCAACGCGGGTTTCTTCTCCTGGTACGGCAACACCAATTGCTGTGCAGGGGAGTGGTACTCCCTTCAGGCGGAGCGCGTGCCATGGAGTCGATGCCTCTAGGGCGTCGGCTACTGATGAGGATTCCATGGTCAAGGCCATGCGTCGTAAGGCTGAGAAGAACTTAGATTCGCAAGGTATAATGAGTTCTTTGAAATCTTTTTTGTCTTTTTCTACCCTGTTATTTCTTCTAAACTAGCCAATATCGTCATTATTTTGGCTAGTTATGTATAGGATGTTCTTTTTTCTTCTAATATTTTACGACATATGGAGGTTGACCGTCTAATGGTTAATCCTAAGGTCACTGTTGTTCCTGATGCTTCACTTGAAGGGAATATGCCCTGAGAGGCAATAATAAAGTGGTTATTATGTATATTCCAAGTATATGAAAGATGTTTATTTTGCATGCTATAATTGTATTAATACGGAAACGTTAATACATGTGTGTTTAATAAACAAACAGAAAGTTCCTCGTTATGCCTCTCTTATAAACTAGCTCGTTGATTAACAAGATGATCAAGGTTTCCTGATCATGGATATTGGATGTTGTTAATAACGAGATCACAACATTATTGGAATGGAGTGATGAACATTTTCATCCGAAGTATAGCATTACGATCAAAATCATTGAGTTTATATTGCTATAACATCATACGAAGTGATCCTAATCCTTAGACCATGAGATCATGTCAATCACTAACACTGGAAGAGTATCCTAATAACATCACGTCACACCGTAACAGGGTGATTATAAAGATGGGTTCAGTACTACTAAAGTGTTATGTTAAGGCCCATGGATTGAGAGTGGAATTTGTTCATCCCGATGACGGATAGATATGCTCTGGGCCCTCTCGATGATATCACATTGATTAGCTTGTAAGCAAGTGATTTGATCACTAGAATATTATATCATGGAACGAGAAAAGAGTACATGTCAGTAACGAGATCAAACTAGGTATGGAGATACCGATGATCGAATCTCAGACATATAATATATCGCGAGACAAAGGGATTAAGATACTAGCGTAAAAGGTTCTCACGATCACAAGAAAGTCATCGTTGAATGTGTGGGATTCAGTATGGATCTCCAGGTCCCTCTTCTGATTATTGATCTGAGAGGGGTCTCGATCATGTCCACGTTATTCGCGAACCGTAGGGTGACACACTTAAGAGACACCGACACCATTTGGAGCAAATAGTTTCATGCTGAAAAGAATAAAAAAGCGCAGGAATTTATTTCACTAGATACCGAAACTGGTTTCGGGTGAAATTGCAGAAAGTGTTTTTGCATGTGAAATGAAATACTAGCAAGGGGTTATATGTGAATGTTTGTCATTAAAGTAATTGACAAAATTCTGAATAAATAAAAGGAGTTTTATTTAATGAGAGTTTGCATTAAATTTGGTGGAAATTTAATGGGAATTTGAGTGGAGAAAATTGAAGGGGCATTTTGTGAGTGGAGCTTCCACCCATATGAATGAAGGAGGGGAGGGGGCAGCCCCATGGCCGGCGGCCACCCCCTTGGGTACCCCCTCCTCACTTCTCACTCACACCTCCTCGTGAAGGATCTCTCTCCCCCTCTAGTATTTATTCCCCATGGTCTCGGACTAGCGAGATACATGTTCCCGGTGGCTTTTCGGCAAGAAAGAGTTGTGCTTCCGCTGCATCGCTGGAGCGAGGAGGCAGAGGTTGCTCGGAGCCTCGGATGTGTGTGTGAGCATGGATGCGCCGCTGATTTCCGGCGCTAGGACTTCTTCTCGATCTTGAGATCGGTAAGAGTTCATGTACATCAACCTCGAGTTCAACCTCATTAAGCTTTGTCGGTCTTCAAGGGTATGTTCTCTACGGATGCATATCCGCCCGTTGCTTGTATATAGTAGATAGATCTTGGTACATAGTTGTTCCCATCATAGGAGATTTTTTTGTTTTCTATGCTGCGAACCCTACAGTGGTATCAGAGCCAGATCTATGCGTAGATGCTTTGCATGGCTAGTACACATATGTATATGTGGGCGATGATGATCATGTTATTGCTTCTTAGTTGTACTTTGTATATTAGTGGCATAGTGGGATGAAGCGGCCCAGACAAACTTTACATGTCCTCGTACATGAGACATGTTCCATGCTTGACATGCAACTAGTTTTGCATAAGTGGCTAGCGGGTGTCTGTATCTCCTACTATAGTCAATATCTAATTTGCAACGAGTTGTCAACAATTTGGTTATCCTCGTTGTGGTTCATGTTCATACGTAAGAACGGTTCTATCTTCGAAAGCCCTAAGCCAAGTAAAACTTGCAATGGATAAATTAGAGGCGTCTAGTTTAGAGTGTTGCTAGGCTAGTGTCATGATATGGTGATGTTGTAAGTGAAAGTTGATGGTGCTTGGAAACACTTCGTCAGGAAACCCCAAGAGCAAGGTGTGAAGCAGCACAACAGCAAGTTTTCCCTCAGTAAGAAACCAAGGTTATCGAACCAGTAGGAGGAAGGAAACGTCTCAAAGGTGTTGCAAGCAACATGGAAACCTGCACAACACAAACTCAAGACTTTGCCCCAACGAATCAGTGAGGTTGTCAAGCTCACCGGTTTGCTGTAACAAAGTATTAACTGTATGGTGTGGAAGGTAATGGTTAAAAGCAAGTAAACAGGTAACAGTGGAGGATGTATCAATGGTAAAGATTGGACCGGGGTCCATAGTTCACTATAGGTGCTCTCCTTAGATAAACAACATGTCATGAAGGGTAAACAAATTACAGCAGGGCAATTGATAGGAATAAGCATGGCATAACAATGCAATACCAGACAAAAAGATCCTATGAGATTCGATTGGGCAATACAACAATATGCATAGACCGCCATCCAACTGCATCTATGACTAGAAGTCCACCTTCAGGTTATCATCCGAACCCCCTCCATTATTAAGTTGCAAGCAATAAACAACTTCTTTAAGCAAAGTGTGTAAGGTAAACAATCCACTTGTTCCATGAACAAGAGACCGTTGTTTTCTCCCTAGTGGCAACAACACATCTACAACCGAAGAGATTTCTGTCACTTCCCTTGGAAACTAGAGGCATGAACCCACTATCAAGCACAAGTACCCCCTCTTGGAGTCACTAGCAACTACTTGGCCAAGATATCTACTAACAACGGAGAGCATACAAGATCACAAATAACACAGACATGATAGTATCAAATAGACAAAACCATTAATCAATCTAACATAGTAATCTCAATATCCATCGGATCCCCGCAAACACAACATGCATGATTACAAATAGATTAGATCTTGATCATGAATGGAGCTCACAAGATCTATACATGAAAGCACAAGGAGGAGATACAACCATCTTGCTACTACATGGACCCGTAGTCCAAGGTGGAACTACTCACGCTTCATACCGGAGAAGAAGGCCTCCGAGATGATCTTCCCTCCGGCGAGGTGCCGGGAAGAACTTCAGATCCCCCCTGATCTAGGGACGATGGTGGCAGCGGCTACAGAAGGTTTCGTGGAGTTTTGATCAGGTGTCTAGGGTTTCTGCATCGGGGGCTTCTTATAGGCGAAGAGGCGAGGCTGGGAGGCGGCCAGAGGGCCCACACCCTGCCCAGGCACGGGGTGGGCCCACCCGCGCCTAGGGGGTGTGGCGGCCCTGGCTCGCCTCTCCGTCTCTCCTCTCGACGTCGTGTCGCCCACGGTAAAATATTGACTTTGGATTTTGCCCCGTCCAATTCCAAGAATATTGATTTTCTGCCTTTCTGGAACCAAAAAACAGAAGAAAACAGGCAACTGGCACTGTGGCAACTTGTTAATAGGTTAGTTCCAGAAAATATATAAAAACACCTCAAAGTGTAGACAAAGCAAAGAAAGTAGATAGTAAACAAGCATGGAGCATAAAAAATTATAGATATGTTTCCGACATATCAAGCATTCCCAAGCTTAACTCCTGCTCGTCCCCGAGTAGATAAGTGATAAAAGAATAATTTTTGAGGTGACATGCACCGTCAAAACCAAGATCAAACCATTTGCAAGCATTGAAAGCTAGGATCAAAGAACTCTAAACATGTACATGAAAGATGGAGTTCTAACAATATGACAAAGTAACTATGCATGCAATATGAAAGGCTACAAACAAAGATCATGAATAACATGCATTGAAAAAAGTTTGTTTGTTTCACATACAGAAAACATGGCATAGTGGCATTCAGCTTTTCCCTCATAGAGTAGCAAATAGATGCATAGGACACCTTCAAAGTTCATATGAGTAACTAGATACAAATAGCACAAGAACAAGCAATATCACAATATGCATCAATCAATAAGTTTTGGGACACTGCACAAAGAATGGCAACTATGCTCTTATAATGGTGCCTAAAGGTAGAAGGTGGAGACTCAATAAAATAGTGGAAGAAAGGCCCTTCAAAAAGGGAAGCAGAGATTTCAAGTTTCAAAAAGAGCTTCCAAAAATTATGGTACTTGTTAGCTTTTAGCCCTCATTGCCCCTATCATAAGCATCTTGAAGTGATTAAGGTTAAAGTGAACAAACTATGGAGTATATGCTTTTTTGCGTTCTATGGAGTATATGCTTGACAAAGTATAAGTTGGCAATCTCAAGTCCCTTGAATACGAGGGTCGCACCTCCTGCTACTCAACTTCAGTCACCTATAAGTTCTTGTCATAGTAAGTACATGCGTATCATAGAGAACCACCAACAGGGTACCCCTTGCACATGGTACAGGAGCTATCCCATAAGCAAAATGACAAGGCAAGCAGACAATGAGCATCTCAACGATCTTTTTATTTACTATGTGCATAGCTTTTTATTGAGGATGCTTCACATATAGCTCATTATGGTGATGCTACAAGTTTCCACCATGATTAGGCATGGCTTAGGCTAGCGGCCCAGGCATTTTTCTAACACAAAATACATAACTCCATGGACTTACAAGCTCCCTATTTATTTCACACCAGTGACATCCATAGACAAAAGAGCATGATATCAACTGTGTACAAAGTACAAGTGCAATGTTGAAAACGTTCCCCGTGACAACATGGTTCTGCTAATTCCAACGTATAAGTGCAAGCATATACAACATAGATGACACAATGGTTCAAGTTTATTAGGGGCAAAGAAAATAAAGTATGCCATCAAGTTTGTGAGGGCTTTAATCACTAAGTTTTCACATAACAAATTACTTTTTAATTGGAAGATAGCTGAAAACAAGAATATACTTGGAATAACTTGGTTTCTTGTGAGTTGGAAGCATGAGTAGAGCTTACTCATACAAGTGGAGGCTAGTAAAATACTGGGAGCAACCAACTAAGAGAGTAATAATGGCCATAATCATGCAGAGCAACAAAACATTACTAATCAAAGCATAGAGTGGTACTACAAGTCAAGGACTAAATGATCATAGAGGATATGGTGACTTGTTTATAGTCATAATATGGTGTGAGCATGTGCTAAGTCAACCCAAACAAAGCATCAAAGGAGAATACCACAATACTTTTTTTTGCATGCTAAAACAACACATAATTCTTTCAAGGCACACTAAGCAATCCCAATTGTTTGGAACAAGACATGCTACAGCAATAATCACTAAGCATAAGGTTAAAGAAACACCTAGCATGTCATGCTAATGTCTAAGTCACAGTCAATGCAAGCTCCTCTTGCACTTATCCAGCAAGAACTTTCTACTCCTTTCAAACACCAAGCAACTTATTTGAAACAACACAACGAGAACGGGGGTCCAAACCACTTTATTCAAGCAAACTAAACAAAAACTAAGATGCTCCAAGAACAACACTACTATGCATGAAACAATAAAAACGAAGTGTCTAGGAAGACCTGATCTTTTTATTGATGAAGAAGGGGATGCCTTGGGCATCCCCAAGCTTTGACACTTGTACCTATTGGATATTTCTTGGGGTGACACCGGGGTGGCATCCCCAAGATTGAGCTTTTGTCCATTCTTCATCTCATTACATCATTCTCTCTCTAACACCTAAATTTTTTCCCTTCATACAGAACTTCACAAAATCTTCATTAGCAACATTAGTGTATTCAAAAGATAATAGACCTTTGGGCCTAGCTTTAGAACAACAAAACTTTTCACTAAAAACACATGCTACTGTAGCAACTCCTTAAAAAAGCTCAATTCCCCAAAAGAGAACTCAAAAAGGAATCAATAAGAAGCAAATGCAAATAATGGCAGAAATCTGTCAAAACAGACCACCAGATAGAAACCGATTTTTTTCAAATATATTCTATTGCTCAAATCAAAAAGTGTTGAACTAATGAAAGTTAGCTAACATACTAGGGGATTTATTCGTAAATTTTCATCTCAATCCGACTTTAGAGAGTCCTCACGAATTTTTATGGTGTAGGACAGAAATCTGTTTCGGGACAACAACTCCCCAAATCTTACTTCCCTCTCATTAGAGGTCATTCTTGGCACAAAAATAAAACAAAAAAAGGAGAGGTCATTACTGAAGTAATAACTTCCAACACTCAAGGAAACTCTTGGGTTATCTTCCAACAAGTACTTTTCTTTAACGCCTTTAAGTTAGGCTTGATAGTTTGAGAAGATGCTCACATAATAAATATGAATTGAGGTAAAAGAGAGCATCAAGAAGCAAATTCAAAACACATTTAAGTCTAGCCCACTTCCTATGCATAGGAATCTTTTATGCAAATAAATTCACAAAGAACAAAGTGACAGGCATAGGAAGATAAAATAAGAGTAACTTCAAAACTTTCAGCACATAGAGAGGTGTTTTAGTACCATGAAAACTTCTACAACCATATTTTCCTCTCTCAAAATAATTTTCAGTAGACTCATGAATAAACTCAACAATATAGCTATCACATAAAGCATGCTTTTCATGATCTACAAACACATAATTTCTATCAAGCTCAAAAATAGTGGGATTAAAACCTTCGCAGGTTTTACCGAAAGTAGATATTTCAAAAGGATCCACGGGAACATAACAATCATCCTCCTTTGGTAGGCAAGGGGGACAATCAAATAATATAAGGGGTAAAGAGTTACTCTCATTAGAAGGTAGGCATGGGTAGATAACCCATTCTTCCTCCTTTTGTTTATCACTCTCCTCCTCTTTTTCATCTAATGAGCTTCCAGTTTCAACAATTTCTTCTTCCATAGGCTCCTGCAAGGCATTAGTCTCTTCTATTTGTGGAAAGCACCTATTAAAATATTCAAGAATATAGCCATTTTCTTCATTGTAATTATCAAATAAAAATTTAAGTATCTCATAAACCTCATATTCATAAGGTGCATCATCAGTATCTTCAAGCAAGCTGGCAAGTTCAAATGCACCCTTGAAGGCAATAAATTCTTCAATTTGTTCCACATCATAAAAGTCATAATTTCCTTTAACATAAGAGGATATGGTAACATTATCATTATACTCACATTGAAAAGGGAGGTGTTTATACCTCCTACAGCAGCAAGCTTTATCAAAGCAATAAGTAACATTATAAGTAGAGCACACGTCTCTAGCAATAGTATTCAACTTATCAATTTGTTCCCATAAGTGTTTCCCTTTTTGTGACAAACGGTGTTCCTTATAATAATACTTTTGTTCTTCCGTGAACCCACCTTGCCAATAAGAACTAGTTTCAAATAAACCGTCCATTGACAGAAAGCATGACCAAGGAAGGTAATAACAGACCAGCAACCAGAGTAGGAACTAATTTTTGTGTGTTTTTGATAAGAGAAAGCAAACCAAACTAGACTATTTTTTTTTGAGTTTTTTGATAAAAAGAGGCAAACAAAACCAAGCAAAAGAAACTAAGAAAACTAAAAACAAAGTAAAGAGAAAGGTTGAGGAGGACTCCCCTTGTGAAGACGTCCTTAGCCTCCTAGGCAACGGCGCCAGAAAAGCTTGATGGTGCTGGGAAGCACTTCGTGGGGAAACCCTAAGAGCAATGTGTGAAGCAGCACAGCAACAAGTTTTCCCTCCGTAAGAAACCAAGGTTATCGAACCAGTAGGAGGAAGGAAACGTCTCAAAGGTGTTGCAAGCAACGTGGAAACTTGCACAACACAAACTCAAGACTTTGCCCCAACGAATCAGTGAGGTTGTCAAGCTCACCGGTTTGCTGTAACAAAGGATTAACTATATGGTGTGGAAGGTAATGGTTTGCAACAATTAAACATGTAATAGTGGAGGATGTATCACTGGTGAAGATTGGACCGGGGTCCATAGTTCACTAGAGGTGCTCTCCTTAGATAAACAACATGGCATGAAGGGTAAACAAATTACAGCAGGGCAATTGACTGGAACTAAGCATGGCATAATAATGCAATACCAGACAAAAAGAATCTATGAGATTCGATTGGGCAATACAAAAATATACATAGACCGCCATCCAACTGCATCTATGACTAGAAGTCCACCTTTAGGTTATCATCCGAACCCCCTCCAGTATTAAGTTGCAAGCAATAGACAACTTCTTTAAGCAAAGTGTGTAAGGTAAACAATCCACTTGTTCCATGAACAAGAGACCGTTGTTTTCTCCCTAGTGGCAACATCACATCTACAACCCAAGAGATTTCTGTCACTTCCCTTGGAAACTAGAGGCATGAACCCACTATCAAGCATTAATACCCCCTCTTGGAGTCACTAGCAACTACTTGGCCAAGATAGCTACTAACAACAGAGAGCATGCAAGATCACAAACAACACAGACATGATAGTATCATATAGACAAAACCATTAATCAATCTGACATAGTAATCTCAATATCCATCGGATCCCTGCAAACACAACATGCATGATTACAAATAGATTAGATCTTGATCATGAACGGAGCTCACAAGATCGATACATGAAAGCACAAGGAGGAGATACAACCATCTAGCTACTACATGGACCCGTAGTCCAAGGTGGAACTACTCATGCTTCATACCGGAGAAGAAGGCCTCTGGGATGATCTCCCCTTCGACAGGGTGCCGGGAAGAACTTCAGATCCCCCCCGATCTAGGGACGATGGTGGTGGCGGCTACAGAAGGTTTCGTGGAGTTTTGAATGGGTGTCCAGGGTTTCTGCATCGGGGGCTTCTTATAGGCGAAGAGGCGAGGCTGGGAGGCGGCCAGAGGGCCCACACCCTGCCCAGGCGCGGGGTGGGCCCACCCGCACCTAGGGGTGTGGTGGCCTTGGCTCGCCTCTCCATCTCTCCTCTGGACTTTGTGTCGCCCACGGTAAAATATTGACTTTGGCTTTTGTCCCGTCCAATTCCGAGAATATTGATTTTCTGCCTTTTCTGGAACCAAAAACAGAAGAAAACAGGCAACTGGCACTGTGGCAACTTGTTAATAGGTTAGTTCCAGAAAAGATATAAAAACACCTCAAAGTGTAGACAAAGAAAAGCAAAGTAGATAGTAAACAAGCATGGAGCATCAAAAATTATAGATACATTTCCGACGTATCAAAAGTATAAGTCGATGCTCTTACAACACACATAACGTGTAAGTTCAATAGACCTTGGCCTTACATATAAATGAATGATGAGGATCATACCACGATGCACATGATGGAGATCAAGTGCAAGAACCATATCATTTCACTTATTAACATGTGTTGTTTGTTGCATCTTATATTGCTTGTTTGGCGTTTTACTAGCATAATAAGATGATCCCTCATTTAGATATCAAGATAAAAATGTGTTCTCCCTTAGGTATGCACCGATTATGTTTCGTCGCTCCAAGACATCACGTGATGATCGGGTGTTCTTGGGTCCACGATCATATTTCAGGTGTAACACAGTTTACACACGAATATTAAGGTTCTTACTTGGCGAGCCTAGCATGTACATACATGGACTCGGAACACAGACCGAAAGGTTAAGCATGAGTCATATGAAAGATATGATGCCCATTTGATGCTCGTCTTTGAAGCTACACCGACTCACGTGATGATCAGACTTGGTGTAGTGGATTTGGTTCATGTAATCACCAAAAAGGCACGAGGGATGTTGTTTTTGAGTGGAAGTTCATTCTTAATTTGGATTAGTTGAACTCAATCTATCATAAACTTAGTCTAAACTTTACAAATTCTGTTGTAGATGGCACCACCTGCTTTTAATATCAATGTGTTCATGGAGAAAGAGAAACTTGCAACGAACGGTAGCACCTTTACCGACTGGGCCATGAATTTGAGTATTCTCCTCACTGCTGCACAAAAGCAATATGTGCTAGAAGCACCGCTAGGCCCCCCACCACTTGATGATGCCCCTGACGAGGAAAAGAATGTCTATCAGACTCGTCAGGAGGACCACAACTTAGTTCACTGCGACATATTGTATGGGCTAGAGCCAGAACTTCAAAAGCGTTTCGAAAACGGCAATGCTTTTGATACAATGGGTGAGTTGAAAATGATTTTCGACACCCATGCTGTTGTAGAGAGTTATAATGCTTTAGAAAAGTTCTTCAGCTGCATGATGGAAGAGAACAGCTCCGTAAGTGAGCATGTACTCAAGATGTCGGGTTACACTGATAATCTTGTGTCCTTGGGAATAACGATTCCCGTTGACTTAGGCATCCATCGTGTTCTCCAGTCTCTGCCCACCTAGATATAAGAGCTTCGTGATGAACTATAACATGCAAGGCATGAAGAAGTCTCTCCCCGAGCTTCTGTCAATGCTTAAAACTGCAGAAGTGGAGATCAAGAAAGAACATCAAGTGTTGATGATTAATAAGACCACTAGTTTCAAGAAATACAAGAAGGGTAAACATAAGGGAAATAAGGGCGGCAAGCCGATTGTCGTGCCTGAAAAGAAACCCTGAGTTGGCCCTAAGTCTGATACCGAGTGCTATTATTGCAAGGGGACTGCCACTGGAAGCGCAACTGCCCCAAGTATTTGGCAGACAAAAAGGCCGGCAAGGCAAATAAAGGTATATATGATATACATGTTATTGATGTGTACTTGACTAGTACTCGCAGTAGCACTTGGGTATTTGATACCGGTTCAATTGCTAATATTTGTAACTCGAATCAGGGGCTGCGGAACAAGCGACCGCTAGCAAGGGGTGAGGTCAAGATGTGTGTCGGCAATGGATCAAGCGTTGATGTGATCGCCGTCGGAACGCTACCTCTCCACCTACCATCGGGATTAGTTATAAAATTGAATAACTGTTATCCGGTGCCAGCACTGAGCATGAACATTGTTTCCGGATCATGTTTGATGCGCAGTGGTTATTCATTTAAATCCGAGAACAATGGTTGTTCGATTTATATGAATGAAATTTTTTATGGTCATGCACCGATGATGAATGGTTTATTTCTATTGGATCTCGATAATAGTGTTACACATATTCATAATGTTGATAGTAAAAGGATTAAACTTAATGATGATATATCTACATATATGTGGCACTGCCGTCTAGATCATATTGGCGTTAAATGCATCAAGAAGCCCCATTCGGATGTACTTTTAGAATCACTTGATTTTGAATCATTTGATACATGTGAGCCATGACTTATGGGCAAGATGACTAGAACGCCATTTTCCGGTTTAATGGAACGGGCGACAGATTTATTGGAAATCATACATTCTGATGTGTGTGGTCTAATGAGTGTGTCGGCGCGAGGTGGGTATCGTTATTTTGTTACTTTCACGGATGATTCACTACAAGGAATCTAGCTATATATGACCCTCCATTTTCGTCACAGAATCGTCATAGTAGTCCATTTATGACGATTTTGAGATCGTCAAAAGCTGGGCGTCGCAAATAAACTATAACGACGTGTTTGGTAAAATCATCATAACCGTCTATGACGATATTGGATCGTCATAACGTCTATAACGATCCAATATCGTCATGGGCCATCTAGCTAGGCCAGCTCAGATCCTATGTGGCCAATCCTATGTGGCAAAATTGTGACGAAATAAAATCGTCGTAGTGTGAATTCAGCCCAATCCAGTTCAGTCATTTATCTGGGCCGACTCTAATAATTCAGACAATTTTTTCTGATCAATTCAGTTTAGCTACATGGATCGAGCCCATCATATGGGCCTTTTTATTTCTAGTCCATGGCCTTTTCTATAATGATTTTATTCTTTATTTTTTTGAATTGTTCACTGTTGGAATCTAATATTGTTTTGGCCACGGCCATTTTAAAGCCCAAGCATTATTTGAGTCATTTACTATGAGCCAAATATCTTTTAGATCATTTCTTACAACCGAGCAGTCAAGAACCCAAATCAAATAAATTCCAAATCAAATAATTTTTCGCAAATGACATCAGAAATTATAATAAATATTTCAATCAAGCCATATTACATAACCTGGAATGTAAAACAGTTGGGGAAATGCAGTATATTACAATCGTTCATAGTTCAGACCATCCAAGATCATGTATAATAACTAGCTAAAAAACAGGACTATCTACTACACTTTGCTGAGTATGTAATAAAATCTTCCTTTCTTCCAACTTCAGCCTTGAACTCATGTATAAGAGAGAAAATGATAGCTATCAAGTCAGAATTAAGCATATCTTTTAACAATAACATAGAAAACTAGAAACGTAATAAAGAACAGATTTACAAGAACCAAACTCCAAATCAACAAATTACAGTACCATAGGACTAGAAGATCACAAAATAATCATTACTAGCACTCAAATATACACATGTAGTTCATCAAATGCATGACTTGAATAATACAAGTACCAGATAACACACAAACTAGTACTGCATCAGATATGACCAAACTGTACAGGGTGCATGGGAGAAGAAGGCAGCTGCATCATATTAGCTATATAACCAAACTGCACAGGGTGCATCATGTTAGCTAGACCATCATATTATTGTTCCATATTATCATCACGTAAGGGTCTCAAGAGAATACTACCAGGAGATGGTTTTACATTAAGCTTTTGCTTGTTCCTGCATGAACAAGAATCTACAGGCACAACGCGGCCCCAGCCAAGACGCGCAACCATGCAAAAAATATCTGAATATTACTAATAAACTGTTGGTGAACAATACAAGTAAAGCTTGATAGAGAATTAGAAACAAAAAATGATAGATGATTGAAAGCTAACTGGTTATGTTATGCAAAGGAATGCAGTAGCAAAAGCAGATTTGACGTATGAACAATCCAAAACAATTGAGTTTTCCTTTTATAGGAGCCGACAAGGAGTTGAACTATAAGTAGCAAGTATCACCAGGACATTTAGTGTGTATGTTTGAACCAGGAGTGGCAAGTTATATGAGCTAATGATGTAGAAACAGAAATATGAATCTGAGTGGAGTGAGAATTTAGTAACCTGAAGCAACTTTCTAGATTGTGACAAGTCAACCATCTATCCTTCCACTTGGTCAAGGTCTCGGTGATGCTGCACAGTTGGGTGTTAGTAGAGAAAAACTGAAATAGGACCGGATGGAGGTAAATAGATGATCTGCACTTTGAGTGGTATTCATTTAGGTGGGCACGGTAGGCCTTCATGTCGGCTCTAATCCGCCGTCTCAAGAAACCTCATGTCGGCCTCTGTTAGGAACTTGTCCCACACCTGACCAAAATCAACCAACCAGTCAGGAGTTGGAATTGACAACCAACATACGTACCACTAAGTCAGAGTGAGAGCAGTAGGTACCTCGTAGGAGAGCACCCGCCACAGGTTCTAATATGTTTTAATTCTTCTATCAAACAAGTTTGTAATTATTTGTTTCTCCTCATTTCTATAGTCAACACAAAATAACAGCACACCAACAAGTTTTAGTTACAAGTAAACAGAACATAGTACATCCATGGGACATGGTTCATGAATTAAGCAAACCAAAGCATATTCTACTTTGTCAATCAGATAGGTTCCTACACCATCTCAAGTCAAGTGCTTTTTCTATCAAATATGTGAAATCAAAGTAAATGAAGCAACAATATATCAATGCAAGTAGCTGTATGTTTTAGTTACAAGTAAACATAACCTAGTACATCTATGATCTCACAGGCAATTCCAGTTTCTACTTACTGCAGTTGTGATCCATTTTCATCTATGGTTCCTTCAACAATAATAAAAATATCATGCATCAATGACTTCCATTTTACTGCTAATGCAAATTTTGTATTCATTCCTAAGCATCACTTGTTTGTAATATCTTGTTTGTTATTGCCCGCAGTGTCGTTTGTTCATGACCTAATAATGAAAGATATACATAATGTTGTGTATTGGTGCTCTCCATGATTTAAACAGATCAACTATTTGGTACTACCACATGATCATAACGCAGCAAGAGTCAGTACAACAACAACTTCTAAAGTGATGAATCAATAATTGCACTAACTCCCCTATTGACATGAAGACATGATTCTCCTAGATCTATTAAATATGACCGCACCAAACCATCCATGTAGTTATGATGGAGAGAGTCTAAAAGGAAGGGGGAGCCAACGACTTACCTGCACCATAGAGATCATGAATAAGAGGGGCAGCTGGTGGATCTGGTATTGTCGCACGCGAGGTGATGCATCAGTGGAGGTGGCATAGGCCGTCGGGATCGGTCTTGGCGTGTGCGAATTGCGGTGGTGTGCAGAGCTCCTGAATGCTCTCCGAAGCATGCCGTCCACAAACCAAATCCAAATCAGAATGAGGCACGAATCCTTCGCAACGACTGACACGAGAAACATAGGAGAGAGGGCAACAGGGGCGCTTACCATGGAGAACTATTTTTGTCACATCAGTTCCAAATCTTGATAACACATGCCAAAAAACCAGCAACCGCCGTTGCCGTTCCCTCCTCTCCGAGGTGACACATGGCTCGCGTCACGCTGCCAGCCATTTGGGGTGGCTAGCAAGGTGGCGCCCGGGAAGGAGGAGATCGAACGGGGGCGGTGGCTAAGATCCACCTCGATCTGGATGGGATCGAGCTCTTTATAAATCCCGTGAAGGGAGATGGGGGTCTAGGGTGAGGGGCGGAGGTGGTTCAGATGGGAGGAGGGGCACCAGAGGTGTGAGGTGGCCGGCAATGTGGGGTCATATGGGGCAGGGGCGACACGCGCGGGTGGATGAGTGGAGACGAGGGAGGGTGAATGGGATGGGGGTATGGATACGAGGGACCTGGCCAGGCCTAGGTGATTTTGGGTCTCCGACCCAAAATTGGAACCTCCGGCGCCAAATTGGCAACACGCCCAGCACCAATTTTTGGTGGGTGAGAGCCTGAGGGGTGAGTTAGGGAGCGCTGGATCGAGATGTTGTCTACGACTGGGATTGACTTCAGCAAGGTGATCCATGGATGGCCCCTTCCTCAATTCTGATTGGCTGGACAAGAGTGTGCATGGATTTTAAGGATTTGAGGCCAAACGAACCAATGTCATCGCAAGATTCGTGGTATAGTTTGTGATAATGTGTTTATATTGTACACCCATATGTATCGTGGGATGGCGAACAATGTTGCAGGAGGAAGTTTTTCCTTTCGTCACACGAAAAATCCATTTTCCGTTTTTCCGAGCGCATAAAAGGGCGTTTTGTGAAGCAACTACGAAATAAAAGTTTTAGAATGCTACCAACACAAAAACGCAAATAGCGGCATGATGATGGAAACAGTTGTTTCTGGTGCCGGTCCTTACCCAATCGGCTTCACGCGACAGATCCGGGACACCGGAAGTGGAGGCTGACGACCCCACAACACCACCTCCGTTCCGTCACCGCTCTCCCTTCCCGCCATGCGTGTGCGGCCGTGCTTGGCCGACGGATGTAGAAAAGGCAGTGTCATATCTGGACACAAATCTGGTAATGAGAGAACACTAACCTCGTGACGAAATCGTCTATGGTTCTCCCTCACGCGCTGCTCCATCGAGACAGACTTTCCAGAAAATCACACCACAGACAAGCGCCATGGGCGGGGCTCCTTCCAGATCCGTCACGAGACACGATCGGAGATGACGCCGTCGTAAGTGGGCTGGCCGAAGGCGGAGAACTGGGAGGGGTCGGACAGGATGGAACGACACGGAGCTTGGACGGCCGGCTTGGTGGGGTCGATGCCAGGCATGGACTCAGCGGCCTCCTCCTCCTCCCGAAGGAGGGGTGGCGCAGCAGGTGGGCGGAGGCGGTGGCCGGGCAAGTAGGCTGGGTCCTGCAGAAGATCGGGCGTAATTTTGGTGTGGGGGTGGGGGGGTCTTGGTGGGTTGGGGGAACTGCTTTTTTTTTCTCGCGGGATTGACACGACGCTGGACGAAAGCGAGGGGCGAAACGCTGTGCGGCAGACGGCGGAATGTAAAGTTCTTTTTAGATAGTAGAGAAAATATTGGTGTTGGTACTCTTTCTGATGTTGATTGATTACTCTAATGGTTGTACGCGTAGTCTTGACAATGTGACTCAAATTAAAATTATGGGAGAACCTTGTTGATATTTATAGATTGTGGTTTGTTGTCAGTTCTTGGCTGCCTTTAGAAAAGTTTAAAATGATATCTTAAAAGAAAAAAGAGTTTGAAGACCTTAGAGTTTTATTAGTTTGTTTTAACCTTTATTTTATAATTGTTGAAGATAGCCTATGTATCTCTACCATATATTTTATGCTACTATGAATATATTATGGTATTAATTGTAAAAAAAAGTGTTAAGCAGTTGAAAAAATCCCCGCTCCCCGCGCTGTATGCACCAGTCCTACCAGTCGGCTATTGGTGGACTACGCTCTCTTGGGCTATTGGCGGCATGCATCTCTGCTAGCTAGGTCTTGCCGTCGAAGGCGAGCCAAATTTTCTGGCCCACTCTGGCTAGTTGGCCCCCAAAAGCTAGATTATTTATTCGGTGCCAAACACCAAGCCTAGCCCGGCAAACACCAAGCCAGGCCTGGGTTGCAAACGTACCCGCAGTGTTCCGGCCCATGCCATTAGCAATTCCTCTGTTCTGAATTATTGGACTGTACTCCGTAGCTAGTTCTGGACCATTGTATCTTGTTAGGCCATGGGCTCCTATGGATGTTTTCTTGCCCTCAAAAACAAAAAACAAAACCTATGGATGTTTTTTACATATAACCCTATATAATAGATGGATGTTTTTTCTTAAAACGAGACACCTCATCATATCTAGCACTAAAACATGTCTAGATACATCAAATTTAGCGACAATATTAATATGGACCGGAGAAAATACTTTTTTTTTCCAAAATAAATCTTTCATTTTTCTTGTGCATCCGAATCTAACCTTCCATATTAGAAAACCGTGCCCATGCATATGAACCTTGCACCGCTGTCACGGTGCTAACATTCGAGGGGTTTTAGCTAGTCTATTCAGGGACGGAGCTAGCTTATCACCTTGAGGGGGGGGGGGGGGGGGCAAAATAGACATAAGGGGGGCAGGCTTGAATAAATCATTGACAAATTATAGTTTTAATGACTACAATTTTTAGAAAATTTCAACCATGGGGGTGGCTAATTAAGCTCCCCCTCGTCCCCCCTTGTCTATTGTCGTGTGAAACTTCAAGCCTTCTGGAGGTGGCGATGGAAAAAACCAAATGCCCCCGCCTTCTCCTTAATCTACATTGGCGTGATTGGCCTCTGCGGTGCAAGCTGTTGTGTGGCCAAAGATGGGCGCGGCGAGCGGATGGGGAATCCAGGGTAAACTTGTGATTACCTTTCCTTTGTGGGTTTGCATGGAAGATCCCTCTATCTGTACCAGGCCCTTATATATGTCTTGATTGACGAAATGTATTTCGCAAGAAAATAAAAATGCATTTGTTGGGATGGAAGGTGAGACCATGTACATCGAGATCTTGCTAGCTCTGTGAGTTAGCAGGCGCATGGTCCTGCGTACGTGGACCAGCAGGTACGAGCGACGACCTTCCGCAGCAACTTAAGGGTGGCTGACTATGACCAGGCAGTGTGTTGTTTCTCCTCACATGCACGCGTGCCTGCCTGCCTGCCTGCCTAGAGATAGATAGCGCCATGCACGCACGGACAAAGCTATCTCTCTTCTCCTATAGCTAGCTAGGTAGGAGTACGTACTACCAACTGCCCTTGGCTGTCGGCATCAATGGTGATCCAGTTGCAGTGGTCCGCTCGCGGCTGTACATGCCGTCCATGCCTGGCATGCATGCCTGTTCTGTCCGGCTCCAGAATCCAATCTGCAAACCTGTTTCTTCAATCTTCATGAAACGTTTGGCATATAGATCGCCTGCCGTGCCCGCCAATGCACATGTCACCGACACTTAACCGATCGGTCATCTAGCCGACACAAGTTTTATGTAGCGTTAGAGTAAGTTAGTTTGGTGGAATTAAATGAATTACGTGCTACTCTTACCTACGTTCAAAATTATGTTTCAACCTTTTTTAAGACAAGGACGCTGAACCTAATCACTGAAAGACGTCTTTGTAGAGTAATTGTGGGAGGATGCACAGCTCCAATAGGACCGACTGTCTTATATATATAGACGAATACAGGTATAATCCCAAGGATACAAGGAGACCTATATAGAGTACAACACACGTACCCCACCCCTTCCCCCCCACCCCCCCACCCCCCGCGCGCGCGCAGTCGAAGGGTCGGCACCGACACATAGACTGGAGTGAAACTCGTCGAAGGTCGACATCGGCAATCTCTTCGTCATGATATCCGCAAACTGCTGAGAGGTCGGTACGTGAAGAACTCGAACGTTACCGAGGGCAACCTGCTCACGAACGAAATGGATGTCCAGCTCGATGTGCTTGTTGCGGCGATGATGTGCGGGGTTGGCGGAGAGATAGATAGCCGAAACGTTGTCACAGAACACCACTGTGGCCTTGTTGATAGGACAAGAGAGCTCATAAAGAAGTTGACGAAGCCATGTGCACTCGGCCACGACATTAGACACGGCTCGATACTCGGCCTCGGCACTCGAGCGAGAGACGGTGGGTTGTCGCTTGGAAGAACAAGAGACAAGCGACGAGCCGAGATAAATGCAGTAGCCTGAGGTGGACCGCCGCGTGTCAGGGCAGCCAACCCACTCCGCGTCCGAGTAGGCGACGATGTCTGTCGACGGCGAGGTGTGCAGCGAGAGGCCGAGATCCATAGTGTCGCAGATGTAGCGAAGTATCCGCTTCACTGCTGTCCAGTGAGCATCCCGAGGTGCGTGCATGTTCAAGCACACCTGCTGCACGGCATACTGTAGCTCCGGACGTGTCAACGTCAAGTACTGCAGAGCCTCAACGATGGAGCGGTAGAACGATACGTCAGAGGCCAGCGACCCATCGCTAGCCGAAAGCTTGGCCTTCGTGTCGACTGGAGTAGGCGCGGGGTTGCAATTAAGCATCCCAGCGCGCTCGAGAAGCTCATGAGCATACTTCCATTGATGAAGAAAGAACCCATCCGCGCGCCGGATAACCTCGATGCCGAGGAAGTAGTGCAGCGGGCCAATGTCCTTGAGTGCGAACTCAGCATGAAGGAAGTCGGTGAGCTGTCGAAGGAGGCCAGCAGTGCATGCCGTCAGGATGATGTCGTCGACATATAGCAGCAGATAGGCGATGTCGCTGCCTTAGCGATAGACGAACAGGGATGCGTCAGAGCATGTGGAGCAGAACCCAAGCTGATGCAGAAACGCGGCGATGCGCTGGTTCCAGGAGCGCGGGGCCTGCTTCAGTCCATACAAGGACCGAGAAAGGAGGCACACATGGTCCGGATGCTCGGCACCGACGAAAACGATGGGCTGCTGACAGTACACCTGCTCGGAGAGATGGTCGTGGAGGAAGGCGTTGGAGACATCCATCTGATGCACCGGCCAGGCACGAGAGGCAGCGAGGTGCAGGATGGTGCAGATCGTGCCCGGCTTGACAACCGAGGTGAACGTATCCATGAAGTCGACGCCGGCGCGTTGGCAAAAACCGCGAACCACCCAACGCGCCTTATAGTGCTCCAGAGTGCCGTCAGGACCCAGCTTGTGCTTGAAGATCCACTTGCCGGTGATGACGTTGGCACGAGGGGGGCGAGGAACCAGCTCCCAGGTCCGGTTGCACTGCAGCGCATCGAACTCCTCCTGCATCGCGACGTGCCACTATGGGTTGCGCAAGACGTACAGGTCGACGAGGTAGCGGGTAGACGGCCGGCGCATGCCCGCACGCGCACGAGTGACGACACCCGCGGGCGAAGCGGGCGGGGCATGCACATCATCCGCGACCGAAGCGGGCGAGGAAGCTGATGAAGGCGGGGCCGGCGAGGAGGATGCCGAGCTGGGCGATGACGACTAGGAGGGCGACACGGGCGGAGTTGCCAGCCTGGGTGGAGACGGGGCCTCGGCAGGCGGCGACCCGGGTGGCGACACGGGCCCGTGAGCCGAGGGACCAGGCGAGGCAGGTGCAGACGGGGCCGCCGCGATCACTCGTCGGCGAGCAAGGCTGGCCTCAGGAGGGCCAGGGGCGCCGTTGGTGTCATCAAAAGTACCTGCTAAAACGGAAACATCAACTCGTCAAAGTAAACGTGCCGTGAGGTGATGACGCGATGAGAGAGGATCATAGCAGCGATATCCCTTGGTGTTGGCCGGGTAGCCGAGAAACACGCAAGAGAGAGAGCGCGACACAAGCTTCTGTGCGGTGGTGCTAGGGTAGCAGCGGCAGCCGAAGATGCGAAGATCATCGTAGACGGGGGCACACCAAAGAGGATATGGTACGGCGTGTATTGCTAGCAAGAACGGCAGAGGCAGATGTTGACTAGAAGAGTAGCCGTGGCGAGAGCATCCGGCTAGAACCGTGGTGGCATGCACACATGCAATAAAAGGGTGCGAACACAGTCATTGAGTGTACGAAGGATGCATTCGTCACGACCGTTTTGTTGAGAAGTGTATGGACACGTGAGACGAAAGATAGTGCCATGAGTGGCGAGAAGGGTGCGGATGGTGATGTTGTCAAACTCTTTGCCGTTGTTGGTTTGTAAGGCGTGGATGGGCGACCAAATTGGATGGATACGTATGCGAAGAAGGAGGTGAGGGTGGAGGGAATGTCGGACTTATGGCAGAGAGGAAAAGTCCAT
Source organism: Avena sativa (assembly GCA_916181665.1). NCBI lineage: Eukaryota > Viridiplantae > Streptophyta > Magnoliopsida > Poales > Poaceae > Avena > Avena sativa. The sequence continues at coordinate 480,099,389 of OV702293.1, read as the reverse complement.
ACAAAGTGCGAGTAATCATCCAAAATCACAAGATAGTAAGTGTAGCCAGAATTACTCGGAACATGCGAGGTCCAAACATCACTATGAATAAGTTGAAATGGAAAATACGCAACTATGGAGGAGGAACTAAATGGAAGACGAACATGTTTACCTAGACGACATGCTTCACAAGAATGAGCATCTGTTTTATTATAAAAAAAGAGAATCCTCGCATTATTTGATGAAGGGAGGTGGAGCTAGGATGGCCGAGGTGGGCGTGCGAGAGGTCGACACCGGCGGAGAGGGCGAGATGGCTACTGGTGCTGGGGGAGGACGACTGAACAGGGTACAAATCGCCAGGACTGTCACATCTGCGGAGAAGCATCCGGGTACCACCATCCTTAACAAAAAAACTAGAAGCATCAAATTCCACAGTCACATAATTATCACGAGTGAGAGAACGAACAGAAACAAGGTTTTGGATCAAGTTAGGAGAAACGACAACATTATTGAGGGAGAGAGGAGTGGAGGTGGAGGGAAAGGAGGCGGAGCCGATGTGAGTAATGGGAAGAGCATGATCGTTGCCAACGATTATGCGAGAGGGAGTAAAAGTGGGAGTGGAAGTGGAGAGGTTACCGGGGTGAGAGGCCATGTGCACGGATGCGCCGATATCCATGAACCAATCGCCACCACCGCCATATGAGCCCGCGGTGGGAGCGGTCTGGAGAGCGGTCAGCAGTGCGGGGTCCCACGAGACCGACGACGGGGGCGCGGGGTAGTAGCCGATGGGAGGTAGAGGCACGGAGTAGACCGGCGTGGTGGCGGACTGAGGCGACACGATGAACGCCTGGTTTGTGGCCGGGTGCGGCCCCAAGATGGTCGGGTGAGGGGCGCGTGACACGGGCATTGTATAGACGTGAACAACCCCGGTCCAGGGGTTGTGACCCGTGATCCACGACGGTGTCGGGGCGGCCTGCTGAGGTGGTCGAGGTGGGGAGGGGTGGTGTTGCCACCTTTGTGACAACGGCGGCCACCGTCATTGCCATCGCTGTTGGCAGGAGGCGAAGGTGCGTGCGGTTGGGGCGCATAGAACCTTGGGGGCAGGGCCGGGGCGCGAGGCTAGGGGCCGAAGGCGCAGGGGGCAGGGGCGCCCCGGAAGACGTTGTCGGCAAAGGCAGTGTGAGCCACCCGGGTCCGCAGATGCTTTATCCGCCGCTCCTCAAGGCGGATATACGCCACGGCCTGCTCGAAGGTCGGCGTGGTGAGCAGGGTCAGGTTGGAGGCGGCGTTGCTGAGGTCCTCGCCTGGCCCTGCCATCAGCGTGGAGAGGAAGATCTTGTCGTCGATCGGAAACTCCAAGTCGCGGAGTTCGTCGGTGAGGGACTCGAGGCGGAGGCAGTAGTCGTCGAGGGAGAGATCGTCCTGGGGGGTGCCCAAGAACTCCTGCTGGAGGAACGTGACGCGTTGGATCTTGTTGTTGGTGAAGAGGCCGGTGATCTTGCTCCAGACAGTGCGGAAGATCTTGCTGGAGACGGTCTAGTAGAACCATCGGATGATGGTGGCGTCGATCGTCAACCAGTCGGGGCCGTGCGGCATGGCGAGGAGGTCGATGGAGCGATCAACGTGGTCGAGGAGATCATATTCGCGGAAGAGTAGGCCGAAGTACGTCTTCCACGGGAAGAAATTGGCAACGGTTCGAGAGAGCTTCACCGACACGCGCTCGGATGACGACGGCGGAGGGCCCAGCGAAGGGGTTGCTGCTCCCGGAGACGGAGGAGTTGAAGGGGTTGCTGGAGGAGGAGAGATCGCGGCCATGGTAGGGATAGGGGAGGGGCGGAAGTGGTGGGCATGGTGGCAGAAGCGGCCGGCGGAGGCTAGGGTTTGGCAGGGGCGGATCTGGGCATGGTGCTACCGGTGCCATAGCACCGGCCGGACGGCTGCACTGTAAAGAATAGTGCTAATTTTCAAGACTAAAAATATAAAAAAATAGATAATTACCATCATTAAGTCTATTTAGCACCCGTCTTGGGCTCTATCGAGCTCCGCCCCTGGGGTTTGGGGATCGGGGTTAGACTTAGACTAATACCATGTAGAGTAATTGTGGGAGGATGCACAACTGCAATAGGACCGGCTGTCTCATATATATAGACGAATACAGGTACAATTCTGAGGGTATAAGAAGACCTATACAGAGTACAACACACGTATCTCAACAGTCTTGATACACGTGCTTTAGCAATGGACTAAAACATCTTAAATTTTAAAACCAAGGGATTACTACGATTAAAACACTACTCCGTGACAGGAGTACCAATTTTGGATGCCAGAGATCTCAATCGAGTGAATTTGTGTCCAAACTAAACCAAGCATCGTCACGGGTTGGTTCGGAGATTCCAAGCTGACAGTGACCAAACAGTGCTACTAGATCAGCAAATGACCTTTGGATTTTGCACGCACGGGACATTCGCCAACTTGTCAATTATGGGGCCGGTACAATAGTCCGTGACAGACGGGCGCGCGTGCATGATTCGACACCGACGTAGCCGGCCGGAAATTTTCGTTAACGTGGTAGAATTTGTGGGTGGATTCTTTTAACTTCTTATATATTTTGACGCGGAGGAAGTACTTCCTTCGTATCGAATTAGATACGTCGGGATATTATCTAGACAAATCCGAAACATCTAATTTGTAATGCAAGGAGTACTATATGGATCTATCTATAAGTTGCGGTCGCCCACAATGCATGGCACTACACAGTAGTAATGCATGAATATATACTAGTGCCAACTATCATGGTGTGGAAGTGATACAGCAAGCAGCTGCTCAAATGGTACGGGCACTTCAGAAGAAAAAAGCGGCGCAATATCCTTGGCGTGCACTGCAATCACGATCACTGACATGAAGAATGTCACGGAAGCACTTCCTCTTTCTCATTCGGGGAACAAGTTGGCGTCCAATCCTTTTGAGTTAGGATGGCGCTAAATATTTAAAGCAGTATATATTTCACGGCAAACATTTCAATTTTTTGACCAAAATATTGAAATATTGTGCAGTACGATATATTATTTACCGGTAGTACAGTAGGATATTTCAATGGTTATGACTTGTGTAGTGCGATTTTTCTGCCTAAAAGCCGGCGGTAGCATATATGTGACTGCTAGCTAGCTAGTGGGGTAGTGCAAAGATAACAAAGTTGATTTTCTATAAGAAGATGTGGGAAAAGGTAATCGATTGAAAGGACGTACTCATGTACATGAATTGTGCGGCACAATTCAAAGATAGAGACTACTCATGCCTGGTATTGGTATAGCAATGTGCACTAACTTTGGCCATAATTACAGTACAAGATAACTGTAGGCCGTTTGTTGTTTGAGAACGCCCAATCGCCAAAGGCGGCTCACCCCAAAAGTTAGTGTGCGCAATTCAGCTTCTCAAGTACTAGTAGTTGGCAGGCGGCTTTCCAAAAAAACGATTTGTTGCAGATCCGCTGACTTGATTTTACTTTCTTGCCACTCAAATTTTTGTTTGTTTGTTTGTTGTGATTTTAGGCTCAATCGTTTCCTTATTTTTTTTGCGGTTTGTAATTTTAATGTGCATTAGGTGCATGCGCATTTTTTATGTAAACATGGATGAAAATTGTGTTCACGATGCTTGCAACCATTTCGTTTTCACTTGGGGTTTCAAAATAATTCACCGGCCGTTTTCTAAAATGTGAAGCTTGTGTTTTTTAATGTGCAACATGTGTATTTAAATATGATAACTAAATTATTTACTTGATACATTTTGATAATTTATTTTACTTTTGAAACATTTATTTATGTTGTCGATCGTATGCACTTTAAATATACTGTAGCTGCACATTTACGACATGAATTTTTTTGGTTAATGCATATGTACGTTTTTATTATTTGTCTTGCGCTCATTTTTTCTATCTTTTTTATGTCGTCAAGAGAATCTTTTTTATGTAGGAATTTGAGCAAAGAACTGAATGATCGCTTGAGTAATACTTGCTCTTTTCCGAAATATGCTGCACATTTGTATATATACGTATTTATCTACTCACTAAAACAGGTCGAGATACATGTGTATCTAGAACAATCCGTGGTGTTTATTTCCCAACATAGAGAGTCGTATTGTTCTACTCCTTCCGATTCATATTACTTGACTTGGATTTGTGTAGATTCAGATGTATCTATGCATGTTTTAATGTTAGATAAATTTAAATCCAAGTCAACTAATATGGGTTGAAGGAAGTAATAGATTTGCGCCTTGTAGCTAGCATATATAGATGGGAGTACGTACTGATGAGTGTTCACGGTTGAAACAGTTGAGCGTTGGGGCGTTAGAAAGGCCAAAAGCCCGTGAGGAGACGCAAGATGGATAGATGGTATGGGATGGGGGCAAAAGATGGAATGGATCGCATGCATCCTTCCAACCGAGCACACCCAACGCTAAAGACCAAAGCGTCACAGCAGGCAGGCACGGGCTCGCCCCAGACCTTTTGTTCCATCTGCCGCCGTGATCGACACCAAACTAGCTAGCTCAGCCCCTGCATGCATGCATGCATCTCGAGTGTCCCAGGAATATACTATATCAAAAGTGAATTCTTCAAATTGACCGGCAAAGGTATAGTATACTGTCTAGAAGAGAGTGTAGGTAGAAATCGACCTGGATATTTAATCAACAAGAGAATGTAGGCAGAGACGATCCTCATATAGTCATAGTCGTATAGATACGGACAGCGATACTTGTATTGATTGACGTATATAGCTAGCACAGGGCATAGGAGATATACACGTACGAGTACACGATCGGCGGCGACGACACTGGACGGACGTCACAGGCGACGTCTCACCCTGCTCTGCTGCTGCTAAGACAGGCACTAAATTAAATCATGATCCTCTCAAACATTATAATCTGGACGTACGTATATATGGCCATCATCATCAATCAATGATCAGTCGAACTGGATGATGGAGCTGTAGATCTGGTTGGGTTCCCAGTCGGCGGGGATGACCTGGTCGGCGACGAGCGTCTGCCCGGACTCGTTGGTGATGCGCAGCGAGAAGGGCCCCTGCAATGGCCGCCGGGTGTCCATCCTCCATATAGACCCCCACGACTCCTTCATCGGCACCCACTCCCCCGTCGGCGCCATCCCGCCGTCCTCGCTGCTGCCGGCGGATCCGGAAGGGTCCGGGCGCGACTCCATGATGTCCACCTGGTCCACGTCGCCGTCGCCGTTCTCGTACTCCACCAGGATCGCCAGGTAGTACGGGTTCGACCCGTGCTGCACGTGGAACGTCACCGTCAGCCCTGGGTACTGGCACGGCACCCTGCAAATTAATCCATTCAGCAATGTCGGTCAGTCAGTCAGTGTACGTGTCGTCAGAGATACGGCATCGATCGATCGCCATGGATTTCATACAATCTCTTGTGTGTGGCAATGGCACACAATGCTATGGTACGTTGCTTGGATGTCACGGGCGGCGCCAGCAGGTACTAGCGACCAAGAACATGAAAAGCTACGACCCGTATAAATGCCGACGCCGATGCCGGTTTGTTGCGTTGTGCTAATCGAGAAAGAAAGAAAAAATGACACGTCGCGGAGTAGAATCTTTTTGGTCCCCGTGCACGCCATGCCGTTTTAACCCGATCCTTGTCGTCGTCGCCGTCGTTTAAAAAGTTTGTTGGCACGACGAGACAAGGCAAAAAATGGCTGTGTTGGCGGTTATATTTCCCCATCTAGCTAGATTCTGTTGTGTGGCTTGCGCATGCGGACGGCTGAGACGACGCAGCTACGAGGTAGCAGTGGATGCCATGCGCGCACGGCCGGTAGTGGAGATAAGATTAAGATGGTGGGGATTCCATGACGGCGACCGGCCGGCCGGTAGCAGTTGTTGTTGTGGATTATCTTTTCTGACGATCGAATGTATAGTAGAGTAGGTGTTGTGGAATTGTGGTGCTACCTCTTGAACTGCATGTCGATGATTCCGGCGTGTCGGAGCTGGTCGTTGCGGCCCGGCAGCGCCATGGCGCCGAAGGCGGTGCCGCTGAGGTCGAAGTGGTAGCGGGAGACCGGGTAGTAGTTCATGTCCGTGATGATCACCGTCTCCGGCACGCCCGAGCACGCCGGGTGGCTCTGGGCCACGCACCGGATCTGCATTGCATTTTTTGTAAGAAAGAAACGACATGGACGCAGCTTGCTCTGCATGCTCTGTCGCAAGTAATTGCGTACCTGGTAGCATGAGCCGCATCCCTTGCCGTCCCTGAAGAGCGGCTCGTTGCCGCAGGAGATCATGGCGGAGAAGGGCGGCAGGCTGACGTTCTTGAACCCGCAGGCGCCGCCGTCGTCGTCGGGCCCGGCGCCGGTGGGCGCGCCGTACCAGGTGGCCCGGGCGTCCAGCCAGCCGGCGTCGGCTGCGGGAGGGGAAGGGGTCACGTAGGGCGGTGGGTAGGCGACGACCGGGGCAGGAGGCGCGCAGGGCGGCGGGCTGGTGGCCGCCGGGGGAGGAATAGTCGGAGGGGCCTGCGAGTAGGGCGGTGGTGGGTCGGCTTTCGGTGAAGGCATTGGCGGAGCAACGTGCGGCGGCGGGTGGCCGTGGGCGTGCGGCGGAGAGTGGTGGGGCTTGGTGCTGCGCTTGGCGTGGCAGCCGGGGCCGTGGGCGGCGAGGATGCAGAGGAGCAGAGCAGCCGCGACGGCAACGGAGGAGGAAGAAGAGGATGCCATGGCGAGCAAGCTATCTGAATTGATGCCTTGATGATGTGCCGGCCGGCGGTGGGCACAGGCCGGTACTTATAGTGCCGGCCGAGCCGGGCCGGGCTGGAATGGAATGGAATTGAATTGAAGCGCTGGTGAGTGGTGGCGATGCGTGGCATGATTGGTTGCGCACGGGAGTCGGAGATGGGCGCAACGGACGGGCGGAGACGGTAGTGGACGAGAGGCCGTGATCGCGAGTGTGATTGCCGGCAGTGTCCAATTGGTTCACATGCTTGTGGAGCGACTCGCGGCTCGATCGCCACCCAGCTGGCCCCCGGGGGGGTCACGAGCACGCCTTTCACTATACATACACATTCCATCTACTATCTTGTTTACTTCCGTATTATACAAAACGTACACTGCAATGGTATACATTGCTGGCACTTCTTGGTTACGCAGGGGAGATGCGGCCATCACACAACACTAGGCTGTGATAATTGACATTGTGCCACTATGAATCAGGTAATTGGAGAAATGCCACCGGTCGACGACGATTCGTTACGTCTCTACTACTGGTTCTGTTTTATGCGGACTCTGGCTAACTTGTCGTTCAGTTGACTCGATTTTTTACATATGGGTCCAATCATCGTAGTGGTTAAATTGACAATCTATTTCTATTATATATTAAAAGCAATATAAGAGTGTTTTTCGATGCACCAAGTTGATCCACATCACCTAAATTATTTTTGACTATTAGATCTAAAACTTACTGTTAAGATTTAAAAAATAAAAAGATGTTACATAACATCAATCGCGTACAAAAAATTATCCAGGACTAACACGTATACGGCAAGTCAGAAACGTACACGAGACAAAAAGGAAAAAAAATGCAGGACCTTAACATCTGTCACGTACAAAAAAGGTTCACGGCTAACACGTATATGGCAGAAATCCGCAACCCGCAACCTTGCAGACCTTTTTTTTCTTTTTAAAGAGACAGCTGACACGTACAAGACAGTAGTAAAGATGAGAAAAACTTATCGATAGCCGAGCCAATACGTTTAGATCCGTCCCAAACCAGATGCATATTTTTTTTTCGAATCCAAACATGTGCATATCCAGGGAAGCGAATGCTCAAATAAAAAAAAAGGTCCGTCTACCTTATATGTTATATACCGAACAAGAAAACGTGAACCAAAGTTCCACCAATGAATCACGTGCTCATAAATACATGTCTAGCCTCCCGGAGAAATAACAGTATAGCGATAATTCAAGATACTTCACCAGATTCTTCTAACGTGAAGAGCAAATAATAACAACAACCTATCGAACATCTCATACATGTCAACAACACCAAACAAATGTATTGCCGATTTAAGCTAAAACGAAAATCTATAAATTATTTTGATCACCGGCTGCTAATCAAGATTACCAATCACAAGTTCACAATACTAATAACATTTACATATTTTATTAGGTGAATAAAGAAGACAACTCGATATCTATTTGAAGCTCAAGCTAATATATGAAATTTAGCGAATCCATTTTCATTATATAAAATTATCTAATGGGAATAAAACTAAAATCTAACCCATAAAGCTTAAAATAAAATGCTATATTTAACTTAATAGTAATCTTATTGTCATTTAATTAATTTAAATTTATTGAAACAGCAAAGGCAAACAAATTTATATGAAAAATAAAACTTTAGCAAGTGACTAAATACTTAGAAATAATTATTTGTTAAACTATGTTGGCAGACATCTGATTACGATTTTCTTATCCCTTATAAGTTCTCCTTACAGAAATCTTGGTAATCACATTGGATGGTACTCATTATCGACTTATAGAGATAATTATGTTTTAGTAAGTCAATAAGATTATTACACCAGTATATTACGAATAGTATTTTATCTTGGAGGAAAGTAACGCCTGATTTAGAGGAGCATGATAGAGAAATATTACATTCAGTATGAAATTTTATGGTTTTAGTCTTGCTTTAAAAGACGTGATCACCTAACCATTAATAGTAAACGGTGTCTTAAATCACTTCTGCAGAACATTTACAAAAGTTTGATTAGGTTCCCTCTAGATTTTCTTTCAGTTCGTAAAGTAACTAACCAGAATTCTATAGTTCTATCATCTTAATTATAACTAAGCGCAAGGTGGTAAACGGATGCCAATGACTACAACAACTATGCAAATTCACTTTGATTTAATTTATGATAAATAGTGTTCAACTTTCAATCATATTGCTGTTGAACTCCCACTCAAAACAATATCCCTCACATTATTTTAGTGATCACACGAACCAAATCCACCACATCAAAACCGATCATCACGAGAGTTGATGTAGCTTCAATGGCGAACAATCAACATGTTTATCATCTCTACTATATGACTCATGCTTTCCCTTTCGGTGACCCATGTTCCGAGACCATGTATGTACATGCTAGACTCGTCAACATCAAACCTTAGCTTCCGCATGAGCAAATCTGGCTTGCTCACGTTGTATACACTCGCAGAATCTAACACACCCGATCATCACGTGGTGCTTCAAAACAACGAGCTTTAGCAATGGTGCTTACTAAGGATGAACACTTTAAAACTTGAAATTGTGTGCTTGAGGGATCATCTTATAATGCTACCGTCGTGAACTAAGCAATACAAGATGCATAAAAAGATTAATATCACATGCAATTCATAATATGTGATATGATATGGCCTTTCATCTTTGTGTTTCCGATCTCCATCTTCAAGCACGAACATGATCTCCATCATCACCGGCATTGCATCAAGGTTAATGACGTTACTCCATGGTTGTCGTCCACCAGCTTCAACTATTACAACTACTTTGAATAGATACGCGGGTCTTAATAGAATTTAAAGACAACCATATGGCTCCTGCCGGTTGCCAACTTACAATAAGGAACATTGCATACATCATATATTATCACAATCATGGTCATATCACATCACAGCACACCCCTGCAAAACAAAGTTAGACGCCTCTAATTTTCTTTGCATGTTTTACGTGGTTTGGGGCTTTCAATAAGTGTCGTTCTAACTTACGAACAAGAACCATAACATTGATACTAGTATTGTCAATCACCCGTTGTAAATTGAATCTTAACTATGTTGGGAGAAACAGGCACCCGCAAAGCCACTTATGCAATACAAGTTGCATGTCAAGCGTGGAGCAAGTCTCATGAACGATGTCATGTAAGGTTAGCCCGGGCCGCTTCATCCCACCATCCCGCAAGATGCAAAGTACACAAGAAGCAATCGACAACAAAAGCATCAACGCCCACAATGACCATTGTGTTCTACTCGTGCAACAAATCTACATATAGACACGGCTCTGATACCACTGTAGGGGTTCGTAGCATGGAAAACAAAATTTTTCTACCGCATGCAAACAAACAAGCCAAGATCTATCTACTAGATTGTAGCAACGAGTCGATGGAGGAACTCACCCTCGAAGATTCCAAAGCGGTTAACGAGAGCGGATTCTCGTGGGTGATGTAGTCGTACTCTTCCCGATCTCAAGATCGTGTAGACGATCCTTCTGGCGCCGCGTTCCGGCAGCGCTCCCGCAGTCGGTCACACGTTTGGTACTCGATGAAGACCTTCCTCTCCCTTGTTCCAGCAGGCAGCGGAGGTTGTAGCACTCTCCTCGTGATTCCGGCAGCACGATGGCGTGGTACCGGAAGTAGAGGGGAGATCTCGCAGGGTTTCGCCTTAAGCCGGAGCGAGTATGGTGGACTATGAGAGAGAGGCCTCGGTGATCTAGGGTTTAGACACACCAAGGAGAGGGAGCTGGACCGGCGGCTAGGGAAAGAGGAGAGCCCCAACTCGGCGACTTGGCAAACCCTAGGAGGCGGCGGCGACTTTGGTGGAGGCCGGCGGCTAGGGTTTAGGTTTAGAGGAGAGAGGTGTAGGTCTAGGAGGGGCAGCCCTGCCCCTCCTTATATAGGTAGGAGGGCGCGGCCAAGGGGAGGGGAGTCCCTCCCCAACTCGGCCTCCTTGGCCGGCGGTGGAGGGAGAGGAACTCATCCCCAAGTAGGTTTCCTACTCTCCCTCCACCAAGCAAACTAGTCGTTTGACTTTTCAAATTGGTGTTTGACTTTTCAAACTAGGATTTGATTTATCCCTTTATTTTGCTCAGCGATGACACCTAGTACATGATGCAACCATTCCAACTTGTTATGACACATTCATGTACCCTCCCCTCCGGAGTGCCGGACATTCCGGAACCTTCTAGAACATTCCCGATGAAAACACCGGAACCATTCTCCAACCCCGAAACAGGACTTTCCTTATATGAATCTTATTCTCCTGACCATTCCGGATCTCCTCGTGATATCCCAGATCCCATACGAGACTCCGAACAACATTCGGTCTCTTACTCATCATTCCATAACTACTCAACAACATCGAATCCTTAAGTGTGTCTCCCTACGGTTCGTGAATTATGCGGACATGATCGAGACACTTCTCCGAACAATAACCAATAGAGGAATCTGGAAATTCATATGGCTCCCACATATTTCTACGTTACTTTGTGATCGAATGAACCACTTACATACGATATCAATTTCCCTTTGTCTCACGATAGTTTACTTATCCGAGGTTTTGATCGTCGGTATCTCTGCATACCTAGTTCAACCTCGTTACCGATAAGTACTCTTTTCTCGTTCCCGTGATATGTGATCCCTTGTGAGCCAGTCACATGCTTGCAAGCTAATTGGATGACATTCCACCGAGAGGGCCCAGAGTATATCTATCCGTCATATGGATGGACAAATCCCACTCTTGATCCATGTGTCTCAACCCATACTTTCCGAACACTCAATGCCATATTTATAGCCACCCAGTTACGGTGTGGTGTTTGATGTCATCAAAGCATCCTTCCGGTGATGGTGATAAGCATGATCTCATGGTCGAAGGAATTAGGTTACTATGTATCAGAAAGCTTATAGCAAATGAACTATATTAAATGACTTGATCTTTATGCTATGCTTAACTATAGGAGTATGTCCATCACATCATTTTCCTAATGATATGACCCTGTTGTTAATAACATCTCTATGTTCATGATCTGGAAACCATGATCATATATTAACCAACAAGCTAGTTTAACAAGAGGCTTTACTAGGGACTCTTTTATGTTTACAAATCACACAAGTATTAATGTTTCCTGTTAATACAATTATAGCATGGTATGTAAACATTTATCATAAGTATGAAGATATGATAATAACCACTTTATTATTGCCTCTTGGGCATATCTCCAACAAGAACAGGGTGAGGCCTATTGTGGCGTAGTGGTCTTAGTACCGCTCACCCCTCCAACACAGACGTACTTACCTTAACAAGGAAGGAACTATGGTCAAACAAATCATGTGTCTCCGCGTGCTTCGCTAAGATTACCTCATTCCTCACTTTTACTTGCTTAGTAGTTAGGTTTACATATAGGGAAATTCTCGGTGGTTGCATATCTAGAGAATGTACCTTTGTGTCAAGCCTAAAATTGAAAAAGAATTAAAAATTAGAGTAGAACATATTCATCCCCCTCTAGGTTCCCATACGATCCATTTCAATTAGTATCAGAGCCTCGGCTCTTTATTTGGGCTTTACCACCTAAGGGAGTCTGGGTACTAGGGCTGATGGTAGTGAGTATGTGGACAAGGTCACAATGGATGATCTCAACACGTTGGAAACAACCTTTCTTAAATCCTTGGAGACCAAAATGGAAGAGATGCGTGAAATGATAGCGCGTATCTCTCTACCCACAACCCTTCCTCCATCCACCTCTGAGGCCATCACTCCTTCTAAGGACAAAGCTAACGCTAACTCCAAAGAAGACGGGTGGAGGGTGAAGATAATAGCAAAAGCCCCTCCTCGAAAAATGGGAGTGGTAAGGAGGAGTATAGTGAAGTTCCTCACTTATACTCACTTGATCCACCTATCCCTCGCCCTTATATAAACAATAGGGGTGATCCACTCAATCTTACTGCATCTTCTTTTAATCAATAACAATTTTTGATGAAGTCTGATGTGTGTAGCTCGTCCATTGAGTTATGGAAGATAATAGAAAATGGTCTTCATGTTGGAGATCGAAACAACTTGACAAGAAGCACGGTTGTGGACAGCCAACTCAATGCAACGGCTCTACACATGATTTAACTTGGTGTGGGTCCCAAGGACATGCCACATATTAAACAGCCCAGCACCAATAAGGAAGCTTTGGATGCCCTCACCGAACTCTTCATTGGATATGAGAGCATGAGAAGAAACATGTATGATGCGCTAAGCAACCAAGCAGAAGGATTCTACATGATGGATGATGAGGACCACGAAGACATGTATAGAAGACTCAAATCCATTGCCACCACATTTAGAAATCATGGGGCTACACATGTTGATGATGCTTGGATCAAGAGGAAGTATGTGAGTGCTCTCATGCCATTTGAACCCATGGACTTGAAGAGCCTTCAAGGAAGACACAACTATCACCAAATGACTTCCGATAAATTCATGCAAGAAATGGCCGCATTCAAAGTTGCTGCCAAGAACGCCAAAGATGCTCGGACACGAGCTATTGGAATGCAAAAGGGGTAAATGTGGCTTTAAAGGAAAATATTATTGAGCAAGAAGATGGTGACATTGTTTCTATGGACTTTCCCGAGGATGTCAAGAGGGCGCATGGAGAGTACATGGCCTTTTATGCAAGGAAATTTTGGAAGGACCCCGCCAAAGCCAAATCTAAACTTGAACGTAAGAATGGGTCAAATGGACGAAGGGAAAACTGGCCAAAACAGAAATCATGGCCTTTTATGCAAGGAACACTGACGAGATTTTTATTGATGGAGGGGACATGCTGCACATTCTTTAGCTATACGGTCTTTCCCGAAGTATACTTCAGATTTATCATACCAACATCTTGAACAGAAGCACGTGAGCCGTTTCCCATCAGCATGGAGCCAGTCCGTGCGACCTGATAAGAAGAAAACATGAAAATATCAGAACATACATGTATATTGACACTAGTGACTATCCACCATTCAGGTGAATGACAAACTGAAAGGATAGTAGAAAATATATCATACCCAACATCCTTCATCTTTGTATCACCAACATCAACATTAGAGTACTTGCCACTGTACATGTCCTTCACCATCGTCTCCACTCTTGACATCGTCTTCTTCTATATGCTCAACCAAGTTTTGCACACATCGAATCCGCGAGCAAGTCCTTTGTTGAGGTCATGGCTTCCCAGCAGCGGCAGATGGCGTCAACGATCTTCCATAACACACAAAAAAGGTCTTCCGTGTATGATAGGGGGACTGTTAGCCAGATGTAATGACAACAAATGTTAGTCCCATCCTATAGGGTATAGACTTTATGAGTTGCTAGAAACCGATGGCATTTTTTTCCAATAGTTCGATTTGTAGTGGCATAGTCATAATTTTAGCGATAACCACTGACATAATTGTAAAACAATCCTATACTACAAATAAAGTTTTAGTTTATCAACAATATTTTATTTTTCTTGTTTTGTTATTTTATATATTTTCTTATTTTTTACATATTCATTATTTTCCATTTTTTTCTTGTTTTCTTTTATGCTTCTAAAATAAAATGCAAGTAATTTATCTGTTTATTAAGTGGATTATGTCTCGAGGAAAATATTTTGAACTGCATGGGCATTTTTCTTCTTCTTTGTTGTTAACAATGTTTTAATTCGTAAGAAAATTTCTTGAACCACGTTGATTTTTTTTCGCATATGTTTATTTTTTTCTAAACTCATACAACATTTGAGCAACTACATGAACATGTACTTTGATCTTCCTGAACATTTTTGTAATTTGCGACCAAAATTTTGGAACCACACAAATATATTTTTTCCTCTCATATGAATATTTTTATTTAATCTCCGGAACAGTTATTTGAACTATAAAAGCATTGTTTTGGTTATTGGGCCGCGCTAGATGCATCCCATTACCAGAACTGTTCAGGCCCATCATGCTTTGGGGAGGCACTGCGTAGCGCATGGGAGGCCGATTCAGCTGTGCGTATCAGTTCAGAGGCGTTGGTGGGCCGAAACAATGAGTGGAGACAGAAAGTCCGGTCAAGTTTGGAGCCGCAGCGAGTGATTGCCTGGTTGGTGAACAACAATAGGAAACTGCAACAGCTACGATCACGTTTGTGAAGGTGCCTCCAATCGGGTCTCCAAATCCAGAACGAAAACCCTACCTATCACCGGAAAAGCATTTCTAAAGTTAACTTCATATGAAGTAGTCCTATCTAGCCTTCCTTTTTTGCTTTGAGATTGGTGTAGTTGTCTAGTTAGTTTTTTTTTTCAGCCCGCACATGGGTGACGTCATACTGACATCACGGATTGAAACAGACTAAAACATTATTAAAACACATTATTAAAATATTGAAACAGGCTGTGAACAATACAAAAATGTTTCATAAGTTTTAAAAATAAAATATTGAAACAGTATGTGAACAGTATAAAAATATTTCATAAGTTTCATAAAATGTTTCGGTTTTTCTGGACAGCACGTGGTTGATGTGATGCTGACGTCAACACTACTTCATTCACACATGAAGTGTTAACTTTAGAAAATCCTTGTTCTACCTATCACCGTATCGTCCTAGCTAGATGGTGGCGCACCCTGACGACCGGCGACCTGCGACTATGGATACAGATGCGCCCCCGGAGGTCGTGCTGTGAGAGATCCTACCCTGGCTTCCGGTGAAGTCGCTGCTCCGTTTCAGGTGTGTGTCTGCAAGGCCTGGCGGGACACCGTCGAAGAAGACAATAATTCCTTCCGCCGCCAGAAAGTGTCCCTTCTCCTCGCGCCGCAAATAATAAAGGGGCCAGACACAACATTAATTACCACCGTGCGTGGGATTATTGTACCGGACGGGTGCGAGCCAAGCCTGCAGGGTGTCGTGCACGGCATGCATCACTATGGCACGTATAAGAATTGGAGGCACTTTTCTTAGAGACATTTTTTATAATTGCCTCTAATTATACTATTTGTGGCACTTTAAATAATAATGTCTTAAAATGTAATATTTTAGAGGCAGTTTTTAAAATGCCACTAATAATTTAGCCTTTTGAGGCATTATTAATAGTGTCTCTAATAATTAAAAAATAGAGGCACAATCTAATGCCTTTATACTGAACTATTAGTGGCACTTTGACATATGCCTCAAAAAGACAGAATTTTAAGGCACTTTTTGTGAAAATGCCACTAAAAATATATCAATTGAGGCACAATTAAAAGTGCCATAATTGGTTATCATTTAGAAGCACTAAAATATGCCTCTAATAAGTGACCAATTGTGGCACTATTCGTTGCGCCTCTAATGGACAATTTTTTGAGGCACATATGATAATGCCTCTAATAGTTGGCTATTTGGAGCATTTTAAATACTATTTTATATAATATAAGCATGACCTAAACATCGATCGGTATATTCAATAGTATACTCTATTCAGCAAAAAAAAGTATACGTATCTATTACTGTATTTTTTAACAGACAGCTCGTGTCTTGTGGGTAGTAGCCTTTTTCCTTGAACTATTTTTTTTTTTGAACGAAAACAGCTCGTGTCGTACTCGTCGCGTAGTTTTTTTTTTCTTCCTTTTTGAACTAACGGAGATAACTCGTACGTGAGTTGGACACAAACTTTACGCCTGGACGTTGCTTTCCATGTTGCCCTATCGACATGTGTCGTATTAAATAAAAACTACATGGTTATGTAACTACTAAACTTTCATTAAATCGAAACCACAAATTCTATATCTAGCGGTTAATATAACTAGTACAATGGCCGCGCGATGCTGCGCTAGAACAAAACCAGTTGTCTTGGTTACCCTATCTTATAATAAGCATCACTTCTCGTTTAAATTTGACATGCCGCTAAATGTCGCTAATCTTTGATGTATTTTTGATGAACGGTAGGTTCTTCATGAACGCGTGGTAACTGTTTGTGGTATACCTCTTTGCATTAGACATGTTGCTTGAAGACAGCTCACAACGTACAAAGTTTTCTTGTATGCAGTACATCTTTCTTTAAGTAGGCTATAAAATAAGTTCTAAAATGACAGTTCAATATCGTCGCATGTACCACCCTCGCTGCTGCATTTTCCTGTTCAGAAATCACTGAAAATAACTACTCATATATGCAACTTCTACATTCTACTTCCGTAGGGGCATCATTTAAAACTCAGCGACCTCATTATTAACATTATCTCTAGAAAAACTTTTCATTTGAGTCTTACATAACAGTTTCTCACAGCATCATAACCCCATGATCGTATCTTTTCCAAATGGAAATGAAAGAGCAAGATTGCAAAAGCAAACACCATCTCAATGCATGTTTACTATAAAAACCATTTCATATTCTTGCTTACTGTCTCACCGGTGAAAAGGAAGGTCACCAAGTGGCTAACAAACATGGAGTGAATATAAATACACTTGACTGAATAGGTCTAAAACTGAACAAAATTTTCAATTCTCGGTGCTAATGTACCGTTGAATCAAATACACGTGAACTCTGATTCTGTTATCCCGCTACACCCAGAGAGATACACTGTCAGTTCATTGCCCTTATACCCACAATTATGTATTTATTCATAGACTGCAAAATAGACTTTCGGACAGTCGACAAGAACTCATCTTCAGTAGCAGTAGGCTTTGATTGGAAAACACGTTTCGGCTAGACAGTCACAACATCTCCGTAGTTATTCTATTAGCAAGCATAAAAAAGGGAGGGAAAGTACAGATTTCGTACTATGCCAAACTCTACTGTGTAGTGTGTAGCTCAATAGTCAATACATGCTGAATTGTATGCTCTCTTCTGACAAAACTGAATACTGTGAGCACCAAATAAAGCAAACTAAACAGGATTTTGTTCCAGCGTTCTTTATGATGAATTCAAAGGGGTCATACATAAGACCCCATCGCAGCCAGTGCTCTGCCCATTGGTGTAACACACAAGAAGCTCCTGGTCGGATAATGTGACCAGCTCACGGTGACAAGCTGGTTGATGCTTTCTACTATGCTGATTGCAGAAAAGGGACAACAACTTCCTGCACATGACCATTACAAACGATGCATTAGTACCAACAAAGAGTAAAATTGGAAACGATGCATTAGTACCAACAAAGAGTAAGGCCTTGTTTGGTACTAGAGTATTTGTGGGGATTAGAGGGGATAATCCCCACTAAACCATAAATTCCCACTTACTTCAAATAGTATGTTTGGTTCTAGAGTATTTGACTGATTCAATCCCCCCTAATCCCCACTAATCCCCAAGTTCTAGTCTATTTTTCTTCAAATCCAATACACTACTCCTACCTAGTGGATTGGTGAGGATTGGGATTTTGTGGGGATTAGAGAGGTTTGGGTGTAGGTGGAGGTTTCACCCAACCCCCTTGGGGATTATCCCCTCTAATCCCTACTAAGACACTAGTACCAAACAAGGCCTAAAAGTTTTAGCATACCCGCTGTAGCACTTCCATCATCGATTAAGATCTATATGTGAAGCGAGCACACTTAGATCCGAGTAGCCGTAAACAGAACAGGGCAATCAAACAATCTGGAACTAAAATCAGTCAAGAGGAGAGATTTCTCACCACATTGCCTGGTTCTTGACGGGGACTCCTGCAGCAATTGTGACTTAGAAAACATTTTACCAATCTGATGACAAACAATTATCTATGGTTTTGAAAAAAAACTACCAATTTCAAATCTGAAGCAATGTTTCTTGGTAAGACAGTTATATGAGGAAGATGCTCTTGACAACAATTATAAATAAACTATCCCCACTGTCTCAAAATAGATCATAAATTTGTCTAAATTTGGATGTATCTAGTGTCTAAATAGTGCCTAGATACATCCAAATTTATACAAGTTTACGACATCTATTTCGAGACAGAGGGAGCAACAGATATATATAAGACAAATAGTTGCATTGCATGAATTTCTTGGAAAGCAACACATATGAGACTATCAACATGACGTCTCAAAATAATACCCATGCCACCGATGAACCATTCCGAGTATGCTCACGTCAATCAGCCCCACCCAGAACACTTGAATGGTGTACTGCTAGCGCTAGCACACACACACACACACATCTTGTGTCCTGGATGAAGCGGCAGGCGGAGTAGGCCACTGGCACGCCGGACAGCAGAACAAACATGCCGTGGTTGTACCAGCAGGGCACGCGGCTGGCCGGAAAGTATGACACCGTCGTCGAACTCTTAAAAGGCTAGCTAGCGCTTCGCTGCCCATCACACGATGCCACGCTTCAGTTCGACCTGCTCCACCACACCACACCTACACTGGGGTCTTCGATCAAGGTGGACGCTCCCATACACTACATATGCAATCAACGTGCCCGCACCACTACCACTACCAACACACCAGAGGGAGTCATTTCTGACCTTTGTCCCAAAACAACGCAAGAACATCACTCTACAGCCACTCGGGCATTTCCCCGAACACTTGGCGTCCATGCTCAAACAATAACCCTGTACCATAAACAAAAGGAGCAGGTCCACCCTCACGACGCAAGAGACCAACACTCTACCAGAGACTCTAAGAAGGCATAGGATGGCGACCACCTACCAGTCGGACACATGGTGTTCCCGTTCCTCCACCGAAATCAATTACCTTCTAGAGGATAGCCACAACGTACTGGCACGAGCACCTCCCGGACAGCAAGCGTGCCTTCCTTTCCCAGAGAGACGTCGTCGTTGCTGATCTGACCTGGGCGGAGCTCTTCGCCCTCCGCCACCTCCGCATCGATGTCGGGCCCTGCGATGCCGCCCTGATTCCGGGCACACCCAGCTAGCACCCTTACCTTCCTCTTTTGTATCTGGTGAGAGGCACAGGTAGCCACACCCAGCTCGCATCGATGGGGAGTCATGGCGACGGCACTCCAGCGGCGGGAATCGGGAGGTGAGCAGGAGAAGGGAGCATTAGCGATATGGGGAGCCGACGCGGCCCCTAGCGCCACCGCTCTCTGTTTGCAATATGGAATTGGCGAGACACCGAACCGTGCTGCATGCGGGAGGATAGATGGGGGAGAAGGGAAGTTGGTCGGCGGTGGGATCCCCCAGATTCCGGTGGAGTAAGTGGAGGGGAGGGGTCCGGAGGGAGGTGTTCGCCGTCGAGGAGGCAGGGGGATTCCGTCGGCAGGAGAGGGGATTCGGTCGCCTCGATGGTGGGAGCATCGAACCGATCAGTCTTTCTTTGGCGGTGGCAGACTCAGTAAATACATCAAACTCGTAGGGGCAAAAAAGTCCAAAACGGACCGTGGACAGAAACGTCGCATTCTTTATATTATTATATTGAATGCCCGTACGTTGCTACGGCAAGTTATCTTTTTGTCTCACACGCTTGCACTAGAATTTACGTGCGTAAAATAAAAAATATACGGTGATATGGACTAATGTCAGTCGTACTTCATTTAATTAAATTTTCTACCTGCTGACTTCCTCCCATCTCCACACTTAAGAGCCGAATAGCACGTCCAGGTATTCTCTAGTTGTTGAACTATTGCATGTTCTTTAAATTTCAAAGCATATATTCTGTCTCTTAAAATAAAAACATATTTTTACCTCTTAAATCTTGTTTTCACAGGTGTTGTAACAATATCTTTTTTGCTTCTTGCTTGTTTTCACGGGAGGGTAGGCTGCTCATCTCTTCCAAGATCAAAAATTCAAAATGGTAAATATTAGTTTTCTGCCCAACTTACATCCGATGATCTGGATCCAACGTCCTGAAACAATACAAAGAAATTTGTTGTGGGAAGCACCTACATGCTGTATCTGGAAATGCAGGTGTGGCTCCCTTGATGTTCATACAGAGAACATCCCATATCTTTTCCTTCTCTTCTTTGTTTTGACAAATAAATTCTTGTTAGGCAAACATCTGAAATGAAGTAGCCACCAGATCATCACGCGGTTGCTTGCACTTATGAGCAAATTGAACATGCATGTGCTAGTGCTTCTACGCCCTGGCCGGTCGTTCACGTGGTGCTGGAGCCTCGTGCGCGGACCATTGGCCCGATTGACGGGGACACGCCGGAAACGCCCAACTTCCCACCCAGGTAAAGCTCAACCATTTGATGCAAAGATGTATCTGGTCAAGGGCATCAGCAGAGCTATCGAAGCACACATACCTGATGGAGACGACGTTGGTGCTCACCTGGACGCTCGTCCCTGTCATGTTGGAGCACAGGTACCTCGGCCACTATGTCCCCAACTTCCTGGCCGCAGTGTTGGTCGCCCTTACCTCTGTCCAGATCGACAAGACACGCCGGATATTCCCGACTTCCTCAACCAGCTCACCCAGAGCGCTGGTGCGGCTGCCGAAGTGCATATACCTCGTCCACTTTGTCCCCAACTTCCTGCCATAATGCTGGTCGCCCTCACCTTGGTCCAGACTGGCAGGGATGCTGGAGTTTTGGTAGCATAGGCAAGGACAACCGGGAAGAAGGTAGACGTCGTGAATAGAGGAGGCTGACATAAGCTCGTGAATTCTGACGCCTTGGAGACGCGTGAGAGCAGACTGCCTGGGGCGCTGATCTTCTGTAGGCCAACAAGGCACTGGTGTTGAGCGGAGCAGAGCACATGTGGAATGGCCGTCGTACGAAATCTCTACGCGTCAGGTTAACCAACGGCATTATGTCCAAGTACGGTAAACAACTCCCTCTCGCCTAAGCGGCTAGCAGGAACGCTGGCGAATTGACAGGTGCTTTGCTCCACACCCGTCAGCGGTAGTGGTGATGTTGGTCGTGACGACACGGTCGTCGGTGCCGGCGTCCTTTGCAAGCGCCCAGGCGCGTCCGCTCTCGCACGTCGATATGGCTGCCGAGGATATCGATTTGTCCTCCAGCCTGGTCGACGCCGAGCAGGCCATAGATTTGGACCCAGAGCTTGCTGACACAGATCGAGGTGGGACCGGTCGCCCATCGATCTGGCCCCCGAGGCCATCGATTTGGCCCCCATCCTGGTCTCCGGTCGGGGTAGTTTGTGCGGCGGCATTCCAGGATCTCAACCGACCGCATGGGAAAGCAGGCAGTGGGGCGTGTAAGGAGGCGGGGATCCTGGGGCGGCGCAGGAGGTGACGGCTTAGGGGAAACTCACTCGCCAACGTGAGACCACAGAAGGAGGACAAAAAAAACGTAGCAGTACGACTTAGTGGTGGCATCTCTGTAATATGCCTGAATAGTCAAGGGCAAAACCGAAAAAAAAAGACGGACGAAAATTTGAGGCAACAAAAACCACCTCTGGACAAATTATATAGTAGAGATTAGCAAAATGCCCACGCGTTGCGGCGGAAGAAGTTAGTTTTTGTTGTGCCGGTGGAGATTTTTTTTAATAAAGTGGCATAGACGTTTTTTTTAACTTGCTTGGTGACATCCGCTTCCCGATCAATTGTTGATCGTTCCAATTCGCAAGCAGAATAATTTTTTCTCCAAATTCTTTGTTTTCTCTTCCTTAGGGTGCGTCCCTTTCATCTCCTCATGTCGCATTTAATTATCCCGGCATTTAGTTCGTTATCAGCCCACATAATCCCCCTCACAATCAAGCCTCAACTATTATTCGCTCCGGTCCGAATCCACCAAAAAAATGTGATAAATAATACGATAATAATAATAACAGATCCGATACGTTACATCCCTAGTTGTAGGAACGCTTACGTTAGGGTGTATAAGCTTCTCTCATCCATGTACAACCAAGTGAATGCACAACCCGGCTAGGTCAGGCTCCAAGGATACGAAGCATTTGCTGGCGGATATGAAACACCAACAACGCCATTTGGTCCGCATCCGTGAGAAGCGCGCACAACCCGGGTTAGGTCAGGCTCCAAGGATACGGAGCTACGCTAGTGGCCTTGCAAAGTTGAAGAGCCGCATGTGGCTGCGCAACGGAGGAGGGTCTGGCGGCATCCTTGTGCTCCCTCTCCCCATTCTCAGACCATGGGCTTGGCCTCCCCTTGTCTGTTCTCTGTTTACATTGAGGTATCCATGAAGCATATTGTTAATTTCTCTATCCCATTGGCCTATACATCCATCCATTTGTCTATTTCAACCGAAATAAGGTGTTGCTGCTTTGTTGATTCCGAGTCAGCTTGACAACACTCTAAGAAAATTACAAACATATATAAACTGGTTGGACTCAGGCTAAGAAGGCAAGGTGGGACTAAATCGTGAGCTACAGCTGCCATTGAGTCGTGATGGTTTAAGTTGCACCGCTTGTACTCGTATTTATTTGTGGCTTGGCCCATGTCACAATGCAAGGAGCGATTGGCCCATATCACAATGCAAGGACATAGATTGATCCAGGTGCAAGAGAGTTGTTCGTGAATCGTTTGGACTCTATGCGGAAGCTTTTTTTAACTTACCGGTTGCGTGTGTGGTAATACATGGTTTGGTGGGAGGGTAAAGTTGTCCAAAAAAGTATTGGACCGGGAGAAACACTTCGTGCTTTATTATTAGGTATAGATAGATTTGGGTAACGAGGATCAACCGGGTGCCTCGAAGAACACCATGCTTTGGCTAAAGGACCGTAAGTTGCAAATTTTCTTTGCCACCCTCTACCTCGCCTCCTACCACCGGCAAACACGTCCAATCGCCGCAGATGGCTCCGGCTCCGGCTCCGGCTTCGGCTCCGTCCTCTTTCTCCATCTCCAGGATGGCCGGAACCATTGTGACGCAGCTGAATTTCTCGCCGGCAAGCACGTGGCCGAGGGCGGCCGCTTCACACCGGTGCACTACTACCTATATCTAATCCGGAAGGGCAGAGGTTCCAGCCGTACGTGCCAAGCGACGACGACAACGACCCCGAAGTCGTATACTACAGGACTAGGCACGATTATAATTAGTTTTTATTTCTCACACATATAAAATTAACAATGAATAAATTCCACAATTTAATCCTTATCTAAGGTATACGACTGGGCATACACTCCCCCAATTCGTGAACTATCCGGCGCCCCCATGCGACCCAAAATCAGGCTGCGCCGGACGCTATGGGGGAGGGGGAGGGGACGAGTGGAGATACTCGTAGAGTCTATAATGGTTTATCCCATGTAGGTTTCAAGTTCTTGGTGCTGCATTGCTATACCACTCATCCATGCATACATGGTTGATTTGATATATGAGCAGCTCGGCTATCTAGTCTTTTCAGCTCGGATTTTATTTATTTTGTTTAGTCCAAATCAAGATATGTGAAAAAAATTGGAATCTAGTATGAAAAAAATTCGAATGTGGTGAACATTATTATGAATCCATAAATATACATTATAACCCTCTGAACATATTTTGGAATCTATTAACGTATTTTTATAACCAGTGAAAAATTTCATTCCTTTTACAATGAGATGGAATTAGAAAAATAGACACCACTTCTTTGTGGGAAAAAAATAGACACCACTTCTCCCGGCGGAGTCTGGACGTCGGGGCTGCGGCCCCGAGTTTCCTCGGCGACGGCGGTGGCCGTTGTGGCCGTGAGGGCGGCACGGCGGCCGAATCTGGGGCCCAAATCCTGCTGCGGCCGATCCTGGCCCGAAGCCCCTTGTTGGCGGTGGTCGGCGCCCCCCTCTGTGGCGTTTTGGCGACTCCCGTGGTGTTTCGGTTGTTGGTGTTCGGTCGGTGGAAGGATGCAGCTCCAAAATTTCATACTTTTATAGGATCGAAAGTGCAAAGAAACACGACAGACCAAAATTTTGTGGGATGAAAACCACCATTGTCAAATTAATAGTATAGATAGATAAATGTGGTTTCATAATGTTTAAAAGTAAAATAATATTTTCTTATTATATATTACATTTTTATATAACTATTACGTCAATTTTTATTTGTGTTCTAATATTTTGTTTGATTTTATGGATAAATAAACGGTAAATCTAAATAACGGGAACTCTGAACTTTGTCTTAGCCAGCGGGCGCCCGTGAGCTGTTGGATCTTAACTTAACGGCCGTGATTATCGCGGGCGAGAGGAGCTGACGATGCTATATCGAGATCCGTTGGATTCCATGCGGGCGGACGAGATTGACAAACGCCGCACCGCCCACGCTTGGCTTCCGCCCCGTCCACTGCGTCTCCTCACTCGGCCTCATCCTCTCCCTCTCTTCCCAGTGAGCTCCCGAAACCCTAACCCCGGCCGCCGCAATTTCTCGCCGCTCTCGCCACCTCCGAGCTCCTCCGTGACTCCCTGGAGCTCCGCCTAGTCGCGCTGGTCCCCCCTAGTAATCGGAGCCACGCGTCCCCAATCGCAGCTACCGTCTGCGGTTTCCCCGACTCCGGCCATCGCTCGTCGAGGATGATTCTGGCACCGTACGTCCCGCTCCGGCCTCATCCATGCCTCCAACGCAACCAGGGTGAGCCGCTGGTTCTCGTGCACCTCCTCTCCGTTCACCTCCTGCTCTGTAGCGCAGCCTTGCTCCCATGGGCTTGGGGAGGACGATCCCCTTCTCGATATGGTCTATGGTGAGGATACGGAGATCCCACGGCATGAAGTGGATGTCCTCCGGTGGCGGCGGCACCGGCTGAGCACCGCTCCATGGCCATACCATGCGTCGAGATACGATCCGAACGGTGCCGACAGCTTCTATGCGCTTGTTGCAGTCCATTATCCACCCGCGCAACCTCCACGTGCACCGCTTTGCCTCCCTCCTCGGCCTCACCGCCAGGGCCGACGGCGATGACGACTGGCTCGGGATCTGGGACGGCAGCCGCTTTGTGTTCAAGACCCTCCGCCCGCCGACACCCGGGAGCTCCTGGTGCGCCACAGGCTGCACGGGGTCGCCAACTCGCTCCTACTGCTATGGCGCTATGGACAGCTTCGTGCAGGTTCACCCTAGCCCTCTCTTCTATTCTTCTGCTTTGCTAGAAAGACCTGCAACTTCTTCACGGACCATTATATTTCGGTTCTCCTCTTCCGCAAATTTGGTATTAGCATTAATCTAATGAAATCTTCTGTTGCTCCAACTCAATGCTCCCTGCAGGTGCCGTGGTCAATACAGAGTAATTTCCATCTACAAAACATCAAACATGCATGCTGTTAGGCAATCTCGTTTGGCAGTTAGATTATAAAAGCTCTGAATAATTAGATTCAGTAATATGCACCTACAATAGCTCTGTCTGTGCACTTTATGTTACTTGATCGACTATATTTTTACTCACGTACCCAAAGTCCATCTCCAGGGAGGACAACTAGATTTTGTCTGAGTGGAGAGGCGTGTAATTATCTATTTTTATTCTAATCCATATGTAAACTTTTCTTCATTATCTCCCCTATGCATTTTATATCTTCACATTCTCAGAGTGCATTTACTAAAGACCCATGTTTGTAGTTTCTGGCCGGACCATGATTTGGGGCAATTTTGATCCGAATCCTGAATTATTTGTTCCTTCCACCTCAGGCCTGGCTAAGATAACCTGGGATAGCTCCAAGATATCTGTTGAACAGGTTCAAGGTCTCATGTCCCAGGTAAGTCTTAATTCGTGTCTGAATTCCTAACGTGTTTAGATTCTCTTGGTAAAATTTGCACCTTGCCCCCAATTTTTACAATATGGTTACAGGTCATAGGACATCCTCTTCAACTCTATGCAACCGGCAAGCAAGCAGAAACAATGCAAGGGCAAGTGCAGACTCAAGTTCTCCAGAGTCACGTGTTCCTGAGCCTAGCAATTGCCAGGCACACTAACCTTGAGAATTAATTTCTTGCTAATATGTTGTATTTTTTATTGCTTAGAGTCAGCCAACTATTAGAATTTTTACTCTGTCGAAGGATCATAGACAGACTGTATACACATGTCTCATGCGGTGATACCTGCATATATTAAAGCTCTGTTGCTTGAACTTATAAGTGCAAGGTACATGGCCTTTACTAGGTAAACACAACCGAATTGAAATGCTGAGAGTTCTAGAGTCTAGCAGCTAATTCTTCTCTTAACAAGCCAGATTGACTTTGACAACCTACGTGCATACTATGTACTACAAAAAACCTCCAATCTAGTTACGCGTATGGTTGATAGTTGCACCTGATATCTGCATGCGCTTATGACAGGGGGGAACTTTTCTTTTAGTATATATCAATCGTTTCTTGAATACTATGACTGGTAAGTCATATAATTTGTCCTCTTCAATGTCAATCACATGCTCATGCTTTTCTGGGGACTTATATGTTTTCTAGGAATGGAGGTTGCTGAGTAGTAGTTCATCTTGGTGAAAGTCAATTTTTCATGTAGTAATGATCTCCGTGCTCTCTCTCCTAGCTCACTTTTCTTGATGTGGGTATGAAAATAGCAGGCTACTAGCTGTAATTTGGTGCATTAAGAATGAACAATAGGGGTAAGAGTCTCCTATATCTCTTTTGTTTTGTGTGTGGATCTAAAATAGCAAGGTATATGCTGTAATCTGGTGATCTAAACACAACAAGCTGGGTCGGGGGAGGTGATCCCCGCAGGAACCCTCTGACGGCGAGTGGAGTGGCAGAGGAGGTGATCCCCGTAGGAATCCTCATTTTTGACTTACTGCATATAACGATATCACAAGGAATCCTAAACTTCTGCAATGCAATATTTTTATTAGTGTATATGTTAGTGAAAGATATGTTTGTGACTTTGATTTTTGTTTTGTCCATCCTTGCTTTTATTAAAGGCAATATGGTTAACCCAGAAAGTTACTTTTAGTGCTTAGTTGAACTACAATGTATGTGTATTGTCTTTTCTTGTTTCCTCTTTTCACTAATTGTTTGTCTTGAGGAATTCATCATCTTTGACCATAGTTTTTCTAGGGATAACCCTAGCCCGTGTCTTGGGCTTGCCGTCGCGGCCCCAGCTCCCACACCTCCGGCTGCTCTCCTACAGAGCCTATGCCGCCTCTACATCGACCTCGAGCTCCTGGTTGCTGCTACTACTGTCGACTAGGCTGGTCATGGCCTCCCGCACAGTGGCTTCTGCTAGAGAGAACGTCTGTCCTCTATGATTGGTGAGTTCTGCTAGAGAGAACGTCTGTCCTCCATGATTGGTTTTGGCACTACGGAAACGTCCACCAGGTAATGCTCATGGTTAATTCAAGAACCAATTACTACATACCTCACATTGAGATCATTTGATTCTGGCATGTCCTGTGATTTCTTCTACCTAATTATGTCTCATAAAACTATTTGCCTGTTTTTAATATGAATCTTAAATGCCGCTGTCTTTCTGCTTGGCCTTGGACAACCTGGAGCATCTCCATCAAGTACGACGTCTAGGTAATCGCACTCTCCGTCCCCGATAGTTTTGTCTGTTCTGATTGCTACAGAGTTTAGTGATCTGTGTCCATTTGTATGTTCTTGCCAAATGCCGGTTTTCTTGGTCTAAATAAGTAGCTTTTTCTGTTGGTTCTTGCTGGACATGTACAGAGAGATATCATGGCCATGGTGCTGGATTTCGATCTCAACCTCCAGTCTCAAGCAGTCAAGCACAAATGCTCCACCAAGAACAACCTTCCGCCCCCAGGTTGCTAATTACTCCCTACTCATAATAATCTCTTCTTTTATTTCTACCAGCAGCATGTGCATTTATTGGTTAACAAAGAAAAGAGCACCTGAATAAATTTGATTACTTCTCTATCTCGTTGTGAGAGGGGATAAATATAGTTGATTTATTTTCATAGTTAACTAGCTTTCTCACGTGGACGGATGCTATTCTTGGTCAACACAGTGTCTTAGCTCCCCTCCTTTTCAATTCAGAACAACTCCTGTATAATAATTGATTTACAAATTTGGCATGCAATAAATGGATAACGCCATAATGGCAGTGATGAGATAACTATAGTGTCTGCACTCGTCTACCGTAGCCGAGATAGTTAAGCATCTGGGTTTTGTGCAACCAATTAACACTAAGCAGGTGCTAACACAATGAAGCCTTCAAGTTTGTTTCATGCCCTGCCTATGATGGCTTGCTTAAATTAAATATGCTATGTCCAATGGAGAGTCGTTGTCGGCCTTGCTACTCCCTTCTTTTTTTGCATTTTGCCTATAAAATTTTTGTACTAATCTGGGTATGTTCGTGCACTTGAACAGAGATGAAGATGGATTCCATTGATATTGGAGGAACCAATTTCGTAGTCTTGAAGGTCGAAGTTGGTCCGGGGTCTCTAATTGTTAATAAGGTTGGAGAATCGAAGGATGTTTTGTTGGAGACACAGTAAGCTGAATATTATTTGGACGGAATTACACCTTTCAGTATTGTCATTACCATGTTATCCCATTTGACATGCATAACCAAAGAATTGGTAATATTGGAAAATAAATATCTCTGTTTTTAATACGAGTCTTGAAGCTGCTAAATGGTATCGATGATATTGAGTAGGTCTAGAATTGGTTATGGTTATTATCTGTTAGTTATGTATAAGGGAAAATGGGGACTTGAACATGTAAAACTCTCATACAATCTAGTATGTCTCTCCTATGATTAGCCCTTTATTCCCCATCTTTCTGGTATTACATATTGTTCTGTTTGGTGTTATATTTACTTGTCTAGCTACTTGAAGTGATTATTTTCAACTTACGTGAACCATGGAACCTTAGGTTGGAAAAAGATTTCGCCCACTTCTTAGATCATAGTTGTTGGGTTGTTTTAAGCCTTGGCCTTTTGGGGTTCTAATATTACTCAGGTGGTCTGAATATTAAGTGAATAAAATCAGTTGTACAAAGAAAAGTGGTTGGAGTAATTCTCTATCTGTCTTAGATAGTCATCCATCTGCCATTTATTTTTTGTTAGTATGCTGAAACTCAAAAGCGAAATAATTGGCCTAATTGGCCTGTGAGATACATGGGTTTACATCATTTTATTGCTCAGATGTAGAAAATATCGACTTGCTTACTAGGTTTTATGACATTCTACTGTTGGTTTTGGCATCTAAAGTTGCCGTAACCACTCACTACCAATGTTAATATGTATGTATAATCAGATAAAATGCCAAAATATCTTTGCTTGATGCTATGCTTTCCTTTTACTTTTTAATAATTTTAGGATGGTAGAGTATTATTATTTTGATTAACATACACATACAACAACCATTTCCTGAACTCTGAGAAATATTTGGACCATAGTTTGCCAACAATGATTTAATATTTGAACCATACAGGATCCTGGTGTACGAGTACATGGAGAACATAAGTCACTCCAATCTTGAAGTGACGGCATGGACTCAAGCTAATTCTACTGATAATGTTGCACTTTCTAAGAAGCCAAGTTCTAAGAAGAAGAAACAATAATTAGATGGGCTAGTAACAACATAAGTTTGAAGGCTTGTAATATATGTCACTGTAATACTTTTAGTTAAATTTGAACCTCTGTAATTGTTGTGAACGAATTGTATTAATGTGGTTTGTATTGATTTGATTTGAGTGCATTACCTAATGTAATTTGATTGATGTGAACCATTTTGAAAATGTACACAATTGGTTCTATATTAAATTTAGGATTTAGAGGCACTAGACATAGTGCCTCAAATGGCTAGGATTTAGAGGCACTAGTCATAGTGCCTCAAATGGCTAGGAATTAGAGGCACTTTAATTTGTGCCTTAAGTTGGTTTTTGAGGCACTAGTCATAGTGCCTCAAATGGCTAGGATTTAGAGGCACTCTAATTTGTGCCTTAAGTTGGTTTTTGAGGCACTAGTCATAGTGCCTCAAATGGCTAGGATTTAGAGGCACTCTAATTTGTGCCTTAAATGGTTGGGTTTTTGAGGCACTAATCATAGTACCTCAAATAGCTAGGATTTAGAGGCACTCTAATTTGTGCCTTAAGTTGGTTTTTGAGGCACTAGTCATAGTGCCTCAAATGGCTAGAATTTAGAGGCATTAGTCATAATGCCTCAAATGACTATGATTTAGAGACATTTTTTAAAACTGCCTCAAATAACTTTTAATCGTCCCAGGTATTTTCTTTAGTGCCTCAAAAATTTATTTGTGGCATTAATTTAATTATTGAAGGCACTTTAGAGTGGCTCTGAATTGTATCTAGCCATAGTGCATGGCCGACTACCACAGGCTCAGCGAAACAGAGACACGGCACACGACGACTTGGCACAGTACTGCTGCCATCCGAGGGCACGGACGGTCCGTACGTGTGCTCAACCCGGCCACCTTCTGCATGCAAAAGTCTCCTTGTTCTGTTGGACTATCCAACGGTTTCTTCCCAAGCAGGACAAAAATTCCATGCCAGGTTTCGTTCAGTTTTGTCGTCCCCCCCCCCCCCCCTCCCCCCCGCCCCGCCGCCGCCTCCTTGTTATATATATATAGCCTGACGCTCAACGCTCAACGCTAACGACACGGTGTCGCATTCAAGGCTGGCCTGACTACAAGTCACTCGACATATGGATGTGCAATGGTTTGGATGACAACCAATCAGAATGGGACAAGCGATATGCCATCGCCCTTCATGCCAATATGTTCGCCAGAGGTGTTTATCCCAAAGCCATATTTGGCGACGAAATAGTGCTCCAGTTTCTAGACTATAGTTTGTTACGCTACAATTACAGGACTAGAGAATTTGCCGTGGGAGATATGATCAAGATGCAAGAGCTGAGGTATGGAAACCCTGATGACAATGACGCTACAGGCATAGTTGTTGAATACAAGTGTTCAACTGTCTATGCGTTTGATGTGATTCCTATGATCCGAGCTTGGCTCCGGTCTAAGCAGTAGTAGATTTTTCTCTCTCGATAAAGGACGCCTTTATTATTTTAAAAGTAACTTACACTCGGCCGGCCCTCTGCATATCTAGATGCACACAACCGTCATCAATCCACAAGGTCCAACATAAAATAAAAGATACAGACGAATTACATATCAAAATGAGAAATTATAATAGCGCCTAGGATGCAGAGGGCAGGTCTATCCGAAGATTATGCTATCATCCATGTCCAGTAAATAAGTCCCGTGCCGTATCCTTCGGCCGCGTACACACCTCCATAAAGAGCTCGCGATATTCCGCACGATGCAAAGTCGACCAAGCCCGAAGGGTATGAATACACATGTAAAGAACCTGCAGCAGAGAACAGTTTATATCATTAAGAACCTTATTATTTCTACATAGCCATAGCGACCATATAATGACTATCGCTCCGACCCTAAGAATATTTTTGTACTTGTTATCAATACCATGTAACCAATTTCTAAAAATATTGATAATACTACGTGGTGGATACAAGCCTAAAGCTGCTTGGGTGATTGACCATATAGACCGAGCAAAACTACATTGAAAAAATAGGTGTTTGATTGTCTCATCATGGTGCAGAACACACACCCAGGATTTCCATGCCAATTCCGCTTAATAAGATTGTCTTTTGTAAGGATAATCCCACGTCGAAGATACCTAACAAAGATTTTGTTTTTAAGAGGTATCTTCATTTTCCAGATCATCCTATTATCTACCACTGGAATAGCCGGCCGAGCTAAAGCATTGTACAAAGAGCTAACAGAAAAAGACCCATTCTTAGTTAGATTCTATCGGAATTCATCTGGCTCGTCCGACAATTGTACATGTGCCAGACGATGTAGCAACATGATCCAAGAGTCAAGTCTATCACCAATTAGACCCCTTCTAAACGTTATATTTGGTGGGAATGATTCGAACACCGTGGCAACCGTTTCCTCTTTATAACGGACAATGGAATATAACGCACGATATTGTTCTCGAAGGGTAGTGTTATCTAGCCATTTATCCTTCCAGAACCTTATCTGTATCCCATTATTAATAGAGCAAGTCCCGAAGCGTAAAAAATGTTTTTTTGATGCCATCAGACCAGCCCAAAAGTGAGAGTCGATAGGTTTTAAAACCATTTGGGACAATGCCTTTGAGCCAATATACTTTCTTTTAATAATAGTTTGCCAGATCCCTTTCTTATTTAATAACTTGTAGAGCCGTTTACTAAGGAGGGATATATTCTTAACCTGTAGATCATGAATACCGATCCCACCCTATTCTTTGGGCCTACACAACACACTCCATTTAGCTAGCCTATACTTCTTTTTCTCATTGTCTCCCCGCCAAAAGAATCTTGATCGGAAGTAATCCAACCTTTTTAAGACACCTTTTGGTAGTTGAAAAAAAGAAAGCATATACAAAACCATATTACTAAGGAATGAGTTTATGAGCACCAATCTTCCCCCTATAGAGAGAAGTTTTCCTTTCCAACTATTCAAACGTATATGTAGTCTTTCCTCGAAAATTTTCCACTCAGCCTTTGTAAGTCGTCGGTAGTTTACCGGAATACCCAAATATCTAATCGGGAAATTGCCGTGACAAAAGCCGAAGAGTTCATTATAAAGACCAGCCTCCTCCTAGGCCTCACCGAAACAAAACAATTCACTTTTATGGAAGTTAATTTTTAATCCAGAAAGCTGCTCAAATGCCGAAAGTATGAGTTTCAGATTCTTGGATTTTTCAAGATCATGCTCCATAAAAAGAATTGTATCGTCCGCATATTGAAGTATAGATAACCCCCCATCGACAAGGTGGGGGATCACACCTTCAATTTCACCGTCAGACTTAGCGCGCTCAATCAAGATGGATAACATATCAACAACTATATTGAAAAGCATGGGCGATAATGGGTCTCCCTGTCTTAGCCCTTTCTTAGTCTGAAAGTAGTTACCAACATCGTCGTTGGCTTTGATGGCAACACTACCTCCGACTACAAAGCTATTGATCAAGGAACGCCATTCTGCTGAAAAACCTTTCACTCTAAGAGCTTGTTGTAGAAAAGACATTTAACTTTGTCATAAGCTTTCTCAAAATCAATTTTGAGTATTACCCCATTCAATTTCTTTCTATGAAGCTCATGAACCGTTTCATGCAAGGTAGCCACACCGTCCAGAATGTGTCTACCTTGCATGAAGACGGTTTGCGAAGGCCTAACAACATGATCAGCCACAGAGTTCAACCTGATAGTGACGACCTTGGTAAAAATTTTGAAGCTAACATTAAGAAGACTATGTGTAGTAGCACATGTGTAGTAGATCGTAAAATAATTTAAATACAATTGCATCTGCATATGTGTAGTAGCACATGGGGCATACGTGCATACTTGAAAAAAAACATGTGTCACACCCTAGGGCGACACCGAGGGTGCCGCCGCACGCCGCCAAAGCCCACCCGCTGCTGCTCCTCACGCCGCCGCTGGAGCCGGCCTCTCCGCGGTGGCGGTGGGCCTAGCCGCCGAAGGTGGTCTGGGGTCGGTGGAGGCCGGAGTTGGTCGCCATGGATGCTAGGGCAGAGGTGGCCGGATCGACGACAACTAGCAACCAGGGCGGCGCCTTTGGTTGGGGTGGTGGCGGAGGTCCATGGACAATCCGACTGGTGTTGGAAACCCTAGATCTTGAGATATGGTGCTCTAGCGCCGTCTTCCCGGAACTCTTCACCGCTGGTTGGGCCGGATCCGGTGGGGGTCGACCCTGCTCTGCTGCCATCTCTCGTTACTAGCCTAGCCACAGGGCTGCTGATAGGGTTTGGTTCGATGGAACTTGGAGGTTGCTGGCGGTGGGGGT
Source organism: Avena sativa (assembly GCA_916181665.1). Taxonomy (NCBI): domain Eukaryota; kingdom Viridiplantae; phylum Streptophyta; class Magnoliopsida; order Poales; family Poaceae; genus Avena; species Avena sativa. The sequence continues at coordinate 480,065,122 of OV702293.1, read as the reverse complement.
CGACCCTGCTCTGCTGCCATCTCTCGTTACTAGCCTAGCCACAAGGCTGCTGGTAGGGGTTGGTGCGGCGGAACTTGCAGATTGTCGGTGGGTGGCGAGGGGGATGTCGGCTTGGTTTGAATAAAGGGGATGGTCCTTGGATTCCTCTCGCACCAAGACGAAGATCTACTTTATGTGTGTTTTCATTGATCTGGCCGGAGCGTCTGGTTCCGGAAGGCTCCGTCGGCGAACTCCCATGGGCGCATATGCCTGGAGCTTGTTGGATCGGAAGGGATTCCGTCCAATATAATGCGATGCCTCCTCCATTTCCATCACCAGATACTTGATAATAGTATTTCATGCCAATTCCGTGACGCAACTTTTCAACTCTTTCCTTACTTTGGCGAGTCTCGCAGATGAACACAAGACTAGGCTTATAGGTCTGCACTAGGCAGATAAGTTCCTGAACGGTCGCAGGTTGACCAATCCACATCCATTCCACCCTAGGGTCGACATTAGGCCTGGCAGTCCTCCCCGGAGGAGGCCGCTGATGATGCCAAGTTATAAGAGTTCAGTTCATCCACCTTTCTCAATTTCATCCTATCCTTTGGTTTGACATATTGTGGGAGAGGAGGTGGGATTCGTTTTATAGAACCACCATCACCCCCGTCATTTTCCATTCCATCATGCGCCTGTTCCCCTAGGTCCAGTTGTTTCGTTGCATTGGGCTCAACACCCTCCTCCATGGATTCTTCTAAATCACCAAGTTTTACCGGGCTTGTGGCCGTGTCATGCTCATCTGCGGCATTGTATAGGTTAGCATCTTAGGAGGACCTCTTCTTTGGAGCACCCACAAATGCCCCTCCTCTACCTGAGAATCCACCTCGGGCTGGTGTCCTGGCCACAAAACGGCATGCCGCCGGAGTTGGCTGGTTTGCTCTGCGAGTGTCTAGCATCCAAGTCCCATATTGTAACTATTTTTCATCCCAAACACCATCTCCACATTCTTCATGATCATGCCCGATGAGGCCGCATCGCTTAGAGAAAAAGGGGTTTTTATCGTACTTTACCGCTAGCCTCCTCTTCCCCTTCGGCAGTGTGAGGGAAACGAAATGCATAAGAGCTTTGTTGACATCAACTCTAACACGAAACCTCACATAATTGCCTTCGAAGAACAACTTTGATTTCATCTGAACCTCCTTTACTTTCCCCACCCAGTGTGCTAGGTCATCAAACGGTACATCTACGATATGCCTTGGATTTGGGCCCAAACGTGCATGCCTTCAAACACAAATTCCACAGGATCGCTGAGACCTTGTAGTCCTTGATCAGAAGACCTCAGCACCGGAAGGTCCATGGCCCCTGATGAACGACCTTCTTCCAATCACCAAGGCACTGCATCCGGAAGATAAACAGGTTTTCACCTGCTTCTCTCCAGATCGGATCATTAGCAAGATTCCAGATGGATTTCATCTTCTCAAAAAGACCTCAGCGCTAAACGATATCTTGGTGAGAACTTTCCTGATTGCCAGCCATCTAGCCGCCTTCTTGTACTCCTCAGCCTCTTCCGTGCCAATCACCACATCGTCAAGCTTATCGTCGTTCAGCTCAAGGTGGTTGAACATGTCATCGATCTCTTCCTCTTTTCCTCCAACCGTACTGGACAAATCTATCGCTGCCATAGCCTCCGTCAGATGCGACCACGAAACCCTAGGAGGAAAAATGCCGAGAGACGAGAGCGGAGGCTTGAAACGCAGGAGAAAACGAAGAGAGAGAGAGAGAGAGAGAGAGAGAGAGAGAGAGAGAGAGAGAGAGAGAGAGAGAGGTCCCTGCGAGGGCACATACACAATCACAGCGAGGTGTGCCGGGGATCCGACCAATCTCACGGGGCGATGGGATCGCCGCCGGAGCACTAAACCCTACACGAGAGGGTAGGACGCTCCCAAAATTAAAAAAAAAATAGACCATTAATTTGAATAGTACATAAGTCTCTCAGCGTTTTCAAAAACAGTTCAGTTTCCTTAATACTCCCTCTGTTTTAAAATATAAGATGTTTTAGCTTCGTGAAGCAAATGTATTTAGACTACTTTTAGTATATAGGTTCACTCATGTTTGGAGTGAATCTACACACTAAAATAAGTCTAGATACATTCTCTTTACAAATCTAAAACATCTTATATTTTGAAACGGAGGGAGTAGAAATCAATTCTTTTGTTACTCCAGGACTCCCGTGTAAATTTCCATATGAGATCGAGTATATTATACAAAACCGAAAAGATACTAAGTACTCCCTCCGTTCTAAAATAGATGTCTTAGATTTGCCAAAATTTGGATGAATCTAGACACTATTTAGTATATAGGTCCATCCAAATTTTGATAAATCTAAGACATTTTTTGGGACGGAGGGGGTACTACAAAACCCAAAAGGAAGTTTATACGAGTTCTGGACGTACCCGTCAAGGAAGCTATGATCTGTGATATGTCCCTCGCTCCATGTGACATATTAATGCCCCCTAATTATCAGGCTGGACTGGATGTAGAGATCGATCCCATGACCGCACCTAGAGATCGATCGATGGCGCCAACGGGTCCACCTACGGCAGATACCCCAACATGGTCGGACCTCCCGCTGGACATCGCAGCGCAGGTGCTCCGCTGGCTTCCACGGCCGCCACGACACCTCGACCGCGCCCGTTTCAGCGCCGTCTGCCGTCAATGGCGCGCCGCCGTGCTAGAGAGCCCCGTCCTGCCCCGGCAGTTCCCCTGGCTTGCGTTGCCTGACCGCAGTTTCTACAGCATGCCTGCCTGGGCGTTCCAGCCGCTGCCGTTCCACCTCAAGCACCACCGGCAGCTGCCGCACGCGCAGAGCTCCTGCGGCGAGTGGCTCGCCTTCGAGCGCAACGACGGCAAGCTCACCCTGATGAGCCCTTTCTCCCCCGCCACCATGGTGCTCCCGAGTCTCCACGATCTCCACGCTCCTCGCAAGCCCTTCAAACCCGTGCGTAGCATCCCGAGGCCAGCCATCCGGAAGATAGTCGTGGTGTCCGATAAGCTCGTCGCCGCCACGGTGGTCGACGAGACCAGACTGGACAGCGTCGTGGTCAAGCTGGCTTTGTGCCGGCCAGGGACATTTTGGTGGACACTCGCGACCGGCGCCAACTCCATCTTGAAGAAACTACAAGACATTGTACTGTACAAGGGACAGCTGCACGCCATGAGTATTCTGGGGGCTCTCTTCTCCGTCTCCATCTCCTCGACGGACGTAACCGACGAGCCGGTGGTGTCCCAGGTCGACCAACTCATCGCAGCCCCTGGGCAACAGCGCCTGTTCAAGGCGGCCTTGCGATGCTACCTACTCGAATCGAACGGCAAGTTGCTGATGATCTACAAACGACATGAGCTGCAAGGTACCAAGTTCATAGTGTTCCTGGCCAACTTCGAGGGGTTGCGGTGGAAGAGGGCACAAGGAAATACTGAACTCCGGGAAGCTGTGCCGGAGGATCGGGTGTTGTTTCTCGGGAGATGGTGCTGCCGATCTGTCGACATCTCCGACCATCACCAGGACAAGCGCTACATCGACATAGGAGGTAACTCCGTCGTCTTCTTCTCCGATGATGATGACAATGGCGTCAACGATGACTACCATAGGAAAAGGGTGCCGTTCTGTTGCAGCGTCTACAACCTCAAGACAGGGCGGTCGCAGCTGCTACTGCAGGTGTCGGTGCAGCCATTGAAGGGTTTCCAACCGACGTGGTTATTCCCACCCAGCTAGTCAGGGGGCATGACTTAATTCAATATATACTAGCTAGTATATACTACCGTATATTGAATATACTACCATACAAGTAAAACATGTGTTTGCATACGTACTCCTCTGTTTCAAAATATAAGATATTTTAGATTTGTGAAAAAAATGTATCTAGACTTCTTTTAGTACGTAGATTTACTTTAAACATGAGCGAACCTACACTAGTAGAAAACAGACCATCCGTTCGAGCGGGCCGGCCTGTCGCACGGGAGCCCGAGGCATCCGTCCGGATCCTGAGGGAGCATGCGTCCCAGTTTGTGTTGGTTGGCGCCAGACACGTGGCCTGCCACACAGCTTTAGTCCCGGTTTGTGTTACAAACCGGGACATATGAGCCAGCCTCTATAAATACGACGCCCCAGTCCTCTGCCTTCCCTCTGTTTTTTCTTGGTGGAAGCTGGTGTGAGAGGTGTGCTAGTTTATTTTTTTCCTATGCATGCGAGGTGTTTGATAAAATGTTTGAATGAATGATCCCGTTCAATTTCTCACAAAACAAAAATATAGGAGGTGTCCGAGACGCACTTGAGTTTTCTCCTCTTTCTATCCTCCTCGATCGAGGTTAGCAATCTTATGTTTTCATCTGTCATTGATACAATGCATGTGCCGATGTGAATTGGTCATTTCACTATTTATAATGTTCTGTAATGGTTTTTGATAAACTTAATTATATGATGCAGATGAACGGTCGAGAATGGATGTACGATGACCGACATGAACCTGGTACATTAAAGGTGTGGATAAATTTATCGATGTGGCTACGGCAAACAAAGAGAATGGTTTTATGCGTTGTCCATGTGTTCAATGTCGGAACAACAAAGAGTACTCTTCCTCGAAAATCATTCGCGACCATCTGGTTATGAAAGGTTTCATGCCTAGCTATAATTGCTGGAGCAAGCACGGGAAAGAGGGGTTACGATGGAAGACAATAAATAAGAAGAGGATAATGATAGCAACTATCATCATATGTTTTCTGAATACGGTGATACTGCAATGGAAGACAATAAAGAGGAAGGAGGTGAAGAACGGGCATCAGATGAGCCTGCTGATGAACTTGGTAGGATCATTTCTGATGCAAAGCGAGACTGTGAAACAGAAAAGGAGAAGTTGAAGTTGGAGCGCATGTTAGAAGATCATAAAAAATTGTTGTACCCAAATTGCAAAGATGGCAGCAGAAAGCTCGGTACCACACTGGAATTGCTGCGATGGAGGATGAGTGTGGTCTAACTAATGAAGCCGAAGTTTTCAAAGCATAACAAATTTTCCAAGAGTACGTACGAAGCAAAGAAGATTCTCTACCCTCTAGGATTAGATATGCAGAAGATACAACCTTCCTTCTTGGTTGTGCATAAAACGTAAGTTTATTATGATGCCAGTGCTCATCCAAGGCCCGAAGTAACCAGGCAACGACATTGATGTGTACCTAAGGCCATTAGTTAAAGAACTCTTACAGCTGTGGGGCAAACCAGGTGTACATGTGTGGGATGAGAACAAACATGAGCCATTTGACCTACGAGGGTTGCTTTTCGTAACCATCAATGATTGGTCTGCTCTTAGTAATCTTCCCGGACAGACAAACAAGTGATATAAGGCATGCACACACTATTTAGATAAGACTAAAGGTACATATTTGCATAAATGCAAGAAGGTTGTGTACCTGGGGAATCGACGATTTCTTCCGACCAATCATCCCATAAGAAAGAAAGGCAAGCATTTCAAAGGTGAAGCAGATCACCGGAAGAAGCCTGAACTCTCTACTGGTGATGATATATTTGGTATGGTCAAGGACATAGAAGTAATCTTTGGAAAGGGTCCCGACGGTCAATCAGTTTCGAACGACGTCGCTACCGGACACGCACCCATGTGGAAGAAGAAATCTATACTTTGGGAGCTGCAATATTAGAAAGTCCTACGTGTCCGCTCTTCAATCGACGTGATGCACGTGACGAAGAATCTTTGCATGAACCTGCTAGGATTCCTGGGCGTGTATGGGAAGACAAAAGATTCACCAGAAGCATGGGAGGACCAGGAAGTTATGAAAGACCCAAAGAACATGCATACACAGAACAAGACGGATAAAGGGCGTCACTTAAGTCGTGCTAGTTATGCTCTTACCAAAGCAGAGAAGGAAATCTTTTTTGAGGTCCTTTATAGTATCAAGGTGCCGTCTAGCTTCTCATCTAATATAAAGGAGATAATAAATATGGCAGATAACAAGTACCAAAACCTGAAGTCTCATGACTGTCACGTGATTATGACGCAGTTGCTTCCGATTGCATTGAGGGGGTTTCTACCAAAACATGTTCGAGTACCCATTGTGAAGCTGTGTGCATTTCTCAATGCAATATCTCACAAGGTAATCAATCCAAATATTCTGCCAAGGTTATAGAAGGATGTGGTACAATGTCTTGTTAGTTTTGAGTTGGTGTCCCCACCATTCTTCTTCAATATTATGACGCATCTCCTGGTTCACCTAGTGGAAGAGATTGCCATTCTCGGTCCTATATTTCTACACAATACATTCCCCTTTGAGAGGTTCATGAGAGTTTTAAAGAAATATGTTCATAACCGTGCTAGGCCAGAAGGAAGCATCTCCAAGGGCTATGGAACAGAGGAGGTCATTGAGTTTTGTGTTGACTTTATTCTTGACCTTAAACCGATTGGTGTTCCTGACTCACGGCATGAGGGAAGACTAAGTGGAAACGGCATGATGGGAAAGAAAGCAATGATATGTAGGGACGGGGAATCTTTCACTAAAGCACACTACACAGTTCTACATAATTCCACCTTGGCAGCTCCGTATATCGAGGAACACAAGAATATTATACGCTCCAAAAACCCGGGGAAGCCTGACTCATGGATTACAGATGAACACATGAAGTCTTTCGGCGGTTGGATGCAGACACATCTCTTGAATGACACCACTGTTGGAGATCAGCTATACTTGTTGGCCGCGTCACCATCTTCTACTATATTGAATTTCCAAGGGTACGAAATAAATGGGAATACATTCTACACGATCGCCCAAGATAAAAAGAGCACCAACCAAAATACTGGTGTCCGCTTTGATGCAACGGACGAGAATGGGCAAAAGGACACATACTATGGTTACATAGAAGAGATATGGGAACTTGACTATGGAGTCTCTTTTAAGGACCCTTTGTTTTGCTGCAAATGGATCAACCTGAATGGGGAAGGGGTAAAGATAGACCAGTTGTACGGAATGACAACAGTGGATCTCAACAATCTTGGTTACAGAGATGAACCATTCGTCCTATCCAATGATGTGTCTCAGGTTTTCTATGCGAAGGACTGATGACCCACAAGTGTAGGGGATCGCAACAGTCTTCGCGGGTAGTATTACCCAATTTATCGATTCGATACAAGGGGAGACAAAGAATACTTGCAAGCCTTAATAACTGAGTTGTCAATTCAGCTGCACCTAGAAATAGTTCTTGCTCACAGAAGTTTATCAGTAGCAACAGTTTGATAGTAGCAACAGCAAAGCAACAACAGTGAAGCAGGAACAATAGTAACAGTAACGGTAACCGTAGGATTCGAGTGCGATAGGCATAGGGATAGATGGACGGGCGTTGCATGGACGACTCTAAACATATAACTTCAAGATCTAGGGCATTGTAGATAAATAATAACAAGCATACAAGTACTAAACAATCCTAGGCATGTGCTGCAAATATAGTCATACGTGCTCGCAATGAGAACTTGCACAACATCTTCTGTCCAGCCAGCCCATGGCAGCAGAGCCTCTAGGGAACTACTGGCAATTAAGGTGCTCCTTTTAATAGAGCACCGGAGTAAAGCATTAACACTCCGTGAACATATGTGATCCTCACACCACAGTCATTCCCTCCGGTTGTCCCAATTATTGTCATTTTGGGGCCTTTGGATCCGGACAATGATATGTGTACACAACTTGCAGATAAGATCATAAACAATACTATCATAATGATTCAATAATAAGTTCAGATCTGAGATCATGGCACTCGGGCCCTAGTGACAAGCATTAAGCACAACAAGTTGTAACAAAGTCAAATAACACTAATAGAGATACTAGGCACTATGCCCTAACAGATCTTATTCAATTACATGATAGAACTCATCCAATCCCTACCATCCCCAAGCCTACAGCGGGGGATTACTCACTCATGGATGAGGAAAACATCGGTGGTTGATGGAGATGCGTTGGTGATGACGATGGCGATGATCCTCTCCAAATTCTCTGTCCCGGCAGGGTGCCAGAACGGAGTTTCTGGATCCGAATCTTGGTTTTTGGTGGCGGCGGCAGAGCGGAACTCTTTCTGGAAAACTATCGACCCCCTCGATTTTTAGGTCAAAAGGCAACTTATATGCGCAGAGAGAGGACGAGGGGGTGCCTGGAGTGGCTGCACCCCCAGGCGCGGCCAGTGGTGGGCCCGTGCCTGGCATGGGTGGGCCCCCAGGACCCTTCTCCGTCTCGTTTTCTGGCTCCGTCGATCTTCTGGTGAAATATAATTTTTGGCATATTTTCCGGGATTTTTCCTGATAGTTCATTTTCTGCACAAAAACAAGACACCAAGGTAATTCTGCTGAAAACAGCGTCAGTCCGTGTTAGTTGTATCCAAATCACACAAGTTTAGAGAAGAAACAATAGCAAAGTGTTCGAGAAATTAGATACGTTTTGGACGTATCAACTCCCCCAAGCTTAGCTTATTGCTTGTCCTCAAGCAATTCAGTTGAAAACTGAGTGCGATAAAAGAACTTTCACGAACACATTTTCTTCACAAGATGTAAATATTCTCCGCACAGGAGTAGATCCTTAGACAATTCATAATAAAGAGTATGCGACTAAGTCAACTCAATAGTCATTGCAAGCTATGAAGAAAAACCAACTCAATAATAATAAGTAGCATGAAACATAAACATAAGCAACATTGCAATGCTCATAATAAGGTATGATAGAGTGGTATCTCGCTTGCCTTTGTTTGAAGAGCACAATATAAATGCCAACGCACCTCTGAAGTTCAAGTGAAGACTAGAGATAAAGATGTCAGAGTTACAAGCATCAAAATCATGATATAATTAACCAAGTTTTGGAACAAAGACAAGAATGACAACTATGCTCTCAAGAAGGTGCTCATAGAATAAGTGGTGACTCAACAAGGTTATGAAAAAGGTTTTGGAAAGTTTGAAAGGCTCCCAAATGCTGAAAGGAAGGTACTCACCGGAGTAAAGCATTAACACTCCATAAACATATGTGATCCTCACACCACAGCCATTCCCTCCGGTTGTCCCAATTATTGTCATTTTGGGGACTTTGGATCCGGACAATGATATGTGTACACAACTTGCAGATAAGATCACAAACAATACTATCATAATGATTCAATAATAAGTTCAGATCTGAGATCATGGCACTCGGGCCCTAGTGACAAGCATTAAGCACAACAAGTTGTAACAAAGTCAAATAACACTAATAGAGATACTAGGCACTATGTCCTAACAGATCTTATTCAATTACAGGATAGAATTCATCCAATCCCTACCATCCCCAAGCCTACAGCGGGGGATTACTCACTCATGGATGAGGAAAACATCGGTGGTTGATGGAGATGCGTTGGTGATGACGATGGCGATGATCCTCTCCAAATTCTCTGTCCCAGCAGGGTGCCAGAATGGAGTTTCTGGATCCGAATCTTGGTTTTTGGTGGCGGCGGCAGAGCGGAACTCTTTCTGGAAAACTATCGACCCCCTCGGTTTTTAGGTCAAAAGGCAACTTATAGGCGCAGAGAGAGGACGAGGGGGTGCCTGGAGTGGCTGCACCCCCCAGGCGCGGCCAGTGGTGGGCCCGTTCCTGGCATGGGTGTGGCCCCCCAGGACCCTTCTCCGTCTCGTTTTCTGGCTCCGTCGATCTTCTGGTGAAATATAATTTTTGGCATATTTTCCGGGATTTTTCCTGATAGTTCATTTTCTGCACAAAAACAAGACACCAAGGTAATTCTGCTGAAAACAGCGTCAGTCCGTGTTAGTTGTATCCAAATCACACAAGTTTAGAGAAGAAACAATAGCAAAGTGTTCGAGAAATTAGATACGTTTTGGACGTATCAACTCCCCCAAGCTTAGCTTATTGCTTGTCCTCAAGCAATTCAGTTGAAAACTGAGTGCGATAAAAGAACTTTCACGAACACATTTTCTTCACAAGATGTAAATATTCTCAGCACAGGAGTAGATGCTTAGACAATTCATAATAAAGAGTATGCGACTAAGTCTACTCAATAGTCATTGCAAGCTATGAAGAAAAACCAACTCAATAATAATAAGTAGCATGAAACATAAACATAAGCAACATTGCAATGCTCATAATAAGGTATGATAGAGTGGTATCTCGCTTGCCTTTGTTTGAAGAGCACAATATAAATGCCAACGCACCTCTGAAGTTCAAGTGAAGACTAGAGATAAAGATGTCAGAGATACAAGCATCAAAATCATGACATAATTAACCAAGTTTTGGAACAAAGACAAGAATGACAACTATGCTCTCAAGAAGGTGCTCATAGAATAAGTGGTGACTCAACAAGGTTATGAAAAAGTTTTGGAAAGTTTGAAAGGCTCCCAAATGCTGAAAGGAAGGTACTCATTAGCTTTCCAGTCTATGGTCTGTCAAGCATATGATTCAGAGTGGACCTCACTTTCACCTTAACCACATGAGCTATCCCGTGATCAAAATGACAAGGCAAGCAGACAATGAGCATCTCAGCGATCTTTTTATTTACTATGTGTATAGCTTTTTATTGAGGATGCTTCATAAATGCTCATTATGGTGATGCTGCAAGTTTCCACCATGATTAGGCATGGCTTAGGCTAGCGGCACATGCGTTTCTCTAACACAATGTATAGACTCCATGAACTCACAAGCTCCCCTTTCATTTCACATCGTCGACATTCGCAAACAAAATAGCAAGGAATCAACTGGATGAGGTATCCTAAAAATGTTGAAAGTGTTCCCCGTGACAACACGGTTCTGCTGACTCCCAGCATATAATTTGCAAGCATATAACTTTCATGGACAGGTCACAATGGTTCAAAATTATTAAGCGTAAGGAATAAAGTGTGCCATCAAGTTCGTGAGAGCTTTACTAACTAATTTTCTCAAAACAGACAAACATTTTATTTTGGAAGAAAACACGGCATATAGAATATGCGCTGAAATAGCAAATGATGCTAATAGGTAGGTATGGTGGACACATCCGGCAATATTGGTTTTGGGAGTTTGGAAGCACAGGCAGAGCTCATACTCAGGGGCAAGTGAAGGCTAGCAATAGAGAGGGAGAGACAAACGTGAGAGCAATAACTGTCATAATTATGCTTGCAACAAAACATGACTAATTATGGCATGAAAGTGATACAAGAACTCTGAGGAAAAATCATCGAGGCTTACTGACTATTGATTAGTCATATGAATGTGTGAGCATGTGCCAAGTCGATTCATATGAACAGTCAGAGGAGGATACCACAATATCATACCAAAGTATGAATAAAACAATGCAAGCAAACATTCATATGACATGCTACAAACTATTAGCAAACTGGAGCTAATCATAGACAAGTAAGAACTACTAAGCATCCATACTGACATACACCTTACACAAACAGGCTAAGCATGCTCACAATGATGAGTATATGTACAAAAATGAAACAAATAGAGTTCGTTACCAGCCTCTTACCACACCTCAAGTTGTCTTAATCTTCACTATTGCCCTTTACGTGTGTGACTTGAATAAAAACAAGAAACCAAAATCCACTGAGGACGGCTGAACCCTGAAAAAAACTCACAAAACCAAAGAAGAACAACAAATATTTTTGGTGTTTTCGATTTTTAGAAACAAGTAAACAAAGAAAAGCAAACCAAACAAGAAGCAAACAAAGCAAAGCAAACAAAGCAAAATCTTTTTGGATTTTTATTTTAAGGCAAACCAAAACACAGAAACAAACCAAGAGAAACAATGAAAATATTTTGGTATTTTTGTGTTTTTGAGAAAGAAGCAACAAGAACCAAAAAGAAAGTGAAACAATGGATATACAAAGAACCGACCAAACATGATATATAAATGAGTGTGATGTCGGTATACCTGCCCCCAAGCTTAGGCTTTTGGCCTAAGTGGGGATCAATCCCCATGGTGTCCAAGAGGATGCACCTCCGTAGTATGTCGAGGAAGCTCCCTTGTCCTGGTATGAGCTCGAGGCCTCCCCTGTGTAGTTCACAGAGGAGTCTTATAATGGTGCTTCCTCCTGATTGTGCCCGTGGAAGTTAAGAGAGCGCAACTTGTCATCCATCTCCGCCTTCGAGCGTGACAAAGGTCCCTGAGAAATGCTGAACAAGGTGGTTTGGGGTAGAGGGATCTCTCTCTCTCTCTCTCTCTCTCTCTCTCTCTCTCTCTTCCCCGTCAATAAACAACATTCTATAAACCAAGTTCTCAAGGGTAGAGCCAGTAGTGACAAAGTGATGTGCCTTCATGGCAGCAAGATCAAGCCTCTGAGGAGCCAAAACTGTATCATGTGGATCTACATGAATGTTCAAGGCCGCAACAATACGAGTAGCAATAATTCCCCCATAAATAGGTCCCTTAGCAGCTAAGCGACGAGCAATGAGAGAACCAATATTATACTAATCTTCATTGTTGAGCACAACAACTAAGAAGGCCAATTGATAGTTGGAAATAGTACTAGTGTTCTCCCTACCAAGAACACTGGTGGCAAGATAGTAGGCAAAGTACCTGATGGCTGGGAGTTGAATATTCTTTATCTTTCCTTGTTGAGCTCTGCGGTCATCATCATTGGTTATCCCTCGGTAAAGCTCCAACAAATCAGTGGGTAGAGCTGGAATCTTCTTTGCTGACCCAGTTGTACCAAGTCCCAGGGCCTTACAAAATTGCTTCAAAGTCATAGAATGAGCCCTGCCATCAATTTTGAAAGACACAGCTGGCTTGAACACGCTATTAGTAAAAGAAAAACTCTCCACAAACGTTTTAGTGAGCAAAGCATATTGTGCGCTCTCATCCTGCATGTAACTTGTTAGTCTAGCCTTCCGAACAAAAGTCATAAAATCATTAAGAATCCCAGCAACCCGCAAGAAAGTTTGGCAAGGAAAGGTGGAGGGGTGTGCATCCCCTTCAGCTCCCTCGTCACCAAATCGTGGAGTAATGGGATCCTCATTGTATGAGGGTCTAGTACTGGTGGATGACCTTAGAATCCTTGCCCTTCTAGGTGCATCACTCTCAAATATATCACCAAATGTACGGTTGTCCATGACCTTTCTTTAATTCAAGGAGCAATCCCTCAAAAAATCAGCACTTGAGATAGGCTGAACAAGGAGATCGAAAATCGTGAGCAAGAACAATAAGAACTCGAGCTTGATCAAGTTTTCCGGTATTTTTCGGGAGAGATAAAGAAGGTGGCTTTGAGGGGGCAGCCTGGAGGGGCCCAGGTGGGCCAAACTCCCCCTAGGCGCCACCCCTAGGTAGGCCTACCATGGGTGTGGTGGCCTGGGGTGGCCCCCTGGGTCACTTCAGGTGTCTCTCTGCCCCTTTTTTCAAGGAAAAATGTATTTTGAATTTTCTGGGATTTTTCGAAAAACTTTATTTTTGGCCAATTTTCAGGGTATGAAAATTGATTTTCTCGCAGAAACAGTTTTTCAGAAGAAGCAAAAGCAAACAAAAATTCAAACTACATTAACTCTAAGAAACTCAAACAAACAAACAACTAGCAAAACCAAAGCTAGCAAAAGAAAGGCAAAGACTAGCAAGGAGAAAAGTAAAAGAAAGCAAGTATAACCATAGCGGAAACATTATTTTGTTCATTAAAATCCTTTTGTTAACAAGGTTGATCAAGTATTGTTACCAAAATAATCTTATATGAAACAAAACTTTGCATTCCACAAGGTGATTATGTTACCTCATACTTGATAGCAATGGTCCCAATCATAATAGTTTCAAAATTTTCTTATGGAATGGGACAATATATTTCTCCAACCTTGATGCTCTCAATATTTTCAATGGAATTTAGGCAATATATTTTAGCAACCTTGTTGGGGAAATAAACAGTATGCTCTTTGTCATTAATATTGAATGTTACTTTTCCTTGATTACAATTGATGACAGCACATGCAGTATTAAGAAAAGGTCTCCCAAGAATAATAGACATATTATCATCTTCAGGCATTTCAAGCATAACAAAATCAGTTAAAACCATGCAATTATGAGCAACTTGAACAGGAACATCTTCACATATACCAATAGGAATAGTAGTTGACTTATCAACCATTTACAAAGATATATTAGTTGGTACCAACTTTTCTAGCTAGAGTCTCTTATAGAGAGAAAAAGGCATAACACTAACTCCAGCTCCCAAGTCACATAAATCAGTTCTAACATAATTATTCTTAATAGAGCAAGGAATAGTAGGTATACCTGGATCACCAAGTTTCTTTTGAACCTTATCATTGAAGGAATAATTAGCAAGCAAAGTAGAAATCTCCTCATTAGGAATCTTCCTCTTATTAGAGACAATATCCTTCATATACTTTGAATAAGGAGGCAACTTAATAGCTTCAGTCAAAGGAATTTGCAAGAATAAAGGCTTTATCCACTCACAAAACTTGTTGTAGTGTTCTTCCTCCTTTGACTTGTGTTTCTTACCTAGAAAAGGCATAGGTTTCTGCACCCAAGGTTCTCTCTCTTTACCATGTTTATTAGCAATAAAATCTTCCTTTGTGTACCTAGTGTTCTTAATGTGTTTCTCAGGTTCTTCCTCAACTTCCTCCTTATCAAGAGACTCATTTTTATCATTACCACTCTTAGTTTCAGCATCAGAGATAGATGTACTATTAGAATCTACAGTAGGTTTAAGTGGTTCCTCAACTACTTTATGTTTCTTTTCCTTCCTCTTACGAGGACTACCACTACTCTCACCTTGTTGAGAATCCTACTCAATTCTTTTAGGGTGTCCTTCAGGATATAAAGGGTCTTGAGTAGCTATACCACTCCTAGTTCTAATTCTATAAGCATGTTTATCTCCTGAAGCATTAACTAACATATCCTTTTGTACCTTAGCAAGTTGATCAAGTTGGGTTTGAACCATTTGAAAGTGTTTACAAAGCATTTTGATATCATTAGAAGTTCTTTCCACAATATCTTTCAACTCATTGATAGCTCTAGAGTTTTCCAATAAATGATTCTGAACTTGTTTATTAAAATGACCTTGTTTGACAATAAAAATGTCAAGTTCCTCTAAACATTGATCAGGAGGCTTACCATAAGGAATATCACCTTCATCAAAGTGTTGGAGAGAGTGTACCTCAATAGTGGATGAGTGGGGAATTGGCTTACACAATTCTTCTATAGGAGGTAGATTCTTCACATCTTCAGCTCTAATACCTTTCACCTTTATACACTTCTTAGCTTCCTTCATCACTTCTCATTTAATGCAATAACTCCCCTCTTCTTTGGTGTTGGTGTTGGTGTTGGTGTTGGTGTTGGAACTGGTTCAGGCACAACTGGTTCAGGAGTAATAGGCTCAGGTGTATTCAGCTCAGTTGAAGTCCAATCATCATAATTCTTGCTTATTTTAGCCATTAATTCTTCAGTATCTGTAGGAGTCCTTTTTCTGAAAACACAATCAACAAAGCTATCTAGGTAGGTCCTAGAATCATCGGTTAGTCCATTATAATAAATATCAAGAAGCTCATTCTTAGGTAATGGACATTCAGTATGTGCATGAATCAAGGCACAAAACCTTGTCCATGACTCAGGCAATTTCTCTTGTTCTCCCTGTTTCAAATCAAAAAGTCTCTACAAAGCAGCATGTCTAGAACTGGGAGGAAAATATTTCTGAAAGAAAGAAGCAATCAAGCAATCAGGGCTATCAATGGAACCAGGAGATAATCTATTAAACCAAGCCCTAGCTTCTCCTTTTAGTAAAAAAGGGAAGATCTTAGTAACAAAGTACTTGTGCATCTTAAAATCATCAGAGAATAAATTACTCATAGTAGAAAGCTCATTCATATGAGCCACATCACTCTCATTTTCAGTCTCACAGAATTTTTTTTCTCAACAATATCTAAATAAGATAAATCAAGAGAGAAATCATAATCTTTATCTTTAATATCTATGGGAGAAGTGGCAAACTTAGGATCAGAGGACAACTTAGGCATAATAGTACGTGTAGCAAGGAGACTCTTAATAGCACTAGTACTATGTGTGTTTCGGCACTCTTCAACAAAATCATCAGTGAACTCAATGTAGCCATCATTAATATCATAACTCTCACTAGCCTCAGGTGAGCTAACAAGTGTAACAGTGTCTTCACTAGGAGTTTCGGTATTTCCTAGACTAGCCATAGTAGCATCTAGAAAAGGACCTAATGAACCACTCGCATCAAGCACAATAGAAGTAACATCATGAGTATCAAAAGCAGTTCAGACTCAGTAGTAGTAGCAGTGTGTGTAGCATAAGTATGTGGTGGTGGTGTAACAAGCTTACTTATAACAGACGGTGAATCAAGAGCATCAGAGGTGTTTAGGACTGTACCTCTTCTTGTAGTGGATGGTAAAATAGGGAACTTTCCATCACGATACTTCCCCATGATGAAAGGAGTAGCAGTGAACAATAATAGTGTTGGAGATATGCCCTAGAGGCAATAATAAATATAGTTATTATTATATCTTTGTGTTTATGATAAATGTTTACATTCATGCTATAATAAGTATTAACAAGGAAACATTAATACTTATGTGATTTGTAAACTTAAATTGAAGTCCCTAGTAAAGCCTCTATATAATACTAGCTTGTTGGTTAATAAATGATTGTGGTTTCCCTATCATGAACATTGAGATGTTATTAACAACAAGATCATATCGTTAGGAGAATGATATGGTGGACATACTCCTATAGATAAGCGTAGCATAAAGATCAAGTCATTTTAATAGTTCGATTGCTATATGCTTTCTGATACATAGTAACCTAATTCCTTCGACCATGAGATCATGCATATCACCTTTACCGGATGGATGCTTTGATGACATCAAACACCACACCGTAACTGGGTGGCTATAAAGGTGGCATTGAGTGTTCGGAAAGTATTGGTTGAGACACATGGATCAAGAGTGGGATTTGTCCATCCATATGATGGATAGATATACTCTGGGCCCTCTTGGTGAAATGTCATCCAATTAGCTTGCAAGCATGTGACTGGCTCACAAGGGATCACATATCACGGGAACAAGAAAAGAGTACTTATCAGTAACAAGGTTGAACTAGGTAAGCAGAGATACCGACGATCATAACCTCGGATAAGTAAACTATCGTGAGACAAAGGAAAATTGGTATCATATGTAAGTGGTTCATTCGATCGCAAAGTAATCGTAGAAATATGTGGGAGCCATATGAATTTCCAGATTCCTCTATTGGTTATTGTTCGGAGAAGTGTCTCGATCATGTCTGCATAATTCTCGAACCGTAGGGAGACACACTTAAGGATTCGACGTTGTTTGAGTAGTTATGGAATGATGAGAAAGAGACCGAATGTTGTTCGGAGTCTCGGATGGGATCCGGGATATCACGAGGAGATCCGGAATGGTCCGGAGAATAAGATTCATATAAGGAAAGTCCTGTTTTGGAGTTGGGGAATGGTCCCGGTGTTTTCATCGGGAATGTTCTAGAAGGTTCCGGAATGTCCGGCACTCCGAAGGGGAAGGGTACATGAATGTGTTATATCAAGTTGGTATGATTGCATCATGTACTAGGTGTCATCGCTGAGCAAAATAAAGGTTTTAATCAAATCCTAGTTTGAGAAAGTCAAACGCCAATTTGAAAGTCAAACGGCTATTTTTGGGAAGTGGAGAGGGAGGTGGAAACCGAGTTGGGGAGGAGTTCCTCCCCTCCACCGCCGGCCCACCTTGAAGCCGAGTTGAGGAGGGACTCCCCTCCCCTTGGCCGGCCCCTCCACCTATAAAAGGAGGGGCAGGGCTCCCCTCCTAGACACCCAACACCTCCACCTCTAAACCCTAGCCGCCGGCGCCGCCACCTCCTGCTGCCGCCGCCGCCCTAGGGCAAACCGCCACCGCCTCCTAGCAACCCTAGCCACTGGCCAAGTCTCCTCCTCGGCGTGTCTAAACCCTAGATCGTAGAGGGCTCTCTCATAGTCCACCATACTCGCTCCGGCTTAAGGCGAAGCCCTGCGAGATCTCCCCTCTACTTCCGGAACCACGCCGTTGTGCTGCCGGAATCACGAGGAGAGTGCTACAACCTCTGCTGCCTACTGGAACAAGGGAGAGGAAGGTCTTCGTCGAGTACCGAACGTGTGACCGACTGCGGGAGCGCTGCCGGAACGCAGCGCCGGAAGGATCGTCTACGCGATCTTGAGATCGGGAAGAGTACGACTACATCACCCACGAGAATCCGCTCTCGTTAAACACTTTGGAATCTTCGAGGGTGAGTTATTCCATCTACTTGTTGCTACAATCTAGTAGATAGATCTTGGCTTGTTTGTTTGTATGCGATAGAAATTTTTTGTTTTCCATGCTACGAAACCCTACAGTGGTATCAGAGCCGTGTCTATATGTAGATCTGTTGCACGAGTAGAACATAATGGTCATTATGGGCGTTGATGCTTTTATTGTCGATTGCTTCTTGTGTACTTTGCATCTTGCGGGATGTTGGGATGAAGCGGCCCGGGCTAACCTTACATGACATCGTTCATGAGACTTGCTCCACGCTTGACATGCAACTTGTATTGCATAAGTGGCTTTGCGGATGCTTGTTTCTCCTAGCATAGTTAAGATCCAATTTACAACGGGTGATTAACAATACTAGTATCAATGTTGTGGTTCATGTTCGTAAGTTAGAACGACACTTACTGAAAGCCCCAAACCACGTAAAACATGCAAAGAAAGTAGAGGCGTCTAACTTTGTTTTGCAGGGGTGTGCAGTGATGTGATATGGCCATGATTGTGATTATATTTGGTGTCTTTTGCCTCCGAGGAGGCGAAGATGACGATGTGTCCATCGCCTGTTCATCGCCTTGTTGAGGATTTGCTGAAGGAAGCGGTGGTGGAACCGCTTCGCCCTTTTGTTTGACACCCCCTAAGGGCATCTTGCGTGGTTTTGGAGCGAGGCGGCTGAGCAGGTAATTGTACCGCTCGTGCCGCTCCAGGTTTAGAGAGATGCGGAAGCCGATCCTGTCACTTTCTTGAATGACCCCACCATCGGGTCGTACCCGAACTTGGGTATGGCGGAGCACCAGGTCTTCGAGTTCTTTGTATAGAACTTGGCGATTCCTCCGGCGCCTCTCGCGCTTGCGTTGGTTCTCTGTGAGGACCTGCCGGGTTCTTGAGGGTGCTGATGGAGTTGGTAGAAGAGGCGGCGCAACTTGTGGTGTTGACGTGGTAGGCATGTCCCTTGCAGGGCGCACTTGAAGCCGCTCTCCACGCCTACGCGGGGATGAAGGCCGTGGTGGAAGTGCATCTCGTGGAGGATCCCTAGGTCTCCACTATTGAGTGGGACGAGGGTCCCTCTCATCATCTTGATGTCGTGACCAACGATTCCAACGTGGGGGCATGCTAGGATGCCCCCGGTATGCATGTCTGATGGGTGAAGGTTGGCGTCTGGGCGCCAAGGTATGGCGCTCATGTTGAGGACGATGACTAGGGGCTTGGTGCCTAATCCTGCCCCCAGCTGGTGCTGATGAAGAACTTGGCGCTCCTTGCTCATGGAGCCGCCTCTGGATGCTATTCATTTGATCTTGCAAGCGGCGGAACTCCTGCCGTAGATCTTCTCCGCGTGGTGCGGGTACCTCGTTCCGAAGAACGGCGAACCTGTTGTCGTCGGGGATGGGGCGTCCATTGATCGCCGAAGTGTGGCAGCATGGCGCACACATGCTTCTTCGAGGATCTTCCCAGTTGATGGAGAGCGTTGGGCCCGGCAAGACGGACTCTTTTTGGGAGTATCGTTTCCAAAACTCCTTCATGATGGCTCTTCTCACCACCAACTTGACCTCTGATGGTTCGGTGCTCGTACATGTGAACACCTCGTCCACGAGGTCCCTTGCGCCGAGGGACCAATCTTCCGCAAGAACCGTGCTCTTGGTGATGCGGGAGCTTAATAGTTGGTGGAGTCGTTGTACCTTGCGGCACTTCCTCCTGTAGTTCCTTAACGGATGCGGGCTTTCTGACAAACGGGCGTTTGCCATAAGTCTCCGCAGGTCAACGGAGGCGGCTTCCAAGCCTCCAAGGAGCTCCACTCCGGTGCGCCTAGGTGTTGGCGTCGGCAGCTCCGGGTGCAAAGGCGAGGTAGGGGCACGATGTGACACCGCTCCCGCCCGCTTGTCGGCGACGTTGGAAGAGAGGAGTTGGGGTGCCCCCACGTCCCCTTTGACGTCATGTCCTGTTGACTCCTTCAACTGGGCGCGCGCCTCGAGCATCAACTCGCGGCGCTCCTTCTTGGCCATGGCGGATGCCCGCCTTTGCGCCTTCTTGGATCGCGCAATTTGGAACTGCGCTGGCTCCTGGGCTTGGTGCATAAACATCTTGGTGCCGACCTCGACGACCACAATGGGCGGAAAGGATGATCCAAAGTGGATCACCCAGGGCTCCGTGTTGATGGCGTGGGGGATTCCTCCTGCATGAAGATGACCTTTGATCAGCGGAGGTCCTCGCTGTTGGCTTGTTGTGCAGGATGCTGTGTGGGTTGGGTGAACGGGCGAAGACGATTCTGACGACCACAACGGAGCAAAGATGGGAGGAGAACCACAACGGGCGTGCCAATTTGTTTGACACGAGAAAAACGTTAGGGAAAAGTCGAACGTGGGCTACTCAAGGGGAGAAGGATGGTAGCGTGTTTTTCTCATGCGTCAGGGTAAAGAAAAAGAAATGCGGGCGTGCCAGTGTACCGTAGTACACAAGAAAATGTAGGGAAGATGCATTTTATTAATCTCTCGGGGAGCAACAAAGTACAAATCCCTAATACAGTGCGCTTCGTGGCCTGCGCGGCCAGCCTGACTATGGCGATTGCGATCTCATGGTTCCCGGGGCCTCGGAAGGCACCCGGTTAATTACTCCCGCGGGTTACACCGCGAGACACCTCCGATTAAGCTGTGTGGTCGTCTTCGTCGTCTTCGCTTCGCGTTCTCCATGCATGATGTGGTGGTGGTGTGTGTGTGGGCGGCGGCGGAGCCCGTGTCCTCGTCGGTACACGCGCCGCGAGTAGCGTGGCATTTGCTCCGGCCACGCCCGCCCTCGCCGTCGTGCCTCGTCGGTCTTGACGGCGTCGATGTAGTTGGAGTTGGAGTAGCATAGGTCCGCTCAGCTGGGACTTCTCGACGACCAGTAGCCTCGTCGGGGTGTGAAGGGGTAATGCCTCGCGGGAGTACATGTCGATGGAGATCTGCGTCGGTGCGAAACCGACGCGCGTCTACAAGTCGGTGTAGCCGGTGTGGTCGGCGCCTCGTCTCGGTCTGACGCCGAGTTCACGGCGGTCGTCACGACTATGGGCGCCGTCTCACGGGCTCTTGGAGAAGTGACGTCGGAGGCGACATCAAGCAGCCAGGCCGCCACATCCTTAGCTGCAGCAGCTAGCTCAGCTCATGAGTTAGCAGTGGTCCTTGGCTCCTACGTATGTGCATGCATGTCCAGAGCCGGTCGCATCGTAGCGATACGGGTGACTCCAGCGACCGCGCCTCATACTGATGGCCGTGAGCAGCAGCTTAAGGATTGCACCAGGAATTAAAGCTAAACAATATGTGCGCCATATTTAGTGTATGTACGCACGCAAGTCCAACTTTTATTTTCTTTATAGGAGTGCTTTGTGTGCACTTGACGTGATGGCCGCGTATATCCAAATACTGGCCTAGACGAGGCCAGTTTCCGGTCTGAAAAGACACGCCTGGAGCCGGCCTCGTTCCATCGGCGTCGATTGAGGTGGAGGTAGCGTCATCGCCTATGGCCGCCACCGGTAGCGCCGCCGCCGCTTGTGGCTGCGCGAAGGCGGAGATGGCGCTGCTATAGGCTGGCCGCCTCTTACGCCCTCGCTCACGTCTCAAGGAGCTCGAGTATGCCGCCAAACTTGAACGCCGACAGTGTCGCACCGCCACCTACGGCCACCGTCCGTGTTGGAGATGCCACAAGGCTGCGCACCGGCGGCGCCGTCGTCATCGTCTTCGACCCTGTCCATGGTGAAGATGAAGATGGCGTCGCTACGGCACGCCGACAGCCGCGCCGTCGGAGCCGTCGTCTTGTTGGAGCTCGTAGGAGGTGAAGAGAAGGTCGGGCTGCACACCGGCAGCCCCGCTGCCGTCTTGAGCGGCACGGTTCATTGAGATGGACGTGGCGCCGGATGCATGCCGGATGCCTTCTCGCCGTTGTCTTCGGCACGCTTCTCCGGAGTGAGGAGATATCGGGATCCACTCCTCCATCGTCTTCGGCGCCGCCGTAGAGCATGGATCGATGGGGGAGATGGCGCCGCTACGGCACGTCAGCAGTCGCAAGGCCGCCGTCTTTGGCGTGCCACACCGGAGTGGAGATGGCGATTGCGCCGGGCTACACGCCGGCAGCTGCGCGCCTCCAGGTCATCGACTTGGTGGCGTTGGTGATGGAGATGGCACCGGGCTGCACGCCGGCGGCCGCGCGACCTCGAGGCCGTCCTCTTGGTGGTATTGGAGATAGCGCCGGGCTACACGCTGGCAGCCGCGCGCCTCCAGGTCATCGACTTGGTGGCGTTGGAGATGGAGATGGCACCGGGCTGCACGCCGGCGGCCGCACGACCTTGAGGCCGTCCTCTTGGTGGCGTTGGAGAGATGGCACCGGGCTGCACGCCGGCAGCCGCGCGCCTCCATGTCGTCGACTTGGTGGCGTTGGAGATGGCGCCGGGCTACACGCCGGCAGTTGTACGCTCTCGGGCCGTTGTCTTGGTGGCGCTGGAGATGAACGTGGTGCCGGATACACGCCGGCTGCCTTCTCGTCGTCTTCACCATGGCGCGGAAGTTGGAGACGGCCCGACCGCTCCTAAGAGCACGCCGACACCATCATCGCCGGCTACGTTTGAGGCAGCCAAGGCTTCCCGATGGTCCTCGGCAGCACCTGGACGTGAGCGGGCAGCTCGCCGGCCACACCTTGATTTCATCGTCGCCTCCACCATGACCCACAGCTGTGGGCTGCGCACCGGCGGCCCCGTCCATCACGCGGCAGTGAGCGGAACCTTGGCTCCGTCGAAAGGCATGTGTGCATGGATGCTGGAGAGAGAAACAAAAAGAGAGAGATTCAACCCATATACTCACCATTAATGACCACGGATTTCTCCTCCATGGCAGCTTTTGCTTGCTCTGACCGGTGGGTGCGTCGGCTTTGGTTGGTTTATGGTGTTTTGGGTATGTGGACGGATGAATGGGCAGGTGAATGGAGATTAGATGGATCGGCTATGGTGTGGAAGAGCTAAGCTGATTCTTGATACGATCTCCTCCTTCTCCTCCTCCGGCTGCGCGGAGCAGTACGTCCGTGTGTGGCCTCCGGGTATGAGCGTCTGGGGCGTGTCTTCAGGCGTGGCGTTGTGAGTCTGAGTACTGGCGTGGTAAGTCTGGGTCTCCTCCTCGAGCGTCGTTCTGCGTGTGGCTTTTATAGGCAGAAGCTAACAGGCGGCAGAGACTAGATAGAGACGGAAGCCGTTTCCTCCAAGAGTTTGTTGCGGTGGATATCCTTATCTTGACGCTGGCACGTGTTGATCGTCCGGTAAAATCGTGGCCGGCCGAGCGACTCTTTCGGTCTGATCTTTATCACCTCAATGGATCAGTATTAGCTAGGTCAAATAAATTTTGTTACATGCGTCCAGTAGCTAGCACGATACGCGCACGCACGCGGCCGGCCGGCCGTATGTACGTACATGACGTGACACGTTTTAACTGTGCCAGACCGCGTACACCATAGTCTTTCGGGCTGTATACGTTCACCTGCAAAAATAGACTATAATTTATTAAGTTAATTAACTTAGCTACCTTTGTTTAGTATTGTTTAGGCGCTCGAGTATGGCTGTAACTGCCGATGGTGAGCATGGCTCATGCACGTTGAATTGATCACAAGACCCATGCATGCATCATGTACACGGGCCTGCTCATGGAATACTTGTTTGATTAAGATCTTCCTGCACCTTCGAGCTATCAACGTGTCCACCTGCTCTATAACTTTGTATAAAAATCTATCGAACATGGAGATCGGAAGCACAAAATAGAAAGGCTATATCATATCACATATTATGAATTGCATGTGATGTTAATCCTTTATGCATCTTGTATTGTTTAGTAGACGACGGTAGCATTATAAGATGATCCCTCATGCACATGAATTTCAAGTCATAAAGTGTTCACCCTTAGTTAGCACCGTTGCTAAAGCTTATTGTTTCGAAGCACCACGTGATGATCGGGTGTGTTAGATTCCGCAAGTGTATACAACGTGAGCAAGCCAGATTTGCTCATGCGAAAACTAAGGTTTGATCTTGACGAGCCTAGCATGTACAGACATGGTCTCGGAACACGGCTCACCGAAAGGTAAAGCATGAATCATATAGTAGATATGATGAACATGTCGATTGTTCGCCATTGAAACTATATCAACTCTCGTGATGATCGGTGTTGATGTGGTGGATTTGGTTCGTGTGATCACTAAAACAATGTGAGGGATATTGTTTTGAGTGGGAGTTCACCTAGATTAATTTTATTATTAATTAGAACTCAATTTGTCATAAACTTAGTCTAAACTATTGCAAATATGTTGTAGATCAATGGCGGCCCCTACCATCAATTTTAATGCGTTCCTAGAGAAAGAAAAGTTGAAAAACAATGGAAGCAACTTCGCGGATTGGTTCCGCAATTTGAGGATTGTCCTCACAGCGGTAATTTGACCTATGTGCTGGATGCACCGCTGGGTGACCCGCCTGCAGCTGATGCTGCCGACAAAGTAAAGAATGTTTACCTCGCTCGGAAGACTCAGTACTCCACAGTTCAGTGTGCTATCTTGTATGGTTTAGAATCGGAGCTTCAGAAAAGGTTTGAGAATTCAGACCCACATGATATTGTCCGTGATCTCAAATTGATCTTTGAGACTCACGCGGCAATTGAGAGCTATGAGGCTTCTGAAAAGTTCTTTAACTGCAAGATGGAAGAGGGCAGCTCCGTCAGTGAGCATGTGCCTAAGATGTCTGGGCACGCAAACAAACTTCAAAGCTTGGGTATAGTGATTCCTAATACTTTGGGGATTTACCGTGTCCTCCAATCACTACCACCAAGTTACAAGAACTTTGTGATGAACTACAATATGCAAAACATGAACAAGCAGTTGCCGGAACTGTTTGCTATGTTGAAATCTGCAGAAGTGGAGATCAAGAAAGAGCACCAAGTGTTGATGGTCAATAAGACCACCAAATTCAAGAAAGGCAAGTCTAAGCAAAAGGGACACTTCAAGAAGGGTGGTAAGAAAGTTACCGCGCCGACAAAGAAGACCAGGGCTGGACCTAAGCCTGATACTGAGTGCTTTTACTACAAGGGAGAAGGTCACTGGAAGCGGAATTGCCCAAAGTACTTGGCGGATTTGAAGAACGGCAACATCAAGAAGAAAGGTATATCCGATATACATGTTATTGATGTGTATATCACTAGTACTCGTAGTAGTGCCTGGGTATTTGATACTGGTTCGGTTGCTCATATTTGTAACTCGAAACAGGTGCTGCAGAATAAATGGAAGCTAGCGAAGAACGAGGTGACGATGCGCGTGGGAAACAGATCAAAGGTTGATGTGATCGTGGTCGGCACGCTACCCCTTCATCTACCATCGGGATTAGTTTTATACTTAAATAATTGTTATTTGGTGCCTGCGTTAAGCATGGACATTATATCGGGATCTTGTTTATTGCGAGACGGTTACTTGTTTAAGTCCGAGAATAATGGTTGTTCGATTTATATGAGTAATATGTTTTATGCACATGCACCTTTGATAGATGGTCTATTCTTATTGAATCTCGATAGTGGAAATACACATATTAATAATATTGAGGCTAAACGTTTGAAATCGAGCGATAACTCGACCTATATGTGGCACTGTCGTCTTGGTCACATTGGAGTGAAGCGTATGAAGAAACTCCATTCCGATGGACTTCTTGAATCACTTGATTTTGAATCACTTGAAAGATGCGAAGCATGTCTGATGGGTAAAATGACTAAGACTCCATTTTCTGGTATGATGGAGCGAGCTACGGACTTATTGGAAATCATACATACCGATGTGTGTGGTCCAATGAGTGTAGCATCGCGCGGTGGTTATCGTTATGTTCTTACCTTCACGGATGACTTGAGTAGATATGGGTATATCTATTTCATGAAACATAAGTCCGAAACTTTCGAGAAGTTTAAGGAATTTCAAAGTGAGGTTGAGAATCAACGTAACAAGAAGATTAAATTTCTACGTTCTGATCGTGGAGGTGAATATCTAAGTTACGAGTTTGGCGAGCATTTGAAGAAATGCGGAATACTTTCACAATTGACACCGCCGGGAACACCATAGCGTAATGGTGTGTCCGAACGTCGTAATCGAACTCTCTTAGATATGGTTCGTTCTATGATGTCACTTACAGATTTACCGCTATCATTTTGGGGTTATGCATTAGAAACAACCGCATTCACTTTAAATAGGGCACCATCTAAATCCGTTGAAACGACACCGTATGAATTATGGTTTGGGAAGAAACCTAAATTGTCGTTCCTTAAAGTTTGGGGTTGCGAAGCCTATGTAAAGAAGTTACAGCCGGACAATCTTGAACCCAAAGCGGAAAAATGCGTCTTCATAGGATACCCGAAGGAAACTATTGGTTATACCTTCTATCATAGATCCGAAGGCAAAATCTTCGTTGCCAAGAATGGATCCTTTATAGAGAAGGAATTTCTCTCGAAAGAAGTGACTGGAAGGAAAGTAGAACTCGACGAGGTTGTCGAACCTTCTCTCGAAATTGCGAGTAGCGCAGCACCGGAAGAAGTTCCTGTGGTGCCTGCACCAATAAGAGAGGAAGCTAATGATGATGATCATGAAACTTCGGTTGTAGTTGCTACAGAGCCTCGCAGGTCAACGAGAACTCGTACCACTCCAGATTGGTATGATCCCGTTATGAGTGTGTCATGTTGGTGGACAACACCGATGACCCTGCGACATATGAGGAAGCGATGATGAGCCCAGATTCCAATAAATGGCAAGAAGCCATGAAATCCAAGATTGGATCCATGTACGAAAACCAAGTATGGACTTTGGTGGACTTACCGGATGGCTGGAAGGCTGTCGAGAACAAATGGATTTTCAAGAAGAAAACAGATGCTGATGGTAATGTTACTGTCTATAAAGCTCGACTTGTCGCAAAAGGGTTCCGACAAATACAAGGAGTTGACTACGATGAGACTTTCTCACCTGTTGCAAAGCTAAAGTCTGTGAGGATTATGTTAGCAATCGCTGCATATTATGATTATGAGATATGGCAGATGGATGTCAAAACAACATTCCTCAATGGATACATTGATGAAGAGTTGTATATGATGCAACCCAAAGGTTTTGTCGATCCTAAAGATGCTAACAAGGTATGCAAACTTCAACAGTCCATCTATGGATTGAAGCAAGCATCCCGAAGTTGGAATCAACGTTTTGATAAGGTGATCAAAAGTTTTGGTTTTATACAAACTTATGGAGAAGCTTGTATTTACAAGAAAGTGAGTGGGAGCTCTGTAGCATTCTTAATACTATATGTAGATGACATATTGTTAATTGGGAATGATGTAGACCTTCTTAATAGTGTCAAGGAATATTTGAATAATTGTTTTTCAATGAAGGATCTTGGTGAAGCAGCTTACATATTAGGCATAAAGATTTATAGAGATAGATCGAGACGCCAAATATCATTGTCACAAAGTACATATTTGGACAAAGTTCTAAAGAGGTTTGGAATGGAAGATAGCAAGAAAGGGTTCTTGCCCATGTTGCCCAATACGACCTTGAGTAAAACTCAAAGTCCGACATCGGCAGAAGATAGAGAAAGGATGAGTAAGACTCCCTATGCCTCAGCCATAGGATCTCTAATGTATGCCATGCTATGTACTAGACCCGACATTGCATATGCTATTAGTTTAACTAGCAGATATCAAAGTGATCCAGGAGTGGATCATTGGACAGCGGTCAAAAACATCCTTAAGTACTTGAGAAGAACTAAGGATATGGTTCTTTCTTATGGAGGTGATGAACAAATCGTTGTTAATGGTTACACCGATGCTAGTTGGAACACTGATCCGGATGATTCTAAATCACAATCTGAATACGTATTTACTTTGAATGGTGCAGCAGTTAGCTGGAGGAGTGCAAAGCAAAGCGTTGTGGCGAGATCTTCAACTGAATCGGAATACATGGCTGCTTCGGAGGCTTCACAAGAAGCGATATGGATGAAAAAGTTCATTACAGAGCTGGGTGTGGTTCCAAGTGCGCTGGACCCAATGTCTATCTACTGTGATAACATGGGCGCAATAGCCAATGCGCAAGAACCAAGGTCACACAAGAAGCTGAAGCACATCAAGCTACGTTTTCACGCTATTCGAGAACATGTCCAAGATGGGGACATAAATATTTGCAAAGTACACACAGATCTGAATATGGCGGATCCGTTGACTAAACCTCTCCCGAGGGCAAAACATGACCAGCACCAGACTGCAATGGGTGTTTGGTATATTACCATATAATCTAGATTAGATGACTCTAGTGCAAGTGGGAGACTGTTGGAGATATGCCCTAGAGGCAATAATAAATATAGTTATTATTATATCTTTGTGTTTATGATAAATGTTTACATTCATGCTATAATAAGTATTAACAAGGAAACATTAATACTTATGTGATTTGTAAACTTAAATTGAAGTCCCTAGTAAAGCCTCTATATAATACTAGCTTGTTGGTTAATAAATGATTGTGGTTTCCCTATCATGAACATTGAGATGTTATTAACAACAAGATCATATCGTTAGGAGAATGACATACTCCTATAGATAAGCGTAGCATAAAGATCAAGTCATTTTAATAGTTCAATTGCTATATGCTTTCTGATATATAGTAACCTAATTCCTTCGACCATGAGATCATGCATATCACCTTTATCGGATGGATGCTTTGATGACATCAAACACCACACCGTAACTGGGTGGCTATAAAGGTGGCATTGAGTGTTCAGAAAGTATTGGTTGAGACACATGGATCAAGAGTGGGATTTGTCCATCCATATGACGGATAGATATACTCTGGGCCCTCTCGGTGAAATGTCATCCAATTAGCTTGCAAGCATGTGACTGACTCACAAGGGATCACATATCACGGGAACGAGAAAAGAGTACTTATCAGTAACAAGATTGAACTAGGTATGCAGAGATACCGACGATCATAACCTCGGATAAGTAAACTATCGTCAGACAAAGGGAAATTGGTATCGTATGTAAGTGGTTCATTCGATCGCAAAGTAATCGTAGAAATATGTGGGAGGCATATGAATTTCCAGATTCCTCTATTGGTTATTGTTCGGAGAAGTGTCTCGATCATGTCCGCATAATTCTCGAACCGTAGGGAGACACACCTAAGGATTCGACGTTGTTTAAGTAGTTATAGAATGATGAGAAAGAGACCGAATGTTGTTCGGAGTCTCGGATGGGATCCGGGATATCACGAGGAGATCCGGAATGGTCCGGAGAATAAGATTCATATAAGGAAAGTCCTGTTTCGAAGTTTGGGAATGGTCCCGGTGTTTTCATCAGGAATGTTCTAGAAGGTTCCAGAATGTCCGGCACTCCGAAGGGGAAGGGTACATGAATGTGTTATATCAAGTTGGTATGATTGCATCATGTACTAGGTTTCATCGCTGAACAAAATAAAGGGTTTAATCAAATCCTAGTTTGAAAAAGTCAAACGCCAATTTGAAAGTCAAACGGCTATTTTTGGGAAGTGGAGAGGGAGGTGGAAACCGAGTTGGGGAGGAGTTCCTCCCCTCCACCGCCGGCCCACCTTGAAGCCGAGTTGGGGAGGGACTCCCCTCCCCTTGGCCGGCCCCTCCACCTATAAAAGGAGGGGCAGGGATCCCCTCCTAGACACCCAACACCTCCACCTCTAAACCCTAGCCACCGGCGCCGCCACCTCCTGCTGCCGCCGCCGCCCTAGGGCAAACCGCCGCCGCCTAGCAACCCTAGCCACCGGCCAAGTCTCCTCCTCGGCGTGTCTAAACCCTAGATCATCGAGGGCTCTCTCATAGTCCACCATACTCGCTCCGGCTTAAGGCGAAGCCCTGTGAGATCTCCCCTCTACTTCCGGAACCACACCGTTGTGCTACCGGAATCGCGAGGAGAGTGCTACAACCTTTGCTGCCTGCTGGAACAAGGGAGAGGAAGGTCTTCGTCGAGTACCGAACGTGTGACCGACTGCGGGAGCGCTGTCGGAACGCAGCACCGGAAGGATCGTCTACGCGATCTTGAGATCGGGAAGAGTACGACTACATCACCCACGGGAATCCGCTCTCGTTAAACACTTTGGAATCTTCGAGGGTGAGTTATTCCATCGACTCGTTGCTACAATCTAGTAGATAGATCTTGGCTTGTTTGTTTGTATGCGATAGAAAATTTTTGTTTTCCATGCTACGAAACCCTACAAATAGATCCAAGTGAACTTAGAAATAAAGCTATGCTCCCCGGCAACGGCGCCAGAAAATAGTCTTGATGACCCACAAGTGTAGGGGATCGCAACAGTCTTCGCGGGTAGTATTACCCAATTTATCGATTCGACACAAGGGGAGTCAAAGAATACTTGGAAGCCTTAACAACTGAGTTGTCAATTCAGCTTCACCTGGAAATGGTTTTTGCTCACAAAAGTTTATCAGTAGCAACAGTTTGATAGTAGCAACAACAAAGCAACAGCAACAGTGAAGTAGGAACAATAGTAACAGTAATGGTTACAGTAGGATTCGAGTGCGATAGGCATAGGGATGGATGGACGGGCGTTGCATGGATGAGTCTAAACATGTAACTTCAAGATCTAGGGCATTGCAGATAAATAATAACAAGCATCCAAGTACTAAACAATCCTAGGCATGTGCTCCAAATATTGTCATACGTGCTCGCAATGAGAACTTGCACAACATCTTCTGTCCAGCCAGCCCGTGGCAGCAGGGCCTCTAGGGAACTATTGGAAATTAAGGTGCTCCTTTCAATACAACACCGGAGCAAAGCATTAACACTCCGTGAACACATGTGATCCTCACACCATATCCATTCCCTCCGATCGTCTCAATTATTGTCACTTTGGGGCCTTTGGATCCGGACAATGATATGTGTACACAACTTGCAGATAAGATCACAAACAATACTATAATAATGATTCAATAATAAGTTCAGATCTGAGATCATGGCACTCGGTCCCTAGTGACAAGCATTAAGCACATCAAGTTGCAACAAAGTCAAATAGCACTAATAAAGATACTAGGCACTATGCCCTAACAGATCTTATTCGATTACATGATAGAACTCATCCAATCCCTACCATCCCCAAGCCTACAGCAGGGGATTACTCACTCATGGATGAGGGAAACATCGGTGGTTGATGGAGATGTGTTGGTGATGACGATGGCGATGATCCTCTCCAAATTCCCCGTCCCGGCAGGGTGCCAGAACGGAGTTTTTGGATCCGAATCTTGGTTTTTGGTGGCGTCGGCGGAGCGGAACTCTCTCTGAAAAACTATCGAACCCCCCTCGGTTTTTAGGTCGAAAGGCAACTTATAGGCACAGAGGGAGGCCAAGGGGGTGCCTGCAGTGGCTGCACCCCCCAGGTGCGGCCAGTGGTGGGCCCGCGCCTGGCATGGGTGTGGCCCCCCAGGCCCCTTCTCCATCTCGTCTTCTGGCTCCATGGATCTTCTGGTGAAATATAATTTTTGGCATATTTTCCGGGATTTTTCCTGATAGTTCATTTTCTGCACAAAAACAAGACACCAAGGTAATTCTGCTAAAAATAGCGTCAGCCCATGTTAGTTGTATCCAAATCACATAAGTTTAGAGAAAAAACAATAGCAAAGTGTTCGAGAAAGTAGATACGTTTTGGACGTATCAAAGACATGTCCTCCATACCGAAAAAAGAAAAAAAATAAGCAAACGAATACATCCTATGATAAGCCGAAGCGTCACATAGTTCTTTCAGGGAAAAGAAACATCGTTGGAATCGAGAACAAGACAGTCAGAAGATTATAATAAG
The DNA here is from genome assembly GCA_916181665.1 of Avena sativa. Lineage (NCBI taxonomy): Eukaryota > Viridiplantae > Streptophyta > Magnoliopsida > Poales > Poaceae > Avena > Avena sativa. The sequence goes on along the minus strand of OV702293.1, from coordinate 480,033,013 downwards.
TGTGATGAAATTCCGTCCTTCACAGTGAAAACTGACCCAAGCATTCCGTTAAGTAAAGAAGATGCTCCATGGTTACGTCCGGAGCGATCATAAGGAAGGACATACGCCAAGAAGTTCATGCTCATAGTGTGTACCTCTAGTTCATGTCTGGCTGGTCGGCCTCATATTGTGAACCTAAATGCCATGAGACATGATAGCTCATTTTGTGAAGGATATTTTATGATGTTTGCAATTTTCCAAGTTTAATATTTTTCCTTGTAACTATATTTTTCCTTGTATTTTTTATAAATGTGAAACTTTAATTCGGTTGTTGCTTCACAAACTATATATTTCCCGCCATTTCCCACCGTTTCCCGCCAAGTTATCCGCCCTTTCCCTCTGACCGGATCTTTTAGTCCCGGTTGTAGGTACTAACCGAGACTAAAGATATTTCCCGCCATTTCCCACCGCTTTCCACCAAGTTTTTCCGCCCTTTCCCTCTGACCGGAGCTTTTATTCCCGGTTGTAGGCACTAACCGGGACTAAAGATATTTCCCGCCATTTCCCACCTCTTCCCATCAAGTTTTCCCGCCCTTTCCCTCTATATCTAGGTCGTCCACAGCATGGCTATCCACACAGCCACACATTCGTCTCTCGCAACAATGGATAGTGCATACTGGGCAATTCTGACCATCGAGGAGACCGAGGCGATGTGGGCCTCCAGCTACCCTTGCCCGCCGGGTTGCTTGATGTTTGTGGTCAATGACCTCTGCTTGTAATATTTTGGTCCTTTGCTCAGTTATGAGCTTGCTATAATAATTTTGTGTCGTAGGGTCACTGCTGTGTTACCGATTCTTCACTGGATATCCTCGAGCTCAAGGTTAAGCTTAAGCTTATGTCAGACGGAGGTCTGGGATTTGTTTAGCCCTGATTCCGAGGGTGTCACAGTTACCCACTGAATTGTTGAGCTCTCACTTGTGGGATTATACTCTGAATTAGGGTAATGATATGATTATAGCGATACCATAATTATGTGGATAAATATAGGCTTGGTGATGATTCCTAGTTAAAGTCTAGGAAGATGATCTTATAGGTTTATTTATGCAATCTAAATAATGGATCTTCTTGATTTAGAATCTATCTTGGTGATACCATCTTAATAATGGTACACAAGTTTAGGTTCTACTACTGGCTTGATTCTATTGATGCTTAGTTTTGGATTTGAATCAAAATTAAGTTGGAATCTTCTTCTTAAACATTTCTGCCTATGATGTTGGTATGAGGCATAGGAACTAGTTTCTTATCTTGTTGTCCCTAATAGAAATGTTCCGGTATTATCTTTAGTTACTGGATCTTGAATCCTGTTGGCTAAGATGGTTGAGGTACTCATGGTTTATATTGATTTATATGATTTATGAATTCTGAGGTGCTACTCCACTAGGACAAGTGTCCAGAATTCATAAGCTATGCTATGTACATGTTGGAATATATGATTTGGTTATGAACATGGGAGGATATGGACATGGGAGGAAACTCTATCGTATTCTTCTCTCATGACGGCCATGGCACCGATGACGACTACTACTTGAAGAAATTGTCGTTCCGCTGCAGCCTGTACGATGTCAAGACACGGCAGTCGCAGCCACTGTTGGCTGCAAACATCGGTACAACCACTCAAGGGCTTACAACCGATGCGGTTGTTCCCTCCAAGTCAGGCATGAGTTTGGTGGTACTACCACCATAATATGCAAATGCAAGACATCATACGTGCTAGTGCGAAATCAGTGCAAAGATTGGGTTATTCCCTTTCCAAAGATTAAACTTAAGAGTGAGAGAATATATATCTAGCATATATTTATTACAGTAGATTTATATGTGATGCTTCTGAAATAATAAGGTTTGTGTTGTGTTGCCAGTTTATTTTATCGAAGTGATCGAATTAACCAAAACTGTGATGAACGCATGAGGGGTGCCACTACAGGAAACAGGCTAGACGCCGACGGCCAGACCTCCTCGGCGTAGCCACTGATTGCCGTCGGCATAGGCTACGCCGACGGCTGCTATCGGCGTATGACCGTCGTCGTACAACCCCGTAGGCGTAGCCCGTTTGCCCATAGGCGTAGAGGATACCGTCGGCGTAAAGAATGTGGGGGCCCACATCACACAGTTGACAGCCGTTTGCCCTGTCGGCAGCTACGCCGACGGCCTAGAGGATTTGGCTAGAGCTACGCCGACGACAATGCCGCCGGCCTATCTTTTTTCAATTTTTTTTCAATTTTTTTTCAATTTTTTCCAATTTTTTTGTTTTTGTTTTGAATTATTAATCTCACAAGCATTTTTTAATTATTTGACTCGTTAATCTTATAAGCATTTTTTAACTCTAAGTATAATTAATCTCCGGTTAAATTATAGTAATGGTCAAACTTCCCCATCGGTCACCCATCTTAGCACTATTTCAGCTCCAGGACGCTTAACTTCTCTGTTCCTTTCAGATAAGCTTTCAATCAGAAAATTAGACCTTACTGATAATATTACCATAACAATCCTATTAACCCTTGGACGATGGTATCACACGCCTTTATTTTTAAAATTTCAAATATTTATTTAAATAAACAACAATGAATAAGTAATAATAATTTTAAATTCAAATTAAAATAAAACAAATTTTATTTATTTTGCCATTTTCCATTTAATATTGAATAATTCACAACTATAAATTCGTAAATCGTAATTCGACAAATAATATATCCAAATCGATCAGAAAAATGAGAGGATTCCAAATATGACATCCCTATCATATATTTAATTATGTATCATATCTTGTTAACACTAGAACAACCGAAACTATGTTAGGATTCATGAAACACCATTTTTTACACTTGAAAAAATGGCTTATTGGTGCGCCGAAAAAGAAAACTTGAAGTGGATCTCTAATGAAATATAATGTTGTGAGCCTAAAAATTAGTTTTACGAAAAATCATGAGCATCAGATAATGTACATGTAGTTCAAATCGAACCCACTTTCTACCGATTCGGCAGGAATTTGACTTTTTCACGAGGGGTGGACGGAAAGGTTTGAGATACCCAGGTTGGGAAATTATCCATTCAATATGGTCTAGTATTTTTGAAAAATTTGGTATTATTATTTTGAAACTTTCATTTGGTGGTTGCTTAACAAAACACCCTTTTTTGCACTCGGAAAATAAAAAATGGCTTTTCAGTGCGATAAAAAAAATGAAAACTTCCTCCTAAAACATTGTTCGCCATCCCATGATACACATGCGTGCACAATATGGGCACATTATCGCAAACTATACCGCGATTCTAGCAAGAACATTGGCCATTTAACCTGAAATCGCGAAAACCTCGATTGAGATAGGTCTTTTTGAGTAGTTTTTTTAGACACGATGAATATACCAAGTTTGGTATTTTTTCCATGCAACTATGTCACATAATATGACACTAGCGAATATTTTGCATTGTTTCGATCGTTTTTGAATTTTTTATGCCCATTTCAAACTATCGTCAAACTTTCTAAATCGAGGGGCATGAAGATTCTTAGCTCGGGGCTGAGCCTCACTAAACTTGCATTCGATCTCTGATGAAATAGCATATTGTGAACCTAAAAATGATTTTTTCAAAAAATCATGAGCATCATATCATGTACCTATTGTTCAAATCTAACTCATTTCCTACCGGTTCGGCAGGAATTTGTCTTTTTCATGAGGGATGGATGGAAAGGTTTGAGATATCCAGGTTGGGAAATTGTCCATTCAATATGGTCTAGTATTTTTGAAAAATGTGATATTATCATTTTGAAACTTTCATTTGGTGGTAGCTTCACAAAACACCCCGTTTTTTGCACTCGGAAAATAAAAATGGCTTTTCGGTGCGACGAAAAGGAAAACTTCCTCCTACAACATTGTTCACCGTCCCATGATACACATGCGTGCACAATATGGGCACATTATCGCAAACTATACCGTGATTGTAGCAATAGCATTGGTCATTTAACCTGAAATCTAGAAAACCTCGATTGAGATAGGTCATTTTGTGAAGGTTTTTTTGAGACACGATGAATATACCAAGTTTGGTATTTTTCCATGCAACTACGTCACATAATATGACACCATGCGAAGGTTTTGCATTGTTTCGATTGTTTTTGAATTTTTTATGCCCATTTCAAACTATCGTCAAACTTTCTAAATCGAGGGGCATGAAGATTCTTAGCTCGGGGCTGAGCCTCAATAAACTTGCATTAGATCTCTGATGAAATAGCATATTGTGAATATAAAAATGATTTTTGCAAAAAATCATGAGCATCATATCATGTACTTGTAGTTCAAATCTAACTCATTTCCTACCGATTCGATAGGAATTTATCTTTTTCACGAGAGGTGGACGGAAAGGTTTGAGATACCCAGGTTGGGAAATTGTCCATTCAATATGGTCTAGTATTTTTGAAAAATGTGGTATTATCATTTTGAAACTTATTATTTGGTGGTTGCTTCATAAAACACCCCGTTTTTTGCTCTCGGAAAATTAAAAATATGTTATACAAAAGTATTTGTATATTTTATGTATTTTTGAATACAAATATATAATATTTGAGTTTATATAGATAGATCTTATTTTTGTGCAAATTTTGATATAGTATATGTATTTTTCTGAATTTAAACGATTTAGTTATGATTTTTCTGAGATTAATGTGGCAAAAAAGAAAAATAGCTACGCCGACGGCTTTGCCATCGGCATAGGTGTGAAACCTTTGCTGTCGGCGTAGACTTGACGCCATTGCTCTGCCGTTAGCCTTATAGGCTATGCCGACGGTCCTGTTTACGCCGACGGTGCCATCGGCCTATTTATCCTACGCCGATGGCTAAACTAGGCCGACGGCCCATGAAGCTACTCCGGCGGCCCATGAAGCTACGCCGGCGGCCCTGACATTTTGTCGTCAGCGTATAAAAAGGTCGTCGGCCTATCTAGTTATTCCAGTAATGTGCCAATGTTATTGCCGGTCCCCAGGAATCTTTGACCACTACAGGAAATTTATTCTTTGCCGTGTAACATATAATGCACGGCAAAGGCCCAAAACGCCACGGCAAAGGCTTTTCCGTGAGAAATTACACGGCAAAGACCGCACGACAAAGATAAGGCCGGCAAAGAGTTCTTTGCCGTGCACCATACACGGAAAATCTTTTGCCGTGTGCTTGCCACCCCCGGACGGCACACAAAAGGTACTTGACGACGCCACCGCCGACGACGCCGTGATGGTGGGTCCCGTGAACCTTTGCCGTGCGCTTCCAGCGATGGAACCCACCACAGCTTTGCCGTGCACCGCGAAAGGCACATATTTTGCCGTGATTTCACATTTGCCATGTGTTCTTAATCTGCCGTGTTTCTACCTTTGCCGTGTGTTTTATGGCAAAGTCTTTGCCGTGTGGTATGGCACGGCAAATACCACTTTGAGCAGCCAGTCTGCCTGCCTTTGCCGTGCGTCTCTATGTCGTGTGCCTTTGGGCGGAATATTTGCCGTGTGTTCTTGCACGACAAAGTGACTCCATTTGTCCCAAATACTCCAGGTGCACAGTATGGCGACATGTGGCATCTTTGCCGTGCGCTTATGCACGGAAAAGGATAATTAGCTTTTTTCCGTGCGTTTGTACACGACAAAGGCCTAATGAATTTTTTTTGTTTGTTTTCATTTCATTCCTTCAATTCAAATATAAAATATAGCCATAAACATGCTCATGACCATAGATAGATCACAGATATGTTCTTAATAATCACATACAAGCTCAATGACCACAAGTGTGTCCATAATAGTCACATACAAGCTCCATAGCCATAAATATGTTTATAATAGTCACATACAAGCTCCATAACCACAAATATGTCCATAATAGTCGAATACAAGGTCCATAACCACAAATATATTCATAATAGTTAAATAGAAGATCCATGACCACAAATATATCTATAATAGTGACATAAGCTCCATGACCACAAATATGTCCATAATAGTGACATAAGCTCCATGACCACAAATATGTCCATAATAGTCACATACAAGCTCCATGACCACAAATATGTCCATAATAGTCACATACAAGCTCCAACACTAGAAATAAGATCATACACAATCTCCATGACCACAAATAGTGCATAACAAGTGCATACGATTTCATAATACAACTCCACATGTCAACACATCACCGGAGATCGACAAGTTCATTCTTCATGGACATCCTACAAGTGATTCACAAGTAAATTTTGACATAGGATAGAATATAGCAAGTAAATTTTGACAAGTCATTTGGTAAGAATAATCACAATTCATATAGCAAGAATAATGACATGAGATTCACACAAGTCCTAAGTTGGGAGTGATTCTACAAGTCATATGGTAAGAATTTCACAATTTTGACAAGTCATATTTTCTACAAGTCCTATGTCCTATGTCGGGAGTGATTCTACGATGTGAAATTCTACTAGTCACTAGAACGAGAGTACAAACCTAAAAGAGTGAGCGATGGAGCGGGTTGTCAGGTCGTTGTCCCCCTGTAGGAGACGTCTGCATGGTCTCCTCCTGAGACGGTTGTCGCCCAAACTCCATATTGTTGGATCCACCCGAGGCATGTAGCCACAAGACAGAAAATATGAGCCATAGTCAATATGCACTACATATGTGGTATTTTGAGATTGGCACCTAATACACAAGACAACTTACCCATGTGTTGATGTCAAAAGGAGGTGGATCAACCGTAGGAAGAGTGGCGCCACTCGGCAGCAACGTCTACAAATCAAGCATGTGCGGGTAAAGTGTATGGAACTAGAATTCGTCTTAGGTCCTATGAGCAAGAACTTACCGCTATCTGGGACTCGCAGGCTGCCATCTTCTGTGCAAACCACGCCATCATCTGACTCTGCTGAGCAATGATAGTCTAAGCCTACTCCCTCTGTCTCCTCTCGTTCTCCAAGTCCTCCTACGTTGTGTCATTGGAAGGTCATGGATATTACAAATGGAAAACATGGAATGAAATGTGGATGACCAAAGAAGAAGTGAATACCCGAATCTTATCGATGGATCTAGACGACACTGTCAGGCGGGACTGTATGGAAGACGAAGAGATTGAGTTGTCACGCCTAATCTCTCTCATAGACCGGACGGTCTTAGGATCGACGGCGCTGTCACACATCCACAAGCGGCCATTCTTCCGGCCGCCTCCCGCACACATGGCAACCTCAGGGTCGAAGGGCTCGGTATCGGGGTTCGTGCCGGGATGTGTTGTGGCAAAGAACTTCCGGTACTCCGTGTCCTTGAGCTCGGCGTTCGGGCTTACCCACATAAGCGTCCCATCCTCCTTGTTCTTCTTCTTATGAAACTTACTCCAGACCGTGAATATCGAGGGCTCCGCGCCTAGCTCTTTTGCCTGCAAGAGTGACCACGAAGATACATCAAGAGGGACGCATTTGCGGCATAAGAAACAACATGATGAGCAAGGTTAAGAGAAGGATTTTTCTCATCGCGTTCTGTATGCAGACGGCCATGGGTAAGCTGCCTTACGTGTGTGATCCACCTCCCATCTCGGCTCTCTTTAGCTTTCCTTCTTCGTTCCTCCTCTTGAACTCGGCGCTTGTCCACCAATGGACAATAGCCCGGTAGACTCCCGGTCTGGCGTGACCTATGAACGGAGGAGGTACCTGCATACACAAAATACACATATTAGTAAAAGCCGTACGGAGTAGGGCACCGCATAGACAAAATACATATATTACCTGCAAGTACTGCCATGGCTCCATAAAGATATTTCGGGATTGAGACTTGTTCTGCATTGGGAGTTTACGCTTCTCGGCATACCATCTTCGAACGCAACCCACACGTGCCTCGTGCATAGTGTCAGTAACTTGCTTTACAGCCGCCCTGCGAGACTGGGCAATGCACTCATCGCGGTTACAATCCGGGTCCATCTGAAAGTAAGTCTACATGCATGATAGACATAGATTAAAAGTGGCAGAAAGGCGTTAGTTCAACTATTTTCAACCTCAAGGTTATCGAATGGTTAGTAGTCGAAGAAACTTACCCAGAACTCCGTGAGGACCCTCGCTTGGCAGTTCGCGAGGAACTTGTGCTTCGTGCCCAAGGGATCTTTTGCTCGCTTGTATTGCCTCCAAGACGAAACTATCACCCAACGACCATTGGACATTTTTACAGCTCCAGGGTAGTACTTCTTGATGATGCATCCAAGGATGCTCGAGTATGTGCGCACATACCTCCCACCCTTATACACAAACGAACTGCACAGCGAGAAGCCAAAAAGGGTATTAACAAAAGGTGATAAAAGTTCATTACTACAATATCAAAATCTAAAAAGTTGTAAAAAATTTTGAGTGCTCACCTTTTTCCTCTCGGTGTGAGCTCAACAATCCCACCTTTTTTCACCCGAGTTTCCATACTAGGTAGTTCCTCCTGTCCTCGCATGTACGGCTCCCTCGTCCCAGGCTCCTGAGGCATCCCTGTGTACTCTGGCTCAACGTACTCGTCTGGTTCCTCCCACACCCTCGCCTCCCCCTCCTTGTCCTCCAAGTCAAAAACAGGCAACTCCTCCTCCTCCTCCTCCTCTCCCTCCTCGGATTCCTCACCTTCCTCGTACTCCCCCTCCTCGTACTCCCTCTCACAGTCCTCCTCCTCCTCCTCACAGTCCTCCTCCTCCTCATCCTCATCCTCCACCTCGTCAGCAGGTGGGGGAGAAGGACTAGGTGCTCGTCTACCCTTCCCCCTCATAATGGGTGGAGGACTAGGTGCCCGTCTACTCTTCCTCCTCATAGTGGGTGGAGGACTAGGCTTCGAGAGAAGGCTCGACACAGCCCTAACTTTCTTCGCAGCCTTCTTCGCTAAGCTTGCTACTCCTCGTCCCCCTCCTCCTCCTGGCATGTTTGAATCACCTGCATTCACAACAAAAAGTATCTATAAGATAGAGTTCTTAGAATAATTAGAATACAACATAGCATAGAGTAGTAAAGTAGAAAGTAATATATTAGAAAGTAATGATATAGATGAAAGAAGAAATTACACGGCAAATAACTAAAATACATAGAGTTCTTCCAAGACCATAGCATAGAGTTCTTACAATGCAACTAATTAAAATACATAGAGTTCTTAGAATAGGCTAGTTTTACATATCACTGTTACATAGAGGACTATGAATTTTAGAAGCCTGTTTCTTGATCATCGCGAACAATCAATGGGCCAGAAGCTTCATCATCGCTATCCCGCTCCCCCCAATAATCAGGTATGTAACCTAGAGGCGGTTCCGTTGACTCATCGGTGTTAAGGCCTGCTTGGAACCGGTCAAGCAAAGTCAAGTCTTGTGCGTTCTCAACCTCCTCGACCACATCATGTGCATCATATTCATCCTCAACATCATGCGCACTGTCTTCTTCCTGTATGACCATATCATCATCAGTCGGCAAGTTGATAGTGAAATTCCCTAGCAGCCCTTCTTCCTGGAAAAAGTCGCCATCATATGTCGAGGGGTCAAGGCGACGATAATCTTCTTCGACTGGCTTAGGCGGCCTGTTGTGCGTCGGCACCGTGATCACAACATCCCAGCCCTGCAGATGTTTGTTGGGGTTCTTGCATGGGTATGGGAGATAGAATACTTGAAAGGCCTGAGTAGCCAAAATATATACATCATCCCTCGAGTAAACAGAGCTTCTCTCAACTTCGACCAAGCCAATTTCAGGTTTCCGTCTAACCCGATGCGGGTCAAACTAGTGACACTGGAATACAACAGGATCTAGCCCTTTGCCAAAACCATAAGGCAACTCGTATATCGCCTCAACTCTACCATAGTACTGGAGCTTATCTGAGCCTTCACACACGACCCCGCTGTTTGTTGTCTTCCGGTTGGACCAGCGTTGTGTGTACTCATGGGTATGGAAGCGATACCCATTTACGTCATAAGCATCGAATGCATTGACAGGTGAGCTAAAGCCCTTGGCGATTTTTCTCAAGTCAGGATTCATCTCGCTGTCAGTTCGTGCCTACATGTTCGGTAGGAGAAGTTTAGTAGGAGAAGTGGTCGAATAATGTATGCACCACGAGAAAAGTTATATAGAAAGGTACCAAATTCGAGAACCAATTAATGAAACCGTAATCACCACCCTTTCAAAGAGATCATGATCTTCTTGGGCCGTACGACTCCTGCTTAGCTTCCAATATTTTTGATTGAATCGTCTGTGGCAATGAAAAAAGGGAATGTTAGCCACAAACTAACGAGTGAATGTTTGTGAAAAAACTAAGTGGTGAGCACTTACTCGATGTACGGTTTCACTTCATTCATGCTTTTCAAGACATACGAGTGGATTAAGCCCCATACGGGATTCGTTATCTTGTGCCTCTTCATGCCGCTTGATTTGCCACCTAACCCTACGAAGATGCCAAGCTTGGGTACATCTTCATGGTTGGCAGCATTGTAACGAAGGATTGGATTGTGGCGAGTGGGAATGTTTTCATCATAGTACTTTGTCGTAAAGTTTGACACCTCCTTGTTAAGGGTTGCCTCGGCTATGGATGCTTCGATCTTGCATTTATTGCCACAGTCCTCACGAAGCTTCTTTGTTTTTCTCTCGGGTGGATACTGCCAACGGGTCATAACATTGGCCCCCAGTAACGCCTCTCGAGGGAGATGCAAGATCATATGTTGCATCGGATTAAAAAACCCTGGCGGGAGGAGCATCTCTAGCTTGCAAAGGAGCACAGGTGCCTGTTTATCTAGCTTCTCGACCACTTTACGGTCTAACTCCTTAGCACAAAGCTGGCGAAAGAAAAAGCTCAACTCCGCCAACACTTCCCAAGTCTCGTCGTCGACATAGCCTCGAATCATGATCGGCATTATCCGCTGAAGCCACACATGATAGTCATGACTCTTGATCCCATGCACCCGCAACGTCGCCAGGTTTGCTCCCCTCATCCAGTTAGCTGCATACCCATCAGGGAAGTACAAGCACTCGATGATCCACTAGAATATTTCCTTCCTTTCTTTCCTTGAAGGGCAGAACGGGGCCTTTCGCTTAGTCCACCTAGGGCCATTGACTCCGGGAGGCTGTATGTCCAAATCTGGCCTATCGCACCATATTTGTTGATCGAGTCTAGCCTTAATGTTATCCTTCGTTTTCTCGGTGTCCATGATTGTGCTCCAAAGGGACTCGCCGATATTCTTTTCGGTGTGCATTACATCAATGTTATGCGGAAGCTCGAGGTCTTCAAAGTAAGGAAGCTTCCATAAGCATGGAATGTGGGTCCACTGGTGTGTCTCCCCGTATCCCACGAAACCTTTCCCATCAGGGTTTGGCACGAGAGCCTCTAACTCAGCCTTGGTATCCTTGCCGGTCGGCAGATGTGGAGGTGGAGTATGGACAACAACGCCTTTCGTGAAGTTCTTTTTGTCCCTCCTCAATTTATGATTAGGTGGAAGGAACTTTCGACTCTCATCAAAGCAGGAATACTTTCCCCCGTTACTCAGCCAGAAGAAAGTCACTGCCTGCCTACACACTGGGCAAGGCCATTTGCCATGTGTACACCAGCCGCAGAACAACGCACGTGCCGGTAGGTCATGTAGAGATGTGTGATACCAGACATACATATCGAAGTGCTTCTTTGTCGTGGCATCATATGTTCGCACCCCATGACCGCTCCACCCAACAACCAAGTCATCCACTAGCGGCTCCAGGTACACGTTCATGTTCTTCCCTGGGTATTTCGGCCCTGGTATTATCATCGACACAAACATGTTCTCGGATCTCATGACAACACCGGGAGGGAGGTTCAGGGGAATGACAAACACAGGCCAACAACTGTATGTTGCAGCTGACATACCATAAGGATTGAACCCATCAGTTGATATCGCAACTGCTACGCTCCTTGAGTTGCCTGCTTTCTCTGGATATTTCTTGGCAAAGTTTTGCCACTCTTGACCGTCCGACGGATGTATCATCTTGTCTGTGTATCGTTTACCCTCAACGAGCCATCGCATCTGTTGGGCAGATTCCTCCGTCATGAAAAGTCGTTGGAGGCTCGTCAGGAATGGAAGATAACGGAGGATATTTTGGGGAATCCTAGTCTATCTCTTCTGTCCATCACCGGTGTCAACCTCGAAGTACCTCGAGGAATTGAAATGGATGCAATACTTTCCTTCAGCATGTTCATTTCTAAATAGCATGCATCCCTTTGGACAAGCGTCTATCTTCTGATATGTCATCTTAAGTGAGCGGAGGATTTTTGTCGACTCGTAAAAGCTCTTTGTCAAGATGTGCCCTTTTGGCAGGAGGCTACCAATGACAACCAGAAGATCATCGAACCGATCTCTAGATAAGTTACTCTGGCACTTGAAGGACATTAGGCGAGCCACGGCATCCAACTGGGTAACCTCTGTATATGGATGAATGGGTTTCTGCGCAGCAAACATAGCCTCGAAGAACTTTTGTGTGCTCTCCTCCGGCTCCTCACTTGTCTCCGCCTGCTGTGGTGTCACCACCTCCTCGGCATTAGGGTTTTCAGGCGCATTTGCATCAAGGAAGTCATCAAAGCACTTGTCAAACCCAACACCAAATCCTCCCGCTGACTGGCTCTGCTGCGACTGCTTTCGAGCACGCTTTGGCATTTTTGCTGGTTGCTCGCCATGGCAAATCCACCGATCGTAATTCGGCGTGAACCCGAATTTGATCAGGTCTAAACTCATTTCAGCCTTCGATTTTCGTTTCAAATTGCGGCATCGCGCGCAGGGGCACAACACTTTTGCGGGTTTGATAGGGTCGGCAAACACACTGTCCACAAACTGCTCGGTCTTTTCTTTCCACTCATCAGTAAATACCCCGTGACAGGTCCAGCCCTCATACATCCACAAACGATCCGGATCCATCCTCTAACCAGTACAAAAATAGACATAGAATGTGTTTCAATTAAACATGTCATTACATCCGGTATTAGTTTGATTAATTTTAACAAATACAGGTTTTACGAGTTGCACCCACACCTATCTCTCTAATAGGTAAAGATAGGTCCTAATCCCACCCGAGGATGTGCAGATTGGGTACATTCTCCATGCTTTACCCCGCCCGAGACAGAATTTTGGCAGCACCTCCCCGCTGTTCTCCCGATACACGTCTCAGCCAAAAGCCGAGAGGATGTGCATCCAGAGAACAACAGGGAGGTGACGCCGAAATCCTGTCTCGGAACGGAGCAGAGCATGAAAAACGTACCCAATCTACACATCCTCCGGCTGTCCAAAATGCGTGGACAATCCGAAAGAGTTACGACCATAAATATGCAATTTAATGCATATTTACTCGCGCAACCCTTCCGAACGGGAGACGCCTAGGTAACGCGACTGACTTGGTGATCTAGACACAAAAATAAAACCTAGGTACATGTAAACATGGGCGCGAGATTTATACCCCTCGTAGCGTGCTCGACCGTCAAAGAAGATCTGGGACACTACTTCAAGAAGCCCTACGACGACGGTCCCCGGTGTCCACCTCCAAACATAGCCTGCACATGTGAGAAATTTGACTAGAATAGTAGCAGCATATATTTGACTAGAATAGTAGCAGCATATATTTCTGTAACAGCATATAAATTTGACTAGATCTGTAGAGCAACAGCTTCACATCTCCAATGCAGCGTAGCATGTGAATTAGATGTTCCCTTGTAGTCAGTTTTTTTGTGGTGTTTGTCAGGCACTGACGAAGGTGATAGTTGGAGGAAAACAACCGGGTTCAGTTCCGTCACTCTCCTCCCGGTCTCTCTCAATTCATTCACAAAAGCGAGATCGGCGAGACAAGGCAGAGCAAAGCCATATCGTGGTGGCCATGGACAGTGGCGATTCTAGAACGAAATTGGAGGGTGGGCTCGAGATAAAACATCACTCAACTATAATGACTTAAACAAAGCAATATGATTTTGTGCACTCAAATTCTTATGACAATGATGGAAAATATAAAATAAACAAGAAAAATAAGAAACACAATAAGATACCTTGCCAGGTCGCTCATAGTTGGAACAGTTGTGCTGACATCGGTACGAAGGATTACTTGACTTCGGTGTACAATAACGACGCAAATCAGTTGTGCTTCCTTTTCTTTTTTTTCCTACCTATCGTGAATGCATGTACTAATAACAGGACTCCAGGAGAAGCTCCAGTTGATTGCTAACTAACTAGAGCCTATATATTTGATAACTTTTTCGCAAAATTTGAGGTGAGGCTCAAGCCTAATGAAGCCTCACCGGCAAAATCGCCCCTGGCCATGGATCCAACCACATTAACATACAGAGAAGAGACGGGGTCGAAGGATTACCTGGACGGACGGACGGACGGCGAGGCGCAGAGGGGAGGGACGGCGAGGCGCAGAGGGGAGGGCGAGGCCGCCCGCGCAGGCGGCCAGAGGGCGAGGGGCAGGCGGCCGGAGGGAGGGGAGGGCGAGGCGCAGGTGGCCGGGGAGGCGGCGCGTGCGTCATGGGTCATCGGGAGCCGGAGCCGGAGCGGCGAGGAGGCGGCGGGTCGTCGTGGGTCGTGGGTCGTGGGTCGTCGGCGGAGCGGCGAGGAGACGGAGGTAGGAGGAGGCGTGCGTCGTGGGTCGTCGTGTGGCGGGGAGCCGGAGCGGCCAAGCGGAGCGGCGAGGAGGCGGCGAGCTGGACAAGCGGCAGGAGCGGTGGCGCGTGAGAAATGAGGCGTGTGTGTGTGGATCGGTTTGGTCAGGGGAAAGGATAAGGTTTTTTTTTAGCCCCAAAGAATTCTTTGCCGTGCGCGCAACGTTTCATGACTGCACGGCAAAGGCGCCCTTCGCCGTGAGCCTCACAAGGCAAATAACTCTTTACCGTGCACACCACGGCACACAATTTTGACCTCTACGTACATCCATGAAAAATCAGTTTTAATTTTAAATTTTAAATTATTTATTTTTATTAATATTACTCCCTCCAACCCATATTAGTTTTCGATGGAGAATGACCCCGGGACCTCGTGCGGAGAAAGCTAGGGGGTAGACCTTCCCGGGGCCCGCACATGGCTGTTTTCGATGGAGAATGACCCCGGAACCCCGCGAACCCACCCAAACTTTCATGTGGTGCGGTGCTAGAAAACATGCATGTAGACCTAGGATACATGTAAAAGTATTGTAGAAGTCCCATATATGCAAGACATATCTCCCCGGTGTGAGGTTCTTCACATTCAGTCGATAACACTTAGTAGATTCCTCGACCTATAGGGGGAATATCCCGCTGTGGGTATACCGGGGGCTAGAATGTGCCACAGGGTACCAAAGTTGGTTTTCCTTGTATCTATGTCCTAAACAAACCTTAACCAACAAAAAAGTACATTGGTGGAACCTCGTGCGGAGAAAGCTAGGGGTAGACCTTCCCGGGGCCTGCAGATGGCTGTTTTCGGTGGAGAATGACCCCGGAACCCCGGGAACCCACCCAAACTTTCATGTGGTGCTAGTAAACATGCATGTAGACCTAGGATACATGTAAATGTGTTGTAGAAGTCCCATATATGCAAGACATATCTCCCCGGTGTGAGGTTCTTCACATTCAGGTGATAACACTTAGCAGATTCCTCGACCTATAGGGGGAAATGTCCCGTTGCGGGTATACCGGGGGCTAGATTGTGCCACAGGGTACCAACGTTGGTTTTCTTTGTATCTATGTCCTAAACAAACCTTAACCAACAAAAAAGTACATTGGTGGAACCTCGTGCGGAGAAAGCTAGGGGGTAGACCTTCCCGGGGCCCTCACATGGCTGTTTTCGATGGAGAATGACCCCCAGAACCCTGGGAACCCAGCCAAACTTTCATGCGGTGCTAGGAAACATGCATGTAGACCTAGGATACATGTAAAAGTGTTGTAGAAATCCCATATAGGCAAGACATATCTCCCCGGTGTGAGGTTCTTCACATTCAGGCGATAACACTTAGCAGATTCCTCGATTTATAGGGGGAAATTCCCACTGCGGGTATACCGGGGCCTAGAATGCGCCACAGGGTACCAAAGTTGGTTTTCCTTGTATCTATGGACTAAAAAAACCTTAACCAACAAAAAAGTACATTGGTGGAACCTCGTGTGGAGAAAGCTAGGGGGTAGACCTTCCCAGGGCCCGCAGACGGGTGTTTTCGATGGAGAATGACCCCCGGAGCCGACCCAAACTTTCATGTAGTGCTAGGAAACATGCATGCAGACCTAGGATACATGTAAAAGTGTTGTATAAGTCCCATATATGCAAGACATATCTCCCCGGTGTGAGGTTCTTCACATTCAGGCGATAATACTTAGTAGATTCCTCGACCTATAGGGGAAATGTCCCGTTGCGGGTATACCGGGGCCTAGAATGCGCCACAGGGTACCAAAGTTGGTTTTCCTTGTATATATGGACTAAACAAACCTTAACCAACTAAAAAGTACGTTGGTGGAACCTCGTGCGGAGAAAGCTAGGGGTAGACCTTCCCGGGGCCTGCACATGGCTGTTTTCGATGGAGAATGACCTCGGAACCCCGGGAACCCACCCAAACTTTCATGTGGTGCTAGTAAACATGCATGTAGACCTAGGATACATGTAAATGTGTTGTAGAAGTCCCATATATGCAAGACATATCTCCCCGGTGTGAGGTTCTTCACATTCAGGTGATAACACTTAGCAGATTCCTCGACCTATAGGGGGAAATGTCCCGTTACGGGTATACCGGGGGCTAGAATGTGCCACAGGGTACCAAAGTTGGTTTTACTTGTATCTATGTCCTAAAAAAACCTTATCCAACAAAAAAGTACATTGGTGGAACCTCGTGCGGAGAAAGCTAGGGGGTAGACCTTCCCGGGGCCCGCACATGGCTGTTTTCGATGGAGAATGGCCCCGGAACCCCGGGAACCCACCCAAACGTTCATGTGGTGCGGTGCTAGAAAACATGCATGTAGACCTAGGATACATGTAAAAGTGTTGTAGAGCTCCCATATATGCAAGACATATCTCCCCGGTGTGAGGTTCTTCACATTCAGTCGATAACACTTAGTAGATTCCTCGACCTATAGGGGGAATATCCCGCTGTGGGTATACCGGGGGCTAGAATGTGCCACAGGGTACCAAAGTTGGTTTCCCTTGTATCTATGTCCTAAAAAAATCTTAACCAACAAAAAAGTACATTGGTGGAACCTCGTGCGGAGAAAGCTAGGGGTAGACCTTCCCGGGGCCTGCACATGGCTGTTTTCGATGGAGAATGACCCCGGAACCCCGGGAACCCACCCAAACTTTCATGTGGTGCGGTGCTAGTAAACATGCATGTAGACCTAGGATACATGTAAAAGTGTTGTAGAAGTCCCATATATGCAAGACATATCTCCCCGGTGTGAGGTTCTTCACATTCAGTCGATAACACTTAGCAGATTCCTCGACCTATAGGGGGAATATCCCGCTGTGGGTATACCGGGGGCTAGAATGTGCCACAGGGTACCAAAGTTGGTTTTCCTTGTATCTATGTCCTAAACAAACCTTAACCAACAAAAAAGTACATTGGTGGAACCTCGTGCGGAGAAAGCTAGGGGTAGACCTTCCTGGGACTGCACATGGCTGTTTTTTATGGAGAATGACCCCGGAACCCCGGGAACCCACCCAAACTTTCATGTGGTGCTAGTAAACATGCATGTAGACCTAGGATACATGTAAATGTGTTGTATAAGTCCCATATATGCAAGACATATCTCCCCGGTGTGAGGTTCTTCACATTCAGGTGATAACACTTAGCAGATTCCTCGACCTATAGGGGGAAATGTCCCGTTGCGGGTATACCGGGGGCTAGAATGTGCCCCAGGGTACCAAAGTTGGTTTTCCTTGTATCTATGTCCTAAACAAACCTTAACCAACAAAAAAGTACATTGGTGGAACCTCGTGCGGAGAAAGCTAGGGCGTAGACCTTCCCGGGGCCCTCACATGGCTGTTTTCGATGGAGAATGACCCCAGAACCCCGGGAACCCAGCCAAACTTTCATGCGGTGCTAGGAAACATGCATGTAGACCTAGGATACATGTAAAAGTGTTGTAGAAGTCCCATATATGCAATACATATCTCCCCGATGTGAGGTTCTTCACATTCAGGCGATAACATTTAGCAGATTCCTCGATTTATAGGGGGAAATGTCCCACTGCGGGTATACCGGGGCCTAGAATGCGCCACAGGGTACGAAAGTTGGTTTTCCTTGTATCTATGGACTAAACAAACCTTAACCAACAAAAAAGTAAATTGGTGGAACCTCGTGTGGAGAAAGCTAGGGGGTAGACCTTCCCAGGGCCCGCAGACGGGTGTTTTCAATGGAGAATGACCCCCGGAGCCCACCCAAACTTTCATGTAGTGCTAGGAAACATGCATGCAGACCTAGGATACATGTAAAAGTGTTGTATAAGTCCCATATATGCAAGACATATCTCCCCGGTGTGAGGTTCTTCACATTCAGGCGATAATACTTAGTAGATTCCTCGACCTATAGGGGAAATGTCCCGCTGCGGGTATACCGGGGCCTAGAATGCGCCACAGGGTACCAAAGTTGATTTTCCTTGTATCTATGGACTAAACAAACCTTAACCAACAAAAAAGTACATTGGTGGAACCTCGTGTGGAGAAAGCTAGGGGGTAGACCTTCCCAGGGCCCGCAGACGGGTGTTTTCGATGGAGAATGACCCCCGGAGCCCACCCAAACTTTCATGTAGTGCTAGGAAACATGCATGCAGACCTAGGATACATGTAAAAGTGTTGTATAAGTCCCATATATGCAAGACATGTCTCCCCGGTGTGAGGTTCTTCACATTCAGGCGATAATACTTAGTAGATTCCTCGACCTATAGGGGAAATGTCCCGTTGCGGGTATACCGAGGGCTAGAATGTGCCACAGGGTACCAAAGTTGGTTTTCCTTGTATATATGTCTTAAACAAACCTTAACCAATAAAAAAGTACATTGGTGGAACCTCGTGCGGAGAAAGCTAGGGGTAGACCTTCCCGGGGCTCGCAGATGGTTGTTTTCGATGGAGAATGACCCTCGGGGCCCACCCAAACTTTCATGTGGTGCTAGAAAACATACATGTAGACCTAGGATACATGTAAAAGTGTTGTATAACTCACATATATGCAATACATATGTCCCCGGTGTGAGGTTCTTCACATTCAGGCGATAACACTTAGTAGATTCCTCGACCTATAGGGGGAAATGTCCCGCTGCGGGTATACCGAGGGCTAGAATGTGCCACAGGATACCAAAGTTAGTTTTCCTTGTATCTATGGCCTAAAAAACCCTTAACCAACAAAAAGTACATTGGTGGAACCTCGTGCGGAGAAAGCTAGGGTGTAGACCTTCCCGGGGCTCGTAGATGGCTGTTTTCGATGGAGAATGACCCTCGGAGCCCCGAGAACCCACCCAAACTATCATGTGGTGCTAGGAAACATGCATGTAGACCTAGGATACATGTAAAAGTGTTGTAGAAGTGCCATATATGCAAGACATATCTCCCCAGTGTGAGGTTCTTCACATTTAGGTGATAACACTTAGTAGATTCCTCGACCTATAGGGGGAATGTCCCGCTGCGGGTATACCGGGGGCTAGAATATGCCACACGGTACCAAAGTTGGTTTTCCTTGTATCTATGTCCTAAACAAACCTTTACCAACAAAAAAGTACATTGGTGGAACCTCGTGCGGAGAAAGCTAGGGGGTAGACCTTCCCGGGGCCCGCACATGGTTGTTTTCGATGGAGAATGACCCCCGCATGCGATAATACTTAGAGAAGTGGTGGACGTGTCATTGTAAACTCCCTCTACGGGTCCAACGGGGGGAAATCGGTGGAATATTGGGCCCAACCTTGGTATTCTATGTAGATATGGCCTAAACAAACAAAAAATCACATTGCACAACCCTCGTAAGAAGAGAGAGCTAGGGGTAGATCCCCGGTTGCCCCGAAGACACTAGGGTTTCGATGGGAGACAGCCGCTGGAGCTCCAAAATCCGACCAAACCATATAATTAAAGTGTCCATAGATGCAATATGGGTTATATTTGAGATAAAATATGCGCTAAAAGAAAACAAAGGCAAAGAAGGGATGGAAATGGCAATAAACAGGTCTTTGCCGTGGAAGGTGCACAGCAAAGACACCTTTGTCGTGTAGGGTGCACGGCAAAGACACCTTTGTCGTGCAGAGTACACGGCAAAGACCCTCGCTCGTTGAACAAAACTCGCGGAAATATTTCGCGCTTTGAATAAAATAAATGGCGCGAATGTCTCGCGCGTTGAACAAAATAAATAGCGGAAATATTTCGCGCAGAAATAGGAATTTGCAATTCAAAACTTTGCTGTGTCTGACGGTGAGACACACGGCAAATGCCTGCCGTCAACCCGGGCCGTGAACTACGCTATATGGTGGGCCCAACAAAGGCAATGTGTCGTGTGATTTCTTTGCCGTGGGCTATTTTTGGGCTTTGCCGTGAATTTGTTCTTTGCCGTGTGTCTACGCTGAGGTTTGCCGTGAGGTTATCAGATGTCGTGTATCGTCTAGGGTGCCGCCGTGCAGTGCTTCTTTGCCGTGCGTTATGTTGTGGGGTCGCACGGCAAAGAGGTCTTTGCCGTGCATCTACGCACGGCAAATCCTAAGTGCACGGCAGCGCCCAATTTTCCCGTAGTGGACAAGGAAAGCGGCCGGCATCTACTTGTCGTTTTCTTCGAAACATGATTATTGGCCACGGGTGACAAAAGCACAGCTCGTTCCGGCAAGTATAACCATACAATATATCACATGACAGGCATTGGAACCATATATAGCTCATCTTGTCATCCATGAAACAAACAACCGGACGCAGCGTTTAGTGGTGTGTTCTGCTGAGTAGTACTAGCATCTAAACTTTATCTCTTGAAAAGGCAACATAATTTGGATAGCTGGTCGTCACATGCCTTATCAATGAGCTAACCGTATTATATACTAGTAGCAATCAAGCCTTGAAATGAGGTTGGTGCAGTGTCTGATATGGTCTATAAGATCGAGGAGCGGTAAGGCAAAGTTGTGTGCTTGGTTGTTCGATCAGCTCATCTCCGCCACTCTGCTTAGCTAGCCCATATACTCTGTCGGTGCTGTTTGGGAGAGGAGCTAGCTAGCATATCTATGGAACAACCATCGTGGGTCGTACCCATCGTTTGGTCCATGGAGGAAGAAGAAGAAGAAGATGCAGCAGGGGGTGACCATGGTAGTAGTTTCCAAACATCCTTCCCTAGCCAAAGCAGCCAAGTGCAGCAGGTAGTCGAGCATGCCACCCCAGCAGCCACACATGAAAATTGTAGTAATCCGGATCAGGTGTTCGAGAAAGCGGCGCAATTGTTCTGCGATGACTATTTGCGCAGTATGCATTGGAAGATGCACAGGTTCCCTCCAAGCCTGATTGATGTCGGCCTACGGTTCACCGCCCCGGTGACTGTGGCCATCGGCCCTTACCACCGCGACGATGAAGGCATGCTCGAGGCGGAGCAGGTGAAGCATGTGGCTGCCAACCAATGCATCAATGACTCGGGCCGCACAGTCCAGGAGGTGTACAACGCTGTCTTCTCCGTGTTACACGTCGCCCGCAGCCTCTACCACCAGGAGAAGGTGGCGGATATGAGGGACGACTGTTAGATAATCATGTGTCCTACACATATTGGAATTGCAGTCCGAATAGGTGTAAGTGTCCAGGTAGTATACGTATATGTGTTAGACTAGGTTTTGGAGTAGTACACCGACTCCTAGTTGATTAGGTCCTAGTAGTGCATATATATATATGCACACACTTGGCCTTGTAATCTTGTACCGGACAACACCGTGGAGTTGAGCAATACAAGAGAGAAAGCAAGGCTCGACAAGAGCCTTTGGCAATCAAAGTTGTTTTGCGTGTGCGTGC
Source organism: Avena sativa (assembly GCA_916181665.1). Classification (NCBI taxonomy): domain Eukaryota; kingdom Viridiplantae; phylum Streptophyta; class Magnoliopsida; order Poales; family Poaceae; genus Avena; species Avena sativa. Next base: position 480,011,084 of record OV702293.1, on the reverse strand, counting down.
GTGAGTGTACTAGTTAGATCAAAAGAATCGATCGGCTAGCAGCACGTGCATCTCGGCGGAAGTTATCGGATACGTGTGTGTCGTCTCGTCGGAATTTCCTCGTCGGTGTCGTCGGAAAGTACTCGGCGACAGGGGCTGTGCCAACAATTGGTATCAGAGCCAAGGTCGTCGCCTGTGATCTTCTGAAAGTACTAGGAGGTCATGGCGATGGTGAAGTTTGGCGAGAGCTCGGCATCGGCACCGGTGACAGAGACGGTGGGGGCGGCTTTGTATCCGCGCCTCGATCGCAAGGACTACGGGCTATGGGCACTCAACATGGAGGTGGCCATGGAGGCTCAGGAGGTTTGGGAGGCCGTCGATCCAGGAGGCAACGAGTACGTCAAGGGAGGCGCGAAGTACCGGAAGGATCGCCAAGCGTTAACGGCGCTCTACTCCGTCGTGCCAAAGGACGTGATGCAGCACCTCGTCGGAAAGAAATCGGCGAAGGATGCATGGGAGACGATCAAGATCTTGCACCAAGGTCATGCCCGCGTGAAGGAAGCGCATCTTCAAACTTTGACAAAAAGCTATGAAGATCTGAAGATGGAGGAGAGCGAGACGGTTGATCAGTTTGCCGCCCGTTTCGTTACCCTTGTCAACGCAATCAGGAGATATGGCGAGAAATTGGATGAGATCAAGAACGTCAGAAGGTTCCTGCGTGCGGCGCCAACGCGCTACATGCAGATCGTTACATCGATCGAACAATGTCTCGACCTGAATACATTGACGGTTGAGGATCTCGTCGGAAGATTCAAGGCACACGATGAGAGAATCCGGATCAGCTTCGGTGATCCAGAACAGGTTGAGCACCTGATGCTCACAAAGCAGCAGTGGATGACTCTTTCAAAAGAAAAGCAAGGAGGCTCCACGAGCAGCAAGGAGAAGCAACGCCCAGCGAAAAAGTACATCGCGGGGCAGGAGGACGAAGATGACACCCCGCCGCGGAGGAAGTTTGACATAAAGAAAGTAAGGTGTCATAACTGCGGCGAGCTCGGTCACTTCAAGGCTGATTGCCGGAAAGCACCAAAGGAAAAGGAGAGGGCTCTCATCGCCCAGGAAGGAGATGATGGACCGATGATGCTGATGCTCGAAGTAACTGAGTTGAAGGATGAGGAGGATCCTCCATCACCGGCTGCGGAGATTGTGGCACAAGTGGATCACGATCTACCGTGTGTGCATCATGAGGAACAAAGTGCCCCGTTCCCATGTGAAGCCACGTTTGAGGCAAGTGAAGCCTCAGAACTTGTTCATGGCGATCTATGCGTTGGAATTTCACCTGCAACTCCATCCGGCAATAAGTTCTTCATGCTTGTGGTGGATGATCATAGTAAATACATGTGGATTGTATTGCTAAAAAGTAAGGGTCAAGCTCAACAAGCATTTGAGAAGATCAAGGAAGCCGAAGAGTTCAAGGTGGAGGCGAATATAAGAGTTCTACGCATTGATCAGGAAGGCGAGGTGCATCAAACTGTGTTGACCATGGCACGGAGCATGATGAAGAGTAAAGGCTTGCCAGGAAAATTCTGGGGTGAGGCAGTCAATACGGCTGTGTATTTGCTGAACATGGAATCTACTGAGAGTGGAGTTGGTATAACACCGTACGAAGCATGGTACGGATGGAAGCCCTCGGTTGATCATCTTCGTACTTTTGGATGTGTGGCGTATGTAAAGGCGGAATTGGCGGAGCAACGTATTCCAATGATCATGACAGGCTATGAAGGCTCAAAGACATACCGCTTGTGCAATCCTTATACCAATAAGGTGGTTTTCAAGGGAGACGTAATCTTTGAGGAAGGCAAGTCATGGAATTGGGGCTACGACGAACCGGAATATTCAACTTTTCACGTCATGTGGGATCTTGAGTATGAAGAAAATATGGATCAATCGAGCTTATCCTTGTCAGCAAGTTCGGGCCCAGAAGACATTGAAGGCCTAGGGGCAGCTCCAAGCGTGGACACCAGGCCAGAAGCACTAGGGATTCTCCCAGAAGACAAAGAGTTTGAAGAAAAGGCTAGTCTGTGGCCAGAAGATACGGAACTGGAAGGGCGTACAGATGCATGTGCAGCGATACCTGCACTTATTTGCCCAAAAATTAGAGGAGGAGGGGGAGCTGAAGTGAGTCCAGCAAACAGGCCAGCAAGGCCAGAAGGCGATGGTCCAAGAGTGTGGACTGGTGGCCAGATAGATGGAGGAGACCCAACAATAGGGGGTGCAGATCCATCAAAAGGCTTTTCACGTGGTATAGAGAAGCTAGAAGAAAACAAATTTGAGTTACCTCCTACTTATTTGTTCTATTGCATCCAAGAGCACCGGCAAGTAGTAGATCAAATATGCGAGGAACCGATGAGAAAGTACTTCATTGAACCAAGTATAATGTCTCAAGGCGCGGACAAAAAGGACAGTCGGCGTGAAGGCATGGAGAAGGGCGCGGACAAAAAGGGTTGTCGGCGTGAAGTCATGGAGAAGTCGACAAAAGCAAAGTCGGTGACATGGGTACTGAGTAAGGGTGCGGCGAAAGCAATGCCGTGGATGACGCCCGCGAGGAGCAGCTGGCGCATTTGGGACCCAGGTCGATGTAAAGAAGCACATCGTGATTAGGGGGTGATTGTTAGATAATCACGTGTCCTACACATATTGGAATTGCAGTCCGAATAGGTGTAAGTGTCCAGGTAGTATACGTATATGTGTTAGACTAGGTTTTGGAGTAGTACACCGACTCCTAGTTGATTAGGTCCTAGTAGTGCATATATATATGCACACACTTGGCCTTGTAATCTTGTACCGGACAACACCGTGGAGTTGAGCAATACAAGAGAGAAAGCAAGGCTCGACAAGAGCCTTTGGCAATCAAAGTTGTTTTGCGTGTGCGTGCGTGAGTGTACTAGTTAGATCAAAAGAATCGATCGGCTAGCAGCACGTGCATCTCGGCGGAAGTTATCGGATACGTGTGTGTCGTCTCGTCGGAATTTCCTCGTCGGTGTCGTCGGAAAGTACTCGGCGACAGGGGCTGTGCCAACAACGACATCTTTTTGCCGATGATGTTCTTTGATGCTTGCTTCCTGGTGCAGTACATGCGTTGCTATGGCGAGCCCGAGGACATCAACGACATGGATGACGCGCTGCACAGCTATTTCTCCGCCAACTACGAGCGCATCCGCACCGACATCATGATGCTTGAGAACCAGATCCCTTGGGTGGTGGTTAAAATGATCTTGAGCTTCATGCCAGCGCCCTCGCCCTGGGAGAGGTTCGTCGCTGTGATGAGAAGCTGCCTGAAAAACCGAACAGGTTCTGATCTCCAAGACTTGGATATAGATGCTACCTATGAACCACCACATCTCCTCGGCCTCGTCCGGTTCTACATCGTGGGAAACAACGACACCAGCAAAGACCTCCAGTTCAACGCAGACAAGCCCCTGTCATTATCTATCAGCGTCGCCGAGCTTGCCGACGTCGGCATCACGCTCGTGCCAAAGGATGATGTAGGGATATTGGACATGGAGCTGGACGATAAAGGGGGCTTCTGCGCCGATCTCGTCCTGCCGCCCCTGTACCTGACCGAGGCAAATGCGACCTGGCTCGTCAACATGGCGGCCTTCGAGTTATGCAAGACCCCAGATTTCTATGATGATGATGATGCTGATGATGAAGATTCCGCTGTCTGCTCCTACCTCCACCTATTCGCCATGCTGCTGGACAAGAAGCAGGACGTGCATGAGCTACGAAAGAAGCACGTCATTGAAGGAGGAGGACTCACCAGCAAGGAGGCACTCGATTTCTTTACTTGCATTGGCAAGAACATGCGCCTTGGACAGTGCTACCTCGACATAATTATAAAGATCGAGAACTTCAAGCGGAAGAGGTCACCTTTGCTCAAGTTTTTCCTCTTCCTTAAGAAGCACAAGAACAGAATCATGGCCTTGGCTTCACTCACTGCTTTAGGTGTCGGCATCCTGTCCTCGCTCCAAGCTCTCAAGTCAGCCTAACACGTACCGCCGGACCTGATTTTACTACCAAGCAACTTCCATGTATCTCAAAATTGTACGCCCTACTTTTCCCATTGTAAAATTCCTTGTATCTCAAGCTTATTTCAAGCGAAATTCCTTGTACCCTGAATCACCACATGCTGCATTATGAAGCAATTAGCATCAATAATTTGCAAGCAAGTTAGTAGTAGATGCATGCATGTATGATACCGTGATGCCCTAATTGAACAACCACTTGATACATATATAGCAGTAGTACTATAATTAACGAGTTAATATATACGGCGTAGGATATAATATGGTTGGTGTTGTATTACCGTTTGTCCTGAGTGAGAGACAGCTAGCTAGTGTCTAAATTATGTAGTACAACCAACTGAACTGGCATATTCTCTAAAAAAAATTGAACCGGCGGCATAAATAAAGCTAGTTAGAACTCGATCTGGTAAGAACCTACAGCCAGCCAGTTAGAATTCGATCTAGTTTCCTCGAAACAAGTTTTTGCCCCGCCTTATAATTAATAAACAAACCACGTATATAAAAGATTCGAGACAAGCACAGCAAACAAAAAAGAACAGCTGGAGCGGTTAGATTATACCACGGTTAGATATTAGAGTAGATCACGAGTTGATATATTTGTTAGTTTAGGATTCTATCTTTACTTGGCCTTTTATTCTTTAAGTCTTCTACTACTATATAAACATCATAATGGTTCATGGTGTAACCAAGCAATACACAATATCTATCTATCTCCAAGTCTCCTACTACTACATAAACAGCCCAATGGCTCACAGTCTAATCATACATTACACAATATCAATCTATTAATACAATAAACTATTATTATCTTCATGTTATCGGAGCATTTTTGTTCCTCGATCTAAGGTTTAGCCACCATGATTCCGCTGCGTTGCCCCATCGATCACCGCTAGAGGCCGCGCAACTAGTATATTAGATCTCGCATCGTCAAAAAATTACACCGGTCGCTTGATCAGCGTTTCTTCTTCTTTCCCTATCATAGATCGGATTGTGTCGCCCATTGCCACATGTCGTCATCATGCGTCTATACTCCAACCTCGGTATCGACTCATCTCCAGTAAATCCTCACCAACGACCGTGCTAAGGACGCTGTGTGTGGTGCCCCAAGGAACGCCTTCACGTGCCATCTCTGGCTTCTCCGTCCGAATATCGCCACCTCGCCAACATGAATTGGCACAATCATGCCCGAGTACACGCCTTGCCATCAACAAAAGGACACATGTGCATCACCGCTGGTCATCATCACCGACAACAATTTCGTCTACTCTGGCAACCACTTGTGATCAAATTTTTTCTTGCAACCACTTCGTCTACTCTGGCGCATACAGAACGCAACAGACTGTACACAGAGGTCTTCTCTGCTACTCCCTCCGACTCTAGCTCGCATGGTTTCGTCATGGTCCCTGTCTTGCACGTTCGGTATTGGCAACACCGGCGCGTGCTTCATCCCGGCGTGCTCCCCAGTTTGGAAAGTTCGGCACAACATGCCTCCTACCTCTATTATCACAACTCCAACTACGTCTACCTCAAGTTGACTACTGATGCAACCGCTTTTTACTTTATTACTCTGGCAACTACCATTTGGCTCAACGACAACACCGACCCCAACTACATCAACCACAACGACTTCATCAACGACGACTACATCAACAACACTCCAACAACACCTTCAACCACGACTACAACACCCTCACTCTCGACTACATTGACATCGGCATCAAGGGCTATCATTCACCGGCATGCTCTCTAGTCGGCGCCTTTGGCTTATGCTCCAGTCCAACCGGCCGTGATGCTCTTGCCATTCGCATCACTACCGATCCAGGTGCGGGGGTGTTAGAGTACACGAGCGTTAGGTATTAGAGTAAATCACGGATGGCTATATTTGGTAGTTTAGGATTCTATCTTTACTAGACTTCTTAGTCACCAAGTCTTCTAGTACTATTTAAATAGACCAAGGGCCCACAATGTAATCACGCAATAGACAATATCAATCTAGTAATAAAATCAACTATTATTGTATTCAAAGGCAACATCACAAGCATTCCCAAAGCAAAGAAAAAGTACGAAAGATAGAGACAGGAGGAGAGGGGTAAAGCGATACAATTTCCCAAGGGAGCACAACTCAGCGACCGGACTACGTAGACAAGTGACGGTCTGTCACTAGAAGGTGATCCAACTTGCCATCTAGCCACTTCCGTCCCGTTGTGTACACAATGTGATATATTGCATGGTTATACTTGCCGGAACGAGCTGTGCTTGTCACTAGTGGCCAATAATCATGCGAAGAAAAAGACAATTAGATGCCGGCCGTTTTCCTTGTCAAAGAATCCTGGGCACCGGCAATACCAATTGTGCAGCAACATTGGCACCACTAGTCCCTCATGCCTTCGTCAAGGTTTTGGTTAATTCGATCACTTCGATAAAATAAACTGGCAACACGACATACCTTATTATTTCAGAAGCATCACATATAAATTTACTGCAATAAATATAAGCTAGATATATATATTTCTCACTCTTAATAAGTTTAATCTTTGGAAAGGGAATAACCCAATCTTTGCACTGATTTCGCACGAGCACGTATCATGTCTTTTTTTTTTAAGATTGAAACTGGCTGCATTCAAATCGCGCACTCAGGCGCCAACAAGTGTACAATAGATGATGGTGGGTCCTCCAACCAGGTGTTACAACCAATATTTTTGCAACCTACTTTCGCTAGGTGATGTGCCACCTTATTGCCTGAACGACGCACATGCCTAATCGAGTAATCACCGAATTCCCGGAGTAGAGCTTTAATGTCCTCCACAATTGGGCCAAGCATCGACCTGTCCAGCTCGGCTCGCTGTAGCTTCATCACAACCTCCATGCAGTCGGATTCGAGACAAATCTTGACGATGCCCTTCTCTTTGGCCAGCTCCAAATCCCTTTTACACGCAATAATCTCAGCACCTTCAGGATCAGAAACATAGCACAAAAAATGGCTGGCTGCTGCCACAAACCCGCCATGGTGATTTTGGATAATCACTCCACACCCACCCTGTCCTAAGCTTGCTAAGTACGCGCCACCAGCATTAGCCTTGAGCCACCCCTCATCCGGTGGTAGCCAGGACACCACAGGAGGAGTAGGTTTCAGAGCCGCTGGGGGCTTTAATCCCGCCCACTCCTCCACGAGAAACAGCACCCGCTGCGCCAATCTTGTCGGGTCAGCTAAGTGCGGTTCCTCCTGAGCATCGTTGCGAGCTAGCCACAACTGGTACAACGCCATGATCGCTAGCGCTGACTCCGAGTCGTCCATCTTACTCAACCATTACAGAACACAGTCTTGTAGAGTCGTCCTGGACATCCCATCCACGGCAGGAGCGAGGAGAGGAGCTCCAGTGAGTTCCAATCAGTTCCTTCCACATGCATACCGAGTGTGGATAAAGCCAAAACCTGTGCATAAGAGATTCTGCACGGTTACATATCAAGCAGACCACGCCCAATTTAGTTTTTTTATATTCCAGCTCCTCGCCAACAGCCAAGCCATTCTTGATGGGCCTCCAGACATGAATCTTAGCTTTTCCTGGGACATTGGCTGCCCACAAATTGAGCCAACCTTTGTGTTCGTCACAGGACGAAGAAGACCCTGGCCGCCCAAGCTGGTTTTGCTTAACTTGCATCCTAAGATGGTACGCCGATTTGATTGTGAAAACCCCGTTTTTGGTGTAGTTCCATGCAGAATAATCTCCGGTGCCAGCATGACCTACGGGAATTTTCAGAATATCCTCGACATCCCTCTCATAGAATATCTCATTAAGCTTTGACAGGTTCCAACCTTGCCCATTAGGGAGCAGCAACTCACTAACCTTGCCAACCGTCTTGTTTGGTTTATGCCCCAGTGGGCGTTTGAGGCCAGACCTCGGAATCCAATTCTACTCCCAAACATCAATCTTCGACCCATCACCCACTCGCCAAATCAAACCCTCTTTCAACAAATCTCTACCGTGTAAGATACTCCGCCAAGTAAAAGACGCGCCCTTAGGACATTCTGCTGTCAAGAAGTCCCCCTCTCTAATGTACCGCGCCCACAGAACACGAGCACAAAGAGAGCTCGGGTTTGTCTGAATTCTCCACGCCTGCTTGGCCAGGAGGGCAGGTTGAAATCTGAGTAGCTTCTAAACTCCATTCCTCCTTTCTTCTTTGGCAGACACATTCTATCCCAGCTAATCCAATGCATTTTCTGCTTCCCATCCTTTGCCCCCCACCAAAACCTGCTCGCGATAGACTGAAGTTCACCACATGTTTTCTGCGAGAGCAAAAAGCACCCCATCGGGTATGACGGAACCACCTGCAGTACCGATTTAACTAGAGTCTCCTTCCCTCCATTGAAAGCCCTTGGCCCTTCCAGCCATGTACCTTATGCCACGACTGCTCCGGCAGATATTTGAAGGCCCCGTCCTTGGATCGGCCAACCACTGTTGGAAGGCCGGGGTACTTCTCCGACAGCGCCTCACTTCCCACCCCAGTGACATCCAGCAGCCCCTGTTTTGTTCCCTCCACGCAGCCCTTCCCAAAAAAAGCCGCGGACTTCTGAAGTTTCACTCTTTGGCCCGAAGCAACCTCATAATCTCCTAGGATCCGCCGGAGGGCCATCATACTTTCAGCGCTATCCTCTAAGAACACCACACTATCATCAGCGAAGAGGAGGTGTGTAATGGTCGGCCCAGCCGTACCAAAGGAAACACCACCAATCTCTCTCTGCACTTGAGCCTGTCGAAGGAGCGCCGAGAAGCCCTCCACACAGAAGAGGAACAGATATGGGGAGATAGGATCACCATGGCGCAACCCTCTGGATGGAACGAAGCGATCATGTCTTTCAGATGCATATTATAGTGGTAGTACCACCAAATTCATGCCTGACATGGAGGGAACAACCACATCGGTTGTAAGCCCTTGAGTGGCTGTACCGACGTTTGCAGCAGCGGCTGCGACCACCGTGTCTTGACGTCGTACACGCTGCAGCGGAACGGCAATTTCTTCAGGTAGTAGTTGTCGTCAGTCCCATGGTATGGTCGTCATGAGAGAAGAACATGATAGAGTTTCCTCTCATGTCTATATAGCTCTTGTCCTCCTTGTGGTCGATGATGATACCAACGGATCGGGAGCACCATCGCCCTAGGAAGAGCACCCGGTCGTCGGGCACAGCTTCCTGAAGTTCCGTATTGCATCCTGCCCTCTTCCACCTGGACCGCTCGAAGTTGGCTACGAAGACCACGAACTTGGTCACCATCTCTGGATTGAAACGTTGAAAATCATCTCGTCTGTAGATCAACAACAATGTGTCGTGTGACTCAAAAAGTTACCATGGGGGCAACGCATTAAATAGGGGTTGTTGTCGCGGGGCTGCAATGACGCATAGAGAGGGAGAAGAGGGCCCTATGTGTCATGGGAATGGTCACGGCAGATGCTGCAATCGGCAGCGAGTAGTAGAACGAGGGGCAAGGGCGGCCAGCCATCTGCGGTGCGAGATGAGGGCGGAGACTCAGGGTTTTACCCAGGTTCGGCCCCCCGGAGGGTAAAGACCTACTCCTACTAGATTGTATTATGGAGGTGATACAATGGGCGAGCTCGGTGGCTAGGCGGCGAGTCGCTTGGGCGTATGATGGAACGTGTCTCTACGCGCCCTGCAGGAAGGTTTATATAGGCTCACCTCCCCTAGGGTTTACATATCTCAACTGAATCAGTTAAAGCTTCGGTGCTTGTTTAACCTAATCCGACTGGGCCTATCTACTCGCCTGGGCCTTCAGCTTCCAGTCGCTTGGATCCTCGCTGGGCTTCAATCCAGTCGCCGTCTTGCAGGCCCACTCGCCAATTCTTGGGCCAGTCGGAAACGTCCTGCTAGGTATACCCCGGTAGGCGCATCCCCATCAGTAGTCCCCGAGGCCGTCGACAATTGGGCGTAGATGGTCGCTGGCAGTCGGAGTATGTGGCCGCTGAGCGGGCATCCAGTCGAATCGTCGGCGGGCTCCTGCATAAAGAGTAGCTAGTCATTCTGATCGCAGCTTTGGCGAGTCAAGTCGGTGAAACACTGTCATAGTGAACGAGTCGGCGAGCCGAGTGGCTGAAGTTGGACCGTTAACCGTGGTTAAACTAGCCGTTGGGGTAATCCAACGGTAACTTTTGGCGTAATCACCGCGTAGTAACGGCTCCCTGATTTGGCGGGTAACATCCGCTATATAAGAGGAATGGCAGGCGATCAGAGAACCACCTTCTCACCATTTCCTCCGACTGCACGTACTTTCGCCTCCCTCCGCATCGCGACCTAGCCAACCGGAAATCCTCCGAGCCCCCACAAATCTTTCCGCCATGGCCCTCTCCACCGAACCTTGGGGCAGATCGAAGTGCACTAGGGCGCACCTGGCTTCCTTTGAGGAGGCCGGGATCCTGCAAGCCGGCTGCTGGCGCATCCCCGCGGCCGGAGAGGTGACTCCGAACCCGCGAGAGAGGGAGTTCATATGCTTCACCAGCCATCTTGAACGGGGGCTAGGGTTCCCCACGTCCCTGTTCTTCCGGCGCTTCTGCGCCTACTACGGGATCCAGCCATCGGATCTGGGTCCCCACAGCATCGAGCAGCTCGCCATCTTCGTGGCGTTCTGCGAATGCTATTTGGGCTGCCGGCCCTACTTCCCTCTATGGCAAGATATGTTTCATGGACGGATCAGCCGCGAGGAAGCGGGCGGCCCAATGCTAGCCGCGGGCGGCCTAACCTTCCAGCTGAAGTCGAAGGCTTTATTCTTCGACCTGATGCTGCCCGCCAAGGCAGCGAGCGATTGGAAGAAATCGTGGTTCTACGTATCCGAGGCGACCCTGGAGGGCGAGACGGCGATTCCGCGGTACTCCGCCAACCGGTCCAAGCCGCGCCGCCTTCAAATCGGCAAGCTCCCCAACGACCAGCGGATGGTCGTTGACGAGATGCTTCAGACCATCCGCGGTCTAAAGAAGAAGGGCCTCCAGACGATAAACCTGTACAACTGCTGGCTCGGGCGGCGGCTCGTCCCGCTGGCCCGGCGCGAGCACTACATGTACCAGTACACCGGCCGGGACGACTCGACGAAGGCCTGCCTCGCCGAATGGAAGCTCGAGGGCTACCTCCCAGCACTGAAGAAAATCACTCAGGCGGTGTACCTGGACGCACAGGCTGGGGTCGCCCCCTACACCGCAAAGCATCCAGCCCCAACGGTAATCGCTTCACCTCACTCGCAGTCGCAGTTTTTGCAGTCGCGGTAATTCTGATTTCGTCTTGTGTTCACTGCAGCTATTCCAAGTGATGGAAGGATGGCTCCCGCCTTCAGACGACGAGAACTCGAGCTCGTCCATCCAGGACATGGGCGAGTCGCCTCCCGCCAAGGGCGATGCCGAGAGTGATGAAGGCGACAGCGACGACGAGTCCGAAGAGGAAGTCGCACCGCTGCTCCGCAAGACCCGTGGGCAGCGTCAACGTGAGCTTGAGGCAAGCAAAAGCCTCGAGCGCCACGACGACGACGACGAGCTTCCAGAAACCACCTCGCACCGCCAGGCTACTCCATCGAAAAAGAAGAAGAAGGAAAAGGGGGCGAAGGCCCCTCCGAGGAAGAAGAAGACGAAGCCGACGAGGCCGGCCTCGCCACCGTATTCAGCGAGCAGTTCTGACGCCCCCAGCCCGGCCAAGGATGAGACGCCGCCGACGATGGCCGCGCTGGACACGGCCACCATCGAGGTGCCCCTGGCGCCGATGCCTCCGCCATTCGCCCCAGTCTCGGGGCTGGGGGACGCTCCAGCCGTAGCGGCTTCGCCTCGCAGGGAAGCTCCTGTCGAAGATGTTGCAGAGGCTCCGGTTGCAGCCTCGACGACGAAGAAGCCGTCCGTGTCTTGGGCACGCGACGTCCTGGACATGGGGCTCAACCGCCGACTGGGCCCTGAACTGGAGAAGCCAGCCGGCCTCCGTACGGGGCTGCGCTTTATTCCAGTCGCCAAGTGAGTACACTCGCCTTCCTTTGTCTTCCATAATCGCTTGAATTATCTTGCTTACATGACTGATGTGCAGGACCGGAGTGAAGAGGATGGGTCACCCGACCGTGGCTAAGGTGCCACCCGTCGTCAGCAAAGAGGATCCTTCCCGCAAGAGGAAGGCGGACGAAGTCACTGCTTCTGCGGATGGTGGCAAGAAGGCCAAGGGCGACGACGTTGTGACGATTTCTGACGACACGGCGGTCGCGCCGGCTGGACTCGTAATGGAGGCGGCCGCGTCCACGAAGGAGGGCGCTCCCCTGCCTGGAACGGCCGAGCCGACCTCCTTTGGGGCGGGTGCTTCCATCGCCACCTTCCCACGCTTCATGGCCAAAGCGGCCGCGGCGAGTGGAACTTCGCCCTCGAGCCACGCTCCTGGGAACGCCGATGCTGAAGTCGACCAGCGTCGTGGGCATACGCCGGCTCTCCTCGCGTTCGTGGACGCGATACAACTCCATGGCATGCTTGGCGCAGCCATCCAGGTATGTCCAGTCCCCGAGGATTAGGTCGGTGCTTTGTAGCGGCCTGATTCTTTTAGTGTCTTATTTGTATTTTTCGCATCCAGTCCCCGAGTACGCACTCGCTGAATTTCAGTGGGTGGGTACTTGAGATTTCTTGATTGCCAGTCCCCGAGTGCGCACTCGCTGACTTTCAGCGGGTGGGCACTTAAGAATTTCTTGATTGCCAGTCCCCGAGTGCGCACTCGCTGAATTTCAGCGGGTGGGCACTTAGGAATTTTGCGTTGGATAACTTTTTTGGGTGATGTGCAGGGACTGCAACTTGAATCGGCTGACCAATTGGCAGCGAAACACCGCGCGGAGAAGGAACTGGCCATCGTCCAGGAGGTGAACAAAGGGCTTCAGGCGGTTGCTGCGAAGGCAGAAGAAGCTCGCCAGGGACTTGTCCCCGCGGGTGAACTGGCGGCGGCGCAATCGGCTTTGAGTTTGGCTGAACAGCGGATCGCCGACCTCGAGCGTGAGCTGCGGGAGGCGAAGGAAGAAGCGAGCTCGGCTGACGGGCGAGCCAAGGCCGCCATTGCAGCCGCCGAAGAGGATCGCAAAGTGTCGGACGCCCTTGTTGCTGGGCTTCAGGACGACCATACTTCGCTTTAGTGCTTCATCACGGATCTCGCACGCCCGTTGATTGGTAAGTGCATCTGCCTCTGCCAGTAGTCGTGCCTTTTGTGGTGTCCGTCGTATTCATTATTGTCTTCTACTCGCAGGTCGCATCATCGATAGCGCGGAAGAGGCAAGCTCGTTCGATGCGCGACAGTGTGTAGCCACGCTTGTCGACTCGGCGACGTTGTCGGCGACGTGCATTTGTGCCTATATCCAAGAGATATCGCCCACGGAAGTGATTCCCAGCGACCTTGTTGAGGTGTGGAAGTATTTGGAGAAGGCGCCCACGGTCGTTGAGTTCATGACGTGGTCGGCGTTTCGGCGCGGAGCGGCGACGGCACTTAGTCTTGGACTTGCCCACTTCCCCGAGGACTTCGATATCGACGATGTGACGAGTGGCTACCCATCGTCGACTGGCGCGGTGGAGCTTTCTGAGGTCCTCAAGTTGCAGGACCGCGCCGCCACGTACTCGGAGCGTGTCTGGGCAATGGGCGACCTCCTTCCGTATCAGGAGACGGTCGTCGTGCCTAGCGACCCCGAGCCACCGCATCGTGATTTCAAGGTCGACCAACCCTTCCGCGCGGCAATGGCGGGTGAGTTGACGACGTATCCGTCGAACCCATACAAGCCGTTCATCTGCAATCGCCGGGGTGTTGGCGAGTCGTCGTCTAAGCCTGCAGAATAGGATAGTTTGCCCTTGCGGCGTTAGCGGCAGGTCTGCCATATGGGCATATTTTGTAATATGAGACAATGTAACATGCTAACGAATGAGACATCGTGTCTATTTTGGTATTTGTCACGTGTTTGTGATTGATGTTTGAACGAGTCCCCGAGCGCGTCCGCCCTTTTGTGGGGTTTACCTCGTATGTAATATGTTTGTTATTTTTGTGTGTTTTGTTATTGTGGTCGACTCGCCCAGACTCGAAGAGCCAGTCGCTAGGCGACTCCCTTGAACGCTCTGTACTTCGCCGTTTTCCCTTGCGCGAACGAGGTCGGGTGGCCGAGTCCCCGAGCATGGTACTTGGTTGTTCCAGGCGCGACTCGAGGGTGAGTGAGGACTTGGCGCGTTAGTTTGAGCGCATCACTCCTGCCTGGCCCGTGGGGTCAGTCGCGTGGCGAGTCCTGGGCATGCTCTCGTACTTGGCATTTTCCCGAACCGCTCGCGGTGCACTGGTCTGCAGTCCCCGAGCGTGGTACTTAGCCGTTCGAGTCGCTATGTCAAGGATGCGGAGGACCATGGTCGCTGTAAGAAGCGAGGGCAGTTGTCTTGGCTCGTAGAACCAGTCGGGAAAGGCGACTCCAATGGGGCTCCGGGTAGGCGTTTTTCATGGACGATGCAAGACCTGAGGTGACTCAGTGCTCTTGCACCGCACTACTTGGCCGTGCCGATCGCTGTACCAAAGGTTGACTTCTGCGGTTAGCGTAATGCTGTTATTACGAGTGCGAGTGGCACAAGACGTGGAGAGTAGGCGCAATTTGCGGTAACCGTTTCTTTTTATTTCATAGCGACTGGAGAATACATATGTGGGGTTCTAGGGGTAAAACTTCCGTAGGATGTTTACATTCCATGGTCGCTTGACGTCGAGTTCGCCGTCCCCGCGGACGTCGATGAGGTAGTAGGCGTCGTTGCCGAGTACTCGCCCGATGGCGAATGGCCCTTCCCACGGAGGGGAGAGCTTGTGCATGCCCTTTTTGTCCTGGATGAGGCGTAACACCAGGTCGCCCTCTTGAAAGGTGCGAGTTTTCACCCGCCGGCTGTGGTAGCGGCGGAGTCCCTGCTGGTAGATGGCGGTGCGTGACCGAGCTAGGTCACGTGCCTCGTCGAGTTGATCGACCCCGTCTTGGCGGGCGAGCTCGTTTGCGGCCTCCGTGTAGTGGACGACCCGCGGCGAGTCGTGTTCGAGGTCGGTGGGCATGACTGCCTCGGCGCCGTAAACCATGAAGAAGGGGGTGAATCCTGTCAACCTGTTGACCGAGGTGCAGATCCCCCAGATGACAGAGGGCAACTCCTCGACCCAGCACCTGGCGGTGCGCTCAAGTGGTACTTGGAGTCGCGGCTTCAGTCCGTGGAGGATGCTTTGGTTGGCCCGTTCCGCCTGGCCGTTGGATTCCGGGTGGGCGACTGACGCGAGGTCGAGCCGAATGTGGTGCTCTTCGCAGAATTCGGCCATGGCTCCTTTGGCGAAGTTGGTGCCGTTGTCCGTGATGATGCTGTTTGGGAACCCGTAGCGATATATGAGCTCGCGTAGGAATTTGGTGGCGGTCTTCCCGTCGCATTTCCGAACTGGCTTGGCTTCCACCCACTTTGTGAATTTGTCGACCGCGACCAGGAGGTGGGTGTAGCCGGAGGGAGCCTTCTTGAAGGGGCCTACCATGTCCATGCCCCACACAGCGAATGGCCAGGTGATGGGGATTGTTTTGAGCGCTGAGCTCGGCACATGCGTCTGGTTGGCGTACTTCTGGCACCCGGCGCACCGCTGGACAATGTCGACAGCATCGGCGTGTGCGGTGGGCCAGTAGAAGCCATGTCGCATAGCCTTGGCGACCAGAGAGCGAGCGTCGGCGTGGTGGCCGCAATCACCGGAGTGGATATCGTGGAGGATCTTGCGTCCTTCGGCGGGTTGGACGCAACGTTGGAACACACCGGTGATGCTGCGCTTGTGGAGCTCGCCGTCAATGATGGTGTAGGACTTGCATCGGCGGGCAATCATCTGAGCCTCCATCTCGGCTGTCGGCAGGGTGCCGGCCTCGAGGTAGGCGATGTAGGGCTTGGTCCAGTCGTCTGGCTCGGTGACGAGTGCGACCAGTGCTGCTTCCGACTGTAGCGGGACTCCGATGTCGATCTCCCTCGGGGGAAAGACTGATGGCTTGGTTATCGTGTCGAGAAAGACGCCGGCGGGTGGTGCGAGTCGAGCCGACCCGATACGGGAGAGGGCGTCGGCCTCTTCGTTCTTCCATCTGTCTATCCACTCGACGGAGTAGCCTGTGAAGTGTCCGCCCAGCTTGTCCACTGCTTGGCGGTATGCCACCATGGTGGGGTAGACGGCGTCGCAAGTGCCTGCGACTTGCCCTGCGACGAGGTCGGAGTCTCCGTAGCAGCGTAGGCGGTTGACGTTCATCTCCTTGGCAGCACGCATGCCGTGGAGCAAGGCCTCGTACTCGGCCATGTTGTTGGTGCAGGGTGTGAAGTCGAGGCAGAGGACGTAGCGGAGCTTGTCGCCCTTCGGTGAAGTTAGCACGATCCCTGCGCCTGCGCCGTCCGCGTTTTTGGAGCCGTCGAAGTGCAGGCTCCAGTAATGGAGGTATGGCAGCTTCTCTGGTTGTTGGGCCTCTTCCCAGTCGGCGATGAAGTCCGCTAGGGCCTGCGACTTGATCGCTTTTCATGGCTCGTATTTGATGTTGTGGACGCCGATCTCGACGGCCCACTTGGCGACCCGCCCGGTCGCCTCGCGATTGCGGATGATGTCTTGCAATGGTGCTGAGGAGACGACCGTGATCGGGTGCTCCTGGAAGTTGTGCGGCAGGCGCCGCTGAGCTCTGAAGACCGCATATACCAGCTTTTGGTACTGCAGTTATCGCTGACATGACTCAGTGAGGACCTCGCTGATGTAGTACACCGGTCGTTGTACTGGGCGTTCCTTTCCTTCCTCTGGTCGCTCGACGACCATGACGGCGCTGACGACGCGCTCGGAAGCCGCGACGTAAACCAGCATGGGTTCTTTGTCGGCGGGGGCGGCGAGTAGCACCTTCTTGAGGTCGCGGAGCGCGTCATCCGCCTCCTTGTCCCACTGGAAGGCTGGGTTCTTGCGCATCAGGCGGTATAGGGGCATCGCCTTTTCGCCCAGGCGGGGGATGAAGCGACTGAGGGCCGCTACTCGCCCGGCCAGTTTCTAGACGTCGCGCAGGCACTCGGGTTTGCCGAGCCGGGCGATCGTGTCAATCTTCGTGGGGTTCGCCTCGATCCCTCGCTTGGAGACGACGTACCCCAGTAGTTGTCCTGCTGGTACACCGAAGGTGCATTTGCCTGGGTTGAGCTTTATCTTGTATTTTCGCAAGTTGGCGAATGTTTCCGCCAGGTCGGCGAGTAGGTCACCCTGGCGAGCGGACTTTACGACCACATCGTCGATGTAGACGTGGATGTTGCGGCCAATTTGGCTTGCGAGGCATTCTTGCATGCACCGCTGGTAGGTCGCCCCGGCATTCTTGAGGCCGAAGGTCATGGCGGTGTAGCAGAAAGCTCCGAATGGCGTGATGAACGCCGTCTTCTCCTCGTCCTCGACGGCCATTTTGATCTGGTTGTACCCGGAGTAGGCATCGAGGAAACATAGCGACTCCGAGCCCGCGGTGGAATCGATTATCTGGTCGATCTGCGGGAGGACGAACTGCTCCTTTGGGCAGGCGCTGTTCAAATTTGTGTAGTCGATACACATCCTCTAGGTCCCGTTCTTCTTCTCGACCAGGACTGGGTTTGCCAGCCACTTGGAGTATTTGATTGGCCGGATGAAGCCTGCAGCGAGTAGACACTGCACCTCCTCGGCAATTGCTCGGCGGCGCTCTTCATTGAAGGGCCGCAGCGACTGTTTGACGGGTCGCACTTTGGGGTCGGCGTTTAGCTTGTGCTCAGCGAGCTCCCTAGGGACACCGGGCATGTCAGAGGGCTTCCATGCGAAGATGTCCCTGTTCTCATGGAGGAACTCGATGAGCGCGCCTTCCTACGCTGGGCTCATGCCCGTCCCGATCGTCACCGTCTGGCTGGAGTCGCATGGGACCAGCTCGACGGTGCGGGTGTGCGTCGTTGCCTCGAAGGTTGAGGTGTTTGCGCCCTCCGAGTTGGGCTTCTTGAGTATGGTGGGGTCGTCGTTGTTGACCCCGCTCGCGTACTTGGCGAGCTCATCGGCGTGGTTGGTCTCCGCCGCGATGACGGCGTCAGCGAGTTCGGCTCCTTTGGCATCGCACTCGGCGGCCATGTCGGGGTCGCCGTTGATGGTGATGACGCCGCACGGCCCGGGGAGCTTCATCGCGTTGTACGCGTAGTGGGGCGCTGCCATGAACTTGGCGAACGCCTGGCGCCCCAGGACGCAGTGGTAGGGGCTGTCGAAGGGCACCAGCTCGAAGACGATCCGCTCGGTGCGGAAGTTTGCTGGTGTGCCGAAGGTGACTGGCAGCGTGACCTTGCCGATCGGGTACGCCTTCCGACCGGGGACGATGCCGTGGAACGTGGTGTTCGTCTCGATCATCGACTGCAGGAGCCGCAGCCGCCTGAAGGTGTCGAGGTACAGGATGTTGATGGAGCTGCCGCCGTCCATCAATGTCTTGGGGAGCCAGTAGTCGCCAACTTTAGGCTTGACCACCAGGGCGACTCGCCCTGGGTACTCGATGCGTGGCGAGTGGTCTTGGCGGCTCCAGGTGATGGGCTGCTCCGACCAGTTGAGGAACTGGGGAACGTCCACCTGGGCCACCGTGTTGACGGTGACGGCGCGGGCGATGACCTTCTTCTCGCGCTTCGTGTTGAAGCCTGTGAAGGTATGGAGCGAGCCGGCCACTTTGCCGAATTTTCCGCCGTTTGGCGGGTCGTTGTCGGGGTCTTCCCGTGCTCGCCTTGCCTTCTCGATCTCCCTGAGGGTGTGGCAGTCGGCGGTTGTGTGTGTTGCGGGCTTCCCTTCCCTGCTATGAAACGCACACGGTTGGTTAAGGAGGGCCGCAGGGTCGAACCTTGGCTTGGCCTTGTAGTTGCCGTCGTCGCGGCGTTGTCCACCGTCCCGGCGGAAGCTCTTGGGCTCGCGTTGTGCGTGCCCAGCGTTGGCGACGAAGTCGACTCGCCCGTCATTGCGGCGCTTGCCGGTGAGGCAAGTGCTGCTGTACCGTAGGTCGGACCGTCGTCCGCCGTCGTTGCCGCTCGTGCGGCGTTGACCTCCCGACTCGTCGTCAGTTTCCTTGTTTGGGTCTTCCTCCGCGTACCGTTTGGCGATCTCGAGGAGGTCCGGTATGTTGTCGAGTGTGCGGGAGTGTCGCTTAAGCTTGGCGACGAGGGGCTCGTAGCGACACGAGGTCTTGAAGCAATGGATCGCGGTGTCCGGGTGGATGCCGACCGCGTTGTACCAGAGTTCTTGCCACCGTTGGACCCAGTTGCGGGTCGACTCGCGGGGTCCCTGGACGCATTGCTCCAGGTCCTCGATGGTGGTGGCGCGGGTGTAGGAACACTCGAAATGCCTGACGAAGGCGTCGCGCATTTCTTCCCAGGAGTCGATACTGTCTTGGGGGAGGGTGTTGATCCACTGCCTGCACGTCCCCTCCATCATCAAGGGGAGGTAACGGGCGGCTAGCAGGTCGGTGAGGCCTGCGATCCCCATTGCCATGAGGTATGTGTCGAGCCAGACGGCGGGGTCGTACGAGGGGTCGTACTTTTCTATTTCCTTCGGCGCCTTGAAGTTTGGCGGGTACTTCTCGCCTCGGATCATTGGTCCGAAGCACTTGGGGCAGAGTCGACTGAGCGACCCCATGGGCTCGCCGTCGCGGCGATTGGTCAGAGTGTGTCGCAGATCATCGGGCTGGCGTGCGCGCCAGCTTTGGTTGTTGATGATGTGGGTGCGGGCGTCGATGGGTTGACCGTTGGCGGCGACGAAGTTGGTCGCTGGCCTGGGGTCGTTGGTGGAGAGTGCCGCGTTCGCGGGTCGGTGCTGGAGCTGCAGTGGCTCTGGTGGCAGGCAGTTGAGTGTGTTTGCCGCCATTGGGCGGCCGCTCGAAGCCGCTCTGCTTCCCGAGGAACGCGAGTATACTCGACCCTGCGAGTCGGCGCCCACTCTTTGCTGCTCGACGGCCTTTGCGAGCAGGGCCCTGACGTATTGGATCTGTAGGGCGTCGTCGCCGGTGGCCGTGATGCTGTCGGCTGCTGCTCGGCCTGCCACGAGGTTGTCCATCGGGGTGGAGAACAGTGGGAGGCCGTTTGCGTCTCGCTCCCGTGAGGAGACTACTATCCGCGGCTGGTCCCTGGGGGGTGTGCGGTTAGGTGGAGGCGGGGCGCCCATCGCCGTCGATCCTGGCGGGGGTCGGGTGCTTCCTCCTGGTGGCGCGTTCTCGCAGATCGCGCGCTCGGCCACGCGGGCCGGGTCGTTTTCGTCGTCGAAGTTCAGGGCGCGCCCCTGAACGGTGGGGTTCAGGCGCGACCTGATCCGTTGTTGGTGGTAGGGCGATAGCTCCTGCGCCGTCACCTGCTCGAGGCGAAATTTTTCGCGCTCGGCTTGCTCCTTGCGCACTGCCTCCGCCAGTTTCAGGCGGAGTTCCTCGACCTCCGTCGACGTGGCGTTATGAGGGATTGGGGTGGAGAAGGGGTCCTCCGGCGGCTCGGTGCCGGTAGCCATGTAGGTCGCTGCATGGCGACCGGTGCCGTCGCGGAGGTCGGCGGAGTTCTCCGACCCGGAGTCGAATTCGAAGATCCCGAGGATGGAGGGGTCCTCGAAGTCTCCCACGTTAGAGACCTGGGTGATGGAGTCCGCGGGTGAGGCCGCGGTGATGGACCCGGCGAGTGACGCCGGGGTCGCTGAGTCGGCGTCGTCGTTGACGGCCGCATCTTCTGTGGCCGCTGAGTTTTCGGCCACGTCGTTGTGGGCCGAATTGTACTCAGAGGCGAGGCGATGGATCGTGCGGATCTGGCTCTTGGAGAGCCGATCACGTGGCGGCGACTCGCGGATGCGAGCCGAATCCTCCGAGACGATGACGTCGGTGAGGCCGAAGAAGAGGCTGATCGTGCCGATCGGCAGGATCACGCTGTGCGTGACGGGTCACGCCGCCGGGACGTAGCTGCTTGGCAAGATTTGGAGCATCTCGCCGATCGCTATCATGCGGCCGGTGGCGACCGTCTCGTTGATGGGCAGATTTGATCTCGCCGCAGAACACCGGCCAGACCGGCCAGGCCCCACGGTGGGCGCCACTGTCGTGGGAATGGTCACGGCAGATGCTGCAATCGGCAGCGAGTAGTAGAACGAGGGGCAAGGGCGGCTAGCCATCTGCGGTGCGAGATGAGGGCGGAGACTCAGGGTTTTACCCAGGTTCGGCCCCCCGGAGGGTAAAGACCTACTCCTGCTAGATTGTATTATGGAGGTGGTACAATGGGCGAGCTCGGCGGCTAGGCGGCGAGTCGCTTGGGCGTATGATGGAACGTGTCTCTACGCGCCCTGCAGGGAGGTTTATATAGGCTCACCTCCCCTAGGGTTTACATATCTCAACCGAATCAGTTAAAGCTTCGGTGCTCGTTTAACCTAATCCGACTGGGCCTATCTACTCGCCTGGGCCTTCAGCTTCCAGTCGCTTGGATCCTCGCTGGGCTTCAATCCAGTCGCCGTCTCGCAGCCCACTCGCTAATTCTTGGGCCAGTCGGAAACGTCCTGATGGGTATACCCCGGTAGGCGCATCCCCATCACTATGGATGGTGAGGGTTGTTAGATGTATATATTTGTATATTGTAGTAGTGTAGTTTCCCCATATGTTAGGGGGCTTCCTGCATATTTGCACCTGTACCTATATTATATATTGTGGCCTTTGGCCCCCAGAGGAATACAACTTGTCTATTCCTAACATGGTATCAGAGCCGGTTTTAGGGTTCCCGTGCCCACCGCTCCTCTGCTTGTAATCGTCGTTGTCGTCAGCTGGCCCCGACCACCGCTGGTTCCCGTTCTAGCCGTTTGCGTCGCCGCCGCCCAGATTGTCCCGATCGAATCTGCAATCCCTTTATTTGCTCCACGTCTGCTACTCTGCATCTGATCGGGCCCCGCCACCCCCGTCCTCTTCCGTCCTCGATCTGACGCGCGCCTGTCCCGGCCGTCCTCTGCTCCTCTACATCTACAAACATACACTCCCTGCCGCCCGCCCGTTCACACGCGGTCGTCTTGACCCGCTGTCGCCCGCCTGTCCCTGACTAGCCGGGGCCACCTCCTGCAGCGCACGGGCCTCGCGGGCCTCCTGACGCCCACCCGTCCGCGTCCACTCCACTTCCTGCCTCCCGTCTGGCCGTTCTGGCCCCGCGCAGCCGCCGATCTGCCCGTCCTGTTTGGCTGGCCCGCTCCGTCTGGTTTTCGTCTGCTGACGTCAGCTTGCGTCGGGACCGGTCATATCTAGTTCTGATCTGATCTGTGTCAAAAAAAAGAAGAGCGATATGTCTTCTTCCTCGGCTTATGTTGCGATTCCTCGCTTCCCGGTGATCTTCGATGGCGCTAATTACCATGATTTCGCTGCCTTTATTCGCGTCCACACGTGTGGTCTCCGTCTTTGGGGTGTGCTCTCCGGCGAGGTCTCCTGTCCGCCGTGCCCCCCTGCTCCTGTGGCTCCCCTTCCGCCGATGCCGATTGTTCTCGGTGCTGATGCTTCTCAGGAGGCCAAGGATGCTGCTCAGAGTGCTGATGATAGTGCTGTTCCTGCTTATGACCTGAAGTTCAAGCAGTACTATTCTGATCTTGAGGCCTATCGACACGCTCTGACTTCTTACACTCAGTGGGTTGATGAGGATGCTCGTGCTGCTGCTGTTCTCACCTCCAGTGTTCTGCCCCAGTATGCTGCTGAGTTCATGAGTCTCCCTACTGTTGTCGCTCAGTGGGCCCATCTTCGTTAGCGCTATCAGCCATCTGGGGATGCTCTTTACCTGTCTATGGTTCGCCAGGAGCATGCTCTCCAGCAGGGTGATTCTACTATTGATGAGTTCTATACTCAGAGTGCTGCTATCTGGCGTCAGCTTGATTCTCTTCGTACTGCTGTTTGTGGCACATGCTCGTGTTGCCAGATTGTGCGCTCGGATTTGGAGTTTCACGGCATCTATGAGTTTCTGTTTCGGCTCGCCAGGAGTTTTAGCCCCGGCGTGCTCAGCTGAATGCTCATGGTCGTGTTCCGCTCTCTGAGGTCTTGTCTGAGCTTCGGGCTGAGGAGACCCGTCTTCGTGGTGCTGGTCTTCTTGCGGTTCCATTTGTGCTTGCTACTCGTGGTCCTTCTATGCCGTATGTTCCCTCGACTCAGCCGTGGTCCTCTATGCCACTGCCGATACTACCCTCTCCTCCAAGTCAGGGTCAGAGTCAGCACCAGCAGTTTCAGGGCCAGAGTCAGCACCAGCAGGCTCGTGGTCAGGGTCGTCGTGGTTCTCTTCGTCACTTCTCTTACTGTAACAAGGATGGCCACACTTGGGCCACCTGTTATACAAGGGATCCCAGCTTACGTTAGCAGCACCAGGCTCGTGGGCAGTCGACTCCTTCTGGATCTTCAGCAGTTGCTCTCTCCGATCAGGACATTATCAGGAGTCTTCGCGGTCTGCTTGCTTCTACAGGCTCTTCTTCGACATGCACTGCTGGTTCTGTGACTGATTCTTCAGGCACTATGCGACCACCACCTTCTACACAGTCAGGTACGTCCCCATGGTATCTGGATTCTGGAGCTTCTTTTCATATGACCTCTGAGTCTTCTTTTCTGTCCGCTCCTCGTTCTCTCCCTTCTCTTGTCCGTGTTTTCACAGCTGATGGTACCTCTCTCCCTGTTTCTAGTCGGGGCACCCTTTCTACTTCTTCTTTTTCTGTTCCTGATATTTATTATGTCCCTCTTCTTAAGATGAATCTGTTCTCTGCTAGCCAGCTTACTGACTGGTTGTCGCGTCATTCTTGATGCTGATTCTTGTGTTGTCCAGGACCGTCGCACGCAGGCCCTGGTTGGAGCTGGCCCTCGCAATCATGACTCTTCAGGACTTTGGGAGTTAGACTGGCTTTGTGTTCCTTCCGCTGCCACTTCATCTGCCAGTTCTTCTCCGGTCGTCGCCTCTACTACCAGCTCCTTTCAGCAGTGGCATCATCGTCTTGGTCACCTTTGTGACTCTCGCCTGTCGTTGTTAGTTCATCGTTGTCAGGGCTGTAGGTTGGGTAAACAGATTCAGCTTCCCTATCCTACTAGCGCGTTTGTATCTCAGCGACCTTTTGATTTAGTTCATTCAGATGTTTGGGGTCCGACTCATTTCGCTTCAAAAGGGGGCCATCGCTACTATATTTTATTCATCGATGATTTTTCTCGGTACACTTGGTTGTATTTTATGCGCTCTCATAGTGAGGTGCTCTCCATATATCAGCGTTTTGCAGCCATGGTCCATACTCAATATTCTACCCCCATTCGTTTGTTTCGTGCTGATTCTGCTGGTGAGTATATCTCCCAGATGTTGTGAGGTGTTCTTGCTGAGCAGGGCACTCTTGCTCAGTTTTCCTGTCCTGGCGCCCATGCCCAGAATGGCATTGCTGAGCGTAAGCATCGACATCTTCTTGAGACCACTCGTGCCATGATGATTGCTTCTTCCCTTCCTCCGCATTTTTGGCCTGAGGTTGTCGCTACGCGACTTACCTCATCAATATTCAGCCTTCTGCTGCTCTGCAGGGTGGTATCCCTCTTGAGCGCCTATCTGGACAGTCTCCAGACTACTCCATGCTTTGCTTGTTTGGTTGTGTTTGCTATGTTCTCCTTGCTCCTCATGAACGCACCAAACTGACTGCTCAGTCTGTTGAGTGTGTCTTCCTTGGATACAGTGATGAGCGCATCTCTCGTGATGTTACTTTTGATGAGACCCGTCCTTTCTATCCTCGTCCCACCACTGGTACCTACCCGGTGGAAGATATCTCTTTTCTTCTCTTTCCTGACACACCTCCTTCTACTCCTATTGTGTCTTCTTCAGGATCTCCTCTTGATGTCTCTTCTTCGACACCATCCGCTTCTGCTCCGTCTAGTTCTCCTAGTTCTCCTTGTTCTCCGGAGTCTTCCTCTGTTATACCTTCTTCTTCATTGTCGTCTCCTGAGTCATCTTCCTCTGATGAGCTTCCCTCTACTCGTCCTGTTCGTCAACGTCGTGCTCTCAACCGTTACTCTCCCAGTCAGTATGGTCTTTCTGTTGTCTCCGAACCGACTTCTTATCGGGATGCTGAGCATCATCCGGAATGGCAGCTGGCCATGGCTGAGGAGATTGCTGCGCTTGACGCACTGGCACCTGGGATCTTGTTTCTCCCCTCCCGGTGTTTGTCCTATCACGTGTAAGTGGGTCTATAAGATTAAGACCCACTCTGATGGATCTCTTGAGCGCTATAAAGCGCGTCTTGTGGCTCGTGGTTTTCAACAGGAGCATGGTCGTGACTATAATGAGACCTTTGCTCCTGTGGCTCATATGACCACTGTGCGTACTCTTCTTGCTGTTGCTTCTGTTCGTCACTGGTCTGTGTCCCAGCTTGATGTTCAGAATGTCTTTCTCAATGGTGAGTTGAGTGAGGAGGTTTATATGCAGCCTCCTCCTGGGTATTCTGTACCCGAGGGGATGGTTTGTCATCTTCGACGTTCTCTTTATGGCCTTAAACAGGCCCCTCGTGCCTGGTTTGAGCGCTTTGCTTCTGTAGTGACTGCTGCTGGTTTCTCCCTAGTGCTCATGATCCAGCGCTGTTTGTTCACACTTCTCCTCGTGGACGCACTCTTCTTCTTCTCTATGTTGATGACATGATCATTACCGGTGATGATTCTGAGTATATCGCCTTTGTTAAGGCTCGTCTTCGTGATCAGTTTCTTATGACTGATCTTGGTCCTCTTCGATACTTTCCACTTCTGATGGCTTTTACATCTTCCAGGAAAAGTATATTCATGATCTTCTTGCTTGTGCTGCTCTTGGGGATGAGCGCACTGTTGAGACCCCTATGGAGCTTAATGTTAAGCTTCAACTTACCGATGGTGATCCTCTTCCTGATCCGACGTGTTATCGTCATCTTGTCGAAAGTCTTGTTTATCTTGCTGTCACTCGTCCTGACATTTCTTATCCTGTTCATATTTTGAGTCAGTTTGTTTCTGATCCTACCACTGTCCACTATAGTCATCTTCTTCGTGTTCTTCGTTATCTTCGTGGTACGATCACTCGTCGTCTTTTCTTTCCGCGTTCCAGCTCTCTAGCTCCAGTGCTATTCGGATGCTACGTGGGCGAGTGATCCTTCGGATCGCCGTTCACTTTCTGCCTACTGTGTGTTTCTTGGTGGTTCGCTTATTGCTTGGAAGACGAAGAAACAGACCGCGGTTTCCCGTTCGAGTATTGAGGCTGAGTTGCGTGTTATGGCCTTGTTGACTGCTGAGGTGACCTGGTTACGGTGGTTACTTGCGGATTTTGGGGTCTCTCTTACCACACCCACTCTGGTTTTGTCTGACAGTACAGGTGCTATTAGTGTTGCACGTGATTCGGTCAAGCATGAGCTTACCAAGCATATTGGTGTTGATGCTTTCTATACACGTGCTCAGGTGCAGGCTTAGATTGTTGCGCTTCAGTATGTGCCTTCAGATTTACAGTTGGCGGATTTCTTTACGAAGGCACAGACCAGAGCGCAACATGATTTCTTACTCTTTAAAATCAATGTTGTGGATTCACCATGAGTTTGAGGGGGGTGTTAGATGTATATATTTGTATATTGTAGTAGTGTAGTTTCCCCATATGTTAGGGGGCTTCCTGCATATTTGCGCCTGTACCTGTATTATATATTGTGGCCTTTGGCCACCAGAGGAATACAACTTGTCTATTCCTAACAAGGACATAGAGCCTCCCCCGGTACAATACGATGTCCTGGACGTCTTTGTGGATTGTGTTGTAGAAGCGATACGTCCACGAATTGTCCCCTGGCCGGCACAGGGCCAGCTCTGCGACACCATTGTCCGATATGGTCACATCGACCACCATAACGGCAACGAGGTTTTGGGAGACCACAACTAGTTTTCGGATGGCGTAGGGGTTTTCAGGGGAATGATGGAAACTAGAATTCCCCCATGCTAGGCGGAAACGGTCGAGACTGGGAAGCACCATGGTGGCGGCCGAGAAAGGGCTCATCAACGTGAGTTCTCCATCGTCACGCTCGAAGACGAGCCACTCGCCGCGGTAGCTCTGCGCGCACGGCAGCTGCTTGTGGCCGTCCAGGTGCACAGGCAGCGGCCGAAACGCGGATCCGGGTAAGCTGTAGAAGCTTAGGTCCGGCAACACGAGCCAGGGTAACTGCGGACGCATGGCAGGGTTCTCTCGCGCGGCAGCATGCCACTGACGACACACAACACCGAAGCGGACACGGTCAAGGTGGCGTGGCGGAAGGCTGAAGGTACAATTGTTTGCGCCATATTGGGATTCCCCGATGATTTGATCACATATATAAAAAATCCCAATTGCTAATAAGTGCTCGGGGGCTGTTTAGTGTTTTCTAGCCCTCAGTTTGCTGGCCGTCCGATGGACAGTGATGAACGCGTGTGGTGACATAGTTCCGACAATGACAGAAAGCCCACAGCACTGACCCCTTTCTCTTCAACGAGTGCGCCGCCCACCCACACCGGCGCGCCCTGCCCTCCATCCCCGCCGGCGCGCCGCCCTCCATCCTCGCCGGCGTGCGTCGCCCTCCCGTCGCGCCGCTCGCTTCTCCGAAATCGCCCTTGAAGGGGGAGAGTGAGCCCACCCCTGGCGCGATGCGCAGCTCCGATCTACAACAATGTCTTCAGACCGAAGCCCCTGTAACTTCCGTCCATGTGCAGCGACACCGGCGGTGACCACCATCAGCCTCATCCCCAACCCCCCAGCGAGGAAGCAACCATATCCCCGCGACATGGAGCTTGACAACTTCACGTCAGTAACCTCCCTTGCCTCGTCTCGAGGTGAACACGTACCCGGTGCATATACATGTAAATTCGATTTGTTGTTGTAGCAGATGCATCTGCATCGTGCCTTTTAATTGGTGAAAGCTAGGTACTGTTTGTTCTGGTGTGTGCATCAGGTCCAGCCTGTATTGTTGTCTTGACTCAGTTTGCTGTTAGTTTCATTAAATTAAAAAATCTTTGTATTCTATCCGTTCTAAAATAAATGAATTGAGTTTGTCTAGATTTGTATGTATCTAGTCTTGTTTTAGTGTGAGATGTATCCGAATCTAGACAAAAGCAAGTCACTTATTTTGGGATGGAGGTATTATTTTACATGGCCTTATGCAGAAATAATGGATTGTTATTTTGGAAAAATATTGAATCAGAATGAATGCTTGCCTACTCTGATAGTATTGCTCCTGTTACCTTTTGTCTGAGATCTTCTAGTTGAATTTTTTCCAGCATGGAACTGAACTAGATCTTCTAGTTGGCCTAATTAAATTCTTTTTGCCCACATGCTAAGTTGCTTTTTGAACCCAATTAAGTTTGATTCCAGTGTTATTTCTTCTGATCAGCATGTAGAAGTTGGCTACTTGGCCTAATTAAGTTGACTTTTCCCACATGCTAAGTTGTTTCCTAAATCCAACTAAATTTGATCCCCTTGTCATTTTAGATTTCCTTTTTATATCGGTATTAGTTGACTAGTCAGTCTAATTAAGTTGTCTTTGCCCAGCTGCTAAGCTGTTTTATAAATCTAACTAAGTTTGATCCCGATTCGACAAAACCGGCGACGCCGCCTCAACTCTGGCCGGTCCTGACCTCCGCCTGCGTAAGGTCAACCCGGCTGCCCATACGGTCCGCCATGAAGCTGAGCCGGTTATGTAGCGACAACCTCCCGGTTCTCCTGCCCGAGCAGCTGGACCTATTGTTGGTGTCATCGCGACAGAGGAAGCAGGGGGCATCATGATTCCGCCGGACCACACAACTCACCGGCGTTGCCCTGACATCCTGTCCCATGGCGAAGTACCACGGGCGCGGAGGGCCCTGATAGTGAGGTACCGAAGCGAAAGCCGCCATCGTTGCTCCTTTAGATTGCGCGTGGCGGAGGGCCAGAGCCCGGAGGTCAGTGTTGTCCTGTGCGCTACTCCCCGATAAGGTGGCGACAGACGGCATATGTTCTGCAACGACACTCCGGGATCTGCTCTCCAACGGATGTCGTTTTTTACTCTTGCTTTGATTTGGTCTCGCTCACAACTTAACCTGATTTGCTCTCTCACTCGCTACCACCAGACATGTACCACCGCATGGAAGGATGGATGGATAGATCGACCAAGCCAGAGAAAATCAGAAGTTGTCGTTTTTAGTACTAAGTTGTATACATACCAGTGCTAAGTTGTCTATGCAATAATGCTAAGTTGTATACGCACTAAGTTATATATCTATTGATACTATGTTGTATAGCCACCAATGCTGAGTTGTATATGTACTAACGCTAAGGTTCACACTTATACTATTGTTAATGTATATACCCACTACGGTCTTAAAACTATATTCCCTTCGGCTTTTTTTAAAATGTGTTGTGTCTTGGGTTGTGACTAGCCACATCTATGTTGATTGAGGCAGATTTTTCTATTTTTAATGATAATTGTATATCCATCGATGCTAAGTTGTGTATCTACTGGTGATAAACTAAGTTGTATACCCATCAGTGCTAAGTTGTATACCTAAAAACGCTAAGTTGCACACACACTATTGTTAGGTTGTATACGCAGTGCTAGTTTATATTTTTCGACTAGTGCTAAGTTGCATACCCACTAGTGCTAAGTTGTCCACCTTTTGCTAAGTTATATACGGACTAGGATTAAGTTGCACCCATTTTCATATAGTTATATCTGTTATCTTAGTCCCTTCTTGTATGTTTATTAAGTTGTATATCTATTCATTTTAGTTGCCTTTTGTATGCTTATTAAGTTGCATACTGTTGCACCTAAGTTATGTTATAAAGTTGTTGTTTTTTTGCTACTAAGTTGTTCACCTCAGAAAGCAAGTTATCGACAATACTAGAAAATACGGTAGACAACTAGTAGTGCAAAGTAGTGGGTTTCATTACTATAAAGTTTCTAGTTATTGTTGCTAAGTGGGTATCTCGAAAACAAAGTTTGTTACAAAATATAATAGAATTAAATACTAGAAGCAACTATTTGTACGAAGTTGTTTTCAAATAACACTAAGTTGCTTTTTAAAAAAAAGTTTATCAAAATATATATAAATGGGATCTAGTTTGAATATCTTGACACGATGGGGCTAACGGTAAAAACTAATCGCAATTCCAACACACGGTTTTAAAGTTATGCCTTTTTTTATATAGCATAAAATTAAATACTACGTAATAGCTATAGCTTTCCTTTTATAGGACGAGGGCTGGCCGAGACTAACGAGCCTCCAGGCTCGCTAGCCCCGTCCATAAAAAATACTCACAATCTGCCTTGTCCGTTTTTTCTCTCAAACTCGCGATTCCAACTTTCATGTATATGTATATGCATATATAGGATCCGGACTAAACCTAACTACAAGCCGACGAGTACTAGTAGAATTCTAACAGGACTCACATATAAAACCTAGGGAGGACACCAAACCTAACGCGACTAGGTGATGGAATCCACCTCGATCGGCATGCAAGCCGATTACCACTAGGACACCAACTCAACATCGAGTAGGCAAGATTCATTCTTAACAAGTCCCACTAGTAGACAAAGGGTTTTCGGTTTGATCCAGAGTCTAACATTAGTCCCTGATTTGTTACGGGCCGGGACTAGTATGAGAACTAGTCCTGGTTTGTACCATTTTCGGTTGTTAGGATCCTGAGAAAACTCTAGTCCCGGGTCGTGATACAGCCCGGGACTAAAGGGGTTCGGGCATGGGCAACACTCTTTAGTCCCGGGTCGTGATACGGCTCGGGACTAAAGGGGTGCGGACCACGGCAGAAAAATTTAAAATGGCTATAACTTGGAATTAATTTGGAATGAATCATTATTGAATGAGCTTGGAATTAAGAGGGATAGAGTTCCTTGTCTATGGTGTGATAATATGGGTACAACATATCTTTCTGCTAATCTTATTTTGTATACCAGGACTAAACACATAGAGATTGATTTTCACTTTGTGAGAGAAAGAGTAGCAAGAAAACTTCTTGATATTCAGATTCATCTCTACTAAGGACCAGGTGGCTGATGGCTTCACAAAGGCACTACCAGTGCACAAGCTTGAACAATTCATACATAATCTCAACCTCAAGAGAGCTGAGATTGAGAAGGGGTGTTAAACAACCTAGTCGTGTATTAGCTCACGTGTTGGACTTGTATCACATTTATGTGTCGTGTGCGTCAAGGACTTATAACCACCGCATCGCTATCTATAAGGTGCGGTAGATAGATTGGTTAGCGTGAGCTGAGATTCACCGTGTTGGTTGTAATAAGATCATCGGTCGATCTAGATGAGATCGACGTGATCAACTCCATGTAATCCTCGAGGCAGTTGTTCCCTGCCTCTATATAACATGTAGGCTGCCCGAGTCGAAGGGTACGGCTTCCACCAACACCTCACAAAACTTTACAATGCTTTCTTTCGGACATCCAGATCACACAGGAGATAATATGCTCCGAGAAAGAACACGGTGCACACAGGACTACTCATTGAACTAGCACGCCAAAGGCCCAACATGGATCTGATTGAATTTAAGCAGGAGGGAGAGGGTGATTTATCTTCTTCCCCTTCTTGGACGAAGCCACTGGATCCTGCCCCACAGAGATGCTACTCGCTGGATCCTGCCCTAAATCCCTGGACGTCTGGCATCCTTGCTCCATCGGCGAGGGTTTGGATATGATGTCGCCGCCGATGGGGAAAGTGGGCTGAAGAAGAGGGATCTGGGGCGGCGCGGTGCTGGCCATACATCTTGGAATTCGAGGGGAAGGAAGGGGGCGAGCGGGGGAAGGCATCGGCGATGGAGGATTGCTTCCTGGGGCATGGCGTCTTCCTCCATCGCGAGGGCGTCCCGATGCAGGGTGGGTATGGCGGTGGTAGCGAGCAGCCCATGCATGTCTGCGTTATTAGTTCGTTGGCCCATGGATGTCCATTTAGCGGAAATAGGTGGGATGGGATGGCGGCGCCGTGGACTACCCGATCCCACCTACATGCTGACCTGCACTAGACAGTCAAAGGTCAGATTGCATGGATCAAAGTGGAACTGAATCTTAATTAGAACTTCAATTCTTTCATGCAAAGACTTTTGCTACTCCCTCCGACCCATATTAGTTGACTTCAATTTGGATGTATCTAGACATGTTTTTGTGATAGATACATCCAAATTGAAGTCAACTAATATGAGTCGGAGGGAGTAATTATTTTGATGTAAAGGATGAAAGAACTTTGATGCAAAACTTATACCAATGATTTTGATGCAAAGAATGAACGAAGTGCAGGAAACATTTGCTAGTATATAAAAGATGCCGGCCATCGGACTAGTTCCAACTCAAAGAGTTTTTTTTTTTTTTTTTGCTTGGGAGCCGCCCAACCACCCTCTCACGCAGCCTTATACACAACTGCATGCCCAAGTCTCGCCAGTAGCGATTAGATTACAACAACTGCACTACTTGTGCGCTAAACTTCAGTATTATACATAAACCTAAGATACAAGTCAGGTCCGTCTGTTCACAGCTTCTTAAGTGAAAACACCTTCACCGACTATGGCTTGCTCTATCTTCTTGAGTTAAACTGATGTCTACAGGGTTTGTTCTGGTCTAGGAGCGACAGAAGGTCAGATGAGCCGCATTCTCTTGTTCTGAAGAAAACTCTACTCCGTTTCGTTAGTACCTTCTGCCAAAGGGGAAAACAACAACAATAATTGTAAGTACTACTCGCCATTTGTAAGAGTAAATGCTTCGCAATTATAATTCTAAATGAAAAAAAGTATGAGATCAAAGTTTAGTAAGCACACACCATGTGAAGGCAAAAACGTTTGGTCTGCAATTCCATGTAAATGGGCGGAGTAGTTTAACCGCAATCTGAAGACGTGTTTTCTTCAGCCCAGCGGAGGAAGGATAGAACAAGGAACAGATCATTAGGGATGTCATAAGTTGAGAGATTTGGAAGACGCAGTCTAAGCAGTAAGTTCTAGGAGACTTACAAGAGACAGCACACTGGGCAGATGAATAATTGTTTCTGGCATTGGTACCATAGCACATGGAATCGATCAAGCTGAATCCACAGGGCAGGACAATTTTTTCATGTGGCATCCACAGTTCCGCACCTTTCAGGAAGACTATCTCCATGGTCAAAAGAGGATTCCCGGAAAATGAGGTACGAAACTGAAGTAGCTAACGGATAGTTCGTGTGGACTAACGGAAAGATTAGTAGGACTCTTTGTTTTGCTAAAAAAATATCGATACGATACTTACAACTCCATCATAAGTTTGACAAGTTTGCACTTCAGCAGTTTAGAAGCAAGTGAATCCCTTGATGTGCTTTCAACCCATTGAAACGACCAATCATCTCAGACTGCAGCGTCTTCGTGAGAGATGTTTGGATCAAAGTGTCGTCAATTTCCGGTCTCAGGGACTCGAATCATACAGAAACTATTTGACCTCTTGTTGCATTAGGAAACATTAGGCCTATTGTCTTTGGACCGGAAACAAATGCCTTCCATCCAGATAACAGCATGAAACATCTGGAGAGAACATGTATTCCAGACTTAAGAGAATAAAAATGGTTGTCAACTCACATAGCCAGCCAGCGATCAGAAACACACCCATCAGGCTTCAGGTTGTTGTAATGATGTTTTAGTAACTTGGAATATACCAGACATGAACCTACACAATGCAACTGAAGCTCTCTTTAGGACATGACTTCATTCGAACTGATCCAAAATATTAGGGTTTTAAATTCTCAACAATCACTAGTACAAATTTTAACCTCATGTTTTTTCACGATGAACTAGCCAATAAATAATATGATGGACTATGTTGCTCCGATAAGAATCTGAAAATCTGTATCACAAGCAGACCATTAACATAAAGAGCATATTAGGTTAACGGAAAGAAAACAATATGCGTTCAAGTTGAATTGTGAATGATCTACCTATGTGAATGAAGATTTAATGCAACCATGCTTTTCTTCTCCCATTCATGTTCCCTGCAGTCCATTCATGTAAATGAATAGGCGGTGGATTGCTGCATCACATAATTTTACTGAGAGTAAGATTATTCACTGTTGGATGTACCATTCATAGATAGAACTGATAGAGCAAAACTGAGAGGAAAAAGTTAAGTGATGTTTCAGAGATGGAATGACATAATTATATAGTGTTCGATCTTTATAAGGTTTAAATCATGTATCTTAATGAGGTTCACATGCCTTGCGTTATCTCTACAATAGTACTGCACATTTCTCTATTTCTGCACAAATATGAGCTATACCTTCAGACCTGCTACTACTAGCACTGTTGATTTCCAACGTTGTACAATATGCCACAGCTAACAAGCATCCCAAGAACATTAGTTGAGTCTTGAAATTTGGAATATAAAACAACTACAGAAGTAACTTCTATAC
This sequence comes from Avena sativa, assembly GCA_916181665.1. Lineage (NCBI taxonomy): Eukaryota > Viridiplantae > Streptophyta > Magnoliopsida > Poales > Poaceae > Avena > Avena sativa. Next base: position 479,976,637 of record OV702293.1, on the reverse strand, counting down.
AGATGCGAAGGGAAAAGATGTTGCACGTACTTGCTTAATGATAGCTTGGGAACAGAATTGGTGCCACCCATGCACTGTTGTGATAGAAGGGAAGGGATATCCATGACAATATTCAGATAGTAAATTGAGGCATACAAGAACAACAATAAAAACATCTGCACGGCTTCTGAACAAACCAACAAAAATGGTGGATAAATCAGGCCACATGTTTCATCAAGGAAACCACTAGAACTCAGAAATTTCATTGACTAATATCTGCAAAGGAACTCATGCTTGCGTTTCATGTTGAGAACAACTAAAAATAATGTTTGCTAATTTAATTCGATTTGTTTAGAAAAACTGCAGAAAAAAGGAAGATAGAAAATTCTTTTGATTGCTCCTATCTGATCTGGCAGGATTTGGAAGTCCATATGCTTGGGAACAAACAAGTGTCTTACTGAATGATAGGCTCGGAACTAGCACTGCTACATCGTCTTAGATTGAGCTGGCAACACAGAAACAATGGAAAAAAGAATGAGAAACATAGCAAGAAAATTACTTTTGGAGAATGCACTGCTAGGCGGACAATTAGAAGTGCGTATCTATGTTGTAAAGTAGGTAAAAAGTTCCACTTGCAATGTACTAACTGTATTTATGTAGAGGAAGTATCACAGCAGCCTCATGTTTGGACTGTTCATCGATGGAGAGAGTTCTACAAGGTTACAAGATGTAAAACTCATGACAGAGCCCTACACAGTAGGTGGACACACATCGTCAGGTTATGCAGTAATGAAGTGAACAAGGCAAGGGAAAATGATTTGATGTGTAAGGGAAAAAACAAGGGTAATGGTGGAAATCGGGATGTGAAAGTTTTCGTTACCTTGGATATTAATCTAGTACTCTAGTATCCTCTTTGGTATGGTTCTGAACCTCCAATTAATCGCTTGCGTTGCTGTTTTAGATCCTGTCTGACGCCATCCTGTTAGCAGTAAGAGTTATACAACAATAATATCAAGATAGAATCCTGGTACACTAGATGAACCATAGCAGAATACTTACCCTAATATCAAGATACTATCTTGGTATAACAACTGCTACCAGAGCACTACAGAAAATGATAAAATTTCAGCTACCTAATGAATCAACCCTTCTTTGTTCCCTGCAAATTTTTACTAACATATCACCAACCACCGCTCCAAAATGGTAATAAACCGAACATATGTGAGTCATGTACAACTTATCACCAATCCACTGAAGCACTTATTCACCACACAAAACATTCATTCCAATTTACTGTCCTGAAACTGCCACTCTGTACAAAAAAACATTTAGACCAAATGTTCCTCGAAACCAACATCCAATCCATGCCCTTCAGACCAAATATCCTAGTAAATCAATACTCAATGCAGTCTCTTCAGACCAAATATATCCCTGTAAAACAATACTCAGTGCAGTCACTTCAGACCAAATACCTCTGTAAAACAATATATCCCTGTAAATCAATACTCAGTGCAGTCCCTTCAGACCAAATATATCCCTGTAAAACAATACTTAGTGCAGTCACTTCAGACCAAATACCTCTGTAAAACAATATTCTGCGCAGTCCCTTCAAACCAAATATCCATATAAACCAATAATCAGTGTAGTCCGTTCAGACCAAATATCACTGTAAACAATACTCGGTGCAGTGATAAAATCTTCCTGTAAAGCAATACTGAATGCAACCCTTTCACACAAATGTTCATTTAAACCGCTAAAGTCATGCATGCAAGACCCTTCAGACCTGATGTTCCCCTGAACGAGTACTCAAGACACCAGAGATCAAATATAATGCTGAACTTTATTTAAAATTTTGGCAGACTGAAATGGAACTTTCTCTCATCCTTTCTCTTGTTAATATACTGGTCTATTTTGGTGGCTACTGATTATATAGTAGTGCCAATTGTATGAATCTTTCTAGCCAAGTAAGATAAATTCTTGGTTGCTGATGATCCAGACTGTAGATGCAACATCATCTACCAGCCTGCGATGATTAACAACACAATACGACCTGATGATCATATCGAAACAAATGGTAAATATGACTCGGATGAGAAGCAAGAAAGACTAAAATGAAATTTAACTAGGTGGTATGAGAACTAGCTATGAAGATATTTATCTTTAGCATATGTCGCAATTGGTAATTTTATATATAGATGACATCTAGGCAATATAATAACTAGTCATGCCAAAAGAGACAGAAGGCAAGGTCCAAGATAAATTAGAATGTCCATCATCTTTGGATAAATACAAATGAAGTGAAACAAATCCTCATATCAGAAACTGAAACTTCATGCCTTGATGAATTTAGGTGAGAGGATCTGAACAAACCGAACTAAGCAGATAATTTTCACATTCAAAGTTTTATGGACTTCTGCAATGGATTTTATTCATAAATCCAGAACATTAAAAAAAATGTACAAATAATGATGATTCTATGTTAGCGAAAAGCCACCTTACATGTAATTACCTGATGATATTATGTAGAGGAAGAAGAAACGACACGAGAACTTGTGAGAACTGTACATGCATTTAGGGGAGCTGTACAAAGGAGAATGTTTGACTTCAATTAAAGTAGATTCCTGCATAGTTGATGGACAAAGACAATGGTGAAATTCTCAAATTATACAGTCGTGAGTTAAACCAAACCAAACCAAGAAAAAAATGAATTGATCAGTAAAGAACGAGGGTGATGGTGAAAATAGGGGATGGATATCTTAATTACCATCGACAGAGTCTTCTAGTCTGAGTATTGGGATGGTTCGCCTTATCAGCATGCACTGCCGTTTCAGCTCTTCGTTGTCGCAGAATTTGACATCTAATTCATGCAGTGAACTGGGGAGGCCATCCTTGGGCAGCGAATCGATGAATTCGCAACCATGGACCGTTAATTTCATCAGTTTGGTAAGCTTCTTTAGGCCTTCTGGGAGGCGCTGCAGGCGCCGGCAGCATGCAAAGGTGAGCTCCTCGAGCGAGGTGAGGAGTTGAAGGGCCTGCTCTTGCGCCTCGTTGAAGTACTCAATCTCTTTGTCCTTGCCAAAGTATAAACTAGTGAGGAAGGAAGAGAGGAAGCTGCAGATAGATACTGTCATCACTGCCGCGATGCCTTCTGTCTTGATCTGCAGTTTGGGGGAAGCCTGCTCATCTCCCTTGTGCAGCTGCTGTCTCGGAGCCCAACCAACAAAGAACTGGGTGGGGCTTCCGTGGAGATCCAATTCGCTGACAATGCTTGCTTTGACATTTAATTCGCTGAGTTGGCCTCGGGTTAGAAGATGCGCCAGGCCCTCACATCTTAAATGCTTTCCACAGCCGATTAACTGTAATTTTCTGAGAGAGGTGAGGTTGGAGAGGGGCTTCAGATTCTCCAAACCCAATACATCTTCGAGCTTGAGGTGTTGAAGGGATGATGGAAAAGGGTAGAACGAAGAGGAAAATGTGGCTAGCTTGCATCTGGAAGCACCCTTTACCTCAAGGATGCGTAGGTTTTGGAGCGCATGGAGAGGATAAATCACCAGCCACATCGGTTTTGGCAATCTCCATGCACTGATCTCCAATTTTTCTAGAGAGTTGGATAGATGGGCCGGTAAGACCAAACGCCCACCTTTCTCCTCTGCTACTGATTCAACTCCCTCCACCTCTTGTACCGGTGTTGTTGTCTGTTGCAGATCCACCTCCGGAACCAACTGTGTTATTTGTTCCTCTATGTTCAATTGGGAGAGCTTTGGGAGGTGTCGGAGGAGCCATGTCATTTCCTCTCCACTAGCTTCACTATATCTCAGAAAAATATCCTCAATAGGAAGATGCCATTGCACATCACCTTGACCTCCCACTGGCACAACAGAACCAAATGAAATCTTTCCAATGAATTTCTTCAAAGATTTTAGTAATGGAAGATGCTTCCATTCTAGAGGTGGGCAATAAGGAGGTTGAATATCATGAAGATTCTCAAGTGTCAAACTCTCAAGTTCTGTCAGATTTTCAAAAACTAAAATCTGATCTAAGCTATCCAGATTACCCCTTCCACTGGCTCTCAATTCTAAAGTAGATTCTGATAATCTCAATGTACTTGGTAACTTTGATTGTTTTATCAGCACAAAACACAAGGTTTCGGTCCAAGGGATAGGGGGCAATGACAACACTTTTGGGCAGTTTACTATTTCAAGCTTTTGCAGCAGACGGAACCGGTCTTTGTTACTGTCTTGTTGGTCTGAAAATGGCAACTCCAAAAGTGCAGGACAATCTTTAATTATCAGTTCTCTCAAATGATGGAACAAATGAGTGTCCTCTGCTACCCATTTTTTCAGTCTTTCTAAGGAAATGAGTTCTACTCTTGTTAACATGGAAAAGGGTTGCTCTAGACCAAACTCCACTATTTTGGCCATATACTCCAATATTAACTCACGAAGATCAGGCATCTTCCCAAAAGAAGGTGTAACTTCCCAAGAAACACAAAAAAGACGAAGATATTTTAGAGTATTAACGTCAAGCTCACCACCCAACCATTTTGGACAAGAACGGCCTCTATGCCCACTTATATACAACTGTTGAAGGTGCTTATGTGGTCGGAGACTATCAAGAACCCTTCCTTCCACATCAGTATTGGCATTATCTTGGCCACCGTACCAAACTAGTGTCATCCTTTCCAGGTATGTTTTGTCTATCACTTTTGCTTTGTCTGCTTCTTCTTCTTCATGTATCCTCTCGAGATAATAAATACGAAGCTCCCTTAGCTCAGTTAAATGCACTAGCTGCCCAGGTTCATGCCCTTGATTTTCTTTGTTGACTATAAATGCCGTTAACTCTTGTAAGAGTTTTAGTTTTCCCACATTGCAAATACTAGAGTGAATATTAGCATGTGCGCTATGATAATTATCATCTGGGCCAGTAAAATGGCGCAAACTTTCTAGGTTGGTTATGTCTCTAGGCAAATCATGATAGCCACCCCATTTGTTTAGATCTAAGATCCTTAAATGATAAAATCTAGAAATAGAATCTGGCAAATGCAGATTGGGGGTGCGATATGTTCCTAGACTTAGATACCGCATATGGAGAAGTTTTGAAAACTTAGGTACCACAGACTCCATAGAATCTGGCATTTGGGGCAAACGGATAACACGAAATGCTTCTGCTTCCCTAAACAGATCAGCAAAAATATTGGCATAGCTTCTGTCCATATCTCCAAAGAACATCAAAGTTTGCAAATCTTCAACCTGCAATTTATCCTTTAGTATTCTCAGTTCATTCCTAAAGTGTTCACTAACCACACCATCTATTATGATAGACATGTGACGGATGCATGGCTGATTTGCTACCGATACCATATTAGAGCTTTGCAAACTAAGACATTCATGAGACGAGACCCTCAGTGCTAAATCATGTAGCAGGTCATGCATAATGTAATGAGGATGCCCATCAGTTTCCTCTTTTTTCAAAAATCCATGGGCGACCAATCCATTTAAACTGCTCATGCCTATATCTTCAACTGATTTATTTGGACACTCATGTAAAATATTTAGACCTATCCAAAAGTGAATGAGCTCTTTGCCATCAAACTTGTAATCTTCAGGGAATAATGCACAGTAGAAAAAACATTGTTGCAGCTGGAACGAAAGATGATCATAGCTAAGCTTCAAGGCAGGCATAATATCAGATTCTCCATTCATTGTCTCCCATTCTTTACTTTCTAGGAACTTTTCCCACTGACTCAAATCAAGGTGCTTCCTCAGTAACCCGCCTATAGTTTTTGCTGCAAGTGGGGAGCCCTTTAGTTTTTCCATAATCTTTTCCCCAATACCAAGAAACATAGTGTGATCTTTTCTAGATTGATAATCACCAAAGACAAATGCTAGAAATAATTTCCGGAACTCTTCGGTTCCTAAACCTTTCAGTTCAACCTTATCTTCAGTTGTTTTAACCATTTCTGCCAGTGATGGGAGCCGAGTTGTGACTAGAATCATGCTACCTTTTGCTTGTGATTTTTTGAGTGGCAGTAGTAAGCTTTTCCAGTCATCCTCATTACTACATTCCCACATATCATCCAATACGAGCAAAAATCTTTTAGACTTTAAGCGTTTTTCAATCAGCTCCCGGGTACTATCCTCCTCTTTCTCCCCTTCAACACGAGGAATAGATTGTTTAATGTTTTCAAGTGTTTTACTCACATCAAATTTGACAGATATACAGACCCAAATCACGACATCAAAATGGCCCGGAATGTCTTTGTGGTGATATATGTGCTGTGTCATAGTTGTTTTCCCTATGCCCCCGTGACCAAGAATGGGAAGGACAGTCAAGTTCTCCTCACGGTATTTACCCTTGGTGATGTCATGTATAATTTTATCCACCTCCCGGTCCCTTCCATATAGTTTCGGCTCTACACTTTCAGAGATGGTGATACGACTGACAATCTCCGTGGTAGTAATTATTCTAGGGTTGCTACTATTCACATGGCCGGCAACACTAGTATGAATTTTTTGTAGTTGCTCCAGAACACCCTTCATTCTTAAAGACATATCCACCCTCTTAAAGCCCAACATTGGTGTTTGTTCTGCACGCTGGTTAGCTTCACAAGGTGGAGAAGATGAGCGATGGAAGAGTTTACCGAACTTGGGCATGCATCCGCTGCTACCCTCGCCGGCCTGGTCAAGCGGCCAGGCACAACAGACGGCGCCTTGCCTTGCATCTTCTCCAGGTCCAGGATCAGGAGCCGACGATGATGGCGCCAGCCGGCTGCCAAAAGCTTTGACGGCGTGCCGAGCATTGAACAAGAGGTTGTGAGCACAACCTTTGGCATGCTCGTCAGCGGCGTCATTGGTGCCGTAGAGCTTGTCCTGGATGCGGTAGTACTCCAGCTCGTCCAAGAGGTCCTCGGCTTTGAACGCCGAGACCCGCAGGTTCTGCAGCATGTCCTTCTGGGCTGGGCCGTCGAACTGCTTGCCTTGGGCGATTTCCAGCGTGGCCTTCACAGAGAGTAGCTCCGTCTTGAGGTCGTTAACATTGGAGCCGAGTTCCTTGCTGGCCGCCCAAGCTTGAAGAACGCCGTCCATAACCATGTTCAGCGCCTTGCCGATCACCCACTGCGCCGCCGGGAGAGCCTGTTCCATCCTCACGCACGGGGAGGTGTCTTGTCTTCCACCAAAGATGGTTAATGATGCTGCAAATACAAAGTGCAGTAAAAGTTTTAGTGCTCAGCAAATATATATGCAGACATCAATTACCGATATTAATTGGCAGAGGAGAAGTAGGTACAGACACGACGAGGCTCGCTCTCCCCTCCCGCCCGCTCCTGTGGAGAAGAGGAATGCAAGAGAGACAGCAGGTGTTGGTTTGCAAATGCAGTCGGAGGCAGATGTGTGGAGGAGTCGTGTAGCAGGAGGGGATATATATAGCGAGGTGATGCCCTGTGATGAACTAAAATAATATAACTGCCAGCCAAGCATCGTAACGTACCGTCGTGGCTCAATACTACTCCCTCCCTCTGGACTTAACTTTATCTAGATCTATATGCTAGTTAGTATTTAGACTATATAAATTTATATCTATATAAAGTTAAGACCATTAACATGGACCAGAAGGAATGATAAAAGAAAAAAGAAAAAGACTTTGGCTCTAAAGCTCGCACCAGCGACTCATGCGTCAAGGGTCTTCACGGCGCAAGGTGATGGCGCTAATCTTAAAATATACTACACCCTAATAAATGTACTTCTAGACTTGTCTTGAGTCAAAGTTAGTAAAACTTGACTAACTTTATAGAAAAACGCAGCAATATCTATAACTCTAAATTGGTACTAGTAGATATGTTTTCAAATTTAGTTTTATAGTATGTCAATTTGATATAATATATGTTGCTATATTTATCTATAAAATTAATCAAATTTGATAATATTTAAGACAAAAACTAGAAATACACTTATTTACAAACGGAGGAAGTATATAGCTACCGGTTTGAGCTTTATGGTGATGCCCTTCATTGGAGAAGACAACCAACACCATTAGTGGTCCTCCGACCGTTTAAAGTATTGTGTGAACGAGGCGCTCCTTTGTTAGCATGACAATCCTTCTGTCCATACTGTCCGTCATATTTTTTTTTTTGGAAATGGACGTATTTATTAACGAAATGTTTAATTCTTACATCCGGCCTCTGCATAACTAAGATGCACACAGCCACACGAATGACAGACTAAGACAAAAATTAAATAAGCATTACAAAAAGGCACTAAATTAAAGTCTGGAAACTAAGATAGATCAATCCTCAGATCACGCGGCCATCCATGTCGTGAGAAAATATTCCTCGCCGTGTCCTCCAATCGCGTACATCCGTCCAGAAATAAGTCGCGAAACTCCATGCGTTGGAGAATATTCCATGATCGAAGGATAGCCGTGGCTCGATAAATAACCTGCAGAGGGGAAGACACAATGTTATTAAAAATCTTGTCATTTCTACAAAGCCATAGCGACCATATAATGGCAAGCGCTCCCACCCTAAACAAGGTTCTGTACTTATCAACAATTCCATGCAACCAATTACCAAAAATATTGGTTACTGAACGTGGGGAAGATAAGCCAGAAGATATTTGGATGAATGACCATATATAACGAGCAAATTTGCAGTGAAAAAATAAATGTCGAATTGTCTCATCTTGATGACAAAAAACACATTGTGTACTTCCATGCCAATTCCTCTTTACAAGATTATCCTTTGTTAGAATTACCCCTTTCCGTAGATACCATGCAAATATCTTCGTCTTAAGGGGTATTTTCATTTTCCAAATTTTACTATTATCATCGACTAAGAAATCAGGTTGGACCAAAGCTTTATATAGTGAGCCAACAGAAAATTTACCACTTTCCAGTAATTTCCATTTGAACACGTCAACACCGTCCGACAATTATATCCTGGATAACACCGTCCGACAATTGTATCCTTTGTTAGAAAATTTACCACTGTCCGCCATATTAGACGATTAGTATCTTTCTTTTTGCGAAAAATATACAGGGATTTATTCATAGATCATAGCTCCAACAATGTCATACTGAATGCTGCTAGTGAAGAAACTAGGGGGGAGATCAATACAACAGCACGTCTCCTCCTGCGGACATGCATGTCTAGCACACAGGTGAACCGGCACATTAGCAGTTCTTCTTACATGCTGTATAACAAACAAATTAAAAGTCGATAATTCGTCATTTATTCTTCCACTGCAAATTTGCTCGCTCTATATGGTCATTCATCCAAATAGCTTCTGGTTTATCTCCTCCATGTTCAGTAACCAATGTTTTTGGTAATTGGCTGCATGGAATTGTTGATAAGTACAGAACTTTGTTTAGGATGGGAGCGCTTGTCATTATATGGTCGTTGTGGCTTTGTAGAAATGACAAGAGTTTTAATAACTTTGTGTCATCTCCTTTGCAGGTTATCTATCAAGCCACGGCTATCCTCCGATCATGGACTACTCTCCAACGCATGGAGTTTCGCGACTTATTTGTGGTAGGATGTACGCGATTGGAGGACACGGCGAAGAATAGTTTCTCCCGACATGGATGGCCGCGTGATTTGAGGATTGATCTACCTTAGTTTGAAGACAATTATTTTGATAGTGCTTTTTCGTAATGATTGCCTTCCTTTTTATTCCCTTGTTCTTTCGTTCGTGTGGATGTGTGCATCTTAGTTATGCAGAGGCTGGGTGTAAACTTTAAACATCTTATGTTAATAAAGGCGCTTATTTCCAAAAAAAAATAAAAGTCGAGACTAATATTTTAAAATATTGAGAGAATAATAATTGTATTGATTGAGGCCTCGAAGGGTTGTTTATATAGATTACAAGACTTAGCCTTCAAGGACTAATAGAGATAGACTACAACTCAAAGAGACACTAGTAGAAAACTGGCATTTTGTTCGGTACCGCAATGAACCGAGACTAATGCTCGCCTTCGTCCCGGTTCGAGCGGCCAGCGCGTCGCTCGGGAGGCGGGGGGAGGGGGGCCTTCGTCCCGGTTCGTAAGGGATCATTCGTCCCGATTTGTAACACAAATCAGGACTAAAGATATTGCGCCAGACACGTGGTCTGCCTATAAATACGCCGCCTCGGTCCTCTTCCTTTCCTCCTTTGTATTTTCTTGGTGGAAGGTGTGAGATGTGTGTGCTAGTTTATTTTTTTTCTATACATGCGAGGTGTTCGATGAAATGCTTGAGTGAATGATGCCGCTTGATTTTTCACAAAACAAAAATTATATGAGGTGCCCGAGCCATACTAGAGCTTTCTCCTCTTTCTTTCCTCCTTGATCAAGGTTAGCAACCTTATCCTTTCATCTGTCATTGATACAATGCACGTGTCGATGTAAAGTGATCATTTTACTATTTATGATATTCTGTAATGATTTTTGATAAACTTAATTATATGATGCCGATGAACATGATGGAATGGATGTACGGTGATCGACGTGGAACTGAGTACATTAATGGCGTGGATAAATTTATCGATGTGGCTACGGCAAACAAAGAGAATGGTATTAATGTGATTCATTAATGATGGATGCCACAAATGGATTTCTCGTATTTTTCTAATAAATTTAGATAGATTATTTATATTATTTGGACGTATATAATTAAGAATTTCCAAAGTTTACATTCGTAATAGAAGCAATTTTAATTGTTTTCATATTTTAATTATTTGAAATAGTAAACAAAATTTATATTAAAAATATTTATACTATTATTCAAATCAATACAAGTTATTATTATCCCAAAATATCACCTTTCATGGTTAGCTTTGAGCCTAGGTTGCCATTTTGTATTGGTGCCTGCTGCTCATCTCGGAAAGTGGTACGCATGTGCATGTACTCCATTACTGTCAGGTTTGTTGACTATTGTTTATGACCATCATCGACCTTAATTCACCGATACATCATTATACACCGCATAAAGTGGTCATGTCCTGATGATTCTCATGTCCCTACACCGCATGGGCGTATGATCGATGGTCACCATTGCTGAAAACTTGGCTTCCATGAAGATGTAGCTTAGCTGAAAACACGGGCTAGCGGGTAATGGCAGTGATGTCGCTGTTTTATGAGAAAGTCCCACCACCAAAATCATCGAACACCCACCAAATTGTATGTTTTTTTTAGTAATGGGTTTATAACTATTCACTAACTGTGGTGATTTTTGCAATTTACTTGGACTCCGGTTTAAGAAGAGAGGAGAGAGGAGACGACACAATAGAACAAATGATGATGATAATTTTCTCCTCGCAATGAAAAGTTACAATATTTTAGTAATAATTTATAAAAAGGGAGATGCTCTCCCCCTTGTGATTTCCTTAAAAAAAACTGATGATGCAAGTATGGCAAGGTTTATTTATAAAGTTGCTGTCTCACATGTGTGTTTTATTTATAAAGCGAGACGAAAGCCTATTTTAAAAGGGTATGACAAGGTTCGTCGAAAAGAGGGCTCGCTGGTTGGAGGAACAGTTATGGTTTTCAAAGGAGAACGCGCCTACTTACTCAAAAAACACTGCTGCAGCTGCACGTGAACGCCTCAACGGGCGTGAGGATCTAGATGCACTTTGTCCATGGCCTGCTGGTGGCACGTCGGCAGTGGAATACAGAGCACAAGTGAGCGCTAAATTAATCTCGGCCTCGATAAAAAAAATCGCAACGACAGCAATTTTCGCTTTCACGTGAACAGTATTGTTTATGGCCATCGTCAGCCTTAATTTACTGAAACATCTTATACAACGCATAAAGCGGTCGTGCATGTCAGAAACTTGATCCGAAACTTGATGGGCTGGGCGGCGAGATTTGTTCATTGTGCCATATCGATCCGAAACTTGATTGGCTGGGCGGCGGCGGAGAGCACCAGGAATGCACCAGTATAGTCTACAATAGTAGTAGTATCAAAATCAAACTTTGAGTTAATACTCTACGTACTTTGAGAACCACAAGTATTGGATGGTTAATAGTGTACTCGTGTCAGCAGCACACCAAATTTAGAACTTCACGTTTAATGTCTTATGTGTTTTGGGGCTTATCCTATTGGCAAAATGTCCGCCAACAAACCGTTAGTGGTGATTTGGTCAATACCGAGGATCCGCCATTTTTCGTACTTATGATTTTGGGAGTGTTAGTGTGCTCGGTTGTGTAGATGTATACTATACTTGTACTTCGTGTTTATAAAAAATAATTTTTATTTTATAAATTTCCGTGTTAATATACGCACAGGCAATTTTTTGTCCATGTAATACTCCCTCGGTTTCAAATTACTCCGCGCGCACGCTTACCTAGGTGGCCTAGTACTTTCTCATTTTTTATCAAAAAATCCTTAGAATTTTTGGTATACGTAGTACATATTTCATACTATCTATTTCAAAAATGACAGAATTTTTTTGAATAAAATATGAGAGAGTATAGCCCACCTACGTAAGCGCGCCGGCGGAGTAATTTGAAACAGAGGGAGTATGTGCTAGTCGGTCCATGTAATATTTAGCTTCGAAGCCTCCTACTCTAGTCCTTGTGCTTTCGTCACGTGGAGCAGCTGGCAAGATCATTTTTCAATTCGGATTTATGCTGTTCATTCGCAGATCTAAATTAGAGATGTGTGGTCAATGGGATAAAAGCAAAGTGACTGCAAAACGCCCCAAACGGTGCGCCATAAATCGGACACGAAATATGTTAAAATTCCTCCGGGGTATCCACAAGAAAGATTGTCCTCTCTTGTCCGCCGGTGTGCCCAAGGGGCTCTCTATTTTATTCAGGATAAGCTATTTTGGGAACTAAAAAAATACTTACTTCTATCCAAATTAGTTGATTTAGATTTATCTAGATTCGATTGCACTCTGGTCTCAACGGATAGAAACAGCTGCAGGGTCCGGATGACATTAGTCCCGATTCGAAGGGGACCTTTAGTTTCGGTTCGTCTGGCGCTTGACAGAGCCTGTCGTATGAACATTAGTCCCGGTTAAAGATAGATTATTAGTCCCGGCTCGTGTACCAAACCGGGACTAATGTCCCTACTATATCTTCTTCCTCACCTGCCCGAACCATTTCAAGATCACATTGGCATCTTCCCTCAAGCTCGAGTTCATGCCATTTTTCTCAAGATTTGTCAAGTTTTTTTAGCTCTACATCTATCTAAGGGTCCTAAGAGGTTAGCAACTTCATCTTTTTATCTTTCATTGCTAGTTTAGCTTATTTCATGCTCTAAAAATGGAGGGATTTGTGGGTTTATTAGTTAGGTAGTAATTTTTGCAATAGTTAACATGAAATGGAAACTTGTATTAATTTGGAATCTATATATCTTGTATTAATGTAATTGAATCCATGCTAAATATTATTTTCAATGTGTGGATTCTATCTCTATATATCTGGTTTGGCACATATAGTCCTTGAAATTTATTTGATTCATAGAAGCACAACGATACATGAGTTCATCCTATCTATATATCTTGGTTTGGCACATAGTCTCAAAATTCATTTGATTCACATATGCATCATGCCACCGTCCAGCAACACAATATCCTTCTTCTTCTAACTGCCGTCACAAAATACATTGCAACAAAAATAAGAACCAAAACTATAAAGGCACACATATATATAGTGGCGCCCTAGCATTTTAATCATCGGCCATTGAAGAAAGTAAGAACCAAAAACATGAACACACCGGGGAGCTAACAAATTAAATTAGGGAGTGCCTCTATGGCGAGCTCCTCGTAGATGTCTGAGGACGGGATCCTAAGACATCTTCGAGAATCTCCGCCATAGTGGTGTCCCTACTCTCGCATACCATCTTTCAGTTTATATTTTCTCTAGCTAGATCAGTATCTAGAAATAATTTAGTATTAGATTCATCCATATCTTAACAAATTTGACAAGAACACAATTGTACTAGAGCCTACATTCACGACAAATTGAAATCAACTTTCCTTTTTTGATGCCCAAATTAGAAAAAGAAGAGAAAACACCCAAATTCAATGCGATGGGCGGGCAATGCGTTGGGTGGCTGGGCGGTGGGCGACTGGGCAACACGCGCGAGGAGGAGGGCGGCGAGCGACTGGCGAGGAGGAGGAGGAGGACGTCGGTTGTCAGCCAGGACGGGCGGCTAGGTAGAGGACGGCTGGCGAGGATGAGGAGGGAGGTTGTTGGCCAGGCCAGGCGACGCGCTGGCATGATGCACGACGAGGCTGCGGGCGCCATGGCGGGACGGTAGGAGGAGCGCGGTCATGGGGAATTGGGGAAGAAAGAGAGGGAAAAATAAATAAAAGATGGGGTGGTTGACATGTGGGCCATGTCAAACATGCCAAGGATGTTTGTACTGTCCTTGTGACAATTGTTATTCATCGCCAAATGCGCGCTAATATAGCACGCCTGAGCATTCCCCCGGTATGGGCCGAGCTCAATAGGCATGTTTACGGTTTTTCTTTTTTCTATGATTTTTTGTTCGGTTTTTTCATGATGTTTTTTCTTGTAGTCGGTTTCCTTGTTTTTGCACGGTTTCATTTTCTTTTCTTTTGTCCTTAAATATGTGTTTTTTATTTGAAAAATTATCAAATATGAACATTTTTTAAATTTGAACAATTTCCAAATGTGAACAATTTACAAATTTGAACAACTTATGTATATGAACAATTTTTGCATGTGGGCAGTTTTCACTTTGAGCATTTTCATATTTAAACATTTATCATGTTCGAACTTTTTGAAAATCCCAAAGCTTTTATTACTGAAATAACATAAAAAAAATAAAAAATAGTTCTTTAAAACAGGACCTCTTATTGGGCCGGAACCAGGCCGGCTCATAAGGGGAAGCTTTCGGCGTACATTAGTAGCGCACGCGCTGAGCGAAAATGGCAGCTTTCTGCCCTCGCGGACACGCGCAGTGCAATTGCTTTCCGATTTGGCCCGTTTGCTCTCCACCGATGGGTATTGGTTTTGGGTCTTTTTTTTATTCATGGACAGCAAAACAGACAACGAAAAGGGTCGTACTACCCGTTCCCAGGATCAAAACTTTCGATCCTTCGGATCCTCTTGCCGACATATATCTATTAAATCCCGTTTTTTCTATATTAAGTCCTGTTTTACTATATAATGTCCTGTTTTTACTACACTGTAGTGAAAAAGATTCACACAAAAACAGAAGAAAAAGGCTACCCACGCTGGACACCTCACCGGAGAATTCGCCAGACACATTGTCGGAGACACTGTAGCAAAAAATTATAGTAATATAGCAAAACCTATTTTGCCGGGACACTCGCCCAAAACTCACCGGATACTTTGTAGCAAAAAAGTTTTTCTAATATAGCAAAATCGGAAAACAATTGTAGTGGAAAATTTATTTTAGTGTACCAAAAAATCAACTTTGCCGGAGAGCTGGATGTCACAAAAGAAACCGTTGTTGCAGCGGTAGCAACACCAGCGATCTCTTGTAGCAGTGACGAGGTTTAATCTCGTCAATGCCCATTGTTATGTACTTGAGTTTTGGAGAAGATGGGGATGCTGGAGATCGTGGCACGGTTAACAGACAAGCAACCAGGGGACATGAGATTTACCCAGGTTCAGGCCCCCGGAGGGAAAACCCTACTCCTGCTTGTCTGCTCTTGATTACGGCGGAACCGAAGGTTACAGGGTGCGCAGATTCGATCTGGCGTGGAGGTGTGTGCGAAAGTATGAGGCGAGAGATCTAGGACGTGCCCTCCTGGCCTTTATATAGACTTAGGCAGGTCCCGGTGACGAGGTTTAATCTCGTCAATGCCAATTGTTATGGACTTGGGTTTTGGAGAAGATGGGGATGCTGGAGATCGTGGCACGGTTAACAGACAAGCAACCAGGGGACACGAGATTTACCCAGGTTCAGGCCCCCGGAGGGAAAACCCTACTCCTGCTTCTCTGCTCTTTGATTACGGCGGAACCGAAGGTTACAGGGTGCCCAGATTTGATCTGGCGTGGATGAGTGTGCGAAAGTATGAGTCGAGGTGAGGTGCGTTGCCCTAGGACGTGCCCTCCTGGCCTTTATATAGACTTAGGCAGGTCTCGGGCGTAGTCCTAGTCGGTTACAAGTTCTAGGGTTTTACCCCTTTGAATTTCCTATCTCCGCTAGTCTTGCTCTCCAAGGATCCGAAGGCGTCATGGGCCTTGGCCACCCGAAAATCTTCATGGGCCAGCGTATATCTGCTGTGGGCCTTCCTTGGGCTGGACCAGGTATGCTGAAGTTATGTACCCGTAGGCTATAACCATGTCAGTAGCCCCCGAGTGATCAGTCGAATCGTAGATTCGGCTGGGGACTCTTCAATCCTTCGGGTGCAACTCTGTCTTTCAAGAGAAATGTGTAGGGATTGTTGATACGTGTGTCTGACTCTCCCGACGGATCAGGGTCGGTTAATTGTCTTAGGACAAAACAACACGATCTTCTTCAGGTTCGAGTCCCTCGACTCGAACCCGGAACATATGCTGGCATAATTCGACTCAGGCCGCGGAGGACTTACAGGAGTGGAATTCCAGTGATTTTAATTGGTGTACCCAACGCGTCCGTCGGGATTTTTCATCGTACCTGCTGGTACGGATTTATACTTGCAGAGCGCAGTCAGGTGCGTTGCCAGGCCATCAGATGATATCTGTAGGTCTTATCTTTGCGTCGCAGACGCAGCATCCGAATGTTTATCACCGCGGAGGTGTTTCGGGTGGCCAAGGAGGATGTTACTCACTTTGCATTAATTGGGGCAGAGTTGCCGAAAAGTTTTGCGTGCTGATCCAAAAGATCGCAGTCGAAGATTTCATAGGGTGCGCGACCAGCGCTCCCTATGGGAGTAGCCCCCAAGTGTCTGTTCGAGTCATAGACTCGAACAGAGACTTTTAGTTCAAGCTTTGCTTCAATCATTAAGTCCGCAGGACTCGAAAATTTTCGGATGCTGAAATCCATCCTCCCTATGGGAGTAGCCCCCGAGTCCGTAGTGGAGTTGTAAACTCGACGTAGGACTCAGAAAAATAATTTTGTCTTCATTTGTCTGTCGGGTGCGCGGCCAGCGCTCCTGATAGGAGTAGCCTCCAAGTATTTAGTCGAATCGTAGATTCGAGTGAGTACTTTTAGCTGTGGAGCCGAAGTGGTGCTAGTATAGCTTTTGATAACGTCAGTGCTTACGATCGATGACCTCAAGCGTCTGCTACGCCAGAGATGACTTGACTAGACGAAGCGTGGGTCCCACTTGTTGACTTTGAATTGACCGGTCACGCGCGGCGTGGAGATGATTACGGCATCTCCTCGATTTCCGCACGTAGTGGACGGCGTGGTAACGACGGTTCGTTTTGGTGCTGACACGTGTACGGCCAGATCTACCGTTGGCGTTAGGTCTTCTTGATGGACGGCCAGCGTGCGTCGTCTTCGCTGTTATAATCCCTGGTGAAATCGTGGTTTGGTTTTCACCGCAGCAGTTCATCTATTCACTGCCCCTTTGTTCTTGAGCTATTCTTGCTGCGCGCTGAGAGTTTTCTCCACATTTGCTTTGTCTTTCTTCGTTGGCAACGCCACCACCGCCGTAGCGCCATGGGGAAACCAAAGAAGTCCTCATCTGCAGTTGGGACCAGCGCCGCTGGAGGCAAGAAGGGCACCGCCACTGCTCGCGCCACCGACGGTGGCTGGCGGCGAGCAGAAACGCGGGAGAGCGATCTCCGCAAACTGCGCGAGCGGAGCCTGATCCCGCAAGACACGACGGCCGTGATACTCCCCGGCAATGAGGTAATCCCCCGTCCCCCATCTGGGTATCGGGTTATGTTTGTTGCCTTCATGATTCGCGGGTTTTCTTTTCCGGTCCATGACTTCCTTCGTGGACTGCTCTTTTTCTATGGGGTTCAGCTCCATCATCTGTCTCCCAACTCCCTTCTTCACATTGCGTGTTTTATCACGCTTTGCGAGTGTTGGCTTGGTATTGGGCTGCACTTTGGCCTCTTCCGGAAGCTTTATTCCGTGAAGAGGCAGTCTGGTTCGGATGGTGTGTATCCCATTGGGGGTTTCATCATCTCCCTCAACCCCAATGTGCAATTCTTTTCCTTTTCCATGTCCGAATCTGTCCAGTACTGGCGGAGGAAATGGTTTTACATCCGTGACGCCGTACTGCCTGGGCAAGATTTTGGTCTCGTTCCTTTTGACCCCTCCCAGTTGATTGAGAAGAAAAGATCCTGGAAACACCAAATCTTGGATGGTGAGGTGGCGAAGGTAGAGGCCCTGTATCATCGGGTGGAGGATCTCCAATTGATTCCTGAGAAGGAGGTGAACGGTGTCGACATCATCCGGATGTTTCTTGAGCGTCGGGTGCAACCCCTTCAAGCGAGGGTGCATCCGATGTTTCTTTACTCTGGGCGCCGTGATCCGACGAGGGTTTCGAGTGAGAAAATCTCCGAGGTGGATCTTGACAAGGATCTTCGCGCGCTGTTGAAGTTCAAGGTCGACGAAAAAATCCCGGGGAAGTCGCTGACTCCTCCCTTTTCCTCGACGTTGGTCGTACCGAAGGGGTAGATTTGCGCACGTAGTGCTTCCCTTTTGTTTTTGTCAGCTGTGTACTTTTTACTTTGTTTGCTAACAAAGTTCCTTTTCCTTTTGCAGAGCTTCAAAGTGCCGGGCATGGCACCACCGTTGCCCGAGAGGTATCCGAATGCCCCGGATAATGAAGTGGTGGATTCCGTGTCCGAGCTACCGTCAGCGCGATCCCCAGCGGAGGATGCCGACGAATCGAGTGAGGACCATCCGCGCGAGCGGTCACGGAGCTCGAGCGAGTCTTCGGATGCTTCAACTCCTCCGACTCCCAGAAATCCTCTGGGCCTTGAGCGTCATGATGATGTTCATGGGGGTTCTTCCTCTCCCCTTCCTGCCATTCCTGTGCGGGCTGTTGCTCCGCACCCGCTAGCAAAGCGGAAGAAGGAAGAGAAGAAGGAGGAGAAGAAGGAAGAAAAGAAGGAGGAGAAGAGGGCCCGAAGGGCTTCTCCTATCTTCGACCTGAGCGCGTTGGGCTCGTAAGTTTTCTTGGTGCCACTGTTGTCCTTTTCTTTTTATGATGTTTGCACTTGTGCTGATTGGCTTCGTATGCAGGCAATCCTCCGACGGCTCCAGTGATGGTGCGGGAGAGATGATGGGGGAGTCGAACATTGCGTCGCCTCCTCCTCAGACGGTGGCGACTTCGGGTGGCGCGGCGCCAGTTCCTCCTGTACAGGAGAGGCTGGTGGTTGCGCCTCAGAATTTCGCAGGCAGGCCTGCGGGTTCGCTTTCGGAGCACGTAAGTTTTCCTGCTTGATGTTACGGGGGGAGCCCCCGAGTGTCTTCGTATGCTGATGTTGTTTATGCTTCTTTGTGTTGGGCGTAGCCCCCAAGTCCTGCTCTTACTACTATTGCCTGTTGCTGCAGCCTTTTGTCCAAGAGGCCAAGCGGCTGGTGGAGGAACGCCTGACGCTGGAGGCGAAACTGCGGCAGCTTCAAGGTATTCGTCTGCCTTGTCCTACTTTTCTTGCTTATCCTGGTCCTGTTCTTTGACACTTGCTTGTTATAAATGCAGAGGAGCATAATGACTCTCTCTGTGAGGTCGATGCTCTGAAGAAGAGCCTTGGCCAATCGGAGCAGAAGGCCGAAGCTGCCGCTGGGGCGAAAGAGCGCCTTGAGCTGGAGCTGACGAAGGCAGCCGAAGCGAAAGAGCGTCTGCAGCAAGAGGCCGCAGATCGTGAGGAGCAGCTGGCCACCGTTGCGGCTGCTCGTGAAAAAGGGATGGCGGAGAAGCTCATGGCTGCTGCCAAGGCTATTTCGGGTGAGCACTAGCTTTTGTACTTGCTTCTTTTTCTTCGGATCTTCTTCTATGTTGCCTTTCTTCATGTTTTCTTCTTTTTTGTCTCAGATGCCGCAGGCATCGAGTTTGACCGCGGTGCTCTGGAGCACAGGAGTGCTCTAGATGATGCCATTGTGGCGGTCGAAGACCGCTGCAGCACCGTCGTCAACTCCCTTGCCAAGGCGAAAGAGGTCCTTGGTCGCTTCTACCAGGAGCTCTTCCCGAAGGGCGCATCCCTTGAAGACGTGGGTGCCCTGGCAGAGGCTCTGTCAGCCGAAGCGCCTGCAGTGTACAAGCGCAAGCAGAAGGGCATCGGCGCGTCCGTCGGGCTGGCGATGGCCATAGCGGCTGGGGCGGAGCTGGACCTGCCCCAGATTACTTTTCGGATGCCTACAGTTGCGGATGGATCCGAGGTAGCCTTCGCCGCTTACTCCGCTCGCTGCAGACGATATGGGCCCAAGCTCATTGACTTGCTGTCTGAGTATGCATTACGGCAGCAGGGGGAGGCCAAAGCTAGGCAGTCTGGTTCTGAGGCGACTCAGTGTCCTCCGCCTTAGGCATAGTAGACGTAGGGTAGTTTGTAGTCTATTTTTGTTGTAAATATCTTTTTGTAGTACCATCCTTGTGCCACGTAGTGGTCTTATACACTTTAATGAATTTCTCCGAGTTTTGCTCTATTCTTGGCTAAATGTCTGTGTGCCTTCTTTTTTCTGCTGCTATAGGTTCCTTCGGGTGCTGACCCAGTTGACACTTCATCCGAAAGGCCCTTGCGAGCATCATTGGATGATTCCTCGCAGCTCGCGTTTCTTCGAGATCGCGTGCGCAGCTTGGAGAGAGATTTGCTTGGGTTACGCGGTCGCGCTGACGTTTGGAAATCCAAAGCAGACCGTGGTGCAGCCAGAGAGGAGTATTTGATGGCGGAGCTGGGTCGGCTGTCCGAGCAGCTGCAATGTAAGTTGATCCTTCTTTCGGGCTGTAGCTCTGTTCTTCGGGTGAGCCTGCTGGCCTTATCCTTGTTTTGTGCGGTTGTCGCAGGTGCCAATCTCGCTCCGAGGGAAGAAAAGGAGCGTATTGCTGTTCGAGTCAATTGCTTGAGTCAACAGGACATGGAGGCCGGCGGCTTCTTCTGGATGGATCGTGATCGCGCCATAGTTCTGGCGACGGTGCAGGATCGTGTCTACCAGGTTTCGCGGGTGCTCCGCCAGGTGCAGACATCGCTTTCCTCGGTGCTGCACGTCATGTTTCCGTTGGATGCCGTGCCAACGACCCTTGCAGGTCTTCTGACGAAGTTTCGGAGTGCCAGCAATGTCAAGGAGCTGGTGCGGTAGCAGCTCGTCGCAGGGGTGAAGGCTGCCTTGTCTCTTGTGAGGGTGCATCGCCCAGACGTAGATTTGGCTGTTGTGGCGACTGGGCCACCTCCTCGACCAGATGGTGGCGAGTGGGATATGCGTCCTCATTACGCGGCTGTAAGGCAATATGCCGAACAGATTGTAGATTTGTTTGAGCAGCGTGCTCAGGTTATTCTTCAGAATAGATAGGACCTGAAAAGAAACAGATGGATGTAAAATTTGTATATTGCGGCTGGGCGTGTATGTGCCCTTTGTTGTAAAGGTTTGCTTGTTTGCGAGCACGTAGTGCTTTGATGTAGTACGTGCCCTTTTCGTTTGCCTGACGTGGTCAGCTACTCAGGTGTACACGTTTTGTCCCCAGTCGATGAAATCGTGAGGTGGGGGGAGCCCCCGAGTGCGTTTGTAGCATGTAAAAAAGTTGCAGAGAAATAGTCAACCGAAGGTTGGGGGCGAGACACTTAGCTTTATTTGTATCGTAATGGAGAAGGTACATGGTTCGGCTGAGTAGCCTTGGCTGTAAGCCTTGTCGAAAGTAAAAGGGGGTACATTGCTATGGGTAGAATCGTCGCAGGTGCGAGATGTTCCATGGGTTGGAGTATGCGACTCCAGACTCCACGTGCTTGAGGCGATAGGCGCCACCTGGGATGACCTCGGTGATGGCATAGGGTCCTTCCCATGGTGACTCGAGTTTATTCGGTCGCTTTTGCTTGAGTCGCAAGACGAGGTCTCCTTCGACGAAGGACCTTGGGCGCAGCCGGCGGCTGTGGTAGTTGCGGAGACTTTGCTGGTACACCGCTGATCTAGCTGCTGCTATATCCCGTGCTTCGTTGAGTGTGTCGACGGCATCTTCGAGTGCAGCCGTGGATTCGGCTTCGCTGTAAGCGACGACTCGTGGAGCCTGGTGGCGTACTTCGGCTGGTAGCACGGTCTCAGCCCCGTGCACCATGAAGAATGGTGTGTAGCCGGTGGAGCTGTTTGGCGTAGTCCGTAAGCTCCACAGGACAGACGGTAGCTCTTTCGTCCAGTTTCCGGCTTTGTGCTCGAGTGAGCTCATGAGGCGCTTCTTGATGCCGGCGCCGATTAGACCGTTGGCCTTTTCTACTTGCCCATTTGTTTGCGGGTGTGCCACTGAGGCATACGTGATGTTGATCTCGAGGCCTTCGCAGAAGTCCTGGAATTCTTCGGAGATGAAGTTCGATCCGTTGTCGGTGATGATGTTGTGTGGTACGCCGAACCTGTAGACAATGGATTCGAAGAATTTGACGGCAGTTTTGCCCTTCTGGTTGGTGACTGGCATTGCCTCGATCCACTTGGTGAATTTGTCGACTGCGACCAGGAGGAAGACGTGTCCTCCCTTTGAGGATTTTGGCAGTTTGCCGATCATGTCGAGGCCCCATTGGGCAAAAGGCCAGGCTATGGGTATGGGTCGAAGTTCGGACCCAGGTGCGTGCGGTTTGTTGGCGAACCGTTGGCACCCGTTGCATCTTCGGACGATGTCCTTTGCGTCGCTCATGGCCGTTGGCCAGTAGAATCCTGCTCGCAGAGCTTTGGCGACGAGGGAGCGACTGCCTGCATGGTGGCCGCAGATGCCCTCGTGGATATCTTGGAGTATGGTCTTGCCGTCATTGATGTTGACGCACCGTTGTAGTACGCCTGTAATGCTGCGTTTGTATAGCTCGCCGTTGATGATGGTGAAGGCTTTTGACCGACGAGATACGCGCCGGGCATCTGTCGGGCTGTCTGGCAATTCTCCGTTTATCAGGAACTGGAGGTATGGTCGTGTCCAAGTTTCTTCGACTGCCATGACCTGCGTCAGGTTGACCATGGCAACTTCGGTATCCAACTTTTCGGGTCCTTCATGACCTTCGGGTAGCGTAGCCCCCGAGTGTTCTGCTTCTTCGGGTGATCCCTTGGAGAATTTCTGCTTGATGGATGGCACGCAGATCTGTTCGAGGAACACACCTGGTGGTACCTTTGCACAAGTGGAGCCGATGTTGGCGAGTCTATCGGCCTCCTCGTTGCTCTCTCTTCCAACGTGCCGAAGTTCGCAGCCGTCGAATTCTCCATCGAGTGCATTGTATAGCGCGCGGTACACGATCATGTTTTCGGCGTGTGCGTCGCACTCATTCATCGTCTGCTGTACGACAAGGTTGGAGTCACCGTAGATGACCAGGCGCGTTGTGCCGCATATTTTTGCCATCTTCATGCCATGGATGAGGGCTTCGTATTCGGCCTCGTTGTTGGAGGCTCTGAATTTCATCCGAAGGACGTACTTCATCTTGTCACCTTGCGGGAAGGTCAGTATGACTCCTGCCCCTGCTCCGGCTTCGCGTTTGGAGCCGTCAAAATGCATTGTCCAGGACTGCGACATGTCTGGGGTGTCAGGCAGCTGCAGCTCCATCCAGTGCACCAGGAAGTCCGGAAGGACTTGAGATTTGATTGCGTGTCGCTTCTCGTAGATGATGTCCAGAGGTGATAGTTCAATGCCCCACAGGGCCACGCGCCCTGTGGCCTCTGGGTTATTCAGGATGCTGTTTAGGGGTGCCTCGTTGACGACCATCACCTGATGCTCCTGGAAGTAGTGGCTTAGTCGTCGAGCCGTCATGAACACGCCGTAGGCCAGCTTCTGGTAGTGCGGGTACCGCTGTTTTGTTGGAGTGAGAACCTCGCTGAGGTAGTAAATTGGGCGTTGTACCCCGTGGGTCTTGCCTTCTTCGGGTCGTTCGACCACGAGTACTGTGCTGACCACCTGGTGTGTGGCTGCTATGTACAGCAACAGGGGCTCGCGCTCTTTTGGCGTGACCAAAACTGGCGAGGTGGAGAGGAGCCGCTTGAGGCTTTTGAATGCGTCGTTGGCTTCTGGTGTCCACTCGAACTTGTCTGCCTTGCGCAGCAGCTGGTAAAATGGTAGGGCCTTCTCGCCCATGCGGCTGATGAACCTGCTTAGTGCCGCTACTCGCCCTGCGAGCTGCTGAACGCCCTTGAGGTTTCTCGGCTTCTCCATTGTCATGATAGCTTTGATTTTCTTCGGGTTCGCTTCGATCCCTCGTTGAGAGATGAAGTACCCGAGCAGCTGACCCGAGGGGACGCCGAAGGCGCACTTTTATGGATTGAGCTTGATCCTGTAGCGATCAAGGTTGTCGAACGTCTCGCGGAGATCGTCGATAAGTGTTCTTGCCTCCTTGGTTTTTATGACTATGTCGTCGACATAGACTTGGACGTTGCGACCGATCTGGTCCTTGAGGCAGGCCTGCATGCATCGCTGGTACGTGGCACCCGCGTTCTTTAGCCCGAAGGGCATTGTGTTGTAGCAGTATACTCCGAACGGTGTGATGAACGCCGTTTTCTCTTGATCTTCGACCTTGAGTCAAATCTGGTTATAGCCCGAGTAGGCGTCGAGGAAGGAGAGTTTCTCACAACCTGCAGTCGAATCGATGATCTGGTCGATCCGAGGAAGAGGGAAGTGGTCCTTAGGGCAGTGTTTATTTAGTGACGTGAAGTCTACGCACATCCGCAGGATGTCCGTGTCCTTCTTCGGGACCATCACCGTGTTTTCCAACCACTCACTTTCCTTGATTTCCCGGATGAAGTCTGCTGCGAGTAATCTGTTGATTTCCTTGCCGATAGCTTCGGCTCGTGGCTCCGACAGTCTTCGGATGGACTGCTTGACTGGCTTGGTGTCTGGGAAGACATTGAGTGCGTGCTCGGCGAATTCCCTGGGAACTCCTGGCATGTCCGCAAGACACCAGGCGAAGATTTCCCAGCGCTCACGGAGGAATTCGACGAGCGCGCCTTCCTATGTGGTGTTGAGGTCGTTGGCGATCAACGCCGTCTTGGAGGCATCCGTTGGATGGACCTGCACTTTCTTGGTGTTGACGGTGGAGTCGAAAGACATGTCAGGTGCGTTCTGCTTTGTGACTGGGGGTAGCCCATTGTCCGTCACCTCGCGGAGCCTTACAAGCTCGTCTTGCATGCCGAAAGACTGGGAGATTTTGTTGAAATCCCTGTCGCATTGGTCCGATTGGGTGAAGCTCCCGTGGACTGTGATGACGCCCCTTGGTCCTGGCATCTTGAGTAGTAGGTATGCGTAGTGTGGGACGGCCAGGAACCTTGCGAATGCTACTCGTCCCAGGATTGCATGGTATTGCGACGGCCAGTCCACCACTTCGAATTCTAGGCGCTCCTGCCGAAAGTTGTCCGGCTTCCCGAAGATGACGTCGAGCCCTATTTTGCCTAGGGGGGAGATGCCCTCCCTGGGACAATGCCGTGGAACGTTGTGTCTGATTGTTCCAGGCTGTATTGCGGGATCCGCATAGCTGCTAGAGTGCTTGCGAACATTAGGTTGATGCCGTTGCCACCGTCCATGAAGATTCGACTCATCTCGAAGCCTCCGATCTGCACCTCCAGCACCAGGGCAGCATGACCTGGGCGAGGGATCTGGCAAGGGTGATCCGCGCGAGTGAATGTGATGCAGGACTCCGATCCGCTGAGGTACTCAGGGATTGCGGGCGGAGTTGCCACGGCCAAGTTTATTTGTCGGGTGATTTTTTTCTGCACCCTGTTGGTGGGGCGTCCCTTCTGGATCATATTTAGCGCTCCCTTTGGTGGGGGGTATGCGACTCCGACGTTGTTTTGCGCTGGTGCGACTGGTTGATTTGGGCCTCCAATAGGCGGCGGTGGAGGAGCTCCGTGTGCTATTTCACCTGGCGCAGGTGCGTTTCCGAACGCAGGAATTGGAGCTTGTTGCCTCATCTGCATCATGCCTTCGCTGAGTTTCTGGAACTCGCGGCAGTCCTTGAGCATGTGGCTAGATTTATTTTTGCCATCTTGTTTGTCGATGTAGAAGTGGATGGTGCATGGACCCGAAAGTTTGTCGAATACTGAGGGTCCGTTGTCGCGGTCGCGGCGTTGCCACGACTGCGTTGGTCGTCCGTTGTCGCGGAAGTTTCCGCTGCGGTATCCTCCGCTGTTGCGACTGTTGTCGTTACGGCGGTCAGCGTAGCCGGCTGCGATCATGTCGGGTCCGTCGCGGTCCTCGTAGACGCGCGATCTCCTCTTGCTGCGGCGTTCGCGTCTTCAGCCGTAGTCGTCCTCTTCATCTGATTGCGCCCGCTGGATGCAATCTTCGCCGTCTGCCCAACTGTTGGCTCTTTCCATGAGGTGGTCGAGTGTCTTGGGCTTTATGCGCCCAAGTTCCTCCTTGAAGTCTGGGCGCTTGACGCCGTCCCTGAAGGCATCGATGGCCCTTTCTTCGGAGATGTGTGCTGCGGAGTTCTTGGTTGTAGACCAGCGTAGTATGTACGAGCGAATAGATTCACCCGTTCTCTGAGTGCAGGCTCGCAATTCTTCGATTAAGGCGGGCCTATTGCTGGTGCCTTTGAAATTTCGGATGAAAGTGTAAGCGAGCTCCTCCTAGCTTCGGATGGATCCTGATGATAGGCTGTTAAGCCAAACCCGCGCCGCGCCTGTCAGCTGCAGCTGAAGGCATTGCATGGCGGTTTCTTTGTTGCCTCCGTGAAGCTTGACGGATGACAGATGGTCACTGAGCCAGGACTTTGGATCTTGCGTGCCGTTGAACTTCGGAGTATCCGAAGGAAGCTTGAAGTTGCGTGGCATCTGCGTTCGCCGGACGGATCTGCTGAAGCATCGAGCCCCGCAGAGTTCTCCTTCGTCTTCATCCATCTCAGATTCAGACGAGCATGCGCGTTTGGCGCGTGCTTTGTCGATCTTGCGCTGTGTAAGCTTGTCTCTGGCGTCGTAGTCGCGTTTATGGCGGTGCGAGCTCTTCTTTCTTCGAGGAAGATCGTGTTCCTCTTCATCTTCGGATGAGGGAGTGGGGCTCCGGTCGCGCCTGGCCGGAGCTTTCTTCTTCGGCTCCGTAGGAGCGTCTTCGTGGAGCGCAGCTCCAATTAGTCCTAGTCCGGTGAGTGCGGACTTATGCATGGCTCTTTTCGGGTCCCCCTCCGGAGGTGGGTGAGCCGCGAGATACGCAGTGGCTGCCATGATCGCAGCTTGTGGCGTCTTCGGAGTGATGTTGCCGTCAGCGTCCATATCCATGAACGATGTGTGGAGAGTTCGGGTCACGTCACGCCGCTCCTTCGGGTCCATGTTTTCCACCCGAGAGTGGTGCTTGTTTCCCTGGTTTCCGTTTGTGCTAGAGCCGGGTCTCATGGCGGAGAGCGCAGCTCGTCGCGCACTGGACTCAGAGGCTGCTTTCTTGCGTTTGTCGAGCGTCTCCTGCATCTTAACTTGCTTCTTGTGCTCCTCGATGAGGAGGTAGTGGTATGCCATCAGTAGGTCACGTGGGGAGTCCAGAGGTAGGACTATTTCGCCTGCGACGGCGTGGTGTGCTTCGGCCCATCCTTCTTTGCTAAGTTGGATGAGGTGGCCCCTGTTTTCCCCGTTTGCGCCGTTTCCACCGTTTTCGCCGTTTCTGTCCTGCGGGTTGGGGTCGGGTGGCGGGTTAGGCGTTTCCTCGTCGGTTTGGATGACCGCGGCGCACAGATAGCGCCTGCAGATTGGTTGGCTGCTGCCGCAGCTTTCGGATCCGGAACCGTAGGTCCCTTCATCCGAAGGTAGATCGCACAGATCGGAGTTGCAGCTGCTGCTGCTGTAGAACTCATTTGTTGATGGTGACGTGCGTAGCACGGGGTGTGGTGCCCATGAAGTGGGCCTGATTGACGGCACGGGCACCCGCTCAGGGAGGCGGAGGGTGCTAGTTTGTCCCACCTAGAAGCAGAAGCTCCCGAACAGAATTTCGAGTCCGTCGCCTACGGGCTCGAAATCCTTCATGGTGGCCGGCGAGTGGGCGGTGAAGTCGAAAGCGCCAAAGAGGAGGTGATTCTCCGTCGCCGCGGAGTTGTAGATCGATCGGGTCGGAACCGTCACGACCGCACAATCAGCAGCCCCAATTCCCACAGACGGCGCCAATTGACGAGGTTTAATCTCGTCAATGCCCATTCTTATGGACTTGGGTTTTGGAGAAGATGGGGATGCTGGAGATCGTGGCACGGTTAACAGACAAGCAACCAGGGGACACGAGATTTACCCAGGTTCAGGCCCCCGGAGGGAAAACCCTACTCCTGCTTGTCTGCTCTTTGATTACGGCGGAACCGAAGGTTACAGGGTGCCCAGATTTGATCTGGTGTGGATGCGTGTGCGAAAGTATGAGTCGAGGTGAGGTGCGTTGCCCTAGGACGTGCCCTCCTGGACTTTATATAGACTTAGGCAGGTCTCGGGCGTAGTCCTAGTCGGTTACAAGTTCTAGGGTTTTACCCCTTTGAATTTCCTATCTCCGCTAGTCTTGCTCTCCAAGGATCCGAAGGCGTCATGGGCCTTGGCCACCCGAAAATCTTCATGGGCCAGCGTATATCTGCTGTGGGCCTTCCTTGGGCTGGACCAGGTATGCTGAAGTTATGTACCCGTAGGGTATAACCATGTCACCTGGGCATAGTCCTAGTCGGTTACAAGTTCTAGGGTTTTACCCCTTTGAATTTCCTATCTATGCTAGTCTTGCTCTCCAAGGATCCGAAAGCGTCATGGGCCTTGGCCACCCGAAAATCTTCATGGGCCAGCGTATATCTGCTGTGGGCCTTCCTTGGGCTGGACCAGGTATGCTGAAGTCACGTACCCGTAGGGTATAACCATGTCAGTAGCCCCCGAGTGATCAGTCGAATCGTAGATTCGGCTGAGGACTTTTCCATCTTTCGGGTGCAACTATGTATTAATAGTATATGTGTGTAGGGATTGTTGATGCGTGTGCCTGACTCACCCGATGGATCAGGGTCAGTTAACTGTCTTAGGACGAAACAACACGATCTTCTTCAAGTTCGAGTCCCTTTACTCGGACCTGGAACATATGCTGGCGTAATTCGACTCAGGCCGCGGAGGACTTACAGGAGTGGAATTCCAGTGATTTTAATTAATGTACCCAACGCGTCCGTCGGGATTTTTCATCACGCCTGTCGACATGGATTTGTACTAGCAGAGCGCAGTCATGTACGTTGCCAGGCCGTCAGATGATATCTGCAGGTCTTATCTTTGTGTCGCAGACACAGCATCCGAAAGTTTGTCACCGCGGAGGTGTTTCGGGTGGCCAAGGAGATCGTTGCTCACTCAGCGTTTTGTTGGGGCAGAGATGCCAAAAAGTTTTTGCGTGCTGATCCGAAAGACCACAGTCGAAGAATTCATAGGGTGCGCGACCAGCGCTCCCTATGGGAGTAGCCCCCGAGTGTCTGTTCGAGTGGTAGACTCGATCAGAGACTTTAGTTCAAGCATTGTTCGGTTGTTAAGTCCGTAAGACTCAAAAAATTTCAGATGTTTAAATCCATCCTCCCTATGGGAGTAGCCCCCGAGTCCGTAGTGGAGTCATAGACTCGACGTAGGACTCGAAGAAATACTTTGTCGTTATTCATCTTCCGGGTGCGCGGCCAGCGCTCCTGATAGGAGTAGCCCCCGAGTATTTAGTCGAACCGAAGATTCGAGTGGGTACTCTTAGCTGTGGAGCCGAAGAATTGTAGTTGGTGCTAGTATAGCTTTTGATGACATCAGTGCTGACGATCGATGACCTCAAGCGTCTGCTACGCCAGAGATGACTTGACTGGACGAACGTGGGTCCCACTTGCTGACTTTGAATTGACCGGTCACGCGCGGCGTGGAGATAATTACGGCGTCTCCTCGATTTCCATGCGTAGTGGACGGCATGGTAACGACGGTTCGTTGTGATGTTGACACGTGTACGGCCAGATCTGTCGTTGGCGTTAGGTCTTCTGGATGAACGACTGCCGTGCGTCGTATTCGCTGTTATAATCATTGAGGGAAACCGTGGTTTGTTTTCACCGCACCAGTTCTTGTGTTCACTGCCTCCTTGCGCTCGAGCGATTCTTGCTTCGCGCTGGGATTTTCTTCCACATTTTCGTTGTTCTTTCTACGTTTTTACCGCCGGCGCCGCCGTAGCGTGATGGGGAAACCAAAGAAATCTTCATCTGCGGTTGGCACCAGCACCGCCGGAGGAAAGAAGGGCACCGCCGCTATTCGCGTCACCGATGGTGGCTGGCGGCGATCAGAGACACGGGAGAGCGATCTCCGCAAGCTGCGCGAACGGGGCTTGATCCCGCAAGATAGGGAGGCCGTCAAACTCCCTGGCAATGAGGTAAACCCCCGTCCCCCATCTGGGTACCGGGTTATGTTTCTCGCCTTCGTTTTGCGTGGGTTTTCGTTTCCAGTCCATGACTTCCTTCGTGGACTGCTCTTCTTCTATGGGATTCAGCTTCATCATCTGTCTCCCAATTCTCTTCTCCACATTGCGTGTTTTATCACTTTTTGCGAGTGCTGGCTTGGCATTGAGCCGCACTTTGGCCTCTTCCGGAAGCTCTATTTCGTGAAGAGGCAGTCTGGTTCGGATGGTGTGTATCCCATTGGGGGTTGCATCATCTCCCTTAGTCCCAATCTTCTCTTCTTTTCTTTTTCCATGTTCGAATCTGTCCAGTACTGACGGAGGCGATGGTTTTATATCCGCGACTCCGTAGTGCCCGGGCAAGATTTTGGTCTTGTTCCCTTTGACCCCTCCCAAATGATTGAGAAGAAAAGGTCTTGGAAAAACCAAATCTTGGACGGTGAGGTGGCGGAGATAGAGGCCCTTTACCGTCGGGTGGAGGATCTCCAACTGATTCCGGAGAAGGAGGTGAACGGCATGGACATCATCCGGATGTTTCTTGAGCGTCGGGTGCAGCCTCTCCAAGCGAGGGCGCACCCGATGTTCCTTTATTCTGGGCGTCGTGATCCGACGAGGGTTTCGAGTGAGAAAATCTCCGAGGGGGATCTTGACAGGGCCCTTCGTGCGCTGCTGAAGTTCAAGGCCGGAGAAGAAATCCCGGGGAAGTCGCTGACTCCTCCCTTTTCTTCGACGTTGGTCGTACCACAGGTGTAGATTTGTGCACGTAGTGCTCTTTTTTTTTGTCGGCTGTGTATTTGTTTCCTTTGTTTGCTAACAAAGTTCCTTCTGATCTTGCAGAGCTTCAAAGTGCCGGGCATGGTACCACCGTTGCCCGAAAGGTATCCGAATGCCCCGGATAATGAAGTGGTTGATTCCGTGTCCGAGCTACCGTCGGCGCGATCTCCAGCGGAGGATGCCGACGAGTCGAGTGAGGACCATACGCGAAAACGGTCACGGAGCTCCAGCGAGTCTTCGGATGCCTCGACTCCTCCGACTCCCAGAAACCCTCTGGGCCTTGAGCGTCATAGTGATGGTCATGGAGGCTCTTCCTCTCCCATTCCTGCCATTCATGTGCAGGCTGTAGCGCCGCACCCGCCAGCGAAGCGGAAGAAGGAAGAAAAGAAGGAGGAGAAGAAGGAAGAGAAGAAAAAGGAGAAGAGAGCCCGAAGGTCTCCTCCTGTCTTTGACCTGAGCTCACTGGGCTCGTAAGTTTCTTGATGTACTATTGTCCTTTTTCCTTCATGATTGTTGTGCTTGTGCTGATTGGTTCGTGTGCAGGCATTCCTCCCATGATTCCTCCAGTGATGGTGCGCGGGAGATGATGGGGGAGTCGAAGATTGCGTCTCCTCCTCCTCAGATGGTGGCGACTTCGGGTGGCGCGCCTCCGAATCCTCCGTTGCAGGAGGTGCAGGAGGTTGCGCCTCAGAATTTCGCAGGCGGTCCTTCGGAGTCACCATCAGGGCATGTAAGTTTTCTGCTTCATATCACGGGGGGATCCCCCCGAGTATCTTCGTGTGCGAATTTTGTTTTTACTCCTTTGTGTTGGGCGTAGCCCCCAAGTCCTTTTCTTACTGCTATCTTTTTCTTCAGCCTTTTGTGCAGGAGGCCAAGCGGCTGGTGCAGGAGCGCCTGGCGCTGGAGGCAAACCTTCGGCAGCTTCAAGGTATCTATCTGCCTTTTAGCGCTTCTCTTATTTATCATGGTTCTGTTCTTTGACATTTGTTTGTTTTGAATGCAGAGGAGCATAACAAGTCTCTCCGTGAGGTTGACGCTCTCAAGAAGATCCTTGGTCAATCGGAGCAGAAGGCCGGAGCCGCCGTTGGCGCGAAAGAACGCCTCGAGCTAGAGCTGACTAAGGCAGCGGAAGCGAAGGAGCGTCTGCAGCAGGAAGCCGCAGATCGTGAGGATCAGCTGGCCACGGTTGCGGCTGCTCGTGAAAAAGAGGTGGCGGCGAAGCTCATGGCTGCTGCCAAGGCTATTTCGGGTGAGTGCTAGTTTTGTACTTGTTTCTTTTTCTTCGGGTCTTCTTCTATGTGGCTTTTCTTCATGCTTTTCTTCTTTTATCTCAGATGCCGCAGGCATCGAGTTCGACCGCGGTGCTCTGGAGCACAGGAGTGCTCTAGATGATGCCACTATGGCGGTCGAAGACCGCTGCAGCACCGTCGTCAACTCCCTCGCCAAGGCGAAAGAAGTCCTTGGTCGCTTCTACAAGGAGCTTGTCCCGAAGGGCGCAGCCCTTGACGATGTTGATGCTCTGGCGGAGGCTCTGTCAGCCGAAGCGCCTGCGGCGTACAAACGCAAACAGAAGGGCATCGGCGTGTCCGTCGGGCTGGCGATGGCCATGGCGGCTGGAGCGGAGCTGGATCTGCCCCAGATCACTTCTCGGATGCCGACGGCTGCGGATGGATCCGAGGTAGCCTTTGCTGCCTATTCTGCTCGCTGCAAGCGATATGGGCCCAAGCTCATTGATTTGTTGTCTGAGTATGCACTGCGGCAGCAGGGCGGGGCCAAAGCTAGGCAGTCTGGCTCCGAGGCGACTCAGGGCCCTGCATCTTAGGCGTAGTAGACGTAGGATAGTTTGTAGTCTGTTTTTGTTGTAAATATCTTGAAGAACACCATCCTTGTGCCACGTAGTGGCCTTATATATTTAATGAATTCCTCTGAGTTGTGCTCTATTCTTGGCTAAATGTTTGTGTTCCTTTCTTTTGCTGCCGCTCTAGGTTCCTTCGGGTGCTGACCCTGTTGACGCCCCATCCGCAATGCCGTTGCGTCCATCCTTGGATGATTCCTCACAGCTCGCTTTCCTTCGGGATCATGTGCGCAGTCTGGAGAGGGAGTTGCTCGGGTTACGCGGTCATGCCGACGTTTGGAAGTCCAAGGCGGATCGTGGTGCAGTCAGAGAGGAGTACTTGATGGCGGAGTTGGTCCGGCTGTCCGAGCAGCTGCAATGTAAGTTGTTCTTTGGTCGAGCTGTATCTCTGTTCTTCGGATGAGCCTGCTGGCCTTACTCTTATTTTGTCCGATTGTTGCAGGTGCAAATCTTGCTCCGAGGGAAGAAAAAGAGTGTGTCGCTGTTCGGATCAATTGCTTGACTCAATAGGACATGGAGGCCGGCGGCTTCTTCTGGATGGATCGTGATCGCGCCATAGCCCTGGCGACGGTGCAGGATCGTGTTCATCAAGTTTCGCGGGTGCTCCGCCAAGTGCAGACATCGCTTTCCTCGGTGTTGCACGTCATGTTCCCCTTGGATGCCGTGCGAACAAGCCTTGCGGGTCTTCTGTCGAAATTTTGGAACGTAAGCAATGTCAAGGAGTTGGTGCGGCAGCAGCTTGTCGCAGGAGTGAAAGCTGCGTTGTCTCTTGTGAGGCTGCACCGGCCTGACGTGGATTTGGCTGCCGTGGCTGCCGGGCCACCTCTTCACCCTGATGGTGGCGAGTGTGACATGCGTCCGCATTACGCGGCTGTAAGGCAGTATGCCGAATAGATTGTAGATTTGTTTGAGCAGCGTGCCCAGATTATTCTTCAACATAGATAGTACCTGTAAAAAGAGAGAGATATAAAATTTGTATATTTCGGTTGGGCGTGTTGTGCCCTTTGTTGTAAAGGTTTATTTGTTTGTGAGCACGCAGTGCTTTAATTGGGTACGTGTCCTTTTCGTTTTCCTGACGTTGTCAGCTACTCAGGTGTACACGTTTGGTCCTCAGTCGATAAAATCGTGAGGTGGGGGGAGCCCCCGAGTGCGTTTGTAGCATGTAGTACAGTTGCAAAAAATAGTGAAACGAAGTTTTGGGGCGAGACACTTAGCTTTATTTATATCGTAATGGAGGAGGTACATTGTTCGGCTGAGTAGCCTTGGCTGGAAGCCTTATTGAAAGTAAAAAAGGGGGTAGGTTGCTACGGATAGAATCATCGCAGGTGCGAGATATTCCATGCGTTAGAGTATGCGACTCCAGACTCCACGTGCTTGAGGCGATAGGCGCCACCTGGGATGACTTCGGTGATGACGTAGGGTCCTTCCCATGGCGACTCGAATTTATTCGGTCGCTTTTGCTTGAGTCGCAAGACGAGGTCTCCTTCGACGAAGGACCTTGGGCGCAGCCGGCGGCTGTGGTAGTTGCGGAGACTCTGCTGGTACACCGTTGATCGAGCTGCTGCTATATCCCGTGCTTCGTCGAGTGTATCGACAGCGTCTTCGAGTGCAGCCGTGGATTCGGCTTCACTGTAGGCGACGACCCGTGGGGCCTGGTGGCGTACTTCGGCTGGTAGCACGGCTTCGGCTCCGTGTACCATGAAGAACGGTGTGTAGCCGGTGGAGCTGTTTGGCGTAGTTTGTAAGTTCCACAGGACGGAGGGTAGCTCCTTCGTCCAATTTCCAGCTTTTTGTTCGAGTGAGCTCATGAGGCGCTTCTTGATGCCGGCGCCGATTAGGCCGTTGGCCTTTTCCACTTGCCCGTTCGTTTGCGGGTGTGCCACTGAGGCATATTTGATGTTGATCCCAAGGCCTTCGCAGAAGTCCTGGAATTCTTTGGAGATGAAGTTCGATCCGTTGTTGGTGATGATGCTGTGTGGTACGCCGAACCTGTAGACAATGGACTCGAAGAACTTGACGGCAGTTTTGCCTTTCTGGTTGGTGACCGGCATGGCCTCGATCCATTTGGTGAATTTGTCGACTGCAACCAGGAGGAAGACGTGTCCTCCTTTCGAGGATTTTGGCAGTTTGCCGATCATGTCAAGGCCCCATTGAGCGAAAGGCCAAGCTATAGGTATGGGCCTGAGCTCGGACCCAGGTGCGTGCGGTTTGTCGGCAAACCGTTGGCATCCGTTGCATCTTCGGACGATGTCCTTTGCGTCGCTCATGGCCGTTGGCCAGTAGAATCCTGCTCGTAGAGCTTTAGCGACAAGGGAGCGGCTGCCTGCGTGGTGGCCGCAGATGCCTTCGTGGATGTCTTGGAGTATGGCCTTGCAGTCGTTGATGGTGACGCACCGTTGAAGTACACCCGTGATGCTGCGCTTGTACAGCTCGCCGTTGATGATGGTGAAGGATTTTGACCGGCGAGATATGCGTCGGGCGTCTGTTGGGCTGTCAGGCAATTCTCCGGTTATCAAGAACTGGAGGTATGGTCGTGTCCAAGCTTCTTCGACTTTCATGACCTGCATTAGGTTGACCATGGCTACCTCTATGTCCAGCTTTTCGGGTCCTTCGTGTCCTTCGGGTAGCGTAGCTCCCGAGTGCTCTGCTTCTTCAGGTGATCCCTTGGGGAATTTCCGCTTGATGGATGGCACGCAGATTTGTTCGAGGAACACACCTGGTGACACCTTTGCGCAAGTGGAGCCGATGTTGGCGAGTCTATCGGCTTCCTCGTTGCTCTCTCTTCCAACGTGCCGAAGTTCGCAGCCGTCGAATTCTCCTTCGAGTGCGTTGTAGAGCGCGCGGTACACGATCATGTTTTCGGCGTGTGCATCACACTCATTCATCGTCTGCTGGACGACGAGGTTGGAGTCACCGTAGATGACCAGGCGCGTTGCGCCGCATATCTTTGCCATCCTCATGCCATGGATGAGGGCTTCGTATTCGGCTTCGTTGTTGGAGGCTCTGAATTTCATCCGAAGAACGTACTTCATCTTGTCACCTTGCGGGGAGGTCAGTATGACCCCTGCCCCTGCTCCGGCTTCACGCTTGGAGCCGTCGAAATGCATTGTCCAGGATTGCGACATGTCTGGGATGTCTGGCAGCTGCAGCTCCATCCATGTACCAGGAAGTCCGGAAGGACTTGAGATTTGATTACGTGTCGCTTCTCGTAGACGATGTCCAAGGGTGATAGTTCGATGCCCCACAGGGCCACCCGTCCTGTGGCCTCTGGATTATTCAGGATGCTGTTCAGGGGTGCTTCGTTGACGACCATCACTTGGTGCTCCTGGAAGTAGTGGCTCAGCCGTCGAGCCGTCATGAATACGCCGTAGGCTAGCTTCTGGTAGTGAGGGTACCTCTGCTTTGTTGGTGTCAGTACCTCGCTGAGGTAGTAAATTGGGCGCTGGACCCTGTGGGTCTTGCCTTCTTCGGGTCGTTCGACCACGAGTACGGTGCTGACCACCTGATGTGTGGCTGCTATGTACAGCAGCAGGGGCTCACGCTCCTTTGGCGTGACCAAAACGGGCGAGGTGGAGAGGAGCCGCTTGAGGCTTTCGAATGCGTCGTTGGCTTCTGGTGTCTACTCGAACTTGTCTGCTTTACGCAGCAGCTGGTAGAATGGTAGGGCCTTCTCGCCCATACGGCTGATGAACCTGCTTAGCGCCGCTACTCGTCCTGCGAGCTGCTGCACGCCCTTGAGGTTTTTCGGCTTCTCCATCGTCATGATGGCTTTGATTTTCTTCGGGTTCGCCTCGATCCCTCGTTGAGAGATGAAGTACCCGAGCAGCTGACCTGATGGGACGCCAAAGGCGCACTTTTTGGGATTGAGCTTGATCCTGTAGCGATCAAGGTTGTCGAACGTCTCGCGGAGATCGTCGATAAGTGTCCTTGCCTCCCTGGTTTTTATTACTATGTCGTCGACATAAACTTGGACGTTGCGACCAATCTGGTCCTTGAGGCAGGCCTGCATGCATCGCTGGTACATGGATCCCGCGTTCTTTAGCCCGAAGGGCATTGTGTTGTAACAGAATACTCCGAACGGTGTAATAAACGCCGTTTTCTCCTGATCTTCGACCTTGAGCCGAATCTGGTTATAGCCTGAGTAGGCGTCGAGGAAGGAGAGTTTCTCGCAACCTGCAGTCGAATCGATAATCTGGTCGATCCGTGGAAGAGGGAAGTGGTCCTTTGGGCAATGCTTATTTAGTGACGTGAAGTCCACACACATCCGCAGGATGTCCGTGTCCTTCTTCGGGACCATCACCGTGTTTGCAAGCCACTCGCTTTCTTTGATTTCCCTGATGAAGTCTGCAGCGAGTAGTCTATTGATTTCCTTGCCGATAGCTTCGGCTCGTGGCTCCGACAGTCTTCGGATGGACTGCTTGACTGGCTTGGTGTCTGGAAAGACATTGAGTGCGTGCTCGGCGAATTCCCTGGAAACTCCTAGCATGTCCGCAGGATACCAGGCGAAGATTTCCCAGCGCTCACGGAGGAATTCGACGAGCGCGCCTTCCTATGCGGTGCTGAGGTCATTGGCGATCAAGGCCATCTTGGAGGCATCCGTCGGATGGACCTGTACTTTCTTGGTGTTGACGGTGGAGTCGAAGGACATGTCAGGTGCGTTCTGCCTTGTGACTGGGGGTAGCCCATTGTTCGTCACCTCGCGGAGCCTTACAAGCTCGTCTTGCATGCCAAAAGACTGGGAGATTTTGTTGAAATCCCTGTCGCATTGGTCTGATCGGGTGAAGCTCCCATGGACTATGATGACGCCCCTTGGTCCTGGCATCTTGAGTAGTAGGTATGCGTAGTGTGGGACGGCCAGGAACCTTGCGAATGCTATACGCCCCAGGATGGCGTGGTATTGTGACGGCCAGTCCACCACTTCGAATTCGAGTCGCTCCTGCCGAAAGTTGTCCGGCTTTCCGAAGATGACGTCGAGCCCTATTTTGCCCAGGGGGAATATGCCCTTTCCTGGGACAATGCCGTGGAACGTTGTGTCTGATTGTTCCAGGCTGCATTGCGGGATCCGCATAGCTGCTAGGGTGCTTGCGAACATTAGGTTGATGCCGCTGCCGCCGTCCATGAAGACGCGACTCATCTCAAAGCCTCCGATTTGCGCCTCCAGCACTAGGGCAGCATGACCTGGGCGAGGGATCTGGCAAGGGTGATCCGCGCGAGTGAACGTGATGCAGGACTCCGATCCGCTGAGGTACTCAGGGATTGCAGGCGGAGTTTCCACGGCCAAGTTGATTTGTCGGGTGATTTTCTTCTGCACCCTGTTTGTGGGGCGTCCCTTCTGGATCATATTTAGTGCTCCCTTTGGTGGGGGGTATCCGACCCCGGCGTTGTTTTGCGCTGGTGCGACTGGTTGGTTTGGGCCTCCAATAGGTGGCGGTGGAGGAGCTCCGTGTGCTATTTCTCCTGGCGCGGGTGTGTTTCCGAACGCAGGGATTGGGGCTTGTTGCCTCATCTGCCCCATGCTTTCGCTGAGTTTCTGGAACTCGCGGCAGTCCTTGAGCATGTGACTGGCTTTCTTTTTGCCATCTTGTTTGTCGATGTAGAAGTGGATGGTGCATGGACCCGAAAGTTTGTCGAATGCTGAGGGTCCGTTGTCGCGGTCGCGGCGTTGCCACGACTGTGTTGGTCGTCCGTTGTCACGGAGATTTCCTCCGCGGTATCCTCTGTTGTTGCGGCTGTTGTCGTTGCGGCGGTCGGCGTAGCCAGCCGCGACCATGTCGGGTCCGTCGCGGTCTTCGTAGACACGCGATCTCCTCTTTATGCGCCGTTCTCGCCTTCGGCCGTAGTCGTCCTCTTCATCTGATTGCTCTCGCTGGATGCAATCTTCGCCGTCTGCCCAACTGTTGGCAATTTCCATGAGGTGGTCGAGTGTCTTGGGCTTGACACGCCCAAGTTCTTCCTTGAAATCTTGGCGTTTGACGCCGTCTCTGAAGGCGTCGATGACCCTCTCCTCGGAGATATGCGCTGCGGAGTTCTTGGTGGTAGACCAGCGTAATATGTACGAGCGAATAGATTCCCCCGTTCTCTGAGTACAGGCTCGCAACTCTTCGATTGAGGCGGGCCTCTTGCTGGTGCCCTTGAAATTTCGGATGAAGCTGCAAGCTAGCTCCTCTCAACTTCGGATGGATCCTGATGAGAGGCTGCTGAGCCAGACCCGCGCCGCGCCTGTCAGCTGCAGCTGGAGGCATTGCATGGCGGTTTCTTTGTTACCGCCGTGCAGCTTGACGGATGACAGATGATCGCTGAGCCAAGATTTTGGATCTTGCGTGCCGTTGAACTTCGGAGTATCCGAAGGAAGCTTGAAATTGTGTGGCATATGTGTTCGCCGAACAGATCTGCTGAAGCATCGAGCTCCACAGAGTTCTCCTTCATCTTCATCCATCTCAGACTCGGACGAGCATGCGCGTTTGGCTCGCGCTTTGTCGATTTTGCGTTGTGTAAGCGCGTCTCTGGCGTCGTAGTCGCGTTTATGGCGATGCGAGCTCTTCTTCCTTCGAGGAAGGTCGTGCTCCTCCTCCTCTTCGGATGAAGGGGTGGGGCTCCGGTCGCGCCTGACCGGAGCTTTCTTCTTTGGCTGCGCAGGAGTGTCTTCGTGGAGCGCAGCTCCGACGAGTCCGAGTCCGGTGAGTGCGGACTTATGCATGGCTCTTTTCGGGTCCCCTTCCGGAGGTTGGTGGGCCGCGAGATACGCAGTGGCTGCCAGGATCGCAGCTTGCGGTGTCTTCGGGATGATGTTGCCGTCGGCATCCATATCCATGAACGACGTGTGGAGAGTTCGGGTTACATCACGGCGTTCTTTGGGATCCATGTTCTCCACCCGCGAGCGGTGCTTGGCGCCAATTGACGAGGTTTAATCTCGTCAATGCCCATTGTTATGGACTTGGGTTTTGGAGAAGATGGGGATGCTGGAGATCGTGGCACGGTTAACAGACAAGCAACCAGGGGACACGAGATTTACCCAGGTTCAGGCCCCCGGAGGGAAAACCCTACTCCTGCTTGTCTGCTCTTGATTACGGCGGAACCGAAGGTTACAGGGTGCGCAAATTCGATCTGGCGTGGAGGTGTGTGCGAAAGTATGAGGCGAGAGATCTAGGACGTGCCCTCCTGGCCTTTATATAGACTTAGGCAGGTCCCGGGCATAGTCCTAGTCGGTTACAAGTTCTAGGGTTTTACCCCTTTGAATTTCCTATCTATGCTAGTCTTGCTCTCCAAGGATCCGAAAGCGTCATGGGCCTTGGCCACCCGAAAATCTTCATGGGCCAGCGTATATCTGCTGTGGGCCTTCCTTGGGCTGAACCAGGTATGCTGAAGTCACGTACCCGTAGGGTATAACCATGTCAAGCAGAGCCTCAGACCGCTTGCAGCAGTCGTCACAGAAGAAACCGTCGTCGGAGAATTTGTTGCCAGAGCAAAGCCTCAGGCCGCTTGTACCACACCATCCATACCTTGTAGCAACGCCTTCGCATATGTAGCAGGGCCAGCCGTGAGTTGTAGCAGCGTCGCCGCACCGTTGTAGCAAGACATGTCGCTACTACTAGTAGCACCGTCGTGTCTGTGTAGCAAGGCCGCCGCGCCTGGCGAAGCTAGAAAAAAATTCTGATGGGGTCACCTCAAGGGCAATGGGGTCGTTCTCTATAAATGAACAGTGTTTATCTCTAATTTAGTGAAGGATTTTCTAATTTTCGTTGGGGTCAGCTGACCCCAATTCTAACATGCCAGCTCCGCCCCTGGCGCCTATGTAGCATTGCCGCCCGGCGTCCGTAGCAGCGTCGGTCGTCACTGTACATAGCAGCGCCGTCCGCCGTCGTTGCAGCACCACCCTTAGTCGCCACCAGCGGTAGCAACACCAGCCGACGTGGCAACACTGCCTCTTGGGTGTGGAGTCGAGCAGAACGAAAGAGGGCACGATGGTGGTGGTGGCACGCGGCGTCACCGGCCATGACCACCACTGAGAGCGCGGAGGAAGAGGAGGCATGGCGGCACGGGCGGAGCGTCATGGAGATGATCCTGGGCCACGACCCCCCTTTACAGATTGGGAATTTTTTTACTAGGAATTAGTTAGCCCTTTGG
This sequence comes from Avena sativa, assembly GCA_916181665.1. Lineage (NCBI taxonomy): Eukaryota > Viridiplantae > Streptophyta > Magnoliopsida > Poales > Poaceae > Avena > Avena sativa. The sequence goes on along the minus strand of OV702293.1, from coordinate 479,935,552 downwards.
CCCAGCCCGTTAGCAGATGTCTCTGTTCCCAGTTCGATCATGCATAGCCAGAGACAAACGAACAAAGCCATGGCGATCAGTCGACCTCGCCTGATCGATTAGGGCTCGAGAATTCGCGATCCCGTTCATCCTCCCACCCACGACTGCTCCCACCCCGACCCCGCCTCCATTAGACCACGGCGCTCACCAATCCCCTTCTCCTGTTCTTCGGTTCCTGCCCCACTCCGATCTCCCGACGGCAACTGGTGACCGTCTTCCTTCACGGCTGAATTCTTCAGCCGCCCATTGGCGGACCGGCCAGCTCCCAATTTAAGGTATGCATAATTGCACAGACTCGAGTCTGAAGATATTGGCCCTATTTCTGTAGTCTGAACCACGGACTGGTCTGAACCTTGTTTATTTCAGTACTTTCAGTACAGATGGAGATGGTCTGAATGCAGTCTTTTTTTAAAAGAAAATGGGATGAAGAAGTTGTTGAACATACATCTGGTCCTGACTCGGTGGCTCCTGATGATCTCGCATTAGTTGTATTTGTAAATCAAAGGCAAGACGAAGATGGACAAGAAAACCACATGCAGGATGAAGAAGAGCAAGAAAATCCAAATAGTCGAGTAGAACAGGAAGAGCAACACGCAAGGGGACCTGTCATATTTCGTGGAGTTGAATTCCTGGAGCGAGATCCTGCATTACGTCCACAAGTCTGGCAATACCCTCTGAACCAGCGAGATGATGTACGAAGAGCATACTTAAGGTTAGGTCCTATGCAGCCTAAGTTAAATAAGTACAAAGCTACAGGAATACAAGGACAGAAAAGGTGATTTCTGTACAGCTATTTCAGTCATTTCCCATCATGGCTAGAGTACTCAGTGAGTAGTGGTCGTGCATATTGTTTGTTTTGCTTCCTTTTCAGCAAAAATATCAAGAAAAGAGGTGGTTTTGATGTCTTCACAACACAAGGTTTTGATAGGTGGAAGAAAGTTCATGATGGAAAGAAGTGTGCATTCTTGACTCACATTGGATCAAGTCCTTGCTCGCAACACAAAAATGCAGTGAGGGATACCCAGGCCTTGTTGAATCAGCCAAACCATTTAGAAAATATTTTAGAGGTGAAGAGTAAAGAGGAGAAAGAAAAGGACCGTTTAAGGCTGAAAACGACGATTGCATGTGTTAAATGGCTCACATTTCAGTCTTGTGCTTTAAGAGGACATGATGAGAGACCGGAGTCAAGAAACAGAGGGAACTTCCTTGAGATGCAGAAACTTCTTGCAGAATTTTGTCCTGATATTGCAGCTGTAGTCGACGGGAATGCTCCACGAGTTTGCAAGTACAATTCACACGAAATACAAAATGAAAACTTGAGCATTTATTCTATGAAAGTTAGGGAGCATATTAGAGCAGAAATTGGGGACTCCAAGTACTCTATTCTTGTGGATGAAACATGTGATGTTTCCAAAAGAGAGCAAATGGCAATAGTTTTCAGATTTGTTGATAAAGATGGTTATTCAGAAAAAAGGTTCTTTCATCTCATACATGTGGCCAATACAAAATCACTAACTCTAAAAAGGGAGTTGTCTTTGGTATTATCCAAGCATGGATTTGATGTACAAAATATGCGAGGCCAAGGGTACGACGGGGCCAGCAACATGAAGGGAGAGCTAAATGGATTGCATGCTCTTTTTATTAAAGATTGCCCTTATGCATATTATGTTCACTGTTATGCACATCGTTTACAGCTGGATCTTGTTGGTGCAGCAAAAGATGTGGTTCCTGTCACCCAATTTTTCCAGAAGCTTCTCTTTATTATAAACACAGTTGACTCCTCTTCAAAGCGACATGATGAGCTCCATGATGCCCAAGTGGATGAGATTGCACGCTTGCTAGCTATTGATCAAATTGAGACAGGTCAAGGAGCCAATCAAATCCGTTCACTGAAGCGACCATGAGAGACTAGATGGGGTTCCCATTTAGGCTTTATCTCTAGTCTTATGCACTTGTTTAATCCGGTAAGACTTATTTTAGACAAATTAGCAGGTGATTCCACAGCAGGAGCAAACCGAGCTGATGGAGATACTGCTTTCACCTACTTAACATCCTTTGAGTTTGTATTCATCCTATGCATGATGAGAGGAATACTGGAAACTAGTGAAGATCTTGGGAAGGCTTTACAGAAGAAAACACAAGATATAGTAAATGCAGTTCGTCTTGCGCATTCCACCAAAGTGCTTCTAGAAAAGATGAGACCAGACAAAGGATGGGATGAGTTCATTCTAATGGTTATTGAGTTTTGCGTGGAGCATGACATCGATATTCCAGACATGGAGGCGACATACATTTTGCGCGGTGGGTGTTCACGCCGTCAACCTGATCATTTTAGTACCAAAAGATATTTACGAGTGGAGATATATCGAGCAACAATTGACAGCCAACTCACAAAACTAAATCTCAGGTTTAATGAGAAAGTGATGGACCTCTTGTCTGTTAGTGTTACACTCATACCAAGGCATCGATTTGCATCTTTTGACACTAAAGCAATATGTGGTATGGTGGAGAAATATACCCAGCAGATTTTACACAACAAGAGAGGTACGGGTTAGAGATTCAATTGAACCATTTTGTTGTGGATGCTACAAATAGTGAAGAATTGAGGAAGCCCGCAACCATTACTTTTTTATGTCGCTGTCTTGTTGAGACAGGACGAGATAGAATATATAATTTGCTTGACAGATTACTTCGGTTGCTTGTTACTCTCCCGGTCTCCACTGCAAGTGCCGAGCGTGCTTTTTCTAGTTTGAAGATTATCAAGTCAAGGCTACGTAACAGAATGGAAGATGATTTTTTTGCAGATAGTATGCTGCTACAAATAGAATGAGAAATTGCTTCGAAAATTCCATATGAAGATATAATTATTGATTTCAAAGCTAAGAAGAATCTTAGAGGATTTCTCTAGCTATTCATTTCTCATGTTTAGTTGCTTTTGGTCATGATATGGGTCCTTTTCTTTTCGACCATCAAAAATTACTCGTCCACAACACCCAGGTATATCTGAACCTGTTATACTGTCGTATTTGTGGAACAAGATACATGTATATCACCATGATATTACCATCTAATATATATCTTATATCTGTTTATTGACTTGGCCTATTCTTTTTGCTTATTTGTTGTTTTCTATGGAATTTGTCCCTTTTTGTTTTTGTTCATGCTCCGCCACTGCATGGCGGAGGAGGCACGAAAGAGGAGATAGTCGCGGAGGAGGCACAGCGGCGCTGCAAGGCAAAAGGGGCTGCGAGGTGGCGGCGCTGCGAGGCAGGGGGACTGCAAGACGACACAGCAAGGCGTAGACGACTGAGATTTTTTATAAGAAGAAGATAGAAGAAGGAAAGAGATAAGACGGACCCACCACTCCCCTGTACAGCTTCGTTGGGTAGCCCGAACGGTGCAGGAAATAGAAGCTACGGAGTGGCGCGATTCTAGCATGCACGCCGTGCTGTAATGTCCCGAAAAATATTTTCTAAATAAAATTGCGTGTTAATTTTTTTTCACATCATCATGCATACTTTGTCCTAAAGTATTTTTATCAAAAGCTTATTTTGTTTTCTAATTAGTCTTCTTCTCTAATTTTAAATTAAAAACCCCAGACTTTCGAGATATTTTGTTTGTCTAAAAACTATTACATACATGTTTTAAAATAAATAAATAATTTTAGTAGGGGAGGCAGCCAGCCAGACCCAAATGGCCGAGCTAGCCACCTACTACCCAAACCCTAGACAATCTAACCCTAATCCTACCTAGCCCCGCAGCCACACACCCGCCACCGCACTCACGCGGCCACACTACACCACACACACTCACGTTCCTGACCCAACACGCACACACACTAGCATACAACTCACGTGAACGCCACACACGCGACCAAACCTGGCCAACGGGCTGTGCCTGGGTGGGCCGGCCCGCGGCACGCAAAAATAGCTTGGCACGAGCCTGGCCCGGCACGTGGCTTGACGGGCCGTGCCTGGCCCGTGGCACGCGGGTGCCGTGCCCGTGCTGCCTCCTCAGGCATGCGGGCCGGCCCGGCACGGCCCGTTTAGCAGGTGCTTAGGGAATATTTTGACCATATATGCAAAAAAGGGTGTTCTTAGGACTCGAACCCGTGACCTGCTCATTTCCCGCAGTTCTCTCAACCACCAGAGCAGCGAAATATAGCTGATACATGTAAAATTAGAACGTTTTTTAGTTAACTTTGGACGGGCCAACAGAAAAAGGCCACGGGCCAACGTGCTTCACGTGCCACGGGCCAGCCCGTTAGGCCTCCGTGCCGTGCCCGGGCCTCGCGGCCAGGCCCCCGTGCCGGCCCGGCACAGCACGTGGCCTGGCGGGCCGTGCCGCGTGCCGGGCCGGGGCCGTGTCGGGCCGGCCCGTTGGCCAGATTTGCATGCGACACACCACGCACACAACGCACGCACTCGCCCGGCCCTACCATGACACAACACGCACATGACACAGCGCACGCGAGCGACCCAATCCCCATCCCGCAATCCTCGGCCTCCCTGGCTCGCTCCCCTCGATCCTCTGGCCGCCGCCGCTGCCTGGTACTCCTCTCGCCAGCGAGCTCCGCGCCGCCCCCCGTCGGCCTCCTCTCCACCGCACTGCCCCCTCTCCCTCTGCTGGCAGTCGCGCGCCCGCGAGCTCCTCTCTGGCGGCGCCCTGAGCACCTCGCCGCCCTGCGTTGGTCACCGCCGCCTACCTCGCTGGTCCTCCTCCCCTCTTGTTGGTGTTCGCGACCCTCGTCTCCAGCGTCGTCGTGCCTCCACCTCCACAAAGTCGCGTTGCTGCCTCCCGCTGGCTCGCCCAGGCCCGCGTCGCCTCTGCTCTGAGCCGCCTTGCTGCACGTCCTCGTCGCCGATCGTCCCTGAGCTCGTCTCCTCCCGTTGTCGTCTGCCCCGACGGCCCTATGCCGCGTCCGCCTCTCCGACGCCCAGGAATTGCTCCTACCCGTCGACCTTCTATGGGCCACCGTCCACGCCTGTGTCGTCCTTGCCGAACTCGAACCCCTGCAATCGGACCCATACATGCCAGAAGTGCTGCCTTTGTACTTCATTCGCAGGCACGCGTGTATGTCTTGTGCTTGTGAGTCGTTCGAGGGATGATACCAAGTACCGCCCTGGTGACTCATGTTGAATGCAATGTATTTGATGCAGCTCCCAGATTGTTTTGGCTTCGTGCAAGTCCCCAATAAGGTCGTGAAGACCCAAGTGGATGCCCACGCTATGTTCGTTTGCCCACCCTGTCAAGGAGAACTGAATCCAAGAAGCTCGCCAAGATCTTCCGAAGACCCTACTGCCCGATCCATCCAAGTTCGCTAACAACCGCGAGTTCTGCTTCACGAATCCGGTGACTCGAAGCCTCCGTCACGGAATCCGATGTCTGTTCCCGATCCTGTAGAAACCCCCCGGTTCCAAACCCAAATGTGTGACCCCTATCCGAGCCCCTATTTTATTAATTGCTATATTAAACATGTTGCATATTAAATTATTCATGCTTGCATACATATTTATTTGTTTGGGGATATATTGTCGATTCACCTCATAATTAAATATGGAGCCCATATGCGGGCGAATCTAGTCTAATATTGGTTCCATTTAAATATGTGTAGTTCACTGATGCCATGATTAGCCTTCTTAACTCAACATTTAATATGTGGGGTAGTTAAATAACTTAAATCCAATAATAATTTTCGGGATCTGATTCATCTTAATATTGCTAAGTAGGACCGCATATTGCCATGTCATGCATCATATCATAAACACGCCGGATCTTTCGCCCTAGTATTAAATATTGCATATGTTGTCTCTTCTAGTGTTTTGCTTCTTCGCGGACTAGGCCGATGAGTTGATGCGAGTGTCGACCCGATCTTCGGGTGAACCTTCGACATTGTTTATCAGGCGAGCATTCTCCCCCTTCTACCTATTTTGCATTTATAGTCTTTACTTCCTTCCTTTTATCTATTGCTATCCTTATTGTCGATGCTATAGTATCGTTCCTTTATTTACCTGTTGCACTATATTGCCTTGGTTATCCTATTGCCTTGTTTGGTTAGCTAGCTTTGTCCTTGCAAGTTGTAGGCATGCTTAGTATTGCTCTCATACAGGTGGAACATGATACTTAGATATTGTTGGTGATAAGATAATTAATCTGATGTTGTTGGTTATGGTCTCACCTAATGTTAAGGCCCTGGCAGGGACCATCTTTAGGAACTGCTTGAGCCGACCTAGGACCCGTTCGTTCTACGATACCAGTTCTGAGTTGATCGCGCTAACCAAACGTGGGGACCTCTGGGATCCCCCTCAACTACCGGCGCTATTCATATATCCAGAGGGTTACAAAATTGGTTTTCCATTTGGTGCATACGCATAATATGTCCTCGGACATGGGTGAGTTGATGTGTCTTCGGACTTGGTGTTTTGGTGGACTGCCATGGCTTGCATTGCATAAAATCGGGATATCGTGTCGGAGGTGGGATGGAGCTCTACAAGTTATCTTCCGATCATCGCCTGGCCGTAGACTCAAACGATGTGCCTCCCGAAAGAATCGTCGTACCTCTTGGTTGGATCAACACAGTAGGTGATGCCTCTGGTTATGCGTGTAGTTATGGGACAGTTCTTGTTATGAGATTCGGAAGGCACGCGTGATATGTTGCCTGAAGGATTGAGCATGCGTTTGGGTACAGTAGTGCACCCCTGCAGGGTAAATCTTTTCGAGAAGCCGTGTGTCCACGGTTATGGACGCCTCAGGAGTACAGTGTCCTTATCATAGAAAACGCCACTAATGTTTTGCCTCTAATAATATGATTAGTAATTAGCCTTATCAACTAAACACCTGCTTAACTAAAATTGCCACTGTGTGTGTTCCGCAAGGGGACTTTCTCGACTGGTCTTCGAGGGGGAAATCTTCGTATGGGTTATGTTTGGTGTTACATTATGCTATCGTATAGTGCTCCCTTATCTCGCTCTAATAGCCAAAGTTGTAGCGTGTCTCTATAAGTTAGATAGTGCAAACTTTGCTGCCGCTGAGCCCACCATACCTATGTAGGCGAGGACCGCCGAATTCTAGTCTCGCCGTGTATTGGCCTCAGTACTGACTGCTCTCTTTCTGTTTTCCTTTGCCCTTTGTCGGCACCCTTTTGGCTTGACAGGTATGTGATTGACGATGTTAGCAAGGTTACACTTCCGGCTTGGCCTGGGCAGGGTTGGACACCGCTTGGTTATTCTCCAGGACACTTAGTCCCATTTGGATCTTGTCCGTACTCGGATACTATTTCGCTTTCTTTCTGAGTTGTATCCTCGTATTGTATCTTTTGTATTCTTGACTCGTTGAGTCGTTTGTTGTATATATAAGTTCTTGTGGACTCTGTTGTAAACTACTGTGATGTAACTACTTGTATTCAAATCCCACCCACACGAAAGTGTCTGGTGGGCGTCCTTGAATCCCTTCTATGAGGATTTTGGCGGGGAATGCTGAGATCTGCATAGACCCGATTCAGAGGTGTTACACGTGCATGCATCAGCCGTTCGCGGGAGTATAGGGATTTGAGCCAGCAATAAGCAGCATATCACCTAAAAAGCAAAGTTTCTTCTGATACACATCATGCATGTCAGACTAGGACATGAGAACAGCATGCTATAGTGTTTGGCATGTGAAGTACCACCGGTTTCTTTGATGCATGTGCTCATTCTCTCTCCTAGCACACCCTATTCTAGTTTTGCTTTTAATCTTGGTGTGAAAGTTTAAACGGCTAATATGTCCTGCACTAAAATTTGGAAATATAACCGTTTGGATATTTATGTTCGTCTTGACAAGATCTTTGAAATAAGTCCAATATTGAATATATTTGTTGAGAAAAAAGATTATTTTCATTTTGAAACATGATGAAATTAGCATAATCTTGATGACACTTTGATAAGTATTGTGAAAATATATTTCAGAAACTAAGGATCACAGAGAGTCTATTACGTTGAAGAACCTATCCAAGTACAATGGACACAAAATAAGTTGTGTACACACATCTGTGATGTAAAGTACTCTTTTCGATATGGATTTTCATGCATTAAAAACGTGTAACATTTTGTGTAGGTTAGTTTCATGCAAAAAACATGTAGTATAATTTTTTAACTAGGTTTATTGTGTTGAGAGTGCATGTTTTATTGTGTTTTGTAATCGTATTTTATCTTGTTCGATGGGATTTGCCGAATTTCATACTCACTCTGTCCTAAAATGATATCGGGGATTTCTCTACATCCAAATTTAGAAAAAAATTGGACATACTTTTTTTAATACGGAGAGAATACTATATTATATTATTTTATTATATAATAAATTGTTTCATGCAAAATGTAAATAAGTTTTAAACATACTATGTAATAGTATGTATTTAGTTTTATCATAGTTTGTCACGCTCCAATGTAAAAGTCAATAGATACTTCACTTGTCATCCTTCATCAAGATATAGTGCTCGAGGACCTCTATTACGTAGTCCATTTTTATCTTTGTATGATCATGTGTCAACTTGTTTGACCAAGTTTGAACTCGCATACATTACAATAAGCAAGTTTGAACAAGCGAGGGATGCCTCTATAAAGAAAGAAAAAGTTGACTACTCGAGTGCTCAAGAAACCATAGCGGGGTGTACTTCTGAAAAAGAGTTTGGTTAGAATTAATAAAGACAGAGGAGTGAAGACCGAAGAGAGAGAGTAGAAACAATGAGAGTGAGAAAAGTTGTCAGTTGCATGCAGAAAAGCTGACATGATTAAACAATACCGAGGGAATACCGTGGTAAAGATGCTCACCCACCCAACAAATATAAAACAATACCAATAGCAACTGTTGGCATCACAAAGAGATGAGCGGTGAAAATATGCACGCTACATACCATGCACGCTAGAATGACATTTCCGATACTCCCTCCGTTTCAGGGCTTAAGGTGTCCTCGTTTTGCGTGTTTTTTCTTTGACCAAGAATTACTCCAAATACGTAAAGAGTTTTGATATAAAACTAGTATTACTGAAAATTATTTTTCAATACGAATCCAACGGTACTAATTATATACAATATAATCAAGATTTTATTATTTAATTCTTTTGGTCAAATTTTGCTTTGAAAAGCGCGTGTGTCTTAAGCCTTAAAATGGAGGTAGTAGCTAGCGATCTCCGGGGAGACCAATCATTTTCCCAACGAAAAGGTTTTTGCTCCCTCCGGTCGGGTATGCTCTTATTTTTCCTTTTTAGAAAGTTGGGTATGCTCTTATTGTGGACAAAAACAATGCGTTTTCGTTACGTGGAGCAGTTGGTCAGATATAAGTCCGCTAGTGATGATTGTTAAATCGGAATCGTCGTACTCTTCTCAGACTTTGCTTTGTGATGTCCAACGTAAGAAACAAGTTGGATAAAGAAATTTCTCCCCAAAAAATAGGTTGATTAAAGAAAAATGAAACGATAAAAGGTCCATGATCAGAAAGCTAAGTTTACATGAGGTTTTTTTAATCATGAACTTCTACATATCAACGTTCCACCATGAGCCAGTCAAAGAAATCGGAGAAGACAATCTAATGCCAATACCACGTCAACATCAATATAATTAAATTGTAGAAATATGGCTGTACATTTTATCAACGTTAAATTTTGGATAGATTAAGGGTGCATCTGCGGAGACCAGGGCTGGCCCTGGGCTTTGCAGCCAGTGCGGGTGCACAGGGCCCCAAAATCCCAGGGTCCCTAAATACTAAGGAGAGAAGTCTACTAGTAATTATCTGAAATTGCTTCGGTATGTTGAAGAAATATATTTTTAAAAATTGAAAACAAATATGTGTACCTACTGATCGTGAACTACATAAATGGGCTTATAGCTCCTATGCGACGTCTTTACATGGAATTGGAAGAAAAGCGATATCGTTGAAAAGAATAGCTCGCATGCGACGGTTGTGAGGCAGCTAATATCCCAGGGCCACACGGGCTTTAAAACGGTCGTAAGGACACATTTAACTTTGTTCCAAGATTAGGGTTAAGCCAAACCGGTTGGTTGGGACAGCCAGTCAAGCCAGTCAAACCAACCGCTTCCGACCGAGAGCGCGTGTCACACTGACTATAGCTTCCCCGACAGCGGCGGCGGACCTCACCCATCGTTCTCGGCGCCGGCGCCGGCGGCACGGCAATTAATTTAGGCGGTGGCGCTTTCGTTCGACGACGAAGGTGGTGAGTGCCATTTGAAAGCTAATTCCTCTCCCATTCTTCTCAATTCGAGATCTAAGCGTGTCCATTGATGCTAGATTGTGGAGGCGAGGGTGTGCTGAACGGGGCGAGGGGGAACGATATGGAGCATGGAGAGGGGACTTCTAATCGGTATATCCCGTATCTCTGCACTTAATTTCTCTAAGGTTGAGCTCTTTGTTCGCTTCCGCTAGCTCACAGTGCCCGCCAAAAACAGGGGAGACGATGTTGCGCGCCAAACCTTCGAATTTCGCATCAATTTCTTTCCCTCTAGGGCTGTTTTAGTTGATGGCAGCACGCAGATCATTGAGAGAGACACGGTTGTTAAATGGGAGGTGGAATTAGAACATGTTGATCCCCAAGAGCTAATAAACATGGGAGAGGAGGCAGTAAGGAAAATGGTGGAAAAAATTGGGGATAGTGTGGTTTGGGGGCCAGAGCAAGAAGTTTCTTTGTTACGATTTGATGATTGCAAATGTGACTATGTTAGGGTTGAGACAGGGGAACATATAGTTGATGAAATCGATGAGAGAAACGGTTGGACAAGCAAAACTGTTCTGTTTTTAGCAGAGCTCATTGATCTGAAACCTGATTCGAGGGTTGGATATGTGGCCTCGAAGCTGGCTGCTCAGATGGTCGAGGATGATTGGGCTGCACAAAGGCAAGTAATGCCTATACTTACTGAGTTGGAAGTGTTAACAGTGGAGGATGATGATGCTAATGCACAAGGGGAGGCTGCAGATGGTAATGCACAAAGGATTGTAACTGTTGATTGGAATTCAGTTGAGATACATGACCGGACTGATTTGGTCATTGCACCAATAGATGACATTGAAATGGCAAAGCTTTTTGGCATTCCTATAGATGACAGAGACAAGAAGAAGAAGAGGGATGAAGCTGCAAATGATGGTGACAACCATTTAAGAGATGACGAGGCAGATATAGATCTAGAGTTGTTGGAAAATGCTGCAGTTCATGTAGATGATGCACATGATGATGAGCTAGTAACAGTTTATGACAAAGAGGACCCAGTTATTGAAGTTGGGAGATTGTTTCCAAGCATGAATGAATTCAGGATGTGTTTCAGGACATATGCAGTCAAATGTGAGTTTGCTACCAAGACTATGTGGACTGATAAAAAGAAGTTCTATGCAAAATGCATAGGTTATGATGGTGGTGCCAAGCCTTGCAAGTGGTATATATCTGCTAGACGCCAACCTGATGGAAGGACAATAAGAGTGAATCAAATTCCAAAACCTCATACTTGCATTACAAGTTCTCAAACAGTTACAAAGATGACATCACAATTATGGGTTGCAAAAAAGATCAAGCCCATTTTAGCCACAACACCAAACAACACTGCAAAGAGACTGAAAATAGACTTGGAAAAGCAGTACCCCATTAAGCTGAATTATACTACAGTGTGGAAGGCAAAGCAAAGGGCAATGAAAGAGCTATATGGTGATTGGGCAAATACCTTTCGAATGCTTTATAACTTCAAAGCAGAAGTAGAGAAGAGGTCACCTGGAAGTGTTGTGGAGATAGATACTGAGGTAACAGCTGATGGGAAAGTCTTCTTCTCTAAATTCTTCATGGCTTTAAAGCCTTGCATCGATGGCTTCAAAGTAGGTTGCCGTCCATATTTGAGTATAGACTCATCTTTCTTGACTGGAAAGTGGAATGGTCAACTAGCAGCATGCAATGCTTTAGATGGACACAATTGGATGTTCCCTGTAGCTATTGGCATGTTTCAGTCTGAGACAGAGGCATCATGGACATGGTTCATGATGCAGTTGAAAAGATGCATAGGGCCAGTCTCTCCATTGGCAGTGCACACAGATGCATGTAAAGGTTTAGAAAATGCAGTGAAGATTGTTTTCCCTCATGCTGAGCAGAGGGAGTGCTTCGGCCATATGTGGATGAATTTGATCAAAAAATTCAGAGGAGATGATTTTGGACGCATGTGGCCAGCAGCAAGATCTTACACCAGGCAGACACATTCATATCACCTTGAGAAGATTAAGGCGGCATGCTCTGAGGAGGATAGGGTCAAGTTTTGTACATGGTTGGAAACCTACCATTCTCTTTTATGGTACAGGTCTGGTTTTAACACTGCCATCAAATGTGATCATATCAACAATAATTTGGCAGAAAGTTTCAACAACAAAGTGAAGGAGTTAAAAGACTTGCCTGTCCATGACATGGTTGACCAGATCAGGATCATGATCATGAGGTTGTGGGAATTGAGAAGAAGGCTTGGTGATGTTCTTCAAGGAGATAAGCTTCCTGATGTTGTGCAGCAGGTGGTCAACAGGAGCAGAAATCTTGCACATTTGCGTGTTGAGAAATCCTCATTGTGGGGTGCTGAAGTCAGAGATACAGAGACTGGCAGGAGGCATGTTGTTGACACTCAATTGCATGAATGCACATGCCTTGAGTGGCAACACACTAGGAAGCCTTGTGAGCATGCCATACTTTTCTTGGCCTCCAAACACAAGCTAAATATGCACCCATATTTGCATGAGTATTATTCTGTAGCAAAATTCAAGGCTGCATATGGAACACCAATTCCAGCACTTACAGATCAGTCTCAGTGGCCTAAAGTGGACATTCAGTTCTCCTTGTGTCCTCCTTTGATGAAAAGAAAGGCTGGCAGGCCCAAGCAGAGTAGATTCAAGGCTTGGTTTGAGAAAGGTGGGAGCAGCAAGAAGGGAAATAAAGATGAAAAGAAAGATGCCAAGCCAAAAAGGGCCCAAAAAGGTAACAAGAATAGATGCAAACTCTGTGAAGAACTTGGACACCGAGCTGGCTCTACCAAGTGCAGATACACTGCTGAAAAGCCTAAGTATGTTCATCCAAAATCTATCCCATTTCTTATTGATGATTTTTCTCCCCCAGCTAACTTGCTTGTTTTCAGGAGGAAGCGTGGAGAAAAAGGCCCACCTCTTGTTGTTGACGAATGCTGGCCAGTGAAAAGGGAAAGAATCAATGGCCAAAGAAAGAAGAGAACTAACCAGATCATGTTTGGTGCTGCTGAGGTGCAATCTGAACTTGTTTTGGAGGATGATGTGCAAACTGTTGAGGCTTTAGGGCACACCGTTTCTGATTTGGAAGCTCTGGTGCAAAATGAGGGGCAAAATGAGCATGTTGTTGAGGCTCTAGTGCAAAATGAGCCTGTTGTTGAGGCTCTGGTGCAAAATGAGCCTGTTGTTGAGGCTCTGGTGCAAACTGACCAAGTTGTTGAGGCTCTGGTGCAAACTGATCATGTTGTTGAGGCTCTGGTGCAAACTGACCATGTTGATGAGGCTCTGGATCATGATCATGAGGTTGTTGAGGAGGTGCAGGAGGTGAAGGAGACTCTTGGACGTGCTGTGGGGAGGCCTGGTAATGGTAAGAAAAAGAAGAGCATAAACCTATTGTGTGGTGTGAAACTTGTGAAGGAGAAGAAAACGAGGGGTAAGAAGAGCCAAAAGAAATAGACATTTGTTATTGTAAACATTTGTTATTGTTGTAAACATTTGACACTTGTTGTTGTAATAATTTGGCACTTGTTGTTGTAAACATTTGTTATTATAATAATTTGTCACTTGTTGATAATTTGGACAAAATTCAAATATGATGGTAAATTTGAATTTCAACAAATGTAGCTATGTCACTTTTCTATGTTTGTATGAGCTTCCAACGTTTTTCTCATATGTACAATACAACTCATCCTCACCTTGATCCCTTTTGTGAAGTACAACTCACCCTCACCCAAAATGGGGTAGAAATGGGCTCCAAAGCTAGGGTAAACCACCCCATTTCTAAGCAAGTTTTTTTTTCGACCATTTCTAAAACCAAGTTAGATATTTTTCCTCAGAACCATGTCACATAACATGACACCATGCGAAGGTTTTGTATTTTTTTGATTTTTTTGAATTAGTTATGCACATTTGAATGTCTGGTCAAACTTTAAGGGTTTTCATAAATATTCTTAGCTAGGGGCTAAGGCTCGCAAAACTAGCATTGGATCTCTGATGAAATAGCATGTTGTGAATCTAAAAATTATTTTTACAAAAAATCATCAGCATGGAATCATGTACCTGTAGTTCATATCTTACCCACTTCCAACCGATTCGGCAGGATTTGTCTTTTTCACCAGGGATGGAATAAAAGGTTTGAGATACTCAAGTTGGGAAATTGTACATTCTAGGTGGTCTAGTATTTTTGAAAAATAGGATGTTACCATTTTGAAACTTCAATTTGGTGGTTGCTTCACAAATCCCCCCCTCTTTCGGCACTCAGAAAATAGAAAATGATTTTTCTGTGCGTCGAAAAGGAAAACTTTGTGCTACAACATTGTTAGTCATCTCATTATAGACATGCATGCCAAATATGGGCACATTATCACAAACTATGCCTTGATTCTAGCCATATCATTGGTCATTTGACCCGAAAGCCAGAAAACCTCTGAGGAGATAGGTCATTTTGTGAAGGGTATTTTGAAATATGATCAATAGACCAAGTTTGATATTTTTCCTCACAACTATGTCACATAACATGACACCATGCGAAGGTTTTGTATTTTTTTGATTTTTTTTGAATTAGTTATGCATATTTGAATGTTTGGTCAAACTTGTGAAACCCCGTTGACTGCATCCTAAATCCCGCTAACCCTAAGGCCGAATGAGGACCGTAGATCTAACCCTAGCGCGACACTGTGGCTGTCTGATCGCGTCTTCTAGAAGGATTCCGCGGGTGGCTCTGGGCGATCCGTGGAAGGGCTTGTTCTGCAACCTGATTGGTTGGCGTCTCTTAGAAGGATTTCGTGGCTAGCTCTTGGCGATCCGTGGGATGGATGATTCTGGAATTTGATTGGCTTCATCGTTTTACGTGCAACAGCGTGGCATGCGAGCGTGGCAGACGGTTGGACCGAGCGTGGCATGCGAGGGCGCTGGGCGGGGCGGGCTGCACCATGCATGCAGCTGCCCCTAGCGTCGCAGTCTAGCTATTTTACGTGCAACAACGCTGCAGCGTATTTACTCCCTCCGTCGCATTAAATAAGTGTACGTGTAACAACTTTCTTCAGTCAAACTTACTCCCCTCAGGTTCATTGTAATAAATGAGACTTTCCATGATACCACATCTATGTTATTTTGCACTATATAGTAGTAACTTAGACTAGTAGCATACGCATGATACCACATCACCTATGTATAAGGTGGAACCTTTGCTATAAGATGGGACCCACACAGCTTATGGAAATGGCTATAAGGTCAAGTTCACCCTTAAGGAAAATCTTCTAAAGTAAACCTCCACTATGTATATGGATAGCCATATGGACTACTTTTTGACTTGTGGATAGCCTTATGGACTACATAGTGGATGCCCAAGTGCATTGGAAAGGTAGAAGTACATTTTTTGTGGACAAATTTTGAAGCCAAACGTACACTTATTTGTGGACAGAGGGAGTATGCATGTCACTATGACCAGCCTAAGAAAAAATATCAAAATTTAAAATATGTAATAAATATAACGTACAGCGTTGGCACACTCCATTGACCGTTGGACCGAGCGTGGCATGCGAGGGCGGTGGGCGGTGCAGGGGTTACAGTACTTCGCATCCTAGCTATTTTTTTTCTCTCTTTCGCATTGATCACGCCCGCTTCCCACACGCAACGCAACGCAGCGCACGCTGAACCGAGCGTGGCATGCGAGGGCGTTGGGCGGGGCGGGCTGCACCATGCATGCAGCAGCTGCCCCTAGCGTCGCAGTCTAGCTATTTTGCGTGCAACCGCGCTGCCCCATTAAATAAGTGTACGTCGAACAACTTTCTTCAGTCAAACTTACTTCCATCTGGTTCATGCGCCATACAAAAAGTCAATATTACTCCCACCGATTTTTCTTGCGTGTGTAAAAACGAACGAGTACCTTGGTACTAGATTCCTGCATTTATTACCGAAGTAAATCAAGGTCAAATTATATTTTCCCTTTTATTTTTCACTGCCAATGAACAACTACCTTGGACGTTTTTTTCTCTCTTTCGCATTAATGCATGCATGCACTGCATGCAGGGGCGGGGGCGGCGGTGCAGGGGTTACAGTACGTCGCATCCTAGCTATTTTTTTCTCTCTTTCACATTGATCACGCCCGCTTCCCACACGCAACGCAACGCACGCGTCTCGTCTCGGCGTCTGCGCCAACGCGACAATAGTTTCCCACGCCGCCCTTCACGCCCCGCCCTCAATAAATAGGCAAAACGCCTTTACCTCCTCATCTCATCTTGCCCCTCATCTTCAACCTCGAGCCCGTCCCTTTGCCTCCTCCCAGCCCCCAAACACTCCGACCATGGCGACCTCCCCCTTCCGCCTCCCTTCCGACACCGAACTAAGCGACGAGGACAACCACCCGGACCACAAGCAGTGGTGGGAGCAGGGGGCGCCCACGCGCCCCAAGCGTGGCAAGAAGAAGAAGTCCCCGCCCTGCCCCTGGGGGGATCAGGGCCCCATCGTCACCAACCCGGGAGTCCCCAACCTCCCCGGCGGCGGCGACCTCCCCTCCGAAGCCTACTGGGCTAAGGCGGCGAAGGACGAGGCAAAGCAGGAGGCTGCTATCGCCAGGTGGGAGGAGAAGGAGGCCCAGCGCGCCTTGAAGAAAAGGCGCAAACGACAGGAGGAGGAGGAACGGGAGGCCAATGGCCGGGCCTTCCGGGAGGAGCAGCGGAAGCGGGACCAGCGGGAGATGCTGGCGGCGTGGGATGCCGCGAAGGCGGCTGCACCGGCACCGCCTCCACCGCCGATGGAGTAGGGTAGCTAGGGTTAGGGTTTAGGGGCTAGCCCAGGGTTTAGGCGGGGCGCCTATTCCCTTCTATATTATTGTACCTTTTTCTTTTTATTGTAATGTTATCGATCCCCCCTATCTAATATAAGTAATGTTATCCCAATATTATCTATCCCCTTGTTTTATTGTAATCTGTGTTTTATTGTATTGTCATTTGTCAAAACACCCAAAACAACAAGTGTATAAAACAAAAGACACAAAAACAAGTTCATATAATACTCGTGCAATATTTATATATTTACAAGTGTATAAAACAAAATACACAAAAACAAGTTCATACAACACATGGTTCATTTTCAAATAAGACATTTACATATTTACATAAGTTAAAGGAGCGCCCAAGTTATGTTAGTTAAATGGATGTCCTTGGACTTCATTTATATATTTACTTTTGCAAAAAAAAAGATTACAACCTGAGCACGAGTATCTGCAGATCCACACGTCCCTATTTAGATTGTAACGTGAGTACCATTTTTTTTGCCCAATCAACATATAGTTACTATTGGGTCTGGATACGTCCATTTTGGCATGGCTAAGTTATATTTAGGCCTGGCCTTTTTCAATCCTCGTCAATTGTTTTTTTACTTTTCAACCCCTCCCCCTCCCCTGCACACGGGCGCCCCCTGCACACTGATAAAATGAACACTGACGAAACTGACGAAACTAAAGGAACACTGATTTCGAAAACAGAGTAGCTCAAAACTAGCCCAAATTTGTGTTGCATTTTATTCAAGCCAAAGACATAGACCATTACATCCATTACAAAGCATCACTCGAACACTGACTGCGCTGTCTAATGACTAAAGATGAGGAGATAAACTAATCTGAGAGAAATTACACAAAAATAAAAAAAACCGGCCATCAGATTGTCCTGCTTCTTCAATTCGATGATTTGCCTTAGCTGCTTGTTCATCTTCTTTAGCTCGGCCTTCACTTCCGCATCCACCGTAGTACCAGCGGAAATGGGGTTGCCACATCCCAATTGCTCCACCACGGACGGGTTTTCGAGCTCCCGGGATGCTACCTCCACCCCAATTCGCTCGATGTACTCATCAAGCCACTCAAAATGCCCACATTTTGGCAGTTCCTGAAATCGCAGAGATGAACCCTAAATCCCAAATTCGATGAAATACATGAAATTTCGAAAGAAAAAGCGAGAAATTGGCGCTCAGAACACTCAGATCTCACCTTTCCCGGCTCGGGCTTGCTCTCACACTTCACAAATTCCCGGCCAATGTTGCCGTTCTTGTCGGTGGATGTGACAAGCCGCTTTAGGGGCGCGGTACGGGGGCAATCGGGGCACCTCCTCATCGGCACCGCACCATACCGAGGCCATGAGCGGTGGGAGGAAGCAGAGCTCGACATCCCTCGCCGGCGTTGCCGCACTTGCTCGCCGGAGAAGAAAACGGAAGGGGATGAGATGCTGGAACGGTGGCGGGAGTGCTCGGGTGCGGGGACGGATCGGGGCCAACGGCTCTCTTCGACCACAGGGTGGGTCCCACGATATGAGGTGGACATCAGGTGAGTTCCGCCGTGACGTGGAGAGGCTGTGGGTCCTACTGTGCTCAGTTGATTCGAATTCGTTGACGGTCTCGTGGGGTTAAGTAGAAGTGTCGCACGGGAGCTATTTGCCGCCTCACAACCGTCGCATGTCAGCTATTGTTTGCAACGATGTCGCTTTCCTTCCAATTCCTTGTAAAGACGTCGCATAGGAGCTATAAGCCCCTACATAAATAGCCAAAAAAACCTACAAGAATGTAAGTAAAGGAAGTTTGGAATTAAAACGATAAAAAATAGGATTTAATAAGGCCGAGACGATCCATGTGTTTGTTAGAGTAAGAAATATTTAAATGACTTCTATTTTTACTCAATATGAAATCTATATGACCAAATTTCGAAATAAATCCTTTTAAATTGTAGATTTTGTGTAGGGAATAAAATAAATAAATAAGCGTTCATTTCCAAATCGATAGCATGTAATACATATGAAAAATCATCAGTTAATTAGAGAGATTGTAAAATAGAGTGATTGGGAGCCATCACAATGATTTGGCATACTCATTTATTTGATACTAGAAGAATACACTCTACGTTGCAGCAGAAATGTCTTGAAATATATAAGACAAACATATCTTCGCATCAATATGCAAGATTCAGTTAGTCAAAATAATGGAGAGTCTAAATTTAATCAACATGGAATAGTTGTTCTAATGGCTAAAAATTGATGATGTGGACCATTGGATGGATGAAAAAAGGGATGATGTGAATACTACCATTAATTAATATTAGTGAGTTGACATGAACAATTAGATGGCTTAAAAAATGATACCCACACACTGATGTGTAATTCTTGCAAAAGATGATTGATTTACTATGCAAACAGACATTCCTAATTTGATTCACAAAAATGATGAATTAAATATCAGCAGTTTGTGATTGCGAGTGGAAAACAGTACTAGCAGTGTATACTATTGGACACCATAAAGAGAGGCAATGTATAACGCAATTGTTACATATACCACATTGCAAAGTATTGGATAAGAAATCTGGTCCATCTTATATACATTCATAAGGGAAGATTAGGTATGCAAGAAACCAAACTTTTATATCAAGGAACAATTTCTAACTATTCTGTACAACTTAATTTGAAATCCCGTCACCCGATTTAAACGCATTGTGCATGACGATAAACATGCAAGTCCAAACCTGCCACTTTCTAAGGATACATATGTTGACCCATGTATCTTTGCCCCAAGTGATCGATATACAATATAGATGAATGTATAGCTAAACCAGTGATAATTAGCGGAAGAGTACACGCGGAGCAGTGCTTGAAAACTGAAACTTGAAGCCAAAACATGTGATTGGTTAATTTATTGGTTATTTTGTTACTATAAATTTATGCAAGTTTCCTTGCTATAAATTTATGCGACCTCAAACATTTCTCACTATAACCTTACGAAATAGTGTGATGAGGATGAACAATATTTGAGCATTGTAATTATTGGATTTCAGATTGATAGATCCACCATCAATAAATGTTTAACACTTGGTCTTTGACAGAAAAGACTTACCGGTGTAAGATGTTCATGGACTTGGAGGCCTGGTAATCCATAACTATGCATGTGCTTGTAAAGGGACATTATGAGACCACGATGGAAATATGAGTACGAAAAACTGAAATTGTTAGGATAATTTAAGTTTTAATGTTATCTACTCAAAATACAAACTTGAACGCTTCCTCATTCAAAAAATATAAAGAATATTGTAGAATTTTAGTTTTTAAAATATTACCTAGCAGGTTATTTGATTTGTAGTATTATTTAGTACGACTTTATTTTCATATAGAGTACAATCTTTTCGAAATATTAATTTCTTGGATTAAACTTTCCCAAAATATTATAGATTTTGACTTTTATGTATGTCAATTTATTAAGCTATAATCCTGTAATTTTTTTAATATGTCATTACAATCATGTGCAAAAATGGAAAGGTGGAATGGTGTAAAAACTATGTTGAGCATGTGGTCATAGCCATGCTCAATGACAAGAGAAATACATGCGAGTAAATGTAAAACAAGTTAACGGAAGAGTGGTGATAGCTACGGGAAATTTAAAAATAAAGAATAATAATAGTCTGCCATTTAAAATTAGAAGATTTTGTTAAAAATTGTGTATTGAAACTCCGCTTACTCTTATGAATGTTCATTTGTATTGTGAAAGCAATCAATGTGAAACATCTCAATTATGTTATGACAAAGGGACGTTATCACATTCTTCATAATATAGGTTGAAATTAAATGAGAGAAATAAAAAACTAAAAAAGTATTATGATTTACTATATACATGTCTTATCAACTTGCGTGGTAATTATTTTTATACGAAAAAATTTAGCACATTTATCTTGATATTTATTAGAAAAATCACCTAAGTATTATTTTTGACCATAAATATTTACCATGTGAAAACTTGACTTCCTCGAAGATTTAACTTATTCAATGTATTGATCACATACATTGTACAAAGGACATGTGGCAATTAATAGGATGTTTCACGTGCTTTTGGTATTTTCTGCATAATATCAATATGTTCTTTATATATATATATATATATATTATTTTCTTAACATAAATACCTATAAAACAATATATTTATTTTTGAATATTTTTAAAACACCGAAGAAGATGCCCTCGCATTTGCGAGGACCACCATGCTAGTTGCTTTAAATGACCACTACACTTGTTTTTATATACAAGGGCCCCACTTTATTTTGTTGCACAGGACCCTTGGCATGTCAGGGCCGGCCATGGCGGAGACAAAGGAACATATCTAAACACAACTAGACGCATTGAGAAAAAAAAAGAACATTGACTGAAATAAAGAACAACCGACTCATGTGAAAGAAAACTAGTCGATTTCCATCTAATCCATAGCTTCATATAAGCAAAGCTTGTCGTGGGAGCACCATGAGTGTACGACAGACTAATACCCTGCCACGGTATGGACTTGACAAGCAGAGGGCGAGGAATAATTTCTATTTTACATGTGCAAATTCAATGAGTTATGGGAAGAGTTATCCCTCGGGAGTACATTGAAGCAAAGTAATCAGTTGTCCAGAAATCGGTCAGAAATACTTGGTGAAATCTCGGTTTGCTTGTGTCAACAAGTGGCCGTCTTCCCATTCATCCCGGTAGCTCTCGGGGTGATGAACAAAGTTCTTCAGCGCCGCAATAAACATCTCTTTCCTCCACCCTTCAATCCCGTCATGCCCGCACTGTTTCGCGACCCAATCCTCGTGCTCATACTGCACACCCAAATTAAATTGGAAAAAAAATTAAGCTGGTTATCATTAATTGCTTCAGTTGTGTATATCGAAATGAAAACTAATGTGTGCGCATATGTACCGTGCATGCTCCTAGGTCATGAGTGTGTCTTTTGGGGCATCCTCTGGCTTCCAACTCGGAGTAAAATGTTTTCACATCTTCCATCATGTCCTCTTGTGATGGGAGCTCAATCCTTCCTGATAGGACTCCTGCTACCCAGTTGCTTTGTAGTTGTAACAATGGGAAGACGAGAGCCTGTGGAGAAACAACTCCATCCATACGCATGAATGCATATATAAATCATCAAACAACTAGTTATAGAACTAGCTCGGATGATTGTTTAGCTAGAAACTTAAACTAACCTTGAGGGACAATCCGATGAATGAGATGTGAGGAGCCAAGTGTGGCGGAAACACATGCTTGTAAAGTGGGCCCACACGGTTGTCGTCCACAAAAATACCGAGGTCTTCACCTAGGTACGGGAAGTGGTAGTTGTATCTATCCCTCGACACAATTAGGATTATGCACACTAGGGGGTTTCCATTGATGAAGCATAGGCTCCATATATCGACTAAATTCCAGAAGCTAGTAACTTACCCGGTACAATGCAGGATTGTATCGGCTTTGACACGACTGCCATCTTGGAACACCACGCTCCCATCTTCCTCCACACGCTCGATCTGGAAACATGGGACAAAATCACAAGTTGGCAAGATATATCGCACACATGTCGTCGTATCGGTCGATTTGGTTAATTTTACCATGGGATGAAGCCAGAGGTTGGGAAGAGCCGTGCTCTCCATTTCAGAGGTGGCGGGCGACCGACGCGCAACATGGACCTCTTTTGCGACGCCAACAATGTCCCTAGAAATGTCCACTCCACTTGGCGCGTAACCTACTACCACCACAACTTAGGCACCAAAATAAGTGCACATTCACCGGCCTAATAAAATTGGGAATTTAGGAGAAGGTGATTGATGGATCGGGGACGCACTTGGCCTTTGAAGGGGTCGGGCACACGGTAGTTATGGCTGTGCATCTGCTTCCCTGGCCAACTGTCGATGCCTGCAACAAAGAACGATCGCTCATTTAAGCTGCACATGCACCGCTGTGTACGGGTTGAGATCCAATTAATTGATGGGTAGAAGTAAGACATGGGTTGGTTACCTGCGATGTCGGCGACGCGCGGCTCGGTGGAGGTGCCGGTGCAGACGGCGACGGCGTCGAACACCTCCTCCTCCGCCACCGCTGGTTCTTCGCCGCCGGCATCGGCGAGCTTCCTCGAGCAGTACGACACCTTCCAGCCTGCGCTCGCGTCGTCCCTGCGGACGCTGACGACCTCTGTCTGGAGCCGGACCAGCCCATGGAGGTCGAACCTTCGCGCGAACGCCTCGATGTACCGGAGCACCTCCTCGTGGCCAGGGTACCTGCGTGGGTCGCCCTCAGAGCCCTCTTCGGCGACGAAGGGGAAGTCGAGGAAGCCCATGCACTCGCGAGGCAGGTTGGTGCGGAGGGACGCGTAGAGGCTCGAGTCCACGCCCGCGGCGCCGAGCGGGTCGTCCGCCGAGGCCGGAACGTCCGCGTAGCGCCAGTTGCCGCCAACGGCGGCGCCGCGCTCGAAGACGACGGGCGTGTGACCCTCCCGCTGAAGCTCGCGCGCCGCCATCAGGCCCGCGGCTCCGGCGCCGATCACGGCGACGCGGCGCGATGGCATATCCGTGCAAGTTACGTTGCGTGCGTTGAGTTTTCTTCAAGTGGAGCAGTTGGACATGGTATCATTTTCAAGATCGGATTTATGTGCAGCCGCGCGCCTCTCTTTTTCATGGTCCACAGTAGTAGCAGCCTCCAATGGTGGCCAGCGGGATTCTAAAATAAGATCATCAATGGAAAAACAAGTGATGAGCTGCAAAAATGTCAAGTCATTCAGCTACTCACTCCATGTGATAGGTAGATGTCGCTTTAGACATTAACAACAGTACAAATCTGTGACATCGTTTTTCGGACAAAGACGGTAAAATAGATATATAAAAATCAAAGTATTATATCATTTGCTTCACAAAGATGAAACATCTTATATTTTGAAACGGATGGATTAGAAAATAAAGAAAATCTTTTAATCTTTCATTTTGTATTTTGGTAGCTTATCCGTGCCATCAAATTGAGCTTATCAAAATGATCCCTTACATAAGCACGGCTCACTCAGGCTCATTTGATCCTTCCACCTCTGCTATTGGTACACGCCCACGGGCCAGCATAGGGCGGACCCAACAAAAGGCCCAATAAGGTTGAGGTGAGGTTTTCTCTGTTTTTTATGCATTATTATATTTACTTTGTTCTCGCTCCATGCATATATTTCTTGTTTGTTTCATGTGTCCCTTTCTTTTAATTTTATTTTTCATATAGTTCCTCTATTTTCACTTTTGGGGCAGTTTTTTTTTTGTTTGTTGAATGCTTTTCCTTTTCTCTATGTGTTATTTTGCTATGGTTTCATATGTTTTCTGTGACATAATATGACATGCATTGCGGAAACAATATGACAGTAGGGGCATGTCTTAACTCAAGTTGTCCCAATAAATATGAGTAGAGAGGTCTACGATAGGAATATCATTATACAATAATTAACAAACTTGACATGTTAATGTTTGTTGAATAAGTTCAACTGACTCGATTTAATCTTATATTGGGAAGGAGCCTTCCTTGGCAGCTCAAGTCATACTCTACTCCTCGCGGCTAATTAGCACCAAACAACTCTTTCTCAACGGCGCTCCAAATCATACTCGACTTCTCGAGCTCGACCCTAGGCTCATGTACCGTCAAACACATTCTAGTATGGAGAAGCATGGCTTGGCTCAAACTTTGGGGTGGAAGCACGAGAAGTCCAGTAGATCTTTTCCCTCTACCCCTAAGTAGAGCTTCTGCTTGAGGCGGCGCGGAGGTTGAGAAGAAAAAAAAAATGTTTTCGGCTAGGATGACTAATCGGTGGCATTGGTGGGTAAATTCTCTCAAACTCTAGTGGCAAACAAGTACGTGGGAGGTAGAGTGAATCAGTTAAAGCACACGTTCGCAGAAACCAGAAAGGTTTGGAACAGCTTCATGGCGCCTCACACCTGTTTGCGCGTTTGGAACAGCTTCACCGTTGGATTGGTACACTGAAACTGTCCCAAACATACTCATACACTAGTGGAAAAAGGACATATAGTCCCGGTTTGTAAGGGTCTTTAGTCCCGGTTTTACATTCGGGACTGCGAAATCGAGACTAAAGACCCCTATCTCTAGTTCCGGTTTGCTACAACTCAGGACTAGAGGCCACCGCATGGCCATTTTTGTAGCGGGGTCAGGAAGGACCTTTAGTCCCGAGTCGTAATACGGCCCTGGACTAAAAGATTTTTTCAAAAAAAATTCGAATTTTGTTTTCAAAGTTTTTTTAAACTTTTAAATTGTTTGACTCGTAATCCTCTCACTTGGAACATTTTTAGCACTAAAATAATCATAAACGGCCTAAGGCTATTGAAATCGAACTCACAATTTTTTCCGCACATTTTGGTAGGTTCTACATTTGTTTCCGACATCATGCAAAAGTTATAGCCATTTTAAGTTTTCCTGCCGTGGCCCGCATCCCTTTAGTTCCGGCCGTATCATGACCCGGGACTAAAAGGTGTTGCCCGTGCCCGAATCCCTTTAGTCCCGGGGTCCGAAACGACCAGGGACTAGAGTTTTCTCGGGCTCCCCTAGCTATCGAAAACTGTACGAACCGGGACTAGTACTCATACTAGTTCCGGCCGGTAACAAATCGGGACTAGTGTTAGACCAAGACATCCCTTTTCTACAAGTGATAGTATGGCCAACACATCGATTTGCCTACTGAGGAGTAGACATACCTCTTGGCAGCACGTTAACTGCACGACAAGGAGTGACGGTGTCAGCGCCAACTAACTAAATTTCTACCACTTATTTGACATGTCAATTATCTCCTACCTACAGTAGTTTATCACGATGCCGATCGGTGGATGGATGCCTCTGCTTCTTCGTGCATATTGTACCAAGCTGCGCTGCAATGCCAAGTTACGTCCAGTTGACTCGATGTGCCATGCCAAGTAGTTAGCTTAATTAGCTCTCCAACAAATCATAATCAATGCAATATAGAGATATTACCGGTGGCTGCCGGAAATACCATGAAAGAATGTTTCACCTGTATGTAGGGCCGGCTTGAGCAACGAACAGAGACACCTTTCATAGCTGGTTAGTAGCTTCATTGCTTCTCATAAAACAAACTGGGCTCCTTGTCATTACCAGCTTAACTAGATATTTCAATTAGTATATGAACAATTGAAATACTTAAATAATTTATATCACGTCCACCTTCATGTGGTTAGTACCGATTCAATTCCTTGGTAACATGCATATGCAGCTAGGGGGAACGCAGGATCAGACAGATCCAAGGAATCGTGCTAGCTGAGGACTTGGGGCCATTTTTTTTCCCGCATATCATTGTCTCATGTCAATGGCTTGTGTTAAATTCTGATCGAATGCACGCCATCAAATTAGAACTCTTTGTCAATGGCTAGTGATCTTACCAACTAATACAACCACCTCATTAAGTCTTTTCCTTAATTAGGGAAATGCGGTGCATACACATACATACATACGTATGCATGAAGGTGGCTCATTATTGTCACGTGTAGATGTTAGGCCTAAAACACTAATAATTCAAACCATCGTTACATACACTATAGTAGTTTTTTTTTGGGCGGGTAGTACACTATATTACTAGTTGAGTTCGGTGATCATCGATGTGTGGATTATACTCCTTTCCTTAATGTTCACTGTTAGGTCATAAAATCAATCAGAACGAATTCAGGGTCACATTCGAACTATTTACATGTACGTACGATTACGGCTAGAATACGTCTTTGATTACAACAAAAAATAGTCCAACTCGAAAAATTTTCAAATTAAAAATGATCAAATTTAAAAAACATTCTGATTTTTAAAAATAAATTGTGAAAATCTATTTATGAAAACATATTTAAAAAATTCAAACTTGAAATTTGTTCAAAACCTAATAAGGAGAAAAGGAAGTAGAAAGAACAAAAAATGAAATTTTGAAAAAACGAGAGAAACAAGTCAAAAGAGAAGCTGAACCAAAAAATACCAAGAAAAACCATGAATAAACAGACAAAAACCAATGCATATATATCCTGAAAAAACAGAAAATGCCCCTAATGGGCTGCCCTAAAACAGCGGAACATTGAGTTCAAGATATGTATCCATCCTGCTCCCTGATTCGATGGAAATGAATAATTGGGCACGTACTACTACGAAAGACACGTTTTGGAGAAGCCCGGCCTGGCTCAAGCTCTGGGCCGGAGGGTCAAAGGACAGCTTCTGACTCTGCCCAAAATTCCTTCGCCTTTCCGTTCGTGGGTGGCAATCCGTTTTTTTTTCTACTTCCTTTAACCCATATTAGTTGACTTCAATTTGTCTAAATTAAAATAAATCTAGGATTTATCTAAATTTTGATAAATGCAAGTCAAGTAATATGGATCGAATGGAGTACCATTTTACCATTTTTCCGTTCTTCCTCCTTTTTTACTTTGTTTGTCAGTTGATGAATATTCCATGGCTACTTCCCAACGGAATCCTACCTCAGAAATGTGCTGCTAATACCGTGAGAAATATTCTTGGTCTTTATTCGTTAGGAAAAAGAGAACTTTCCACTGACCATGCAATCGATATGTTTTCTTTTGGGCGCCGGTGTCGGTCACAAGGAGCTACCAAGGATGTATAATACACGAGGAAAATAATTGAAATGCGATGGATCCTGCACCGATCTGCAAGAAACAAACAAAATACCTAATCGACAAGTACAGGAGTATACAAGCGACGGTAATGTGTACCTGTTTATCTACACGTATTATTAGCGTAGAGCAGTGCCCAACAAATTCTCTACATGGACCAACACATCAATCGATCTGTCTGTTGGAGAGTAGTCGTCTTACAACTTTTTCTTCTTCTTTGCAGGAGTCTTAGAACACTAACTATGCGACAAGGAGTGAAAGCGTCAGCGCCAACTAACTATGGTTTAATAGGATAATTATGTTTTTTTATAAACACGTATATGATGATGAAGCTTTAAAGAATAAACAATAGTTTAACACACTATTTGATTGTATGCTTCCAAAAAAATTTGAAGATTTAGTTTCCTTTTTAAGGGAATAACCATTAAAGTTTCGATTTTATCTTGCCATAAAGAATTTCTTCCCTCGTTATTTTTATTAGGGCATAGAAACATTCAATTTTCATTCTAAAATTGTCATGTATTAGATAGACACACGATTTTTAAGATTTAACTTCAAACATATGAATATTCCTGAAATCTATTATATCTTTGAATTTGGAAATTTTTATTTTTGTTGTATACGTAAATATCAGTTTCTATATAGATCGAAAAGATCAGATTCTATATTTTCCGTGTGATTACATTGTATGTAGAAGGCCGATCGAACGGATATTTTTGAAGCCTTAGCTGACCAGATAGATAAAAAAATTCCACGTTAAGTAGAAAATCATATATATCGAGCATATATATAATATTTTTATATTCATGGCAACCTCATTGATTGTCTCATTCGTCACCTACAATAGACAATGATAGATAAGTTGTTCTACCAGCTGGGCATGTTACGGTCCTAATTGAGCGAGGTCAGATTCAAGGGTAAAAAGTAATCGTCTTTTCAAAATTTCTATCAATTTTATTTTTGATGGTTGTCTAGGCATACTTGATCAGGTATATGTAAATAGCATTTTTTGTATAAATTGCAAAATAGTATTCTATCTTTCCCATGTGATGTCCTTTTACATAGTAGATCGGGGGATGAAACAAATTACAGGTGAACTGAATACAACTATTTATCCAACCTTAACCGGTGGGTCGGATGAAAACATTTACAATTGAACTAAACTAAAATTATGGGCATGCATATCATTTTTATATCCTAATATTCTTTTCTATGTTGTCTCCTTGTACGTTCAGATGTGTGACCTTTTTTAGCATAATTCTTTTTGTGCAGCTACGTGATATTGTGCCGAGCACCTCTTTTACTTTACGTGGACTCTCCAATTTTTATTGTCTAGCATTTTTGTTAAAGGGGGGCCTTAGAGTCCTAAGGATTGACACCCACTAAATAAATATATTCTTTATTTGAATCTATAGGATCCGTGTCCATGGAAAACAACTGCAAAGGAAAAATTAGGTAAATACTATCTATCACAGTTCGATGGGAGGCAAATCATCGGGCCTCCCCGATGCCATCAATCTTGTCTAAATAAACGCTTACCATGGCATCATATTACTCTGCCCCCACCACCCATAACGCCTCCCCCTAATCCAGCTAAACGCAGAAACTCCATCCGCTTCCCCGCATCCTCCACACAACGCCGCAAAGCTCGCATCCCCCATATCGCCTCTGCTTCCTCCGCCATTCCTCGCCTCGCTCTGCTTGCATTCGATCCAGCCCTCTCCATCCCCCTCTTCATCTAGTCCACCGGCGCGCTTGTCGCTTCGCTGCGGGGAAAAGACGTCGGAAAAGAACTGATCGTCGGTTGGTACCTCTAGGTACCGGAGGCAACTCTACCAGGCCGACCGGGCTATACTCTGGTGTAAGCAGTTGGCCGCAATCTGCTTCCACTGGTCCTCTGGATCCATTCTAGGACTACAGATCTGGTTGTAGGTAACTACGGCTGAATTTTAAGTTTTTATTCATAGAACCGGTGGTCGCAGGGATGTAATTTGTGTGCTTATACATACTGCTTGTTATGGTATCTACATAGCGATGCCCATGTTGAAGTATCGATGCTTCACATATCTCTGGTGAATCGGTTCATTGCAGAATTTGAGGCAATCATTTTTATATTTTAATTTGTAAAATTTCTATGCTTCTACAGAGTATTCATTACACTTCATTACCACGAATCTTATGATTTCCTTTGCTCGTGCTTCCCAACTAGTATACATTTGTTTCATCAGTCATGCAACTGTGGATCAGCACTCACATGATTTATCAGATGCTCATATTCTTTATCTAAAGGAAAATATAATCTATGCTTCCCTTATTTATGATCCATTATCCATGTTGTTAATGACTGTTGATTTCTGCATTTTATTTTACAGTCAACACGATTGAGGCACACTCGTTGTGTTGCCGGCTGCTGAAACCACTGTATCGCCGGTTGTGTTTTGCCTGCATCAACGACACCCATGATGAGCAAGTCAAGGTCAAAGTCATGGATGACAAGGCCAAGGTTATGCTTGTCAACATCTCCTATCTTTTTGAACAGAAGCATCTCATGTTTCAAGGAAGCATATCGGTGTACTGGGCTATGACAGTGATGCCGACTGCTATGTCTCAGAGGTTGCGAGTGAAGACATCGTCGACTAGTTGACGGTGTTGTTATGGGTTGTACGAGAATTAGGAAGCAACTATCAATTTGTTTGAAGCGCAATCATGGAATCAAGAATTTGTGTCCATGGTAGCAGAATTCTTTGTCCATGGAAGCAAAAAAAATTGTACATGAAAGTTTGAAGCACAAAGCTCATTTGTATTTCTTGGAAGTCGCAAATCTCATTTGTATTTATTGGAAGAACATTCCTACTTCTTTTGAATTATGTGTACTTATGATGGCGGTTCTTTCTAGTACAAAAAAACACTATACTTTCTTAGAAGCAATTCTAGTCAATTGTTGTTTTTGAAAGAAAAATAACTGATAAACATCTGTTAAAATGAAGGAAGTTTAATTCATCATCTAAGAAAATTTATGGGCAGAAGGAAGAATGAATTTGCTGAAAACATAACAAAACACTACACTAGAAACAGAACCAAATTTATCATGCGAAGCAAATTTTGTCGCACTCAAAGCACTATTGAAATAAAACTGGAAACAAGTTCAATACCTAAGGAAGCAAACCAAAAATATTTGCTTCTAAGGAAGCATTCCACGTGAATTTATAACTTTAATATCCAAAAAAAAAAATTCCTGAAACAACAGATGAATAGTTCAAATAGAAGCTAATTCCGTGTAATTAGTTTCCCACCTAATAACTAACTTTCATGATAATTAATCACAAGCATATATTTGGATGCCTGATGGAAGCATTAAATCAGGGGACAGACAGGTACACGCACGCTACGGGAGCCATTACAAATCAACGGCCCAGCTACTCTCAATCTTACGGGTATTTTCTGGTTCGATGGGAAGCCTGAATCTGCGTTCGATTGCTAGCGTCGCAATATAGATTGTGGAATTGACAGAGGTGGACCTAGTAGCCTTACGTGGTAGGCTATATAGGGTACAAATAGGTTGATTAAACAGTTACGTAACTATTAATCGCTCGATAAATCCTAGCCATAGATTTTTTATCTAACTATCAAAATAATTTAGGTAATGTGGCTTAATGTGATGGCTCTATTATACATCCTTAAATTGCTTTTAGTTTAGTATATAATAGATAGATTTAGTTTGTATCAGCACGCCTGCCTTCACGTGGTTAGTACAGATTAAATTCGTCGGTAATATGCCGGGGAAATTTAAGGCGATTATTCTATATATCTCCAAGACAGTGTATCATACAAAGCTAAAAAGAAGACGCAGTGAGCATCGAAAAGTAGAAATGGAGTTGATCCAAAGCGGCAAAGGAAACTGCCTATAAATAATCCAAACCGGAATCTAAACTTCATGGGCTCTCCTTTCCTTGCGGTCCTCTTTTCTTCTTCCTCTTTCGTTCTTCCCCTTTTCTCCTTTGGTTCTCGCGGTTTAATATTCCCTTGCTCCTTTCCAACAGAATACCACAAAGAAAATGTGCTACTCTTTCTCTGGCTCGTAATTGGCCCTTATTACTAGCTTTATTTTGCAATGCAATACTGACTGGTATATATTCGTTGGAAGAAAAAAAAAACTTTGCATCATGCATACTCCACTGTGATCGGTTTATATGTTTTATTTTGTGTCGGTCACGAGGAGCTGCAAGGATATACACGAGGCATATGATTGATATACGACAGATCTGTTAGATGTATATATTTGTATATTGTATTTTCCTCATATGTTAGGTGGCTTTCTGCATATTTGTCATATACTTGTACTATATATTGTGGCCTTTGGCCCCCAGAGGAATATAACTTGTCTATTCCTAACATGGTATTAGAGCAGGTTTTAGGGTTCCTGTGCGCACTGGTACTCTGCTCGTAATCGCCGCCGCCGTCAGCTCGCCCCGGCCACCGCTGGTTCCCGTTCTGGCCGCGCTTGCGTTAAAGTTTTCTCGCAGTGGTCCTCCTCCCAGATCCCGGTTGTCCTTCGTCTAGCAGATCTACACACATACACATCTACACCGCCCGCCTGTCCACACGCGATCGTGTTGACCTCTGCCGTCCGCCCGTCACTGATTGGCCGGGCCCTCCTGCCATCGTCGTACCGTCCGCACGCGCGCGGACGCCCGTCTGCTCCTCCTGCCATCGCCTGCAACGCATCTACACACATACAACGCGCTGCCTTCTGCTGTTTTACACCCGCTGATCCACCCGCCCCTCCCACTGCCAATCGGCCCCACCAGCTTTGATTTGGCATCTCCACTTCCTGCGTGCACCCGCCGATCCGCTCCCTTGCTCTGATGCGCGCGTGGGCCTGCCATCTGCCTCCAACGCGCGGGACCCGCCGACTCCTGCCTGACGCCCGCCTGCGTCACCTCCTGCCTGACGCCTGCCTGCGTCATGCCCTGACGCCGCCTCCTGCCAGGGACCTCCTGCCTGCCGACCGCCGGATCGCCGGACTCCAGCTAGTTTTCGTCGGATCTGACAGTTGGTTTTCGACGGTCGCCGTTTGGATCTGGGAGTTAGAGAGAGAGAGAGAGAGAGAGAGAGAGAGAGAGAGAGAGAGAGAGATATGTCTTCTGCATCGGGCTATGTTGCGACATTATCCTGATTTCGCTGCCTTCATGCGCGTTCACATGCGCGGTCTCCGTCTTTGGGGTGTGCTCTCCGGCGAGGTCTCCTGTCCGCCGTGTCCCCCTGCTCCTGTGGCTCCTCTTCCGCCGACACCGATTGTTCTCGGTGCTGATGCTTCTCAGGAGGCCAAGGATGTTGCTCAGAGTGCCGATGATAATGATGTTGTTGCTTATGACCTGAAGTTCAAACAATACTCTGCTGATCTCGAGACTTATCGTCACGCTCTGACTGCCTACACTCAGTGGGTCGATGAGGATGCCCGTGTTGATGTTGTTCTCACCTCCAGTGTTCTGCCCCAGTATGCTGCCGAGTTCATGAGTCTCCCTACTGTTGCTGCTCAGTGGGCACATCTTCGTCAGCGATATCAGCCGTCTGGGGATGCTCTTTACCTGTTCGTGGTTC
Organism: Avena sativa; assembly: GCA_916181665.1. Taxonomy (NCBI): domain Eukaryota; kingdom Viridiplantae; phylum Streptophyta; class Magnoliopsida; order Poales; family Poaceae; genus Avena; species Avena sativa. The sequence goes on along the minus strand of OV702293.1, from coordinate 479,902,253 downwards.
GCCAGGAGCATGCTCTTCAGCAGGGTGATTCCACTATTGATGAGTTCTATACTCAGAGTGCTGCTATCTGGCTTCAGCTTGATTCTCTCCGTAATGTTGTTTGTGGCACATGCTCGTGCTGCCAGATTGTGCGCTCGGATTTGGAGTTTCACCGCATCTATGAGTTTCTGTCTCGGCTTCGCCAGGAGTTTGAGCCCCGGCGTGCTCAGCTGAATGCTCGTGGTCGTGTTCCGCTCTCTGAGGTGTTGTCTGAGCTTCGGGCTGAGGAGACCCGTCTTCGTAGTGCTGGTCTTCTTGCGGTTCCGTCTGTGCTTGCTACTCATGGTGCTCCTTTGCCGTCTGCTCCCTCGACTCAGCCGCGGTCCCCTGTGCCTCCGCCGCCGATTCTACCCACTCCTCCAGGTCAGGGTCAGGGTAAGCTTCAGCACCAGCAGCCTCAAGGTCAGCTTCAACACCAGCAGCCTCAGGGTCAGAGTCAGCACCAGCAGGCTCGTGGTCAGGGTCGCCGTGGTTCTCTTCGTCACTGCTCTTACTGCAACAGGGATGGCCACACTTGGGCCACCTGTTATACACGGGACCCCAGTTTACGTCAGCAGAACCAGGCTCGTGGGCAGTCGGCTCCTTCCGGGTCTTCAGCAGTTTCTCTCTCTGATCAGGACATTATCAGGAGTCTTCGCGGTCTGCTTGCTGCTACAGGCTCTTCTTCGACGGGCACTGCTGGTTCTGTGACTGACTCTTCAGGCACTATGCGACCACCACCTTCTACACAGTCAGGTACGTCTGCGTGGTATCTGAATTCTGGAGCTTCTTTTCATATGACCTCTGAGTCTTCTTTTCTGTCTGCTCTTCGTTCTCTCCCTTTCTACTTCTTCTTTTTTTGTTCCTGATATTTCTCATGTCCCTCTTCTTAAGATGAATCTGTTCTCTGCTAGCCAGCTTACTGACTCTGGTTGTCGTGTCATTCTTGATGCTGATTCTTGTGTTATCCAGGACCGTCGCACACAGGCCCTGGTTGGAGCTGGCCCTCTCAACCGTGACTCTTCAGGACTTTGGGAGTTAGACTGGCTTCGTGTTCCTTCCGCTGCCACTTCATCTACCAGTTCTTCTCCGGTTGTCGCCTCTACTACCAGCTCCTTTCAGCAGTGGCATCATCGTCTTGGTCACCTCTGTGACTCTCGCCTGTCGTTATTAGTTCATCGTGGCCTTCTGGGGCCTGTCTCAGGAGATGGGTCTTTGCATTGTCAGGGCTGTAGGTTGGGTAAACAGATTCAGCTTCCCTATCATACTAGCGCGTCTGTATCTCAGCGACCTTTTGATTTAGTTCATTCCGATGTTTGGGGTCCGGCTCCTTTCGCTTCGAAAGGGGGCCATCGCTACTATATTTTATTCATCGATGATTTTTCTCGGTACACTTGGTTGTATTTTATGCGCTCTCGCAATGAAGTGCTTTCCATATAGCAGCGTTTTGCGGCCATGGTCCGTACTCAGTATTCTACCCCCTATCCGTGTTTTTCGTGCTGATTCTGCTGGTGAGTATATCTCCCAGATGTTGCGAGGTGTTCTTGCTGAGCAGGGCACTCTTGCTCAGTTCTCCTGTCCTGGCGCACATGCCCAGAATGGCGTTGCTGAGCGTAAGCATCGCCATCTTCTTGAGACCACTCGTGCTATGATGATTGCTTCTTCTCTCCCGCCGCATTTCTGGGTTGAGGCTGTCGCTACGTCGGCTTACCTCATCAATATTCAGCCTTCTGCCGCCTTGCAGGGTGGTATCCCTCTTGAGCGCCTATCTGTACAGTTTCCAGACTACTCCATGCTTCGCTTGTTTGGTTGTGTTTGCTATGTTCTCCTTGCTCTTCGCGAACGCACCAAACTGACCGCTCAGTATGTTGAGTGTTCTTCCTCGGATACAGTGATGAGCATAGGCTATCGCTGTTGGGACCCTGTTGGTCGTCGGATGCGTATCTCTCATGATGTTACTTTTGATGAGACACGTCCTTTCTATCCTCGTCCCACCGCTGGTACTTACCCGGTGGAAGATATCTCTTTTCTTCTCTTTCCTGACACACCTCCTTCTACCCCTATTGTGTCTTTTTCAAGATCTCCTCCCCCTGGTATCTCTTCTTCGACATCGTCCTCCTCTGCTCTGTCTAGTTCTCCTCATTCTCCGGAATCTTCCTCTCCTATTCCCTCTTCTCCTGCGTCGTCTTCCTCTGATGATCTTCCCTCTACTCGTCATATTTGTCATCGTCGTGCCCCCAACCGTTACTCTCCTAGCCAGTATGGTCTTTCTGTTGCCTCCGAGCCGACTTCTTATTGGGATGCTGAGCATCATCCTGAATGGCAGCTAGCCATGGCTGAGGAGATTGCTGCGCTTGAGCGCACTGGCACCTGGGATCTTGTTTCTCCCCCTCCCGGTGTTCATCCTATCACGTGTAAGTGGGTCTATAAGATTAAGACTCGCTCTGATGGATCTCTTGAGCGCTATAAACCGCGTCTTGTGGCTCGTGGTTTTCAGCAGGAGCATGGTCGTGACTATGATGAGACCTTTGCTCCTGTGGCTCATATGACCACTGTGCGTACTCTTCTTGTTGTTGCGTCTGTTCGTCACTGGTCTGTGTCCCAGCTTGATGTTCAGAACGCTTTTCTCAATGGTGAGTTGAGTGAGGAGGTTTATATGCAGCCTCCTCCTGGGTATTCTATTCTCGAGGGGATGGTTTGTCGTCTTCGGCATTTTCTTTATGGCCTCAAACAGGCCCCTTGTGCCTGGTTTGAGCGCTTTGCTTCTGTAGTGACTGCTGCTGGTTTCTCCCCTAGTGCTCATGACCCAGCGTTTTTTGTTCACACTTCTTCTCGTGGACGCACTCTTCTTATTCTCTATGTTGATGATATGATCATTACCGGTGATGATCCTGAGTATATCGCCTTTGTTAAGGCTCGTCTTCGTGATCAGTTTCTTATGACTGATCTTGGTCCACTTCGATACTTTCTTGGGATTGAGGTTTTCTCCACTTCTGATGGCTTTTACATCTCTCAGGAAAAGTATATTCAGGATCTTCTTGCTCGTGCTGCTCTTGGGGATGCGCGCACTATTGAGACCCCTATGGAGCTTAATGTTAAGCTTCAACTTACTGATGGTGATCCTCTTTCTGATCCGACGCGTTATCGTCATCTTGTTGGGAGTCTTGTTTATCTTGTTGTCACTCGTCCTGACATCTCTTATCCTGTTCATATTCTGAGTCAGTTTGTTTCTGCTCCTACCACTGTTCACTATAGTCATCTTCTCCGTGTTCTTCGTTATCTTCGTGGTACGATCACTCGTCGCCTTTTTTTTTCCTCGTTCCAGCTCCCTCCAGCTCCAGTGCTATTCGGACGCTACGTGGGCGAGTGATCCTTCGGATCGCCGTTCACTTTCTGCTTACTGTGTGTTTCTTGGTGGTTCGCTCATTGCTTGGAAGACGAAGAAACAGACAGCGGTTTCCCGTTCGAGTGTTGAGGCTGAGTTGCGTGCTATGGCCTTGTTGACTGCTGAGGTGACCTGGTTACGGTTGTTACTTGCGGATTTTGGGGTCTCTATTACCACACCCAGTTTGGTTTTGTCTGACAGTACAGGTGCTATTAGTGTTGCACGCGATCCGGTCAAGCATGAGCTTACCAAGCATATTGGTGTTGATGCTTTCTATATACGTGCTCAGGTGCAGACTCAGGTTGTTGCGTTTCAGTATTTGCCTTCAGATTTACAGTTGGCGGATTTCTTTACGAAGGCACAGACCAGAGCGCAGCATGATTTCTTATTCTCCAAACTCAGTGTTGTGGATCCACCATGAGTTTGAAGGGGTGTTAGATGTATATATCTGTATATTGTATTTGCCTCATATGTTAGAGGGCTTCCTGCATATTTGCCCTATACCTGTACTATATATTGTGGCCTTGGCCCCAGAGGAATATAACTCGTCTATTCCTAACAAGATCCGGCATCAATGTGCATGAAACAAACAAACTAACTAATCGATAAGTACATGAGTATACAAGCGATGGTAACGTGTACTACTAGTGTGGAGCATTGCAAAACAAAATTTCTCCATGGACCAACACATTTATCTGTCTGTTGGAGAGTAGTCGTCTCAGTTGTTTCTTACTTTATGTGGGAGTATTAGAACATTAACTATGCGACAGGGAGTGAAAGCGCCAGCGCCAACTAACTAAATTTCTACTTATTTGACGTGGCAACCATGCACTATCAATATTTCCGACCTACTAGCTCATCTATGTCGATCGGTCGATCGGTCGTACCTGAAACGCAATGCCAAGTTACTCTCCAGTTGACTCGATGATGAGCCATACCAGGTATAGTTAGCTTAATTAGCTTCCTAGAGAAGTACAATTAATCAAAGCGATATAGAGATCGATGTTCGCTGCTACCTTGGGGAAAGGCTACGAAAGAATGTTTCAGTTGCATATAGAGCTTTATTGATTCTCATAAAACAAACCGTACCCTTAACGATTAATTTACCAGCCTAATTATTTTACCAGCCTAATTATTTTAACTAAACTATGCTTGTTTGTTAATAATTTAGTTTCTTAACGATTAATTTGTATCACCACGTCTGCCTTCACATGGTCAGTACTGATTAAATTCGTCGGTAACATGCAGTGGAAATGTAGAGCTATTAATCTATATATCTCCAAGACAGTATCAGACAAATCAAGAGAATCGCAGGAGGACTTGGCCATTTCACTCTTTAAGGTCAATGGTGTATGCTAAGTTATTATGATCGACTACATATACACGCCATTAAATTAGAACTCCATGTCAATGGTTACTGATCTTACCAACTACGGGACGCGCGCGCTACGCCGAGGGCAAAAGGTCGTCGGCGTAGGCCAAAATACCCTCGGCGTATGGTACGCCGAGGGCTGCCTTCGGCGTAGCCTCCTCGGCAAAGATCTCCCTCGGCGGAACGCACTCAAGCCGTAATACCGTTGGCGTATGCTACGCCGAGGGCTTTGCCTTCGGCGTAGCGGCCGTTGGCATAGCCTGTCGGCCGGTTGCAAAAAAAAAATTTGTAAAAAAACTATTTTTTTTGAAAAAAAAATTATTATTTTTTCTCAATTTTTTTATTCTTTGAATTGTTTCACTTGTTAATCTCCTACTATGACCATTTTTAACACTAATTATATTTAATATTTGATTAAATTCTAGTCTTAGTCAAACTTTTCAGCAGGTCACCTATCCTAATACTACTCCAGCTGCAGCACGCTTAACTTACTCGTTCCTTCAGAATTCGTTTCTGCAACGTAATTCGTACATTGGTATCAATACTATGATATCAATCCTATTAACTCTTATATCATCATGTCACATGTTTGTATTTTTTGAAATTACAAACAATTATTTAAGTAGATATTAATGAATAAGTAAAAATATTATTGAATTCCAATAAAAATATAATAATTTTATTTTTTTGTATTTTTCTATTTAATATAGAATAATTAATATCTTTAAATCTGTAAATCGAAATTCAACAAATAATATGTCTAAATTGATCAGAAAAATGAGAGGAATCCAAATATGATATCCATATCAACTAATCATAAACCCTCCGTTTTTGAATTAGCTATTTGGTGGTTGCTTTAGAAAATCCCCTTTTTGCGCTCGGATAATGAAAAATGCCTTTTTCGTGCGATGAAAACGAAAACTTGCATTGGATCTTTGATAAAATAGCATGTTTTGAACCTAAAAATGATTTTTATAAAAAAACATGAGCATTGGATCATGTACCTGTAGTTCATATCTGACTCACCTCCTACCGATTTGGCAGGAATTTGTCTTTTTCACCAAAGGTGGACGGAAAGGTTTCGGATCCCCCTGCTGGGACATTGTACATATAAGGTGATATAGTATTTTTGTAAAATGTGGTGGTAGTATTTTGAATTATCCATTTGGTGGTTGCTTCACAAAACCGTACTTTTTTATGCTCGGAAAATAGAAAATGGCTTTTTGGTGCGACGAAAAGGAAAACTTCCTCCTGCAAGATTGTCCGCCATCCCATGATGCATGTGTATGCATAATATAGGCACATCATCACAAACTATGCCTTGATTCTAGCCATAACATTGGTCATTTGACCCGAAAGCCAAGAAACCTCGAATGAGATAGGTCATTTTGTGAACGTTTTTTGAGACATAATCAATATATCAAGTTTGCTATTTTTCCTTATAACTATGTCACATAATATGACACCACGCGAAGGTTTCGCATTGTTTCGATCGTTTTTGAATTTTTTATGCCCGTTTTAAACTATCGTCAAACTTTGTCGAACGGCGGAGATAAAGATTCTTAGCTCGGGGCCGAGCCTCGCTAAAATTTCATTGGATATTTGATAAAATAGCATATTGTGAACCTAAAAATGATTTTTGTAAAAAAATATGAGCATCGGATCATGTACCTGTAGTTCATATCTAACCCACTTCCTACCGATTCGGCAGAAATTTGTCTTTTCACCAAAGGTGGACGGAAAGGTTTCAGATCCCCCTGTTGGGACATTATCCATATAAGGTGCTATAGTATGTTTGTAAAATATGGTGGTAGTATTTTGAAATAGCCATTTGGTGATTGCTTCACAAAAACCGTCCGTTTTTTATGCTCGGAAAATAGAAAATGGATTTTTGGTGCGACGAAAAGGAAAACTTCCTCCTACAACATTGTTCGCCATCCCATGATGCATGTGTATGCATAATATGGGCACATTATCACAAACTATGCCTTGATTCTAGCCATAACATTGGTCATTTGACCCGAAAGCCAAGAAACCTCGAATGAGATAGGTCATTTTGTGAAGGGTTTTTTGAGACATAATCAATATATCAAGTTTGATATTTTTTCTTATAACTATGTCACATAATATGACACCACGCGAAGGTTTCGCATTGTTTCGATCGTTTTTGAATTTTTTATGCCCATTTTAAACTATCGTCAAACTTTGTCGAACGGCGGACATAAAGATTCTTAGCTCGGGGCCGAGCCTCGCTAAACTTTCATTAGATCTTTGATAAAATAGCATATTGTGAACCTAAAAATGATTTTTATAAAAAAACATGAGCATCGGATCATGTACCTGTAGTTCATATCTGACCCACTTTCTCCCGATTCGGCAGGAATTTGTCTTTTTTACCAAAGGTGGACGGAAAGGTTTCGGATCCCCATGTTGGGACATTGTCCATATAAGGTGGTATAGTATTTTTGTAAAATATGGTGGTAGTATTTTGAATTAGCCATTTGGTGGTTGCTTCACAAAACCGTTCGTTTTTTATGCTCGGAAAATAGAAAATGGCTTTTTGGTGCGACGAAAAGGAAAACTTCCTCCTGCAACATTGTCTGCCATCCCATGATGCATATGTATGCATAATATAGGCACATTATCACAAACTATGCCTTGATTCTAGCCATAATATTGGTCATTTGACCCGAAAGCCAAGAAACCTCGAATGAGATAGGTCATTTTGTGAACGTTTTTTTGAGACATAATCAATATATCAAATTTGCTATTTTTTCTTATAACTATGTCACATAATATGACACCACGCGAAGGTTTCACATTGTTTTGATCGTTTTGAATTTTTTATGTCCATTTTAAACTATCGTCAAACTTTGTCGAACGGCAGACATAAAGATTCTTAGCTCGGGGCCGAGCCTCGCTAAACTTGCATTGGATCTTTGATAAAATAGCATATTGTGAACCTAAAAATAATTTTTGTAAAAAAACATGAGCATCAGATCATGTACTTAAAGTTCATATCTGACCCACTTCCTACCGATTCGGCAGGAATTTGTCTTTTTTACCAAAGGTGGATGGAAAGGTTTCGGATCCCCCTGTTGGTATATTGTCCGTATAAGGTGGTATAGTATTTTTGTAAAATGTGATGGTAGTATTTTGAATTAGCCATTTGGTGATTGCTTCACAAAACCGTCTGTTTTTTATGCTCGGAAAATGGGAAATGGCTTTTTGGTGCGACGAAAAGGAAAACTTCCTCCTGCAACATTGTTTGCCATCCTATGATGCATGTGTATGCACAATATGGGCACATTATCACAAACTATGCATTGATTCTAGCCATAACATTGGTCATTTGACCCGAAAGCCAAGAAACCTCGAATGAGATAGGTCATTTTGTGAACGTTTTTTTGAGACATAATCAATATATCAAGTTTGCTATTTTTCCTTATAACTATGTCACATAATATGACACCACGTGAAGGTTTCACATTGTTTTGATCGTTTTGAATTTTTTATGTCCGTTTTAAAATATCGTCAAACTTTGTCGAACGGCAGACATAAAGATTCTTAGCTCGGGGCCGAGCCTCGCTAAACTTGCATTGGATCTTTGATAAAATAGCATATTGTGAACCTAAAAATAATTTTTGTAAAAAAACATGAGCATCAGATCATGTACTTAAAGTTCATATCTGACCCACTTCCTACCGATTCGGCAGGAATTTGTCTTTTTTACCAAAGGTGGACGGAAAGGTTTCGGATCCCCTGTTGGTACATTGTCCGTATAAGGTGGTATAGTATTTTTGTAAAATGTGGTGGTAGTATTTTGAATTAGCCATTTGGTGGTTGCTTCACAAAACCGTCCGTTTTTTATGCTCGGAAAATGGGAAATGGCTTTTTGGTGCGACGAAAAGGAAAACTTCCTCCTGCAACATTGTTCGTCATCCTATGATGCATGTGTATGCACAATATGGGCACATTATCACAAACTATGCCTTGATTCTAGCCATAACATTGGTCATTTGGCCCGAAAGCCAAGAAACCTCGAATGAGGTAGGTCATTTTGTGAAGGTTTCTTTGAGACATAATCAATATACCAAGTTTGATATTTTTCTTTCTAACTATGTCACATAATATAACACCACGCGAAGGTTTCGCATTGTTTCGATCGTTTTTGAATTTTTTATGCCTGTTTTAAACTATATATAATGTTTTATGTTTTACTTAATTTTTATTTATAAATGTGTAATATTTGAGTGTAGATAGATAGGTCTTATTTTTCTGTAAATTTTGATATATTATTTGTATTTTTCCTAATTAGAATGATTTAGTTATAATTTTTAAAAGTTTAATAAGATAAAATAAAAAATAGCTACGCCGAGGGCAGCCGTCGGCGTAACATAGAATATGCTGAGGGCAATTTTACGCTGACGGCTGCTTGGCGGGGCTGACCTGGACGATGGCTACGCCGACGGCCCCGACGTTTGGCCGTCGGCGTAGCTTTCCAATCCTGTAGTGAATGATTAAGACTTTTCCTTAATCAGGAAAATGTGGTGCATTCAGATACACATACATATGGATGAAGGTGGCGCATGTCAATGTTGTTCGGCCTAACACACTATTAATTAGAACCGTCGATACGTACGCTACAGTAGTTTAGTTCAATGATCTTCGATATGGATCCCCTTTTAATCAATGCAATGCTGCCGACACGCACATACGAGTTCAGAGACAAATTCATGGTACGCTACTAGTACAACGAACAGGTCGATATGGCGTACTGCTCCCAGATTTTATGGATAAACTAAGGACAGGTACTAGAAACGAGTTTGGATCTATATTGTTGTCTTGATTTGGGATTTTTTTACAAATATGCCTTCCTGCAACTATCCATCGTCAGAACTGCCCTCCACCCCAGTCAATTAGCAAAAATGCCGTGACGGGATATGAAAAAAGTCCCATGTGGCACATGCCGCCACTGCCTAAGGCGGGCCACACATCCCGCCACGGCTACAGGCGGAAGGGCCTTCCCGCCATGGCCACTGGAGGGAGGAGGCGTGGACATGTCGACGGTGGCGGTAGGACAAATTCCGGCTGGCGGAAAGGGGTGTTCATCGCGCGCAATGACTGATATTTCCGACCGCTACACGGCATGGCTAGATGTGAAATGGGACCGTTCCTTGCTGACGCACTAGCATGCAGATTCCTGCTCGGACGACTCGCGCAAGCAGATTAGCACAAAGTGCGATTGTGAAAATAATTACTCGGCGCCTATTTTTCTCGCTAAATTTGCTGCTAATTGAAGGCTATTTCCTATTTATAAGAAAGAAAAAAGTACTCGTTGCATTTAGAGAAAAATATCAATATTCTACTACATGGGCAACGTTTGAGCATCCTCACTCGTTAGACGAACAAAAGCCGAAATCTGGACATTTTAGCCGGACGAAACTCGTTTTTGCCTGAAAACGCCGAGTTTCCCGCTCGCGATCCCAGGCCGAGTTCTCAGGTTCGGCGAAATTCAGTTAATCTCAGCAAAATTTGAACGAATATAGGCGAATTTCATTAACTATGGCAAGAACACTCATATTACATCGAATCTATACTATTAAAAAGATCGGGACCGGTCGTTGGAAATTTCCGTCTGCCTTGAAAAGACGATTTTGCCCCTGGCTTTTCAGACATATTACAACCTGTGCCACCGCATAGTCGTCTTCACGCCGCGAGTGGAGACAGGCGATTGGATCGGAGAGCTGCCTCTTCCATGGCGCCTGCCTGCGCCGCCCCTGACGCCGACCCGCCTACCCAGCACGCCCCCCACTCGCCTCCAACACCGAGAGCGCTCCCTCCACCGCCCGAAACCTCGATCCGCCGCTATATCCGCTCATGCGCCGCACCTCTTTGTGCCTTGCCCTCTACCGCGCTCCGCAGCGGCCGACCCTGGAGAGGAGGACGGTTGGGCGCCGGGAGGTGCCGCATGGAGGGCCAGCAGCGGCAGTCCACTATCCCAGAAGACCGCATGAGACACCAAGTATTGGGAGCACCGGCCGTGGTGTGCGTGTCCCCATCCTTCACCGACATGGGGCGGCGCGCCGGGAGCGAGATGGGGACCCAGCGGAGGGGATAGGGTCCTGGACCTTCACTGATTCAATAGCCGCTGCGCGGAAATCCTGGCCATTGACACCTGCGTCTACCGCATCCCCGTCCTCCTTCATGGCGGCGTCTGGGGTGACCGATCTCACTCGAATTTCTTTTGCTAGAGCATCGATCCGGCCGGACGCGGCCCCCAGAAAATCGAGCCGTTATGGAGAAGCCAGCGACAAATTTCTCCAGCAGGTTAGCACAGTCCCTCCAAATCAAATAGTAGTACTACTCATCGAGTCCGGGGATCCGTCACAGTGGGCCGCGCCAAGATCTATGGACGCGTAAATCTTTCCGCCGATTTCCTCCTTAACAGACAAGAATACCACAATTATCCATGATTCTATGAATCAACCCGTGCTCTCCACTGAATTCCACTCGACTAGATCGAAAATCACAGCACGCGTCGCCTCCTGCCTGCAAGGTCCTGCAGTCCCCGCCGCCCGGAACAGCCAACCCCAGCACGGCACTCGCCCCCTACAGCCCGGCTCTGCCCCTAACGCCACCAGCCTCCGCTCCCCCATTCAATGATAACAACCACGAAACTCCAGCCGATCGACTACATCCTTGGACCTTGATAGAAACTGAGCCTGCCCGCGGTGCAGACCCCAGGCGCCTTGTCTCTGTAATGAATCGCTAACCACACGCGTTAAGATATATGCCTTCTGTATGCTTCTAAAAGATACTATATGTATGCACATTCTGAATTAACTAATCAGTGACACGTAATATTTTTTGCCATGAGATAAACTAAAAGATATCCACAACTTTCAGTGGTTTTCTTACGTGTATGCTCTAAGCATCATTAGATGTGCCACTTTTATAAAAACTACAAACAGAAAAAAAATACAGTACAAAAGCTTCGGGTACTATGCAGGTTTCACCTTGTTGTCTTCATACCATGGAGACATGGTTATATTTTTCTCTTTAAAGTATATGATTCAATATCCATTCCATTATTTCAGATATGTCGAACTTCTTTGCATGTCATTTTAGATGTGCGGAGCTTATTTTTCACTTTTGTTGGCTGTAAAAATGACCACCATATAATCAACCTTTTGTGACTATTCTTTTTTTCGAACCGTCAAGTTGATTCTCCATGTAAATGGTTGTTATCGTGCAAAATGAGATGTAATTTTAGGATTTCCTATGTACATTAAGTAGAAGACTAGATATTTGATACAAACTATTCTGATTATCCTTTTACAAACTGATGGATTCTCTTCAAATGCATAAATACTTTTGGTGGCCCACAGTCCCTAGCGCACTGGATGAAGTTGCAAAGGGATATATCCTGTTATGTAGATGGACATGTATACAACTGGATGCAAAGTAGAAACGTTACCAAAAGTCAAATTGTGAAGTATCGACGAATCACAAGGTTCGTCGTGAGTAAAAAATATAGGCCGTGGCAACGCACGGGCATTCATCTAGTTTAACTAGAAAAAGGCCGCCGCCGCCGTGGGCAACGACGGACGCCGCTTCTACAGGCCGATTCGGTGTCGGAAATGCGGTGTCTTTGGAGATGGCCTAAGGTTGCCCATCTAGTAGAATGTTGATCTTTGTTTCCAAATGCAACGAGTACTTTTTTTCTTTTCTTATAAATAGGACGTAATAGCCTTGGATTAGCAGCGAATTTAGCAGGAAAAATAGGCGCCGTAATTATTTCCACAATCACACTTTGTGCTAATCTGCATGCGCAAGTGACGTCCGAGCAAGAAGCTGCATGCGAGTGTGTCAGCAGGGAATCATTTCCGTCCATTCAACGCGATGTGACGCAGGCCCAATGCACAAGCCATTGCCTCGGGCGGACACCCCTTTCCGCCAGCGGGAATTTGTCCTACCGCCACCGTCGACATGTCCACGCCTCCTCCCTCCAGTGGCCATGCCGGGAAGGCCCTTCCGCCGGTAGCCGGTGCGGGATATGTGGCCTGCCTTAGACAGTGGCGGCATGTGCCACGTGGTACCTTTTCTATCTTCCGTCATGGTATTTTTGCCAGTTGACTGGGGTGGAGGGCAGTTCTGACCATGGGTAGTTGCAGGGAGGCATATTTGTAAAAAAATCCTTGATTTGGCTACGAGCACATCATGCAGCACGTAAAATCAAGAAAGTTAGAAAGAAGATGCAGTGAGCATCGAAAAGTACAAGTAGTACGTACTAGAAACGAGTTTGCATCTATTTGCTCTCTTGATTTGGCTACCAGCAGCAGACGTACCTGAAATCAAGAAAGATGAAAGGAAAAAAGCAGAGAGCATCGAAAAGTATAAATAGAGTTGATCCACAGCGGCAAATCCTTATAATGGATCCGACAGAGTACTCTTTTTGGGGATATTACTTGGCCTTTCTTACTAGCTTTGGAAGAAAAAATTTCCATCTATGCATACTCCACTGCTCAATACTATGTGATCGATCGTCGGTCACGAGGAGCTGATATCCGCTCACCAACCAAGGATATAATACACGAGGCATATTACTGATATACTCCGATGGATCCAGCATCGATCTGCATGAAACAAACTAACTATCTGCATAGAGTATACAAGCGACGGCAATGTGTATCTGTCTACAGGTACGTATTATTAGAGTAGAGCAACTCGTCGTATTAAAACATTAACTATGCGACAAGGAGTGAAAACATTAACTAACTATAAGTTTCTACTTATTTGACATCGCATCCATAAACTATCAATATTTCCTCAAGTTACCTCGAGTTGACCCCATGAGCCATGCCAGGTAGTTAGATTAATTAGCCTTTCAGAGAAGTATAATCAAAGCGATATAGAGATATATGTGGCTGGCCGAAAGACCACGCACCTGCATAGCTTCATTGCTTCTCATAAAACAAACTCCACTCCTTATCATTACTTTTTTTTGCGGGTAACTCCTTATCATTACCTACTTAATTATTACACCTAAAGTATCCGTGCTTGACAATAACTGAAGTGCTTAATAACCAATTTGTGTCATGGGACCTTGGAGGTGTCTCTAGGTGGTCCAAAGACCTATTTGTAATTTTTATTACTTGTGATGCTCTTTATACTGGTGTTGATGATTATTAATAGATTAGTGAAACATCAGGTCCGCATGCACATGGTTAGTACTGGTTCAATTCGTCGCTAATGTGCAATGCAGGGAAATGCATGACTGTATACATCTCCTAGACAGGATCAGACAAATCGAGAGAATTGTGCGAGGACTTGGCCATTTCTTCCTCAATTCATAATTCCAGGTCAATGGCTTGTGCTAAATTATGAACCTATGTTAATGGTTAATGATCTTACCAACTAATAAGAGTCAAAAGAAGATCTTACCAACTAATACAACTACCATATTAAGACTTTTCCTAAATTAGGAAAACGTGGTGCATACACATACATATGCATCGAGGTGGCGCATTATTGCCACATGTGAATGTTTGGCCTAAATCACTATTAATTCGAATCAATTCAATGCTGCCGACACGCATATGCGAGTTCAGAGACAAATTCATGGTACGCTACAACAAACAGGTCGATATGGCGTAATGCTCCCAGATTTTATGGATAAACTAAGGACAGGTACTAGAAACGAGTTTGGATTTGTGTTGTTGTCTTTATTTGGCTAACAGCAGCATGCATGCAGTACGTGAAATGAAGAAAACTAGAAAGAAGACGCGGTGAGCATCGAAAAGCATAAGTATTATACTATACTAGAAACGAGTTTGTATTTATTTGCTCTCTTTATTTGGTTACCAGCAGCAGTACCTGAAATCAAGAAAGCTACTAGAAAGACGACACAGTGAGCATCTAAAAGTAGAAAAGGAGCTGAACCAAAGCGGCAAATGAAGAAACTGCCTAGCAATAGAAATCCAAATCGGAATCTAAATTAAAGAAGGATGAGGTGAATTCTTCACCATCTAAAGGAAGCAGAAACGATTTAAAGGAAGGAGAATCCAAATGTAGGCAAAGGACACCAGATTTCCTTTTCAATAACCTTAGAAAAAGGTTCCCAAAGAGAAAGGCTTAACTTGATTGTGCCATAACATGTATAGTTAGCTCATAGCCAAACGTACCCGTTAATTAATCCGACCAAGACAAAGAAACAGTGTTACACCGATCACTAGATAGCGAGCAAAGCTCTGTTAGTCCTCGACAACTGAATATTGTTCTTCTAATGCCATTACCAACTTAACTAGAAAGAGCGAGAAATTTCCCCAAAAATGGATACCGAAATTTGGCAAATGTTGCGCGACTCTGCGCCATCAAACAAACTCCATGTCAACGATTTTATCCCAGGCTGCTAGCTACCTAACTCAAGATCATCTAGCTTTTAAGTGGTAGTAATGGTGTTGAACTATATCAAAGTAATTTTTCATGTGTTTTAAGAAAAAAATATTTAGTTTAAAGGATGTTCTTGTATTTAGAAAAAAGAGTATTCATTTTGTCAAAAAAAGAAAAGGAGTCTTTTATCTTGAAAAGTATTTTCATGTTTGCAAAAAAAAAAATCCATGTGTAACAAAATAAAGTGTTCCAAAAGATTATTCGCGTATTCAGCAAAAAAGAATAAATAAAAAGGAAAGTGAGTAAAGTAAACAAAGAGAAGAAGAACTACAGTAATGGACTGGCCCATGCTTACAAGTGATTGGCCTCCACCAAGCAAAACAAAAAAGGTAGGAGTACTAGAGTTCTCCTTTGTGTTTGCGGGCTCTCCTTTTGTTGTCGTCCCTTTGCTTCTTCTTTCCCATTGTGTTACTTTTCTTCTTTGTTTCTGGGTTCAATATTCCAATGATCCTTCCTAACGGAATCCAGTATAAAAAGTGTGCTAACGGTAGTAGAAAGCTGGGCACTTTCTGAGTCTTCTTGTTCTTTATTACTAATACTTTTACCTTTCATATATACCACGTGGATATTGCTTTGCAAGCTGTACACTCCACGACTCAAAACAATATATGATGGATGGATATGTTTTCTCTCGTGTAGGTCACGAGGATTTCTGTTCCGCTGTACGAAACAAACGAACTAATTATGTTGAACGCGTCTCTGTCATTTTATTCCATTGATCCACGTGTATTTCCATGCATGTCCCCATTGCCGTGCAAATTACACAATTGCTACCTTCCACAGGTGACCTGATGTGGCAGTTCAACAAATTAATCGAAAACGATATAGGCATGGGTCGTACTAGGACGTCCCCCCGCGATAATTCCCAAATATCCCGCGTCCTCCTGCGGACACGTATCAAAAAGCTTCCCTAAAATTCCCGCTTTTGCAATAAATATTCCTGTTTTTCTACGACTAGTCCTGCTTTTGCTACATGTAACAGAAAACGGTTCGGTCTAAAAAAATAGAAAATTAGACTAGACCTCGCCGGAGATTTCGTCGGAGATCTCACCGGTGACCGTCTAGCAAAAAAGTTGTGTTAATGTAGCAAACCCGACCTCACCAGAGACTTGCCGGAGACCTCACAGGAGAATTTCACCGGAGATCTCGCCGGAGACCTTGTAGCAAAAACTTTGCGCTATTGTAGCAAAACTATAAAATGGTTGTAGCAAAATATTTTTCCTAATGTAGCAAAAGGGACATCGTCAGATATTGCTCGCCGGAGATCTCGTAGCAAAACTGTAGAGATTGGTTGTAACAAAAAAATTGTACAAAAGTAGCAACAAATATATGAATACATAGCAAAAATAATATGCTAATATAGCAAAACGCTCATAGAAAACACAGACAAACACAAACGACCTCGCCGGAGACTTTCGCTGGGTGACCTCGCCGGAGACCTTGTAGCAAAAACTTTACAATGTTGTAGCAAATTACAGAACGGGTGGTAGCAAATCAAATGTGGTAACATAGCAAGCAAAACTTACTCGCCGGAGAAGTCGCCGGATTCTCGAAAAAAGTAATGTAGCACACTTTCTATATTAAATTAGCAAAGAAGTAGAACTTTTGTAGCAAAAAAAGTAGTGAAAAAGCATGGTCCATAGGAGGTCAGGATCACGACTCCATGACTTGCAGCAGAGGGGCGGTGCGCCGGGGAGCAGAGAGGCCATGGAGGGACCAAACATGGATCAGAGGTGGCGCATGGGGAGAGAGGCAGGGAAAGGGCCGGTGACGGCAGCACCGACAGCGCGGGATGGCAGCGTCCGTGACCTTCTACCCGGGGAGGTGCGCACGATCGGGTAGGTCCGGTGCACAACCTGCGGAGGCAGCGTGGCCTGTGACGGCGGCGACCAGGCTGATGGTAGGTGGAGTCATGGTGGGCGGGGCCGGGGTCTCGATCGAGCAGGAGGAGGGGACGAGCTCGGTCGACGCCTGCGGCTAGAGGTGCGGCCAGCGCTGTGGACGTTGGAGGCGAGGGCCTTGGTCGGAGACAAGGACCTCGGCCGGTGAGAGAGCTCACGGAGGCGGCGCCATGGAAGGAAGCGTGCAGGAAGGGAGGCAGCAACCGTCGAGAGCGCTAGGTCGAGGAAGCGGGGTGATGTCGGGCTTGGAGGGGAGGGAGGCGGCATGGCCGCTGGTGTAGGCAGAGGGCGGCGGCGGCCGGCACTGAGCGAGGAGGAAGGCAGCGCGGGATGGGGATGAGAGGCGCTAAGCGAAGGGACCCGGTAGATCGATTCGTGCGACCCCTGGGGAGTAGTATCCTTTACCATCAACGTTCTCGTATAGCACCACGAGAGAATGTTGGCTATATCCTAGGCTCTAGAGCCACCTTCTGTAATACTCCTTGGCACTACCAACGAGTAGTCAGCTATACATGTCCCCGTAAGCTACTCCTTGGCATTACCAACTTAATTATACTACCTTGACTACAGTTGAAATGTTTAATTAGTTTTGATCACGGGGTCCATCTTCACGTGGTTAGTATTATTCGGTTAGCAGTTAAGCATTTCCTAGGTAACATGCAAGCGAATTGTGTGTGTATATATGTATATATCTCGTATGGAAGACAAGATCAGACAAATCGAGAGAATCGCGGTAGGGTTAATTTTTTTTGTACTTATTTGATTTGTTATGGTCAATGCGTGGCTTTTGGCTCGTGCCAAATGCTGAGAAACTGCGCCGCATCGAACTAAGTACACATGTCAATGGTTTTGCTCCAGCTAGGTCACGATCTTACAAATCCCTGATCCTGTAGCTGGTAATTAAGTGGTAATGGTGTAGCCGCCGACGTCATTTGGACGTCGGCTCTTAATCAGGAAAACGTGGGCATGAACAGGCCGCATCATTAATTGCCACACGTTAGTGAGTCAACGATTTCGTTCGTCGCGAATAAACTCTCTCCATCGACGACCGTCAAAGTATGGAGTACTCCTTTCGTCCAGATTTATTAGGCTATTAGCCATTTTGAAGTTGGACGAAAAAATTATGCTAATAGCAGTTTTAATTGCCGTCAATTACTTCTCTCATTTTCTCTTCTCAATTAATGCTCACCGGATTTGTTTGCATGATGCGTGTATGCCCCCAGATCAGTGCCGAGCGATCGCATCTACGGCTGCATGCAATTGTCTGTTCACCTACTCGCCATTATGACGGCAGAAACGTGCACTAGCAACTTGCTAAAATGGCAAATTTTCAGCCCAATAACTAACCGTATTGGTTGCGCTGCACCGGATTAATAGCCTAATAAACCTGGATGGAGGACCAATGGGTCTTCTTCTGAAAGACACATTAGGAGGGTTGTCTTCCATGAAATAGTATCCCCTTTGTATCTAACAATCGAATATAGAGGTGGATATTGTTCACGAAGAGTAGTTTGGCCAAGCCACTTACCTTACCAAAACCTAATATGTGATCCATCCTTAATCTCGAAAGCATCAAAACGAAATAAATGTTTTTGATGGCCATAAGACCCGCCCAAAAATGTGAATCACCGGGTTTCCAAAACACTTGAGACACAGCTTTGAACCCCACATATTTCCTCCATAACATGGTTTGCCAAACACCATCTTTAGTAAGTAGTTTAAAAGGCCATTTTCCCAGAAGCGTGGTGTTTTTGACTTGCAAATCGTGTATGCCCAGTCCATCATACTCCTTCGGGCGGCAAAATACATTTCATCTGGCCAATCGATATTTCTTGTTCTCACTATCCCCTTGCCAAAAGAATCTTGAGCAAAAACAATTCACTTTGTTCAAGACAACTTTTGGTAATTGGAAAAACGAGATCATATACAGTATCATGTTAGTAAGTACTGAATTTATGAGTACTAGTCTTCCACCAAGGGATAACAATTTGCCTTTCCAACTATTAATACGTTTTTATAGCCTTTACTCAACAAGTTTCCATTCAGCTATTGTGAGACGCCGATAATGAATCGGTATTCCTAAATAGTTGATTGGAAATTCTCCCTGACCAGAGCCGAAAAGTTCAGCACATAGGTGGGCCTCATTTTGGGCCTCGCCAAAACAATACAAATCACTCTTATAGAAGTTAATTTTAAGTCCAGATAGCTGCTTTAATGCTGATAAAATTAATTTCAGATTCTTAGCCTTCTCTAGATCATGTTCCATTAAAAGGATTGTGTCGTCAGCGTATTGAAGAATAGAGAGTCCATCATCAATAAGATGTGGAACTAATCCTTCAATTTGACCATCAGCATTTGCTCTCTCAATAAGAATAGCCAACATATCAGCCACTATATTAAATAGTAAAGACGATAATGGATCTCCTTGTCTCAGTCCTTTCTTGGTCTGGAAGTATTTGTCAGTATCTTCATTTACTTTAATGGCAACACTACCCCCAGACACAAACGATTAAATAAAAGCACACCACTCCTCAGAAAAACCTTTCATGCAGAGTGTTTGCTGAAGGAAAGACCAATTAACTTTATCGTATACCTTCTCAAAGTCAATCTTTGACAATACACCATTTAATTTTTTTTAGTGTAGTTCATGGATTGTTTCATGCAGAATTACAACACCATCTAGGATATTTCTTCCTTGCATGAACGCAGTTTGAGATGGACTAACAACATGGTCTGCAACTGAATTTAGTCTAATCGTGGCAACATTAGTAAAAATCTTAAAGCTATCATTAAGCAAGCAGATTGGACGATACTGTTGTATACGTTCTGCACTGTTAACTTTAGACTGTAAAATTAGATTGTCAAAGTTTAGTCTAAAGAGATCCAACTGACCAACTTGTAAAAACACAAACAAATTCATCAGGTCCACCTTGATAACGTCCTAGGAATTTTGGTAAAATTCTGCTGGAAAGCCATCAGGCTTTGGCGCTTTGTTACGCTCCATTAGAAACACAGCTTTCTTAACCCCTTCCTCGGTATATGAGGCAGTTAGAAAGATGTTTTCCTTATCAGAAACCTGAGGAATATCGGCCGTTTGAGACTCGTCCATAGAGAATGAATTTTCTACTGGAGCCCCAAACAAGAATTTATAATAAGCTGTAATATAGGACTTCAGTTGCTCCTGTCCCTCAATCATACCTTCATTCTGGATCAGAGAGTGAATAAGTTTCTTCTTATGCTTGTCATTAGCAAATGCATAAAAGTACCTTGTATTCGCATCTCCTTTCAGAATGAATTTTGCTTTAGAGCGTTGGTACCATTTGAGTTCCTCTTCACGCAAGAGTCGGGCTATCTCTGCATTCTACTGGCTTTTAAGCTCAATTTCTTGTGCAGTTAGCGGTCTAACCTCCATGGAAGCCTCTAAGTCAGCAATTATTGATATTACGTGTATTTTTTTCATTTTTTTAGGATCCCAGCTGTGTGCCTGGCCCAGCCACGAAAGAACTTGCGTAAAGCACGCATTTTGTTATTCCATTCTAGGATAGGCGTTTGACCACAAACCGGTTTCTCCCAAATAGCCTTAACCATCTCGTAGAAACCATCACGGATCATTCATCCGAGTTCAAATTTAAACTCATTAGTAGATTTCCGTGACGGTTTTGTAATGAGTTCCTTGGTGGAGTACCAGATTTAAAATGAGTTTTGTAAGACACAGTCAGTACGTGTAGCATTACTGCGGCTGACATTCCCGAATAAAGGGAAGTGGTACGCCGCGATAAACAGATATTCGTATGGTACATGTTGCAGATTTTAGTGAACATAAACTATGTAGGAGTACCAGAAAGGAGTTTGCATTACAACTTATATATTTATTTATGCACCTTTGAAGCATCCATAAGATAGCTAGAAAGAAGACGTATTGATGGAGCACCTAATGTTGAAACCTAGGCTGATCCAAAGCGGCAAATGAAATTGGTTCATCTGGAAAAACAAAATCTAAATTTAAAATCGATGTGAATTCGTCTTCGATCATTGACACAACAGAGAGTCTGTTTGCGGAACCACGAAAGCAGTACATATTTACCAACACCAAAAGGCCAAAAGGATGATCTAGATGTTGGAAATATAAGCAATAATCCATATGATTTAATCTGAATAATAAACTGATAAAACATGATCATACAAACGGTACTAAAACCAATTATGTAGATCAACAAAGTAGATGAACAGATGACATCTATAGTAAACGCTAGAACAGATAACTCTAGCATAATCCAAAAAAGACAGTTGAGTATCATGTACAGAGTAGGCTGAATAGCAGCCGCAGCAGTGTCGCAGCAGCGTCGCCCATGTTGAGGTTGTGAAAGAGATTGGTGACGTACGGGAAGAAGTCGTCGTCAGGGAACTCGTCGGAGGAGGACGTCGTAGTTGTCAGTAGTCGCGCTGAGCGCTCCACAAAAACATGATCGCTCCTCACCCGTACAGGTTCACGAGAGGCAGGGTTCCGGAGGCCTACTGTCCTGATCTGCGGTGCATGCCGCAAGCCGGGATGAGGAAGACGAAAGCGGCGGCGCAAGGTTCTGGAGGTAGGCGCGTGTGTGGATTGATTCGGTGCCGATTAGGTTTAGCCCGGACGCTTATATAGTGCAGGTTAGGAGGATCGTGGGCTCAGCCCACGTCCGAGTCGGTAACAGCCACGTCCATAAAAACTGGAAACAGCTGTAATTAACGCGTCCGTTAATGACTCATAATCAGTTTTCCCAACCAACAAAATAAAGCTCGCCTCGGCGCAACCCGCAACCCGCAGTGCGCGCGTCGTGACGAGGCTAAGCGTGGCGTGGCGAGGCGAGGCGGGCGACGTCGGAGGAGGAGTGCGCGAGGGCTACTCTTCTTGTCACACCTTAGTGAGTGATGCAACACTCTACTATATAAGGTGGTACAACTCCCCTTCAACTAGCAATGTGAGACTAAACTTTAGCACCACTACACATCCATATGCTGCCATATACAAGTGAGCCAAAGAGAAATTCAGAATTTGTCTAATGGACCAACAGCCCAATATACACCAAATTCCAACAATCCCCCATAAAGTCTCATTGGCACATTACAACACTTTTCTTTCAGAACATTGTTTTATATACCGGTGTGTAGTGGAGACTGTTAAGTTGAACTTTCACGTTAAACTTCATGCTACACTATCTAGCAACTTGAATAGTGGATTATGCCTTGAACTACAAGTTTTCTGCGCGCTAGTTTCACATAAAATCTAGACCGGTACAGGGCTACCGTCGGCTTCCCCGCGGTTTGGAGCTTATGTGTCATACTCCAGGGCCTTTCATGAGTTTATTAGAGAGCATCCAACTCTCACGGACTGCGACGTTTGACAGTCATACTCATATAGGTGTGTTCCTCAAGAGATGTTCTGCAGGACAACATCTCCGCTTATAAAAAGCTACATGGAACACATTAAAATAAATATCAACTTGGCATGCAGATTAAGAGAGTATTGCATCTTTATGGAGATGTAGATATAATATGGGGATACTCTCTTCTCAGCTGACCAACAGCTTGTCTCCCAGCTCTAATTCACGGGATCTCCGATCACATAGAGTGGGTTGCTACTGGGATCAACTCATAGCGTGGGTCTCAAACCCATCGCCCTCGATGCATTATCTATCATATTGCGTGATAAACCCTTTGTGAAGGGATCTGCCAGGTTCTTAGATGTTTGGATATAATCCAACGTAATAACTCCTTTAGTAGCTTGATGTTTAAAATTACATCATCCACTCCCAAGTCCTTCATCTCAAAGCAGCGAGATAGGAACTCTTTGACCTCCTCGATAACTGCGAGGTTGGTCCCGAATATCAATATGTCATCAACGTAGAGACACATAATAACTCCCTCGCCCCACCATGGCTATAGTACACACATTTGTCAGCTTCATTTACAATAAAGCCTTCAGCAGTCAAAGTTCTTTCAAACTTCTCGTGCCACTGCTTAGGAGCTTGCTTAAGACCATATAAAGACTTCACTAACTTACACACCTTTCCTTCTTGACCATCTACTACAAATCCGTCAGTCTGCTCCATATAAATTTCCTCATCTAGCTCTCCATTTAGAAAAGTTGTCTTAACGTCCATTTGATGAACGAGAAGACCATGTGAGGCAGCCAAGGAAAGTAGTACTCGAATAGTGGTCAATCTGGCTACAGGTGAGTAGGTATCGAAGAAGTCTTCACCTTCCTTTTAGGTATAACCCTTAGCCACAAGACGTGCCTTGTACTTTTCAATAGTACCATCAGGTCTAAGCTTTTTCTTGAACACCCATTTACATCCTACAGGTTTACACCCATAAGGACGATCAGTGATTTCCCAAGTACCATTAGCTCGCTTCGGACAGCTTCCTTCCAGTAGTCAGCAACTTGAGATGCATAGGCTTCTGAAATAGAAGTGGGAGTATCATCCACAAGGTACACAATGAAATCATCACCAAATGACTTTGCAGTCCTTTGTCTCTTGCTCCTTTTGGGAGCTTCATTGTCATCCTCCACAGGATCATCAGAGTGTTCTATCGACATAGTGGGTTCAGGAATTATGGAAAATTCCTGACTAGATGAACTAGTCATCTCCTAATTTGATGAGCTAGACATGCCTTTCATAGGAAAGATGTCCTCAAAGAAAATCGCATCATTCGACTCCATAATTGTACCAACATGCATGTCGGATACCTCAGATTTTACTATCAAAAATCTATAGCCAATGCTATGAAAAGTATATCCCAGAAAAACACAATCAACGGTTTTTGGTCCAAGCTTTCGCTTCTTGGGTATTGGAATATTGACTTTCGCCAAACAACCCCAAGTTCGTAAGTAAGAGAGTTTAAGCCTTTTCTTTTCCCATTCCTCAAATATCCTTTACAGGAACACGGTTTAGGACATGACACGCAGTCATTAGCGCCTCCCCCCACCATTCCTTGGAAAGACCCGATGTATCTAACATGGCGTTACCAAATCAGTTAGAGTGTGGTTCTTCCTTTCGGCCACCCCATTTGACTGAGGTGAGTAGAGAGGCGTCCTCTCATGTATAATACCGTGTTCCATACAGAATAAATCAAATTCGTTTGAAAAGAACTCTCCACCACGATCCGACCTTAGCCGCTTGATTTTAAGATCAAGTTGGTTTTCTGCCTCAGCTTTATAGATTTTGAAGTAGTTCAAAGCTTCATCTTTAGATTTCAGAAGATAAATATAGCAGTATCTAGTGGAGTCATCAATAAATGTCATAAAGTATCTTTTTCCACCTTTTGTCAACACACCATTCATCTCACAAAGATCTGAATGTATAAGTTCTAGCGGTGCTAAGTTTCTCGGTTCCGCAGCCGTATGAGACTTGCGGGGTTGCTTTGCTTGCACACAAACTTGGCACTTAGAACCTTTGACAGTGGTAAATTTTGGAATTAAACTCATATTGGCTAGCCGCGTCATGCAACCAAAGTTAATATGACAGAGTCGTGAATGCCAAACATTGGACTCATTATCATTGCAAACATGATTAATAACTTTAGTACATGAGTCTGACAAAGACAAGTGGAACAGACCTCCACACTCATAACCCTTTTCAACAAATTGTACATATTTAGAAATTACAATTTATTGGACTCAAAAACCAACTTAAATCCATCTCGACATAAAAGCGATCCGCTGACGAGATTCTTATTGATGGAGGGAACGTGCTGCACATTCTTTAGCTGTACGGTCTTCCCGAAGTAAACTTCAGATTTACCGTACCAACACCATGAATAGAAGCACGTGAGCCATTTC
Organism: Avena sativa; assembly: GCA_916181665.1. Lineage (NCBI taxonomy): Eukaryota > Viridiplantae > Streptophyta > Magnoliopsida > Poales > Poaceae > Avena > Avena sativa. The sequence goes on along the minus strand of OV702293.1, from coordinate 479,877,300 downwards.
CCATCAGCACGGAAGAGGTCCTTGAGACCTGATAGGAGGAAACATGGAAATATCAGAACATACATGTGTATTAGCACCGGTGTCTATCCACCAATCAGGAGAATGACATACTGAAAGGATAGTAGCTAAAATACCGTACCCAGCATCCTTCATCTCAATATCGCTAATAACAACATTTGCGGTCTTGTCGTTGTTCCTATGTTGAAGCTTGTCAAAGCGATTAGGGCAGCTAGGAGCCCAATGATCAGGATCACCACAAACGTGGCAAGAGTCTTTCCTCTTATCATTTTTCTTCTTGAAGTTGGTTGAGTGCGTGGCCTTGTTCTTGCCATCAAACTTTCCCTTTCCTTCAGTTTTGTTCTTATTCTTAAACTTGTGGTATTGAAAGTTTTTCATCTGCACTAAATTGGCAGTAGAACCTCCCTCAAGTCCTCGAGCAGTTTTATCCTTTGCTCTCGCCTTCTCTTCCACATGAAGAGACCCAATGAGATGTAGGGTTTCGTACCATGGAAAACAAAAAATTTCTACCGCATACAAACAAACAAGCCAAGATCTATCTACTAGATTGTAGCAACGAGTCGATGGAATAACTCACCCTTGAAGATTCCAAAGTGTTTAACGAGAGCGGATTCTCGTGGGTGATGTAGTCGTACTCTTCCCGATCTCAAGATCGCGTAGACGATCCTTCCGGCGCTGCGTTCCGGCAGCGGTCCCGCAGTCGGTCACACGTTCGGTACTCGACGAAGACCTTCCTCTCCCTTGTTCCAGCAGGCAGCGGAGGTTGTAGCACTCTCCTCGCGATTCCGGCAGCACAACGGTGTGGTACCGGAAGTAGAGAGGAGATCTCGCAGGGCTTCGCCTTAAGCCGGAGCGAGTATGGTGGAGTATGAGAGAGTCCCTCGGTGTTCTAGGGTTTAGACACGCCGAGGAGGGGCTAGTGCCGGTGGCTAGGGTTTCACCTAGGCGGCGGCGGCGAGTGCCCTAGGGCCGGCGGCGGCTTGGAGGCGGCGGCGGCTTGGTACTAGGGTTTGGAGGAGAGGGTGTTGTGTGTCTCTAGGAGGCAGCCCTGCCCCTCCTTATATAGGTGGAGGGGCCGGCCGCGCCAAGGGGAGGGAGAGGAGTCCCTCCCCAACTCGGCTTGGAGGTGGGCCGCCGGTTGGAGGAGGGAAGTCCTCCCCAACTCGGTTTCCCCCTTCCTCCTCTTTTCCTCTTTCCAAATTTAGCCGTTTGACTTTTCAATTTAGCTATTTGACTTTTCAAACTAGGATTTGAGTTAATCCTTTATTTGGAACAGCGATAACACTTAGTACATGATGCAACCATACCAACTTGATACAACACATTCATGTACCCTTCCCCTCCGGAGTGCCGGACATTCCGGAACATTCTAGAACATTCCTGATGAAAACACCGGAACCATTCCCCAACTCCGAAACGGGACTTTCCTTATATGAATCTTATTCTCCGGACCATTCCGAATCTCCTCGTGATATCCCGGATCCCATCCGGGACTCCGAACAACATTCGTTCTCTTTCTCATCATTCCATAACTACTCAAAACAACGTCGAATCCTTAAGTGTGTCTCCCTACGGTTCGTGAATTATGCGGACATGATCGAGACACTTCTCCGAACAATAACCAATAGAGGAATCTGGAAATTAATATGGCTCCCACATATTTCTACGATTACCTTGCGATCGAATGAGCCACTTACATACGATATCAATTTCCCTTTGTCTCACGATAGTTTACTTATCCGAGGTTATGATCGTCGGTATCTCTGCATACCTAGTTCAACCTCGTTACTGATAAGTACTCTTTTCTCGTTCCCGTGATATGTGATCCCTTGTGAGCCAGTCACATGCTTGCAAGCTAATTGGATGACATTTCACCGAGAGGGCCCAGAGTATATCTATCCGTCATATGGATGGACAAATCCCACTCTTGATCCATGTGTTTCAACCAATACTTTCCGAACACTCAATGCCACCTTTATAGCCACCCAGTTACGGTGTGGTGTTTGATGTCATCAAAGCATCCATCCGGTAAAGGTGATATGCATGATCTCATGGTCGAAGGAATCAGATTACTATGTATCAGAAAGCATATAGCAATTGAACTATTAAAATGACTTGATCTTTATGCTACGCTTATCTATAGGAGTATGTCCATCATATCATTCTCCTAACGATATGATCTTGTTGTTAATAACATCTCAATGTTCATGATAGGGAAACCACAATCATCTATTAACCAACAAGCTAGTATTATATAGAGGCTTTACTAGGGACTTCAAATTAAGTTTACAAATCACACAAGTATTAATGTTTCCTTGTTAATACTATTATAGCATGAATGTAAACATTTATCATAAACACAAAGATATAATAATAACTACATTTATTATTGCCTCTAGGGCATATCTCCAACAGTCTCCCACTTGCACTAGAGTCATCTAATGTAGATTACATGGTAATATACCGAACACCCATGGCAGTTTGGTGCTGGTCATGTTTTGCCCTCGGGAGAGGTTTAGTCAACGGATCCGCCACATTCAGATCTGTGTGTACTTTGCAAATCTTTATATCCCCATCTTGGATATGTTCTCGAATAGCGTGAAAACGTAGCTTGATATGCTTCAGCTTCTTGTGTGACCTTGGTTCTTGCGCATTGGCTATGGCGCCCATGTTATCACAGTAGATAGACATTGGGTCCAGCGCACTAGGAACCACACCCAGCTCTGTAATGAACTCTTTCATCTATATCGCTTCTTGTGAAGCCTCCGAAGCAGCCATGTATTCCGATTCAGTTGAGGATCTCGCCACAACGCTTTGCTTTGCACTCCTCCAGCTAACTGCTGCACCATTCAAAATAAATACGTATCCAGATTGTGATTTAGAATCATCCGGATCGGTGTTCCAACTAGCATCGGTGTAACCATTAACAACGAGCTGTTCATCACCTCCATAAGAAAGAACCATATCCTTAGTTCTTCTCAAGTACTTAAGGATGTTTTTGACCGCTGTCCAATGATCCACTCCTGGATCACTTTGATATCTGCTAGTTAAACTAACAGCATATGGAATGTCGGGTCTAGTACATAGCATGGCATACATTAGAGATCCTATGGCTGAGGCATAGGGAGTCTTACTCATCCTTTCTCTATCTTCTGCCGATGTCGGACTTTGAGTTTTACTCAAGGTCGTATTGGGCAACATGGGCAGGAACCCTTTCTTGCTATCTTCCATTCCAAACCTCTTTAGAACTTTGTCCAAATATGTACTCTGTGACAATGATATTTGGCATTTCGATCTATCTCTATAAATCTTTATGCCTAATATGTAAGCTGCTTCGCCAAGATCCTTCATTGAAAAACTATTATTCAAATATTCCTTGACACTATTAAGAAGGTCTACATCATTCCCAATCAATAATATGTCATCCACATATAGTATTAAGAATGCTACAGAGCTCCCACTCACTTTCTTGTAAATACAAGCTTCTCCATAAGTTTGTATAAAACCAAAACTTTTGATCACCTTATCAAAACATTGATTCCAACTTCGGGATGCTTGCTTCAATCCATAAATGGACCGTTGAAGTTTGCATACCTTGTTAGCATCTTTAGGATCGACAAAACCTTTGGGTTGCATCATTTACAACTCTTCATCAATGTCTCCATTGAGGAATGCTGTTTTGACATCCATCTGCCATATCTCATAATCGTAATATGCAGCGATTGCTAACATAATCCTCACAGACTCTAGCTTCGCTACTGGTGAGAAAGTCTCATCGTAGTCAACTCCTTGAATTTGTCGAAACCCTTTTGCGACAAGTCGAGCTTCATAGACAGTAACATTACCATCAGCATCTGTTTTCTTCTTGAAGATCCATTTGTTCTCGACAGCCTTCCGGCCATCCGGTAAGTCCACCAAAGTCCATACTTGGTTTTCGTACATGGATCCAATCTCGGATTTCATGGCTTCTTGCCATTTATTGGAATCTGGGCTCATCATCGCTTCCTCATATGTCTCAGGGTCATCGGTGTTGTCCACCAACATGACACTCATAACAGGATCATACCAATCTGGAGTGGTACGAGTTCTCGTTGACCTGCGAGGCTCTGTAGCAACTTCAACCGAAGTTTCATGATCATCATCATTAGCTTCCTCTCTTATTGGTGCAGGCACCACATGAACTTCTTCCGGTGCTGCGCTACTCGCAATTTCGAGAGAAGGTTCGACAACCTCGTCGAGTTCTACTTTCCTTTCAGTCACTTCTTTCGAGAGAAATTCCTTCTCTAGAAAGGACCCATTCTTGGCAACGAAGATTTTGCCTTCGGATCTATGATAGAAGGTATACCCAATAGTTTCCTTCGGGTATCCTATGAAGACGCATTTTTCCGCTTTGGGTTCAAGCTTGTCCGGCTGTAACTTCTTTACATAGGCTTCGCACCCCCAAACTTTAAGGAACGACAATCTAGGTTTCTTCCCAAACCATAATTCATACGGTGTCGTTTCAACGGATTTAGACGGTGCCCTATTTAAAGTGAATGCGGCTGTTTCTAATGCATAACCCCAAAATGATAGCGATAAATCTGTAAGTGACATCATAGAACGAACCATATCTAAGAGAGTTCGATTACGACGTTTAGACACACCATTACGTTGTGGTGTTCCCGGCGGTGTCAACTGCGAAAGTATTCCGCATTTCTTTAAATGCTCGCCAAACTCGTAACTCAGATATTCACCTCCACGATCAGAACGTAGAAATTTAATCTTCTTGTTATGTTGATTCTCTACCTCACTTTGAAATTCCTTAAACTTCTCGAAAGTTTCGGACTTATGTTTCATGAAATAGATATACCCATATCTACTCAAGTCATCCGTGAAGGTAAGAACATAACGATAACCACCGCGTGATGCTACACTCATTGGACCACACACATCGGTATGTATGATTTCCAATAAGTCCGTAGCTCGCTCCATCATACCAGAAAATGGAGTCTTAGTCATTTTACCCATCAGACATGCTTCGCATCTATCAAGTGATTCAAAATAAAGTGATTCAAGAAGTCCATCGGAATGGAGTTTCTTCATACGCTTCACTCCAATGTGACCAAGACGACAATGCCACATATAGGTCGAGTTATCGCTCGATTTCAAACGTTTAGCCTCAATGTTATTAATATGTGTATTTCCACTATCGAGATTCAATAAGAATAGACCATCTATCAAAGGTGCATGTGCATAAAACATATTACTCATATAAATCGAACAACCATTATTCTCGGATTTAAACAAGTAACCGTCTCGCAATAAACAAGATCCCGATATAATGTTCATGCTTAACGCAGGCACCAAATAACAATTATTTAAGTATAAAACTAATCCCGATGGTAGATGAAGGGGTAGCGTGCCGACCGCGATCATATCAACCTTTGATCCGTTTCCAACGCGCATCGTCACCTCGTTCTTCGCTAGCTTCCGTTTATTCTGCAGCACCTGTTTCGAGTTACAAATATGAGCAACCGAACCAGTATCAAATACCCAGGCACTACTACGAGTACTAGTGAGATACACATCAATAACATGTATATCAGATATACCTTTCTTCTTGATGTTGCCGTTCTTCAAATCCGCCAAGTACTTTGGGCAATTCCGCTTCCAGTGACCTTCTCCCTTGCAGTAAAAGCACTCAGTATCAGGCTTAGGTCCAGCCTTGGTCTTCTTCGTCGGCGTGGTAACTTTCTTACCACCCTTCTTGAAGTGTCCCTTCTGCTTAGACTTGCCTTTCTTGAATTTGGTGGTCTTATTGACCAACAACACTTGGTGCTCTTTCTTGATCTCCACTTCTGCAGACTTCAACATGGCAAAGAGTTCTGGCAACGTCTTGTTCATGTTTTGCATGTTGTAGTTCATCACAAAGTTCTTGTAATTTGGTGGTAGTGATTGGAGGACACGGTAAATCCCCAAAGCATTGGGAATCACAATACCCAAGCTTTGAAGTTTGTTTGCGTGCCCAGACATCTTCAGCACATGCTCACTGACGGAGCTGCCCTCTTCCATCTTGCAGTTAAAGAACTTTTCAGAAGCCTCATAGCTTTCAATTGCCGCATGAGTCTCAAAGATCAATTTGAGATCCTCGACAATATCATATGGGTCTGAATTCTCAAACCTTTTCTGAAGCTCCGATTCTAAACCATACAAGATAGCACATTGAACTGTGGAGTACTGAGTCTTCCGAGTGAGTTAAACATTCTTTACTTCATTGGTAGCAGTAGCTGCAGGTGGGTCACCCAGCGGTGCATCCAGCACATAGGTCAAATTACCAGCTGTGAGGATTATCCTCAAATTGCGGAACCAATCCGCGAAGTTTCTTCCATTGTTTTTCAACTTTTCTTTCTCTAGGAACGCATTAAAATTGATGGTAGGGGCTGCCATTGATCTACAACATATTTGCAATAGTTTAGACTAAGTTTATGACAAATTGAGTTCAAATTAATATTAGAATTAATCTAGGTGAACTCCCACTCAAAACAATATCCCTCACATTGTTTTAGTGATCACACGAACCAAATCCACCACATCAACACCGATCATCACGAGAGTTGATATAGTTTCAATGGCGAACAATCAACATGTTCATCATATCTACTATATGATTCATGCTTTACCTTTCGGTGATCCGTGTTCCAAGACCATGTCTGTACATGCTAGGTTCGTCAAGATCAAACCTTAGTTTCCGCATGAGCAAATCTGACTTGCTCACGTTGTATACACTTGCGGTATCTAACACACCCGATCATCACGTGGTGCTTCGAAACAACAAGCTTTAGCAACGGTGCTAACTAAGGGTGAACACTTTATGACTTGAAATTCATGTGCATGAGGGATCATCTTATAATGCTACCGTCGTCTACTAAGCAATACAAGATGCATAAAGGATTAACATCACATGCAATTCATAATATGTGATATGATATGGCCTTTCTTCTTTGTGCTTCCGATCTCCATCTTCTGGCACGAACATGATCTCCATCATCACCGGCATTGCATCAAGGTCAATGACGCTTCTTCATGGTTGTCGTCCACCGGCTTCAACTATTACAACTACTTTGAATAGACACGCGGGTCTTAACATAAATTAAAGACAACCATATGGCTCCTTCCGGTTGCCAACTTACAATAAGGAACATTGCATACATCAAATATAATCACAATCATGGCCATATCACATCACAGCACACCCCTGCAAAACAAAGTTAGACGCCTCTACTTTCTTTGTATGTTTTACGTGGTTTGGGGCTTTCAATAAATGTCGTTCTAACTTACGAACATGAACCACAACATTGATACTAGTATTGTTAATCACCCGTTGTAAATTGGATCTTAACTATGCTAGGAGAAACAGGCACCCGCAAAGCCACTTATGCAATACAAGTTGCATGTCAAGCGTGGAGCAAGTCTCCTGAACGATGTCATGTAAGGTTAGCCCGGGCCGCTTCATCCCAACATCCCGCAAGATGCAAAGTACACAAGAAGCAATCGACAATAAAAGCATCAACGCCCACAATAACCATTGTGTTCTACTCGTGCAACATATCTACATATAGACACGACTCTAATACCACTGTAGGGTTTCGTAGCATGGAAAACAAAAATTTTCTACCGCATACAAACAAACAAGCCAAGATCTATCTACTAGATTGTAGCAACGAGTCGATGGAATAACTCACCCTTGAAGATTCCAAAGTGTTTAACGAGAGCGGATTCTCGTGGGTGATGTAGTCGTACTCTTCCCGATCTCAAGATCGCGTAGACGATCCTTCTGGCGCTGCGTTTCGGCAGCGCTCCCGCAGTCGGTCACACGTTCGGTACTCGACGAAGACCTTCCTCTCCCTTGTTCCAGTAGGCAGCGGAGGTTGTAGCACTCTCCTCGCGATTCTGGCAGCACAACGGTGTGGTACCGGAAGTAGAGAGGAGATCTCGCAGGGCTTCGCCTTAAGCCGAAGCGAGTATGGTGGAGTATGAGAGAGTCCCTCGGTGTTCTAGGGTTTAGACACGCCGAGGAGGGGCTAGTGCCGGCGGCTAGGGTTTCACCTAGGCGGCGGCGAGTGCCCTAGGGCCGGCGGCGGCGAGTGCCCTAGGGCCGGCGGCGGCTTGGAGGCGGCGGCGGCTTGGTACTAGGGTTTGGAGGAGAGGGTGTTGTGTGTCTCTAGGAGGCAGCCCTGCCCCTCCTTATATAGGTGGAGGGGCCGGCCGCGCCAAGGGGAGGGAGAGGAGTCCCTCCCCAACTCGGCTTGGAGGTGGGCCGCCGGTTGGAGGAGGGAACTCCTCCCCAACTCGGTTTCCCCCTTCCTCCTCTTTTCCTCTTTCCAAATTTAGCCGTTTGACTTTTCAATTTAGCTATTTGACTTTTCAAACTAGGATTTGAATTAATCCTTTATTTGGAACAGCGATAACACTTAGTACATGATGCAATCATACCAACTTGATACAACACATTCATGTACCCTTCCCCTCCGGAGTGCCGGACATTCCGGAACATTCTAGAACATTCCTGATGAAAACACCGGAACCATTCCCCAACTCCGAAACGAGACTTTCCTTATATGAATCTTATTCTCCGGACCATTCCGAATCTCCTCGTGATATCCCGGATCCCATCCAGGACTCCGAACAACATTCGGTCTCTTTCTCATCATTCCATAACTACTCAAAACAACGTCGAATCCTTAAGTGTGTCTCCCTACGGTTCGTGAATTATGCGGACATGATCGAGAGACTTCTCCGAACAATAACCAATAGAGGAATCTGGAAATTCATATGGCTCCCACATATTTCTACGATTACCTTGCGATCGAATGAACCACTTACATACGATATCAATTTTCCTTTGTCTCACGATAGTTTACTTATCCGAGGTTATGATCGTCGGTATCTCCGCATACCTAGTTCAACCTCGTTACCGATAAGTACTCTTTTCTCGTTCCCGTGATATGTGATCCCTTGTGAGCCAGTCACATGCTTGCAAGCTAATTGGATGACATTTCACCGAGAGGGCCCAAAGTATATCTATCCGTCATATGGATGGACAAATCCCACTCTTGATCCATGTGTTTCAACCAATACTTTCCGAACACTCAATGCCACCTTTATAGCCACCCAGTTACGGTGTGGTGTTTGATGTCATCAAAGCATCCATCCGGTAAAGGTGATATGCATGATCTCATGGTCGAAGGAATCATATTACTATGTATCAGAAAGCATATAGCAATTGAACTATTAAAATGACTTGATCTTTATGCTACGCTTATCTATAGGAGTATGTCCATCATATCATTCTCCTAACGATATGATGTTGTTGTTAATAACATCTCAATGTTCATGATAGGGAAACCACAATCATCTATTAACCAACAAGCTAGTATTATATAGAGGCTTTACTAGGGACTTCAAATTAAGTTTACAACTCACACAAGTATTAATGTTTCCTTGTTAATACTATTATAGCATGAATGTAAACATTTATCATAAACACAAAGATATAATAATAACTACATTTATTATTGCCTCTAGGGCATATCTCCAACATGAGATCCGTAACGAAAAACTCTTGTCTCTTATGTTTCAGAGAAGTAGCAAAGTTCCTCCACGAAGGAGGAAGCTTGGCAATAATGCCACCAGCCATAAATTTGTCCGGTAGGGAACACTTGATCTGCTCAAGTTCTTTGGCAAGTGATTGTATCTCATGAGCTTCCTCAATGATGGAGCGCTTATCAACCATCCTGTAGTAATAGAATTGCTTCATGACATACAGCTCAGTGCCAGTGTCCGAGACCCCAAACTTGGCCTCGAGCGCTTCCCACGCGTCCTTGCCATTATCAAATGACATATAAGGGTCAACAATGTTGTCCCCAAGAACACTGAACAAAGCCGCCATAAACATGGTATCGGATTTCTTAAAGTTCGCTTCCTGCTCAGCAGAAAGATCTCCTTCAGGCTTGCCAAGAGTGGCGCTATAGCAGTTTAGGTTTTCAAACCAGAGAACTGCTCTCTTGCGCCATCTCTTATAGTGCATGCCATCAAAAGGAGGCGGCCTAGTAGCCGCGGCTACACCAGTGGAATTCAGTTGCCTATAATCAGGTTTTTGGATTGTTGGAAATATAAGCAATAATCCATATAATTTAATCCGAATAATAAACTGATAAAACATGATCATACAAACGGTACTAAAACCAATTATGCAGATCAACAAAGTAGATGAACAGATTACATCTATAGCAAATGCTAGAACAGAGAACTCTAGCATAATCCGAAAAAGACAGTTGAGTATCACGTACAGAGTAGGCTGAATAGCAGCCGCAACGGTCACAGCAGCGTCGCCCATGTTGAGGTTGTGGAAGAGATTGGTGACGTCCGGGAAGAATTCGTCGTCAGGGAACTCGTCGGAGGAGGACGTCGTAGTTGCCAGTAGTCGCGCTGAGCGCTCCCCGTGCACGCCGCAAGCCGGGATGAGTAAGACGAAAGCGGTGGCCCAAGGTTCTGGAGGTAGGCGCGTGTGTGGATTGATTCGGTGCCGATTAGGTTTAGCCCGGACGCTTATATAGTGCAGGTTAGGAGGGTCGTGGGCTCAGCCCACGTCCGAGTCGGTATCAGCCACGTCCATAAAAACTGGAAACGGCTGTAATTAACGCGTCCGTTAATGACTCATAATCAGTTTTCTCAACCAGCAAAATAAAGCTCGGCGCAACCCGCACGTGTCGTGGCGTGGCGTGGCGTGGCGTGGCGTGGCGTGGCGTGGCGAGGCGAGGCGGGCGGCGTCGGAGGAGGAGTGCGCGAGGGCTACTCTTCTTGTCACACCTTAGTGAGTGATGCAACACTCTACTATATAAGGTGGTCTAACTCCCCTTCAACTAGCAATGTGGGACTAAACTTTAGCACCACTACACAGCCATATGCTGCCATATACAAGTGGGTCAAAGAAAATTTCAGAATTTGTCTAATGGACCAACAGCCAATGTACACCAAATTCCAACACTAGATTCAGGATAAAGGCCACCAGAATTTCTTTTCACAATAGAAAACTCAGCAAAAAATAAGATCCGAATTCCCACCACTAAAACACTCTCCCTGCTGCCATGGTGACCCGCCTGTGAGCATGGCCCACCTGTAAGGGTGTGCAAAACCTGAAACCGATCAAACTGAAATCCAAACGTCAAAACTAGTATAAAAATTTAAACTAATCCAAACTGGCCAAACCAGTTAAACCAGGTTTGCACAGGCTTACCCACCTGTATGCGAGGGAGTCGGAAGCAATATCTGATGTAACAGAATGAGGTCGCCTTAGCGGCAGCAATCTCCATAAATCTGACCACAATATATAACGCCTTGTCATTTTATATTTTCCCTTTTTGAGATAAAAACTTTTTATAATTGTCGATGTAGATTTCCATGTCTCTTGTGCATGTCGTGCAAACTATGCTGGAAAAAAAGACCTGATGTGGCAGTTGAACAAACTAATCAAAGCGACCCAGAGGCATCCCCTGTCTCCTAGACCACGAAAGAATGTTCCGGATCGAAAGAATGTTCCCGATCGAGTAGCTTAGTAGGCTCTAGAGCCACCCGCTTATCAGCTTACTCATTGTCATTACCAAGTTATAAGAATTACTACTTCCTCTGTCTTGAAATACCCTATATTTTGAGTTTAGTCAATACTGTATGAGATAGTACTACATGGTCAAAATTGGATGTGGGGTATTCGACGGTCAAAATTGTTTGGCTCACTCCGACCAGGTCTTCTTCAAAAGCGAGCAAAATAATTAATTCGACTTTTGCGCTAGCTACAGTTCACATTATAATCTATATATCTGCATCATTCAAATCAAGAAAAAAGCTACTAGTAGTATTATTACGTTAATCCCAGATTTAGTGATCGTGAGAGCTATGTACGGAATTGTCCCACTTAATAATCCATGCGACAGACACGGGAGCGGGGTGCTGACGTCACGGGAGCGGGGCAGGCGATTTTGAATTTGGTCTCGGTGCTGCCGCCAGCGAGCCGCTCGTCCGCCCATGGCGGGGTGCTCCCCCCTCCCGGCGGTGGGCCCCCTGCGCTGGCGTGCCTCCTCCGTCTCGCTGTTCGAGGGATGCCGGCCGGGCTGGTCATCGGCGACGCTGATTTTGCGCCCGTCGGAGGGGAGGTTGGTGCTCCTCAATGGGGATGGCGTGGTCGCCGATGCACGCGACCGCCGTCGCGGCGACTTCGTGCGTCAGTCCGGCGTGCTTCTCTTCCCGGCCCACCGCGTCAAGGTCGGCAGCCGCTTCCTGCCCGTCGGAGCTGTGCCCTCTTCCCCATCCCCCTCCATGCCGGTCTCGTCGCCGCCGCGGCCTCTCTCGCCGTTGCAGGTTGCGGCCCTGGCCGACCTGTGGGGTCTCGCTTGGGGGGGCGTCGAGGAGGATCCTAGTGTCGAGGAGGACGACAGGTTGGTGCAGGGGTCCTCGTCGGCGTGGATGATCGCCTCGGCCGAAGCTCCGGCGGTGGAGGAGCGTGGGGTGCCGACCCCTAGGTGTCTCTCTTCCCTCCTCCGTCCCTCACTTGGGGAGTTCCTCCCGTTGCCTAAGGTCGCCGCGAGGCAACCGTGCCGACGTGGGAGGACTCCGGCGGTTGCTGCGGCTCCGCGATAGGGGTGGGGTGGAGAGAGGAGGGGGCGCCAGGGGTGGCCCAAGGCGGGCTGGGGTCATGGTGGGCTCAGGAAGGGATGGCCCACGTGGACTGGATGGACTGGCCGCTCGCGGGCCCTCGCCCGTGGATGGGCCAGTCTGTCTGGCCCAGTGGCCCCCTTTCCATGGGCCTGCCAACAGGTCCGCAGCCCACTAGGGCCCCGATCTCGGCCTCCCTCCCGAAACCCTCGTCCGCTTCCCAGCGCCACAGTGTTTCGCATCCGCCGCCGCTCCCTCCATCTGGTTCTGCCGCCCCGCCGCCTCCCTCCTCCCCGCAGGTCCCCCGTCCGGCCGCAGCCTGCAGGGCCGGCGCCCCTCGAGGTCCCCTCCGAGGGTGCGTCGCCGTATGGAGGCCCCGCTGGACTGAGCCCCCATCCCGCTGAGTTCGAGCGGGAGGCTTGCCTATGGGAGGAAGCGCTGCGATCTAGGTAGGGAGAGCCTCGTGGTCGGCCGAGCCTGGGCCGGGCGAACGCCCCATCTTGGCGTGACGGGATCGCGCCGTCCCCCTGCCCGAGGGGGATGCCGGCCGCGGGATTGGCCCTGCCGAGGCTGCGGGGGCCAAGAAGAAGAAGAAGAAGAAGGTGTTGGAATTATGCCCTAGAGGCAATAATAAAGATGTTATTATTATAATTCTTGTTCATGATAAAGTTTATATTCCATGCTAGAATTGTATTAAGCGGAAACATTAATACTTGTGTGGTTTGTGAACAACACCGTGTCCCTGGTACGCCCCTATGGACTAGCTCATTGATCAATGATGGTTAAGGTTTCCTAACCATAGACATGAGTTGTCAATTGATAATGAGATCATATCATTGGGAGAATGATATGGTGGACAGACCCAAACTAAGCGAAGCAATTAGATCGTTTCATCGTGTTCGTCTTTGCGAAGCTTTTCTCATGTCAAATATTGTATTCCTTAGACCATGAGATAATACAACTCCCTGGTATCGGAAGAAAGCTTTGAGGTCATCAAACGTCATCCTATGAGAGGGTGATCATAAAGGTGTCTCTCAGGTGATCGGAAAGTATCTGTTGGGTTGTATGTATCGAGATTGGATTTGTCCCTCCCAAGTCGGAGAGATATACTTCGGGCCTACTCGGTAATCGATATCAACACCGCTTGCAAGCATGTGGTTAAGGAGTTAATCACAAAGTGATATCGGATTACGGAACGAGTAAAGTACTTGCTGTGAACGAGATTGAACTAGGTATGACGATACCGACGATCGAATCTCGGGCAAGTAAAATATCGCGAGACGAAGGGAATATATATATGGGATTGATTGAATCCTGGCATCGTTGTTCATCCGATATGATCATCGATGAATGTGTGGGAGTCAATATGGGTGCCCAGACCCCGCTGTTGATTATTGATAGAAGATCATGTCTGCATATTCTCGAACCCGCAGGGTCACACACTTAACGTGTCTCGACGCTAGGATAGATTGGATAATTGGTTTATGAATTTTTGTTCGGAGTCTCGGATGGGATCCGGGACATCACGAGAGGTTCCGGAATGGTCCGGAGAATAAGATTCATATAAGGCAGTGCAGTTTTTGGAGTTCGGAATTGTTCCGGGTTAATCGGTATTGTACCGGAAGCTTCTAGAACCTTCCGGAAGGGGGCCAACGTGGTCCCACCTTCCGGGAGGGGCATGGGCCTATGAGGGGGTGTCCTGGCCGCATTGGGCCAGGGGCACAAGGCCCCATAGGGCCCAGCCGATCCTAGAGAGTTTAAATCGTTTAAACTAGAGATAAGATAAGATAGGATTTCTGGATAAGAGAGAGTTTAAATTCTTTAAACTAGAGATAGGCTTGGAGGAGAGGCTAGGGCTGGCCGCACCCCCCCTCTATATATAGAGGGCTGGTGCGCCCCCCCTCTCACACCCTTACACCTTCCTCCAAACCCAGTTGCCCTGCTGCCCTTCCTCTCTCCCTCCCGACTGTTTGTAGGCGAAGCCCTGCGGCAGAAATTCTCCACCATATACACCACGCCGTCGTGTTGTAGATCCAATCCATCTCTCCACCATACTTGCTGGTCCGAGGAAGGAGGAGACGTCGAGGTGCCGCACGTGTGCATCTCACGGAGGCACCGCCACTTGTGGTGCTAGATCGGATCGGATCGCGAGGAGGAGAAGCGAGTACGACTACATCACCCACGTTCCGACGAACGTTCCGCTGTGCGAATCTTCAAGGGTATGAAGATCTAATCCAATCTCTCTCGTTGTTTGCATCTCCTAGATTAGATCTTGGCTTTCCTTCTGTTCGCTTCCGTAGAAAATTTTGATTTACTATGCTGCGAAACCCTTCAGTGGTATCAGAGCTAGATCTATGCGTAGATGTGATTCACGAGTAGAACGCAACATGGTTGTTGCGGGCGTTGATGTTTTCTGTTGCAAGCCTCTTGTTTGTGTTCTTCTTATGGCGCGGGATAGTGAGATTGAAGCGGTCCAGGCCAACCTTACGCGACGTCGTTCGCGAGACCGGCTCCGCACTTGACGTTTGGCTTGTACCATACATGCGGCTGGTGGATGTCAGTTTCTCTCACTATAGTTGTCATGGGATTAACACCGGAGTTTGGCAACCATAATATCACCGTTGTGGCTTTCCGTAGGTAAGAATCGTTCTTAGCATCTACTCCCATAAGCCACGTAAAACATGCAACAACAAAGTAGAGGCGTCTAACTTGTTTTTGCAGGGAGTGTTTTCTGTGATATGGTATGGCCCAAGATGTGATGTGTATAATGTATGCGATGATCATGTTTTGTAATGTTTCACGACTTGCATGTCGATGAGTACACAACCGGCAGGAGCCATATGGTTGTCTTTATAATTGTGTATGACCTGCGAGTCAACTTCTTATACGCCATGTAATAACTTTACTTTATCGCTAAGTAGTTAGAAATAGTTGTAGTTGCTATTCGTGGTGGAGGCAATCATGGTGGAGTGATGGAGATCATGCCGGAACGCACAAGATGGAGATCATTGCGCGAAGATTGGCTATACCATGTCACATAAAGTTATATGCATGTGATGTTTATCCTTTTATGTATCTTATCATGCTTAGATCGCGACGGTAGCATTATAAGATGATTCCTCACTTAAAGATCAAGATAAAAACTGTGTTCTCCCCAAGTATGCACCGTTGCGAAAGTTCGTCGTGTCCAAGCATCACGTGATGATCGGGTGCTATAGACTCTACGCTCACATACAACGGGTGCAAGCCAGTTTTGCACACGCGGAAATACTTGGGTTTGACTTGACGAGCCTAGCATGTACAGACATGGCCTCGGAACACATGAACCGAAAGGTTAAGCATGAGTCATATGAATGATATGATCGACACTTCGTTGTCCACCATTGAAGCCACATCTCTTCTCGTGAAGATCGGATTAGGTGTGGTGAATTTGGATCGTGTTCACTAAACAACTTGAGGGATGTTGAATTTAGTGGGAGTTCATCTAGTAATTTGATTAAGTTGAACTATTTATCATGAACATAGTCTAAATTGTACTTGCAAATACTGTAGATCACATGGCCAAGTCCAACTTCAACTTCAATGTTTTTGCTGAGAAAGAAAAGCTTAGAAACAATGGGTCTAACTTCACCAACTGGTTCCGCAATCTAAGAATCATTCTGTCTGGCGGACAAAAGGACTATGTCCTTGAGAAAGCGTTAGGTAACCCCCCTGCTGCAACTGCGCCGGCTGATGAGAAAGCTGTCTATCAGTCGCGCAAAGATGATTATGGTGTGATTAAGAGCACCATGTTGTTTGCTATGGAACCGGAACTTCAAAATCGTTTTGAAAACTATCCCGGGCCCTTTGAGATTCTCGAGGAGCTGAAAACCATGTTTCAGACTCAGGCCCGTTCTGAGAGATATGAGATCTCTGAGAAGTTCTTTAACTGCAAGATGGAGGAAGGGAGTTCCGTTAGTGAGCACGCCATTAAGATGTCGGGCTACACTCAACGCCTTGAGCAACTGGACTGCAAGATTCCAGAGGAGCTCAAGATTGACAGGGTTCTGCAATCACTCCCTCCCAGCTACAAAAGTTTTGTAGTGACTCACAATCAGATTGGTTCCACTGATACGATCACCGAGCTCTTCGCAAAGCTGAAGGCTGCGGAGGTGGACATCAAAAAGGATAATCATGTGTTGATGGTCAACAAGCCCTCCTTTAAGAAAGGTAAAGGTGCAAAGAAGCCCTTCAAGAAACGCGACGGCAAGCGCGTTGCCCCTGCTGAGAAGAAGCTCAAGTCTGGTCCTAAGCCGGACACTGAGTGCTTCTATTGCAAGGATGAGGGTCACTGGAAGCGCAACTGTCCGAAGTACTTAGCGGACAAGAAGGCTGGCACCATCAAAGGTATATTTGATATACATGTTATTGATGTTTTCCTTACTAGCCCTCGTTGTAGTGCCTGGTTATTTGATACTGGTTCAGTTGCTAATATTTGTAACTCGAAACAGGAGCTACGGAATAGACGACGGCTTGCGAGGGATGAGGTGACGATGCGCGTTGGCAACGGATCAAGAGTTGATGTGATGGCCGTCGGCACACTCTCCTTA
This sequence comes from Avena sativa, assembly GCA_916181665.1. Classification (NCBI taxonomy): domain Eukaryota; kingdom Viridiplantae; phylum Streptophyta; class Magnoliopsida; order Poales; family Poaceae; genus Avena; species Avena sativa. The sequence goes on along the minus strand of OV702293.1, from coordinate 479,860,006 downwards.
GTTTTACCTTCGGGATTAGTTTTAAACCTTAATAAATGTTATTATGTGCCTGCGTTGAGCATGAACATTATTTCTGGATCGTGTTTATTGCAAGACGGTTATTCATTTAAATCGGAGAATAATGGTTGTTCTATTTATATGAGTAACATCTTTTATGGTCATGCACCTCTTGTGAATGGTTTATTTCTTCTAAATCTCGAAAGGGATGAAACACACATCCATAACATTGAGGCTAAGAGATGCAAAGTAGATAGTGATAATACTACTTATTTGTGGCACTGTCGTCTAGGTCATATTGGTGTAAAGCGCATGAAGAAACTCCATTCTGATGGACTTTTGGAGCCTCTTGATTTTGAATCATTTGACACATGCGAACCATGCCTCATGGGCAAGATGATCAAAACCCCGTTCTCCGGTATGATGGAGCTGTAGGGGTTCGTAGCATGGAAAACAAAATTTTTCTATCGCATACAAACAAACAAGCCAAGATCTATCTACTAGATTGTAGCAACGAGTCGATAGAGGAACTCACCCTCGAAGATTCCAAAGCGGTTAACGAGAGCAGATTCTCGTGGATGATGTAGTCGTACTCTTTCCGATCTCAAGATCGTGTAGACGATCCTTCCAGCGCCACGTTCCAGCAGCGCTCCCGCAGTCGGTCACACGTTCGGTACTCGACGAAGACCTTCCTCTCCCTTGTTCCAGCAGGCAGCGGAGGTTGTAGCACTCTCCTCGCGATTCCGGCAGCACAACGGCGTGGTACCGGAAGTAGAGGGGAAATCCCGCAGGGCTTCGCCTTAAGCCGGTGCGAGTATGGTGGAGCTTATGAGAGAGGCTATTAGTGGTCTAGTAATTAGACACACCAATTAGAAGGCTCTAAACCAATTAGAAGGCTCTAAACCGAATAGCTCTAAACCGGGGTCTAGATCTAGGGTTTAGTTTAGAGGATAGGAAACTTGTGTGTGTCTAGGAGGAGCCCTGCCCCTCCTTTTATGGGAGGGGGGTCTTGGCGCGCCAGGGGAGGGAGGGAGTCCCTCCCCAACTCGGCCTTGGGCTGGGCGCCGGCCTGGAGGAGTCCAACTCCTCCTCCAGGTTGGTTCCAACTCCTCTTGCTTGTTTCCCACAGTTTCTTGTTTTGGCAGTTTGACTTTCAAACTGGACATTTGACTTTTCTGTTTTAGGATTCAATTTAATCCTATATTTGGGACAGCAAGAACACTTAGTACATGATGCAATCATTCCAATATGTAATGACACATTCATGTACCCCTTCCCCCCCGGAGTGCCGGACAATCCGGAACCTTCTAGAATATCCCCGATGAAAACACCGGAATCATTCCCGAACTCCGAAACGGGACTTTCCTTATATGAATCTTATTCTCCGGACCATTCCGGATCACCTCGTGATATCCCGGATCCCATCCGAGACTCCGAACAACATTCGGTCTCTTTCTCATAATACCATAACTACTCAAACAACGTCGAATCCTTAAGTGTGTCTCCCTACGGTTCGTGAATTATGCGGACATGATCGAGACACTTCTCCGAACAATAACCAATAGAGGAATCTGGAAATTCATATGGCTCCCACATATTTCTACGATTACTTTGCGATCGAATGAACCACTTACATACGATACCAATTTCCCTTTGTCTCACGATATGTTACTTATCCGAGGTTATGATCGTCGGTATCTCTGCATACCTAGTTCAACCTCGATACTGATAAGTACTCTTTTCTCGTTCCCGTGATATGTGATCCCTTGTGACCAAGTCACATGCTTGCAAGCTAATTGGATGACATTTCACCGAGAGGGCCCAGAGAATATCTATCCGTCATGTGGATGGACAAATCCCACTCTTGATCCATGTGTTTCAACCAATACTTTCCGAACACTCAATGCCACTTTTATAGCCACCCTGTTACGGTGTGGTGTTTGATGACATCAAAGCATCCATCCAGTAAAGGTGATATGCATGATCTCATGGTCGAAGGAATTAGGTTACTATGTATCAGAAAGCATATAGCAATTGAACTATTGAAATGACTTGATCTTTATGCTACGCTTATCTATAGGAGTATGTCCATCACATCATTCTCCTAATGATATGATCCTGTTGTTAATAACATCTCTATGTTCATGATCAGGAAACAATGATCATATATTAACCAACAAGCTAGTTTAACAAGAGGCTTTACTAGGGACTCTTATTTTAGTTTACAAATCACACAAGTATTAATGTTTCCGGTTAATACAATTATAGCATGGTATGTAAACATTTATCATAAGTGTGAAGACATGATAATAACCACTTTATTATTGCCTCTTGGGCATATCTCCAACAGTCTCCCACTTGCACTAGAGTCAATAATCTAGTTTCGAACCTTTGTGTATATAACACCTATGGCTTTCCGGTGTTGTATGTACACGATTGCTAGTGGTCAACTGATCTCCGGATCTGACACTTCCAGGTCCGTGTGTAATTGCATGTCTTTGCGTCTCTACGCATCACTCATTCTCTAATGAGATGGCTTTGTATAAATTTGGTCTTTCGGTGTGACCTTTAGCTCTTTGGGGTTAAAACATGTTGATAATATTGTCGCACAATATATCTTCATAGTATTATCCCACTGTGAACTACACCTAGTTTGATAACAAACTTCTTGACACAAATGCCCTCTTTTGCTGCTATAATAGCAGTCATATACTTAGCCTTTTGTTGTAGTATCTATCACAATGTCTTAACTTTGGAAATCATCCAAATCCATTATGGAACTCACTTTCCATTATATTGTGCCACCCTTAGTTTAGTTTGAGATAACTTAATTTGTACTTTGTGACAAAGCTAGTATCAATGTAGTACTTTTACAATGAACTAACCATCTATTTGTCACTTCTACAAATAATATACTCTTAGTTCTTTCAAAAAATCATAAGAATATCCTTACTATTGTCCAATGATCATCTTACAAATCATTCTGGTATATGCTCACAACATTTAGAGCATAGGACATATCTGGATTTGTACATATCACAGTATGATTGATATAAATACTCTTTGTGATTTCATACATCAAGTATCAATCTATACTTGAATCTTTGTTTCACTTACCAAGTGCTAATACACTTGAATATATCATCAACATTGAACTCTTTCAATCCTTTCTGTGCAACAAGAACCTCTCTTGTAGTTTCTATATTGAACTCATTCAATATCTTGTCTATGTACTTCTGGCACAACCATATTAGCGTCTATTGATGCCAAATATTTGGGTTTTGCCTAAGTCTTTCATCAGGATGAAATTCTTAATATGTGTTAATAAAAGATACATCTTTTCTAATCAACAATATGTCCTCCACATAATGTATTAGAAATATGTCTTAGCGCTCCCACTTAATTTCTTGCAAATGCAAGCATCTTCATTGTCTCCGATGAAATTAAACTCTTTTAACAGTTTCATCATAGTGAAGATTCCAACTCCGCTATGCTTACTTCAACCATTGAAGTTTGCATATGTTTTTAGCATCCTTTGAATTAACAAAACCCTTTGGACTGTGTCATGCACACGTCCTAGGTAACCATTCTATTAGAAGAACTTGTTTTGTTTATTCTACTACCACATAACAAATTATATGTAGTGGTTGCTGCATTAATCCGTCTAGACTAAAAATCGCTATGAAAGATCAAATCTTGTCATATACAACCTTTGAACATTGTTGTGAACTCTTTCCCAACATGTCGAATATTTCATAGATGTGAAACATCCATGTCTACTTCTTTATAGATCCAAACACAACTGCAAGGTCTTACACCTTTTTCGAGGGTCCTTCAAGTTCAAAACTTGATTTCTCGTGTATGGAACTATCACGGATTATATGGCTTCAAGCCATTTGACAGAGTCAGGGCCCATCATCGCTTCTCTGCATGTAGTCGGTTCATTATTCTCAAATAATGATTCAACCCTCAAATCTTGGTATTTGATTGTTCATCCGACCTACTTGTTTCAATAGGAACTTGGATCTCCGTGACCACAACCTTTGAGGTACGTGAACCATGAGCATTGTTGCTGCCTTCGAAACACTTTTCGGCGCTGCGCAACTCTGCACATATAGCTAAGGTTCTTTTAACCTTATCAAAGTTTCTATTGTCCTCCCACTTAACTTTTCACGAAAAATTCCTTCTCAAAGAAACTTGACGTTTTAAGTGACAAACACTTTTGTCTCCGATGTTATGGAGGAGTACTTAACAGTTATTCGAAATAACATACAAAGACAGGTTCATCCGACTTTGGTTGCAAACATCTTTCTTATGCATAGCATACCAATGTTTAAGAAAGGACAACTTGGGTTTTATCCCAAACCATAACCTTATATGGTGTCATTTCAACGGATTATGATGGAGCTCTTTTCAGTGGAAAAACGGTAATCTCTAAAGCTTTTAATCTTTAAAATACAATGGCAGTTTTATGAATTATACCTTTGATCTTACCATGTCAAACAAGGTTTAATTACATATCTCGAACGCTCCATACTCTTATGGTGTTTCGGGAAATGCAAATCTACGGAACGATTCCTTAAATCTTAGGTATTATGCTAAACTTGTAACTCAAATATCTTCCTTTATGATCTTTATCATAAACTGTTTATATTCTTGTTACAATGATTTTGCACTTCATCTTGAAAGTCTTTGAACTTTTCAAGTGTTTCATACTTTATCCTTATTAAGTAAATATTCATATATTCACTCAAATTTTTGGAGAAAGCATATGAAGTTGAAATCCATCGCTCTTGACTACACATAATGGATTTCGTACAACAATATGTACAAGTTCCAATAAGCTAGTCATTCATTCCCTTTTGGCCTATGAACGAAGTTTTAATTATCTCTAGGAAAGTTTCACAAGCGTCATTTGATCAAAAATCAGAAGACTCCAAAATTCCATCCACATGGAGTTTCTTCATGTTATCTTTCCAATATAATTCAAACAGCGATGTCACTTCCTAAGTGATCTTTCAATCAATTTGTCTTTCGACATTTTAGCACTAGTTTTATGGATGTGATTTCTCCAACGAGATTTGTGAATCATCCATCTTTTATGGATTACGGCAATTATTTGAACAACCCTTTTGTTCTCATAATACCTGATAAAACAAATCTTGAAGGCAAGCTTTGATGTTTTAACGAGCAACATAATAACCCTTTATTTGTTCTCGATGAACATCATCACATATTCTTTTGCTAGTTACTTAGGCCATTGTAGTTCATGAATTCTGTTGTTTCGTATGACGATTCATACCAACAAATTCAGTATCAAATACTTAAGAACCACATTGTTTAATGAGCAAAGAATATAGCCACAACATGTATATCATCTATATACTTAAACTGAACAATTCTAGTCTTTTCTTTTCTGCCATATATTTATGAGATTCTCTTTCAATATTTCCTTTTCTATTTGAAAGAATCTATCAATATCAATAGTGAAGTCATACATATGACATATAGTCCAAAGCGTGTACAATTAAATACCAATGTCTTTGGACTTGCACTTTGAAGTAGATCACCATCATCAAATATTTGGTGTTCTTTCAAATTCCTTTCTTTAGTAATCTCTTGGTGTAGTAAACATTTTACCTACATCAAATATTCACCCTTATCATGGAATTGTCCATGATCAAGCTACTTTTAGCTTATAACAATGAATTATGAGTATAATGTTGCTATCCAAAACCTTTTGGAGGATTAAGACAACAAGTGTCTCCAACCTTTTTGCAAATTTTCATCAAATATGAGAACATGACTTGCCATATTATACTCTATCATGTTGCAACCAAAACTTCGTTTCAGATATCACAATATCTTCCACACATCATGGTTTCTGAAACAACTCTTTCAGATCCTAGATAACCTTGATATTAAGGGAATCCTTTGAATATCAAGAATCATGGATACAAACATGATACTTATATACTAACACTTGGAATTGTTACTCTTGATTTAATACTAATTATTAAACTTCATGGAGTAACCGGAACTTACTGAAAGTTTGCAATAGGACTTTTAAACTTTAGATTAACACTTCAAAACAATACGATACCAGTTCGTAAAGTAACTAACCAGAATTTTATAGTTCTATCATCTCAATTATAACTAAGCGCAAGGTGGTAAACGGACGCCAATGACTACAACAACTATGCAAATTCACTTTGATTTAGTTTATGATAAATTGAGTTCTAATTAATAATTAAATTAATCTAGGTGAACTCCCACTCAAAACAATATCCCTCACATTGTTTTAGTGATCACATGAACCAAATCCACCACATCAAAACCGATCATCACGAGAGTTGATATAGTTTCAATGGCGAACAATCGACATGTTCATCATATCTACTATATGACTCATGCTTTACCTTTCGGTGATCCGTGTTCCTGAGGCCATGTCTGTACATGCTAGGCTCGTCAAGATCAAACCTTAGCTACCGCATAAGCAAATCTGGCTTGCTTACGTTGTATTCACCCGCGGAATCAAAGACACCCGATCATCACGTGGTGCTTCGAAGCAGCAAGCTTTGGCAACGGTGCATACTAAGGGTGAACACTTAAGAACTTGAAATTGTGTGCTTGAGGGATCATCTTATAATGCTACCGTCGTCTACTAAGCAATACAAGATGCATAAAGGATTAACATCACATGCAATTCATAATATGTGATATGATATGGCCTTTCTTCTTTGTGCTTCCGATCTCCATCTTCTAGCACGAATATGATCTCCATCATCACCGGCATAGCATCAAGGTCAATGACGCTTCTCCATGGTTGTCGTCCACCAGCTTCAACTATTACAACTATTTTGAATAGACACGCAGGTCTTAACAGAAATTAAAGACAACCATATGGCTCCTGCCGGTTGCCAACTTACAATAAGGAACATTGCATACATCAAATATAATCACAATCATGGCCATATCACATCACTGCACACCCCTGCAAAACAAAGTTAGACGCTTCTACTTTCTTTGCATATTTTACGTGGTTTGGGGCTTTCCATAAGTGTCGTTCTAACTTACGAACAATAACCACAACATTGATACTAGCATTGTTGATTACCCGTTGTAAATTGGATCTTAACTATGCTAGGAGAAACAGGCACCCGCAAAGCCACTTATGCAATACAAGTTGCATGTCAAACGTGGAGCAAGTCTCATGAACGATGTCATGTAAGGTTAGCCCGGGCCGCTTCATCCCAACATACCGCAAGATGCAAAGTACACAAAAGGCAATCTACAATAAAAGCATCAACGCCCACAATGACCATTGTGTTCTACTCGTGCAACAGATCTACATATAGACACGGCTCTGATACCACTGTAGGGGTTCGTAGCATGGAAAACAAAATTTTTCTATCGCATACAAACAAACAAGCCAAGATCTATCTACTAGATTGTAGCAACGAGTCGATAGAGGAACTCACCCTCGAAGATTCCAAAGCGGTTAACGAGAGCAGATTCTCGTGGATGATGTAGTCGTACTCTTTCCGATCTCAAGATCGTGTAGACGATCCTTCCAGCGCCACGTTCCAGCAGCGCTCCCGCAGTCGGTCACACGTTCGGTACTCGACGAAGACCTTCCTCTCCCTTGTTCCAGCAGGCAGCGGAGGTTGTAGCACTCTCCTCGCGATTCCGGCAGCACAACGGCGTGGTACCGGAAGTAGAGGGGAAATCCCGCAGGGCTTCGCCTTAAGCCGGTGCGAGTATGGTGGAGCTTATGAGAGAGGCTATTAGTGGTCTAGTAATTAGACACACCAATTAGAAGGCTCTAAACCAATTAGAAGGCTCTAAACCGAATAGCTCTAAACCGGGGTCTAGATCTAGGGTTTAGTTTAGAGGATAGGAAACTTGTGTGTGTCTAGGAGGAGCCCTGCCCCTCCTTTTATGGGAGGGGGGTCTTGGCGCGCCAGGGGAGGGAGGGAGTCCCTCCCCAACTCGGCCTTGGGCTGGGCGCCGGCCTGGAGGAGTCCAACTCCTCCTCCAGGTTGGTTCCAACTCCTCTTGCTTGTTTCCCACAGTTTCTTGTTTTGGCAGTTTGACTTTCAAACTGGACATTTGACTTTTCTGTTTTAGGATTCAATTTAATCCTATATTTGGGACAGCAAGAACACTTAGTACATGATGCAATCATTCCAATATGTAATGACACATTCATGTACCCCTTCCCCCCCGGAGTGCCGGACAATCCGGAACCTTCTAGAATATCCCCGATGAAAACACCGGAATCATTCCCGAACTCCGAAACGGGACTTTCCTTATATGAATCTTATTCTCCGGACCATTCCGGATCACCTCGTGATATCCCGGATCCCATCCGAGACTCCGAACAACATTCGGTCTCTTTCTCATAATACCATAACTACTCAAACAACGTCGAATCCTTAAGTGTGTCTCCCTACGGTTCGTGAATTATGCGGACATGATCGAGACACTTCTCCGAACAATAACCAATAGAGGAATCTGGAAATTCATATGGCTCCCACATATTTCTACGATTACTTTGCGATCGAATGAACCACTTACATACGATACCAATTTCCCTTTGTCTCACGATATGTTACTTATCCGAGGTTATGATCGTCGGTATCTCTGCATACCTAGTTCAACCTCGATACTGATAAGTACTCTTTTCTCGTTCCCGTGATATGTGATCCCTTGTGACCAAGTCACATGCTTGCAAGCTAATTGGATGACATTTCACCGAGAGGGCCCAGAGAATATCTATCCGTCATGTGGATGGACAAATCCCACTCTTGATCCATGTGTTTCAACCAATACTTTCCGAACACTCAATGCCACTTTTATAGCCACCCTGTTACGGTGTGGTGTTTGATGACATCAAAGCATCCATCCAGTAAAGGTGATATGCATGATCTCATGGTCGAAGGAATTAGGTTACTATGTATCAGAAAGCATATAGCAATTGAACTATTGAAATGACTTGATCTTTATGCTACGCTTATCTATAGGAGTATGTCCATCACATCATTCTCCTAATGATATGATCCTGTTGTTAATAACATCTCTATGTTCATGATCAGGAAACAATGATCATATATTAACCAACAAGCTAGTTTAACAAGAGGCTTTACTAGGGACTCTTATTTTAGTTTACAAATCACACAAGTATTAATGTTTCCGGTTAATACAATTATAGCATGGTATGTAAACATTTATCATAAGTGTGAAGACATGATAATAACCACTTTATTATTGCCTCTTGGGCATATCTCCAACAGGAGCGAGCAACGGACTTGTTGGAAATCATACATACCGATGTATGCGGACCGATGAGTGTTTCGACGCGCGGTGGATATCGCTATTTTCTCACTTTTACCGATGACTTAAGTAGATATGGGTATATCTATTTAATGAAACATAAATCTGAAATGTTTGAAAAGTTCAAAGAATTTCAGAATGAAGTGGAGAACCATCGTAACAGAAAAATTAAGTTTCTACGATCCGATCGTGGGGGCGAATATTTGAGTTATGATTTTCTCACGCATCTCAAAGCAAGTGGAATCGTTTCACAACTCACGCCACCCGGAACACCACAGTGCAATGGTGTGTCTGAACGCCGGAATCGAACCTTATTAGATATGGTCCGATCAATGATGTCTCTTACTGATTTGCCGTTATCATTTTGGGGTTATGCATTAGAAACCGTTGCATTCACTTTAAATAGGGCTCCATCTAAATCCGTTGAGACGACACCGTATGAACTGTGGTTTGGTGCTAAACCTAAGTTGTCGTTTCTTAAAGTTTGGGGATGCGAAGCTTACGTCAAGAAGTTGATGCCGGACAAGCTCGAACCCAAAGCGGAGAAATGCGTCTTCATAGCATACCCTAAGGAAACTATTGGGTATACCTTCTATCACAGAACCGAAGGCAAAGTGTTTGTCGCAAAGAACAGTTCCTTTCTTGAGAAGGAGTTTCTCTCAAAAGAAGTGAGTGGGAGGAAAGTAGAGCTAGACGAGGTTATTGAACCTTCTCTTGAATTGGAGAGTAGCGCAACACCTGAAATTGTTCCAGTGCCGCCTGCACCAACAATAGAGGAAGCTAATGACAAGGATCATGAAGCTTCGGACGATGCTGCTACTGAACGTCGCAGGTCGACAAGGTCGTGTGCCCCTCCTGAGTGGTATGGCAACCCTGTCTTGACTGTCTTGTTAGTAGAAGACAGCGAACCTACGAACTATGAGGAAGCGATGATGAGCCCAGACTCTGAGAAATGGCTAGAAGCCATGAAATCCGAATTGGGATCCATGAGCGAAAACCAAGTATGGACTTTGGTGGACCCTCCTAGCGACCGAAAGGCCGTTGAGTGCAAATGGATCTTCAAGAAGAAAACGGACGCGGATGGTAATGTTACCGTCTATAAAGCACGGCTTGTTGCGAAAGGTTTTCGACAAGTTCAAGGTGTTGACTACGATGAGACTTTCTCTCCCGTAGCGATGTTTAAGTCCATTCGGATTTTATTAGCAATTGCTGCGTTTCATGATTATGAAATATGGCAAATGGATGTCAAGACTGCTTTCCTCAATGGCAACATTGATGAAGAGTTGTATATGATGCAACCCGAAGGTTTTGTCGATCCTAAGGATGCTGATAAAGTATGCAAACTTCAGCGTTCCATTTATGGACTGAAGCAAGCGTCTCGGAGTTGGAACCTTCGTTTTGATCAAGTGATCAAGAGCTTTGGATTTGTTCCAAATTTCTACGAAGCTTGCATCTACAAGAAAGTGAGTGGGAGCTCGGTGACGTTTCTGGTACTATATGTGGATGACATATTGATTATTGGAAATGACATCAACATGCTTAACGATGTGAAGAGTTATTTGAACAAGTGTTTTTCAATGAAAGACCTAGGTGAAGCTGCTTATATATTGGGCATCAAAATCTATAGAGATAGACAAAGACACCTGATAGCTTTAAGCCAGAGTACATACCTAGACAAAGTTCTGAAAAGGTTCAGAATGGATAAGGCATTGAAAGGTTCAGTGCCTATGTTGTCAGGGAAGATATTGAGCAAGGCTCAGTGTCCAGCTACGGTAAATGATAGGGAAGCTATGAGCAAAGTGCCTTATGCCTCGGCCATAGGTTCCATCATGTATGCCATGCTGTGTACTAGACCGGATGTGTCCAATGCTCTTAGTTTGACGAGCAGATATCAAAGTGATCCAGGAGTGGAACACTGGACAGCCGTGAAGAACATCCTAAGGTACCTAAATAGGACTAAAGAAATGTTCTTAGTCTATGGGGGTGATGAACAACTCGTCGTAAAAGGTTACGTCGATGCTAGTTTCGACACCGAAAAGGATGATTCTAAATCTCAGACAGGATACGTGTATATTTTGAATGGAGGAGCTGTGAGCTGGAGAAGCTGCAAGCAAAGCGTGATCGCGGGATCTACAGTAGAAGCGGAATACATGGCTGCTGCAGAAGCGTCAAGTGAAGGAGTTTGGATCAGAAACTTCATCACTCAGCTTGGCGTGGTTCCAAGTGCATTGGACCCACTGGAGATATTGTGTGACAACACTGGCGCCATAGCACTCGCTAAGGAACCAAGATATCATCCAAAGACCAAGCATATCAACCGCAAGTTTCATATAATCCGAGATTATATAGCAGATGGAGATCTGAAGATCAGCAAAGTACATACAGATCTGAATGTCGCAGATCCATTGACTAAACCTCTTCCACGTGTAAAACATGATCAGCACCTCAGTGCCATGGGTGTGAGATTGTTGCCAGATGTAAACTAGATTATAGACTCTAGTGCAAGTGGGAGACTGTTGGAATTATGCACTAGAGGCAATAATAAAGATGTTATTATTATAATTCTTGTTCATGATAAAGTTTATATTCCATGCTAGAATTGTATTAAGCGGAAACATTAATACTTGTGTGGTTTGTGAACAACACCATGTCCCTGGTACGCCTCTATGGACTAGCTCATTGATCAATGATGGTTAAGGTTTCCTAACCATAGACATGAGTTGTCAATTGATAATGAGATCATATCATTGGGAGAATGATATGGTGGACAGACCCAAACTAAGCGAAGCAATTAGATCGTTTCATCGTGTTCGTCTTTGCGAAGCTTTTCTCATGTCAAATATTGTATTCCTTAGACCATGAGATAATACAACTCCCTGGTATCGGAAGAAAGCTTTGAGGTCATCAAACGTCATCCTATGAGAGGGTGATCATAAAGGTGTCTCTCAGGTGATCGGAAAGTATCTGTTGGGTTGTATGTATCGAGATGGGATTTGTCCCTCCCAAGTCGGAGAGATATACTTCGGGCCCACTCGGTAATCGATATCAACACCGCTTGCAAGCATGTGGTTAAGGAGTTAATCACAAAGTGATATCGGATTACGGAACGAGTAAAGTACTTGCTGTGAACGAGATTGAACTAGGTATGACGATACCGACGATCGAATCTCGGGCAAGTAAAATATCGCGAGACGAAGGGAATATATATATGGATTGATTGAATCCTGGCATCGTGGTTCATCCGATATGATCATCGATGAATGTGTGGGAGTCAATATGGGTGCCCCGACCCCGCTGTTGATTATTGATAGAAGATCATGTCTGCATATTCTCGAACCCGCAGGGTCACACACTTAACGTGTCTCGACGCTAGGATAGATTGGATAATTGGTTTATGAATTTTTGTTCGGAGTCTCGGATGGGATCCGGGACATCACGAGAGGTTCCGGAATGGTCCGGAGAATAAGATTCATATAAGGCAGTGCAGTTTTTGGAGTTCGGAATTGTTCCGGGTTAATCGGTATTGTACCGGAAGCTTCTAGAACCTTCCGGAAGGGGGCCAACGTGGTCCCACCTTCCGGGAGGGGCATGGGCCTATGAGGGGGTGTCCTGGACGCATTGGGCCAGGGGCACAAGGCCCCATAGGGCCCAGCCGATCCTAGAGAGTTTAAATCGTTTAAACTAGAGATAAGATAAGATAGGATTTCTGGATAAGGGAGAGTTTAAATTTTTTAAACTAGAGATAGGCTTGGAGGAGAGGCTAGGGCTGGCCGCACCCCCCCTCTATATATAGAGGGCTGGTGCGCCCCCCTCTCACACCCTTACACCTTCCTCCAAACCCAGTTGCCCTGCTGCCCTTCCTCTCTCCCTCCCGACTGTTTGTAGGCGAAGCCCTGCGGCAAAAATTCTCCACCATATACACCACGCCGTCGTGTTGTAGATCCAATCCATCTCTCCACCATACTTGCTGGTCCGAGGAAGGAGGATACGTCGAGGTGCCGCACGTGTGCATCTCACGGAGGCACCGCCATTTGTGGTGCTAGATCGGATCGGATCGCGAGGAGGAGAAGCGAGTACGACTACATCACCCACGTTCCGATGAACGTTCCGCTGTGCGAATCTTCAAGGGTATGAAGATCTAATCCAATCTCTCTCGTTGTTTGCATCTCCTAGATTAGATCTTGGCTTTCCTTCTGTTCGCTTCCGTAGAAAATTTTGATTTACTATGCTGCGAAACCCTTCAGAAGGCCCCGTCTACCTCAGCCTCTGGGGTTGCTCTCCCCGGCGTCGGGCGGTTGGGCGAGTCCTCTTGGGTCCCGCCTCAGTCTCGCAGCCGGGAGTGTTTGGAGTACTACAGACACGGAGTGAACATGAGTACTATAGGGGTCCTCAGCCGACCAGGGGTCTGTGGCGTCTCTCTCTGAGGTGTGGGTGCGTCTTCTGGGGCTCCCAGACGAGTCTCGGAGGCCTGAGCTTGTCGCCCTTATTGGGCAAGCTGCGGGCAAGGTCCTGGAGGTGGACCTAGGCTCCCTCTCGGGGCTTGGTGCGGCTCGTTTGAGGCTCTTGTGCCCGGATCTCTCGGTCTTCCCCGTGTCCCTGCCTCGCTTCTTCTTCGAACGGGTGGGCAGGGACTTGTTGGTGGAGCTCGACGAGGTGGTGGTGGGTTCAGGGGCTAGCCCCCCTTCCCCCTCTCCTCCCCCCGGCAGGTGACCACATGGGAGCGAGGGTGGCGGGAAGGGAGCGGGACGCTCAGACGACAGTGACTCGGGGTCTGACCCGGAGTCACCCATCGCCACTGACGCATCCCCATCCCTGGGGCAGCCGCCGCAGGGGGCCTCTAGGGGTGTCTCAGCTCCACCCTTGGAGGCCAGGTCTTTGTGGGAGCCTCCCTCAGCCGTAGCGGGGGTTCGCTTGTCGCGGAGCGCGCCAGCCAAGCTGATTCAGGTGGACCTCCCGCGTTGCTACCGTCCTGACCCCGCCCAGTCCATCAGCCTCGACATCTCGCAGTATGGCTCTGACCTCGTCCCGGGAGACTCCCTCCGTCCCATGTCCCCTCCCCTCCCGGCTCCGACGTCCCTTGAGGAGGAGACCTCCGGGAGTGTTGGCCTGGAGGTGTGTGCGGACCTGTCCCCCCGATCCCCCGGGGTGGTCTGCTACTCGCTCGCGCCTGACACCCTGTAACATCCCAGCATTAGAGCTAAGAAATAAGATGAACACAGATGTGTGTATTGCATCCATGCATAGAAAATCTGAATAATTTCGCGCTTTTGAACAAAACTTGTCGAAGTGATTGAAGCTTCTCTCAACTTGATGGAATTGAAGTAGATCATCAAGTTGACTGCGATAAGTTTCAATAGGACCTTTGCTAAAATCTTATTTTGGGTAATGGAGATTTGATCTAAGAGTAGATCAAATGTAATTAAGGTTAAACCCCAATACATTAGTTAATGATTTATGTTTGATCCTTAGGTGATCATATCATAGTATGCATTACACAACCCATGAATACCAAATTATAAATATAACTTAAGTAATAAGAATGTAATAACTAATTCTTGATTTATCTTAATCTCATCCATTTATACCATGAGTATAATGGTAATATCTAACTTTAACTCTCTAGTGAGATTGAGTAGGAAAGAAACCAAAGTCAAGATCATTCACCATATATCTTTGTTTCCATATCAATCCTTATTGAATTATATTCTAATATCTGTTGTTCATCAATGTTGAGTAATCAACTATTGATTCACAAATTCTTAAACTATCAATTTTTGATCTATCAACCCTTGTCCTTATCATAGCATTCACTTCAGTCCTTTAGAGAAAGAAGTAAGAAGATATAGGTGGTAATGTTAGTTTTAAGTATCATCCATAGGATGGGAGTGTTGGAAGAGAATAAGATCAATATGATAATTGATGGAGTTAACTCACTCCTGAAATGATAGAAGAGTTATCTGGAATATATATATTTGTATGGTAACAAAGAAGGTTAAAAGGATGATTATTGAAGATAGTTACCCAAGGAATAAACCTATTGGATCAAGCAGATATAGTCAATAAGTAATACCTTCTATTTATTTAGAGGTACTATGCAGATAATCACAATACAACTACAAGGTTGTATTGATAAAGGCCATGATTAGCCAACTAGAAACCTAAACCATAAAGGATCAAAGGATTATAATGATCATGCCTTACTCACCAAGATTGAATGCTTATATCATGTATAAGTGACATTGGTGGATAAAACATGATTGAAACCTAGTATAGATATGTTATCCTAGTTAGCCATGACAAGCCATATTAATATAATGTGAGTTGGAATATTAGATACTAGAGTCAAGTAAGTATAAGATAGTATGTTTAAGCTTAAGCTAGTGTGGCATGGAGTTATTGAAGTAGTGTTATTCCTCTTAAGGAGTAGTAAGATTTTGAGGAAGGTAGTTTGATATATATACATCCATTGGAGTAATATTAGTGAAGGGTAATAAAGGAAGTATATGAATGAAGTTAGAAGTAACTACTTGTTGGATGGGACACTATCAGCAATATAGTAGTTGATATAACCAAGTATGGATAGGTGAAGATTATGAAAAGCTTTGGTGTCAAGATCATTGGATTTATCAATGGGTTTAGAAGAATAAAAGGTGGATAAGAATATTTTATGAAGTGAAACTCATCATGTTAACACATGATGATGATGATGGATATGATGAAGTAGTATATCTAATAAAGGAATTATTTAATCAAAGGTCCAAAATTATGAAGTATGGAATATATGAATCCTTGTTAAACACTAAACCCTAAATCTTTAACCAAACATAAAATCTATCTCATCTATTTGAATCAATCATCTTCTTTCCACAATGCTTTATAGGAATATTTTCCTAAAGCAAATCCCTTAAGCACATCTTTATCATTTCTAATTATCATAACCATATGTGCTTAGAAGTTATCTTTATCAAATTCTTTTCATGAGACATTCCAGATAATAACTTTCTATTTTAAATGGTGATATCATTAAAAAACACAAACATAAAGACAATGTGTTTAGCCATTAATATTTATTCACATCCACAAAAGAATATAAGTAAATTAAGAACCCTAAACCCTAGGGTAAGCATTTACAATTCAAACCATAACTCTTTTGTTAGTTATAATAAAATTTATATACCTTGTTATTCCCTAGATTCATGGGAGTAATAGTAATCATATTAAATCCTTAGTATATTATGCATCAAATAATAATAAAGGATCACCATATCAAAATTTCCTTAATATTATGAGTTAATGAGAATCAAATCTCATGAGTTAATAATAATGCATTCTATAATAAGTTTATGAATTTTAGCTCAACTAAATTCATATCAAAAGCCTTACAAATAATAATAAGAAAAGTATATGTATAAAGAAAATAAAGAAACTATAGCACTATATAATAAAAACTCACAAAATGATTTTAAATACTATTTATCATTGCTGCAAGTATTAGCAAAGGAATTCTATAAAGATAAGTCAAAGTTATTGCTTAAATAAAAGGGTTAAGAAAAGGAAATCGAAAATAGAAATAGAAAAAGAAAGAAAAAATAACAGATGAATCAGATCTGGCCCATGGCCCATTCCTCCTCTCTCTTACTCATCGCTCGCGAGCAGCCAACATCAGCCCACTTCGGCCCAGTTCCGGCATGCATACCCTTTCGTTTATTTCCTTTCTTCTTCCTCTTGCCAGAAGGCAGCGCTGGCGAAGCTGCTGCCTGGCGCCCCGACCGCCGTCGATCCCCACCGCGTCAAGATGCTCGCCGTCACCAGAAGCAAGGATAAGACCAGCCGAGCATGTCGTCCACGTCCTTATCCCCTCATTCCTCTCTCACTCGCTCCAGCAACATCTCTTTCCCTATTTCTTCCTCTGTCTGAAAATGGAGCTCGCCGGAGTTGTTGCCGTCGCTGTTAGAGACCACGCCACGACTATCTGAGCATACCGCAAGCTTCGTAATGGTATGTAGCATCTCCAGCAAGAAGGAATCGTGCAGACGAGCTTTTAATTGGCTGCATCGACCCCATCTCCGACAACCACCGCCGCCGGTCATCGTCAATAATCGTGGATTCCGGCCACCTCCGGCTTCGACAAGCCTTTCCTCGTACTCCTGGTAAGCTCCTAGTGCGAATGCCCTTCGTAGATTTCTTCCTTGCATGCTGAATTGCGATCCCCGCGACCACCTGCCACTGCCGCCACTGGCCATCGTCGTATTGTCGTCTCTGGCGACTGTTTTCGAGCGGCGCAACCACTAGGGGACTCCGCAAGATGCACTGAGTCGAACGACATCACTCTCGTATGCTCGCGCACTCCCGATCAATAGATCGATCTTCGATCTGTAAGATCATCCGTGGATGAGGTCAGCATGACAGCATGCTGATGTCACCCCAGCCGAGTCAACGAATTTGACTTGGTTTGTTCCTATGTGGCAGATGAGGTGTACTCAATCCCACTGGTCAGTGACCTTGGGTAGGTTCTGTATTGGTATAAAAAGATGTTCTCTGTCTAGAAATTAGATAAAACATTATAAAAATCAAATACAAATATTTCCTGAAATGTAATAAAGTGATTAAAACTTGTTTAATTAATAACTTTTGATTTATAATTCAAAAAAATGTGTATAATATATGAAAATTTGTCGAAAAATAAAAACTATAACTTAAAACTATTATCAAACATTATTATGTTAACAATTTAAATAATTATCATTTAATAAAGATTTTATAAGTTTTAATACTTTGATAAATTATATTTTAATATTAGTAAATGTTAAAAATATAAATAAAATATCAAAAATCTTAGAAAAATAAGAATTATAATTTAAAACTATAATCATGCATTATTATTCCACTTAATTAAATATTTGTTATTTATTAAGTCTTTATAAAGTAATAAGTATTATAAAAATCATATCTTATTATTTTTAAATCACAAAAATAAGTGTAATATACCAAAATGATCACAAAAATAATACCTATATGTTAAAAATATAATATTCCACTTTTCAGTTAAATAAAAAGTTAAACACTTTAATAACTTGAATTTAAATTTATTTCCTTAATTGATAATTCATATAAGAGTAAATAAAATTTCTAATATTTCTAAAATTAGCCAATTGAGTCTAATAAATAGTCTTAGTCTTCAATATTGATAATATGAAGCCAAAATGGTTCAACACATTTTAAATACAATTTTATTGAATTCTCCTTCAACCATAAGTGTAGATTATTTTCTAAAAAGATTCTTATCCGATATAAAATCTCCAAGAATCAATTGTAACTAAATTGAATCTTTTCCATTACTTCAACTACAAGTTATAAACAAACCAAAACACTATATTGAATCCATAAGTAGTTAAGTAATATTACTTCTTTATTTACAAATTATAACCATCCATCTATAGACAGGAAAATGATTCTATTCCATTATAAAATCAGGAAACCACTACTCAAATAAAAGTATAAAACCATTCTTAAGTAACTTTAAGGAAACATTATGAAGTACACAAGATACAAATAACTTAAGCAATATAACTTAAATCCATCTATGTCTTTAAAGTTAACTTTAGTCTACAAAACTTTAAATATAAGACTAAAGACTTTGTTATGTATTTTATAGTTAACTTTGGTATGTTATAATTAAGTTAAAGCATTTCAAGTCCAAACTATTCAAGCAAGCATAAACAAAGACAATCACATTCTATTAATCCTATTCTAAAAATTATCAGGATTCTTTAAACCTTAATAAAGAAATGTTTTCTTCAAAAGTTATCCGTTTTGCCACTTAAGTCAACAGATGACAATTAATCGTACTCACATTACTTTACTTGTATACTTAGGATTGTTAACACTTAAGTTCTTTATAAATAACATTACTTGTAGAGTAAAATTTGAAGCTAAACAAATATAGTGTAAACAATCTTAAGTAGCATTCCATATGTGTGTACCTTATTGTTGTATAGATATGTGTTGTTCACACACACTCACAAGCCTTAATAAGAAGCACAAATATGAAACTTAATCTAAAAGAGCAACACATTCCAAAGAAGCCAGTTCCAGTTTCTGAACCCTAGATCAACGTTATCCCCGGGATTCGAGTTTACAAAATTGCATTACATTACTTATGCATAATAGCATCTTGCTTCTTTAAACATTAGTCCTTACCGGACCAATGATGCTGATTTCAGATATTGGATCTTATATTGTCTTGAAGACCGTGAGTGCATAATCTTGCAATCACAAAAGGCAAGTTCACACTCGCTCATGTCCTTTGATTATTTTCTGTAAATTATTTTACAAATTCAGTGTTGACATCACTTGCATTTCAAAAAGGCCAGAAAACATTATTTTTGATAATAATGTGAACTATTGGTTACTGATCCAGGGTTATCAGCTAATCTATTACACCTGGTAGTTGGAATACCACTACTCAAGAACATATCACCTAGGACTTAACAACCAATGTCTCTAGTGATTCTTGCGCCGTATATTACGCGTTGACCATGAGATTTGGAATGGGAAGGAGAAGTCAGCTGTATCCTTTTCCTCTCGTATGGAGGCAAGACGACCTTAACATGATGTTGTGATTCCTTGTGCGGATCCAACATATGGGTGGGCACCCTTACGCCCCACACTTTTGGTGTCTAGATTATCTATGGATGATGTTTAGTGGATGGACCATTTAATATGGAACTTTCTAGGGCAACACCAGGTCATAGAGTCTTCGGGAACTCATCAGGGTTTTAGCCTGCCCGAAAGGGGGCTTAACGAAGGTGAGCCGGCCCCGAAGGATCGTGCAGACATATGAGGTCGTGGAAAGGGCAGTGATTGGCTTGGATCTTAGGTTGGGCCTAAAACCATGGAAGTTTGAACGAGAACATACTCCCGGCCATGCAACAAAGCTTAAGATCTCTCATGGGTAAAGTGATGCACCTCTGCAGAGTGTAAGAACTGTAACTTGTTACTCCATGTTCCGGGAAGGAGCTGCGAACGCGGTAGGAAAGGAACTCCATGAAAGTTCTGGTAAACCCGTGAAGGCTGACGGACATAGATTTTCAGAATAAAAGCAACCTTTGAAGAAATGTTTATAAAAACTTGCATTGCCTACGACCTACAGTCTGTGGCTGTAGATATAGTGCATCAAACACTCCTTTTCTAGTGAACTTGCTGAGTACGCTCGTACTCAAAGTATCTTCTTAACCCTTGCTAGATTCTGAAGCCAATACAGACGACGTCTACATCAAGTCATGCTCCAGGAACCATCATCAACAACTCAAGTCTTCAATGAATCAAGAAAGTCAACATATACATCAACTTGATTAGATAGGAATATAATCTCTAGCCATAGAACCTATTTCTGTAGCGTATTGCAATAGCAGCAATGACAGACCATTAGTTAAAATACTAGTCTTACTAATATGATAGTTTTTGAGTTGTTTATTTCTGATTCTTCTTTGTAAGAAGTTTCTTTATCTCTCTATAACCTAGAGTGTTTTCTGGATCTTGTGTAAAGAGTTGAGTTGTAACCTATAGTCATGTCTTGAACCTACTATGTTTATGTTGTACCACTCTGAGGGATGTAATACTAGTGAACGGTGTTTCATTGGTGTTATGTCAACGACTATAGTGTACTACATCGTGCAGTGGTATGCTGGGTCACCGCACACCCCTGACCCACCGGTGATGTCGGCGGCTGCGCTCGCCTCTCCGGCATCAGCCTCCAAGCTGCGTCGGGCCAGGGGCCCTAGGCCGCCCCCTCCCGCCTCCCTCTCTCCATAGTGTCCGCCTCGCGGAGACTCGGGTTGGCCTAGTCGGTCCCGAGCCGACGGTGGCGTAGCGGGCCTCCCTTCGTGTGGATGTGCGAGATGAGTTCCCAGGTACTACCTCCTCCTCTCCTTCCGCCCACCCTTTCCCCACCCTCTTCGTGTGGCTCGCCGTTTTGTGTTCTTTTCGAGGTTTCGCTGGCCCATCTGGGCAAAGTGGAAGATGACTGTGGGATTGTATTCCGTGGCGAGCGTGGGCCGAGGATGGACCAGATTGCTGCCATTAAGGTGCGGGAGGGGTATGCGGGGGCGATCGCTGCTGCCCGAGCGTGCGACGCTTTGGAGCGGGAACGCTCCCAGATCCTCTCCGAGGCTAGGTCCTATGGATCCGGCCCCAACGAGGATCCCCCTGCCCCTGATGAGAGGGAGGTTACCCTCAGGTCTACCCCTCGGGGTCGACCACGTGGGAGACCTCCCAAGGCTCCTATGGTCCGTCCGCCTCCTAGTCGTGCTCTCTCGGCCCCCGCTATGGGGGCCGCCCCATCCCGAGATATCCTATGGATATCCTCTAGGCCATCCGGGCGTTCATTTGGAACATCCGGGGGTTCGGGCAAGAGGGTCGACATCGTCAGATTAAGGAATACTTCTGTTTGGAAGCGCTGGACATTGTTGGTCTTCAGGAGACGATTCGTCGGGATTTTCCATTGAGGAGTTGGATGGTCTTAGCCGGAACAAGTTTGTCTGGTCTTGGCTCCCGGCATCTGGTCACTCCGGGGGCATCCTTCTGGGCACGAAGGAGGATACCTTCGTTATTGCTGATATGGACCGCGGGGAATTTTTTGTGAGTATGGCACTCACCCATAGACAGTCTCACTTCAAGTGGGAGGTAATTATTGTCTATGGCCCCGCGGACCATAGGAGGTCCGTTGATTTCTTGCTCGAGCTCAAATCGAAAGTGGAACGGGTGGTCCTTCCGGTAGTGGTGGCCGGGGACTCAACTTTATCCGTTTCGCTGATGACAAGAGCTCGGCAAATGTGGACCTCTTTAGGATGCGCCTGTTCAATGACTGCATCGCCGACCTGGCTCTCCGTTAGATTGCACGGGTGGGCGCTAGGTATACCTAGACCAATAATCAGCGAACCCCAATTCGTAGCATTCTCAACCGGGTATTTGTGTCTGTCGATTGGGAGGTGGCCTTCCCGCTATGCTCTCTCAGGGCGGTCACCAGAGTTGGCTCTGATCACACCCCACTCCTCCTCTCCTCTGGAGGGGGTCGTCCACCTAAGCTAAATCGATTCCACTTCGAGTCTTTCTGGCTGCAGAAGCAAGGATTCGTCGAGGCGGTTCGGGCTACATGGATTTCGGCGGCAGCTTCCCTTCCCCGAGTATACTGTGCGGTGGATACCTGGCACCACTGTGTGAAGGCCTCCCGACAGTTCATGAGGGGCTGGGGCGCCAACCTGGGGGCCGATCTCAGGTCGCAGAAGGACGCCATCTTGCGGGATATCTAGGCCTTGGATCGGGAGGCTGACTTGTATGGCCTCTCCCCCGAGGCCTAGTCCCATAGATACTCCCTTGAGACCTCCATTATGGAGATCTACAAGGGAGAGGAGGCCTTCTGGCGACTGCGGAGTCGCCAGAACTGGACGGTCCAAGGGGAATCGAACACTTCCTACTTCCATGCCATTTCCAATGGACGGAGGAAGAAGTGCTCGATCCCCTGCCTCTGGGAGGGGGACTCCCTTTTGGAATCCCTGTAGGACCTTTTCGCTCATATTTATTCCTTCTACAAGGACCTCTTCTTAGCTTCGCCCCTTTCGGGGCCTTTTCTAGCACCGGACTTCTGAACTGGTGAGGCGCTGGTATCCCCGGTGGAGAATTTGGCCCTTACCCGTCCCTTTCTCCCGGAGGAGGTCGCCTCCGCCTTGAAGTCCATGCGGACCGGCTCTGCCCCCGGCCCTGATGGGATCCCTGTGAGCTTCTTCCAGACTTTTTGGGTCCAGCTTCTCCCGGTGATTATGCAGATTTTTCAGGAGTTCTACACGTGAACTCTAGTGATGTCTCGGCTGAACTTTGGGGTGATTACCTTAATCCCCAAAGTCATGGGATCCACAGATATCCGTCAGTTCCGCCCGATCACGGTGATCAATGTCATCCAGCGACTATTTGCCAAGGTCTGTGCTTTGCGCCTCGCCCCTGTCTTGGAGAGGCTCACTCACCCCCTCCAGTTCGCCTTTCTCAAGGGACGCCTGATCCATGACGATGTCCTGGCGCTTCATGAGATCATCCATGAAGTTAAGGCGCGTCATCAGAAAGGGTTGTTCCTTAAGCTGGACTTCCAGAAGGCCTATGACCGTTTGGACTGGGCCTTCTTGAGACTAGTTTTAGAGAGGAGGGGACTGGATGACCGCGTGATCGGCTGGATCATGCAGTTTGTGATGAGTGGGCAGACGGCAATAAATGTCAATGGTGAGATTGGCCCCTATTTTGGTTTGTCCTGCGGGGTTAGACAGGGGGATCCTATTTCCCCCTTATTGTTTAACGCTGCGGTGGATGCCCTTGCCGAGATCTTGGATCGAGCCAAGATCGCGGGCCACATTTCGGGTGTGGTGGGTCATCTTATCCCTGGTGGGGGCGTCTCGCACCTTTAGTATGCGGATGATACCATGATCATGGTGGAGGGCTCTGCGCAGGACATCATCAACCTGAAGTTCCTGCTCCTTTGCTTCGAGTCCATGTCTGGGCTTAAGATCAACTTTGACAAGAGTGAGGTCATGGTACTTGGGTACTCCGAGGAGGACCACCAGCGGATTGCAGATAATCTCAATTGTAAGCTGGCAGACTTCTCGATTACGTACCTAGGCATGCCCATCCGGGAGACTAGAGTTCTGATCAGAGATCTGGCCCCTCTGGTGTCGAGGGTACGCTGCAAGGCCGAGCCTTGGCGGGCGCGCCTCACATCCAAGGGGAGCAAGGCGGTATTGATCAACTCCTGTCTCCGAGTCTGCCCATGTACCAGATGGGGCTATACCTGCTGCCGGAGGGGACCCACGCAAACTTCGCTAAGGAGTTATCTAGGTTCTTTTGGGCAGCCCGGGATGGCCATCAGAAGTACCATATGGTTAAATGGGCAGACGTCTGCGCCCCCAAGAGCCTTGGGGGCATGGGGATCCTAGATTCACGCCGCTTCAATGTGGCCTTGATGCTTAAATGGGTCTGGTGCATCCTTCGGGACGATGAGGGTCTTTGGCTGCAGCTCATCAAGGCCAAATACCTCCGGGGCTGACCCTTGTTAGCGTGTGAGAGGAGGGAGGGATCTCAGTTCTGGAGAGCCATCCAGGAGATCAAACCTTTCATTGGGTTAGGGATATCGTTTGCGATCGGCAACGGCAGCGGAGTGCGGTTCTGGTTGGACACGTGGGTCGCGTCTGTCCTCCTCGCGGTCCAGTTCTCCTTCCTTTTTGCCATCTCCGATTCCTCGTCGATGTTGGTTGCTGAGGCCTTCCGCGAGGGATGCTGGAAGATCTTCTTCCGTCGGTCCCTTAGCATGGCCGAAGCAGCTAGCTTTCTCCAGCTGATGGCGGCCCTTCCGGCTACCTTGGCAGGGGAATCAGATTCAGCGTCTTGGCTTCTTCACCCGTCTGGGGAGTTCTCGGTGGGGTCGGCCTACCAGGCCCTGTTCCAGGGCCCGGAATTGCGGTGGACGGCGCCCCTTTGGAAAGCTCCTACCCCTCTTAGCATCTGCATTTTCGTTTGGCAGTTGCTCCGTGACCGTCTCCCCTCCGGGGTGGAGGTTACCAAGCACAATGGCCCGCGCAATGGCCGTTGTCCCCTATGTGGGACCCCGGAGACCTCGACCCATATTATGTTCTCTTGCTCGGCGGCTCAGTTTCTGTGGAGTTTTGTTCGTGAGGTGTTGGGTGATGCCTGGCAGGCGCAGGAGCTCGGCGAGTTCCTGCAGTCCCAAGCGAACAGGGCCGGAGGGGGCGCCACCTTTTCTGGCTCGTGTTCGCTGCCATGTCGTGGACCCTGTGGAACGTGCGTAATAAGATGGTGATTGAGAAGATCTACCCTACCACCCATGCGTCTGACTCTATTTATATGTTTCTTGCCTTTCTTCAGCAGTGGTCCCACCTGGTGCGTCAGCGTGACCGGGTGTCCTTCGACGGTACGCTTCGGGCCTTGAGGTTGGCGGCGTCCCCCTTCTCGGCGCCGGCGCAGGCGGCTACCTGACTTTCGGTGGCTGGCGGGCTGGATCTACCTCCCCTGCTTTTGTGTTATTTCTTTGGGTCATCTTGTGCTGTGGCCCCAGCGTTTGAGCACTCCTTTTTCGTTTTTTCCCCTCTTGGCTGCAGCTGGTGTGAGTGTCCGTCTTAACATTGTACTGTTACTTGGCTTTATTTATAAAGCGGGCGAAAGCCTGTTTTCAGAGCTACCTACAAGGTGCTCACGTTATAATTTACTATTATAACATATGCAGCCATGAAATCCATAAGAAAAGTGGTCGAAAGCAGCAAATAAAATTCCACTACAACAGACTAAAAAAACAGAATCTGAATTTAAAATGTAGGTGTATTTGTCGCTGTTGAACACAGAAAAAGAGACTGTTTTGTTAATCATGAAAGCAGTACCGACACCAAAAGGCCAAAAGGAAGATCCACACGAAGGCAAAAGGCACCAGATTTATCTTTATTTTCAGAAAGAAAAACTCAACCCCAAAAAGAAAATTAAAAGAAAATACCAGCAAAACAAAAGGCTGCGCTGCTTTCCGCACCGTGTACAGCACCTCCCTGCCAGACGAGCTAGCTAGCTATCGGGCCCACATGTAAGCACTATCCGCTGTAACAGTATATGATGTCGCCTCATCGGCATCGATCTGACCATAATAACACCCAGAGCTGACCACGCCGCGGCAACAAACTCCTCTGTTCCTGCTCTGCCTTTCTAGCCAGTCCACGCCGCCCGCCCGGGCTTCCTCAACGCCTGCCCGAAGGTCCCCCAGCAATGGCGACGGCGTGGGTGCGCGCACGCTCGCTCAGCTGCAAGTCCAGGGCTGTCGCCGACGATGTGTACAGCCCGCCGGCGCCGACACCCAAGAAGCACCCGCCGCCCAAGGCCAAGAGCTCTGCTCTCTTGCCGCCGCCCAAGGAGAGTCGCAGGTCCAGGTACAGCGAGCAGGACCGGCCTGCAGCTAGGAGGAATAAGAAGACGAAGGACAACTCGGAGGAGCTCGCGAAGAACAGCGCCAAGCTCTTCACAGCGTCTCCCATGGCGTCGCCGAAGAGGCCGAGCTCGGGGTCGTTCCTGGAGATGACGGAGCTGCCGGAGGGCCACCCGTCCCGGCGCGTCGTCGAGCTCATCTTCGCCTCCGGATGGGACCGCGCACTTGACACTGACGCCGAGGTGGAGGCGCTGTTCCGGGTGCGCAACACGGCGCGCGCGGTGGCGCGGTTTGAGGACGCGCGCGCCGCGGCCCAGGCCCGTGGCGCGGCCGCGGGCGACGCGCGGTGCGCCGCCGACGGCAACGAGACGATGCGGTTCCAGTGCCGCGCCGCCGACGACAACGAGGTGATCTGCGCCGCCGTGGCCACCACCACCAAGCTGTCGGCCGTGCGCACGTTCGCCGGCAGCGGAGCGGCGGACGCCAGCGTAGCAGGTGGTGGCCCGGGCCGCAGGGGCATGCTGGTGTGCCGCGTCATCGCTGGCAGGGTCCGGCGCGCGTCGGACCCGCCGTGCCGCGCCGGGGAGTACCACTCGGTGGACGCGGGCGGCGGCGAGCTCCTGGTGCTCGACCGCCGCGCCGTGCTCCCCTGCTTCCTCGTCGTCTACACGGTCAAGCCAGCTCTAGAGCGCTGCAATTCCCGCTGATCCGACGCTCGCCATGGATCCTCGCGCCCGTCACCATCACCACCACTAACCGAATCCGCTGACTGTTAGCTAGGCATCGATCCATCATCGCGATCGATGCAGGTGTGCATGTGAGACTGTAAAAAGATTCTTCTTCTCCTCTTTCCAAATTCCATTCTTACCAGCACGTACTACGATTGTTGATCGAAACTGTATAAAAACAATCGCATCCACTTCGATTCAATTCCTCCCGCTGAATTCAGCGCCCGATCACGACAACTCATTCTTTTCCGTGCACGCTCGGCTGCACCTGCAGACCGTTGCGGCGTCGGCATCGTCCGTCGCCATCGACCACCGTTCCATTCAGCACGGAGAATTAGAAATGCGTCGCGGTCGTCGTCGTCGTCGTCGTCGTAGGTTCAAGTTGGACGGCGACGCACGACCTGTCAGCACGCGCTCGTCATCTTCCTCTTCCTCCCCCCACTTTTCGCGACGTTTTCGGATTTGGCAACACTCGCGGATGAGGACGGAAGGTATGGACAAAGCTCCGTTGCCACAGGCAGGCAGGCAAGCATCCAAATCTTGTTGGACGGTTTTGGTCGCATCTGCTTGTCCGTGTGGATGCTGGATGATGGCCTTCGCTTGCTGGATCGTCTGGAGTCCATCCATGTGATGCCTATCAATGGCATGGCATGGCAGCTTTGGTCATCCGATCCGGCTTCAGATTTCTACTGTCTTACCCCTTCTGAACCAAGTAAGCAGAAGCAGAGAAAAAAAAAAGTCAAGTAATGAATGTCGAAAGGGCTTGGTCGCTGCAACAGCACACATGGGAGGGAGCATACGTGTGTAGGTAGGACTAATGCTGCAAGTGTGTACATATGCCCCGGGCCCTCCCATGGATGAGCCAGCACCTTGGTGGTCTGCAACATATTTGCAGTCCTGATTAGTATTTCTTGTTTTCTAGATTCATCTCCATAAGAGCATCTCGACCCGATTGGACGAACCCAGGCTGAAATTCTGATCTATTTTGGCGGATGAAACAAGTTTTTGGCCTGGGTACGCCGAGTTCCCACATCGCGTACCCAGGCGAGTTTCCACGTTTGGCTAAAATTTAACAATTTTTGACAAACTTTGGGTGAACTTTGGACGAATATATGCGGTTTTGGACGAATAAGGGCGAAATTTGGACGAATATGGTAGATATGGACGAACTTTGGGCGAATATGGGCGATATGGGCGAACTTTGGGCGAATATGCCCGAATTTTGGGCGAACTTTGGGCGAATATGGTCTATACAAATTTTGTAGGGTTTCGTAGCATGGAGAACAAAAATTTTCTATCGCATACAAACAAACAAGCCAAGATCTATCTACTAGATTGTAGCAACGAGTCGATGGAATAACTCACCCTCGAAGATTCCAAAGTGTTTAACGAGAGCGGATTCTCGTGGTGATGTAGTCGTACTCTTCCCGATCTCAAGATCGTGTAGACGATCCTTCCGGCGCTGCGTTCCGGCAGCGCTCCCGCAGTCGGTCACACGTTCGGTACTCGACGAAGACCTTCCTCTCCCATGTTCCAGCAGGCAGCGGAGGTTGTAGCACTCTCCTCGCGATTCCGGCAGCACAACGGCGTGGTACCGGAAGTAGAGGGGAGATCTCGCAAGGCTTCGCCTTAAGCCGGAGCGAGTATGGTGGAGTATGAGAGAGTCCCTCGATGATCTAGGGTTTAGACACGCCGAGGAGGAGGCTAGGCCGGCGGCTAGGGTTTGACGTAGGCGGCGGCGGTTTGCCCTAGGGCGGCGGCGACAGCAGCAGGTGGTGGCACCGGCGGCTAGGGTTTAGAGGTGGAGGAGTTGTGTGTTGGGAGGGGCAGCCCTGCCCCTCCCTTTATAGGTGGGAGGCGCGGCCAAGGGGAGGGGAGTCCCTCTCCAACTCGGCTTGGGGGTGGGCCGGCGGTGGGAGGAGGAACTCCTCCCCCAAGTCGGTTTCCAACTCCCTCTCCACTTCCCAAAATAGCCGTTTGACTTTCAAATTGGCGTTTGACTTTTTCAAACAAGGATTTGAATAAACCCTTTACTTTGTTCAGCGATGACACCTAGTACATGATGCAATCATACCAAATTGATATAACACATTCATGTACCCTTCCCGTCCGGAGTGCCGTACATTCCGGAACCTTCTAGAACATTCCCGATGAAAACACCGGAACCATTCTCCAACCCCGAAACAGGACTTTCCTTATATGAATCTTATTCTCCGGACCATTCCGGATCTCCTCATGATATCCCGGATCCCATCCGAGACTCCGAACAACATTCGGTCTCTTACTCATCATTCCATAACTACTCAAACAACGTCGAATCCTTAAGTGTGTCTCCCTACGGTTCGTGAATTATGCGGACATGATCGAGACACTTCTCTGATCAATAACCAATAGAGGAATCTGGAAATTCATATGGCTCCCACATATTTCTACGATTACTTTGCGATCGAATGAACCACTTACATACGATACCAATTTCCCTTTGTCTCACGATAGTTTACTTATCCGAGGTTATGATCGTCGGTATCTCTGCATACCTAGTTCAACCTCGTTACCGATAAGTACTCTTTTCTCGTTCCCGTGATATGTGATCCCTTGTGAGCCAGTCACATGCTTGCAAGCTAATTGGATGACATTTCACCGAGAGGGCCCAGAGTATATCTATCCGTCATATGGATGGACAAATCCCACTCTTGATCCATGTGTCTCAACCAATACTTTCCGAACACTCAATGCCACCTTTATAGCCACCTCAGTTACGGTGTGGTGTTTGATGTCATCAAAGCATCCTTTCGGTGAAGGTGATATGCATGATCTCATGGTCGAAGGAATTAGGTTACTATGTATCAGAAAGCATATAGCAATTGAACTATTAAAATGACTTGATCTTTATGCTACGCTTATCTATAGGAGTATGTCCACCATATCATTCTCCTAATGACATGATCTTGTTGTTAATAACATCTCAATGTTCATGATAGGGAAACCACAATCATTTATTAACCAACAAGTTAGTATTATAAAGAGGCTTTACTAGGGACTCTATTTTAGTTTACAATTCACACAAGTATCAATGTTTCCTTGTTAATACTATTATAGCATGAATGTAAACATTTATCATAAACACAAAGATATAATAATAACTACATTTATTATTGCCTCTAGGGCATATCTCCAACAGTCTCCCACTTGCACTAGAGTCATCTAATCTAGATTACATGGTAATATACCGAACACCCATGGCAGTTTGGTGTTGGTCATGTTTTGCCCTCGGGAGAGGTTTAGTCAACGGATCCGCCACATTCAGATCTGTGTGTACTTTGCAAATCTTTATGTCCCCATCTTGGACATGTTATCGAATAGCGTGAAAACGTATCTTGATGTGCTTCAGCTTCTTGTGTGACCTTGGTTCTCGCGCATTGGCTATGTCGCCCATGTTATCACAGTAGATAGACATTGGGTCCAGCGCACTAGGAACCACACCCAGCTCTGTAATGAACTCTTTCATCCATATCGCTTCTTGTGAAGCCTCCGAAGCAGCCATGTATTCCGATTCAGTTGAAGATCTCGCCACAACGCTTTGCTTTGCACTCCTCCAGCTAACTGCTGCACCATTCAAAGTAAATATGTATCCAGATTGTGATTTAGAATCATCCGGATCGGTGTTCCAACTAGCATCGGTGTAACCATTAACAACGAGCTGTTCATCACCCCCATAAGAAAGAACCATATCCTTAGTTCTTCTCAAGTACTTAAGGATGTTTTTGACCACTGTCCAATGTTCCACTCCTGGATCACTTTGATATCTGCTAGTTAAACTAACAGCATATGCAATGTCGGGTCTAGTACATAGCATGGCATACATTAGAGATCCTATGGCTGAGGCATAGGGAGTCTTACTCATCCTTTCTCTATCTTCTGCCATTGTCGGACTTTGAGTTTTACTCAACGTCGTATTGGGCAACATGGGCAAGAACCCTTTATTGCTATCTTCCATTCCAAACCTCTTTAGAACTTTATCCAAATATGTACTTTGTGACAATGATATTAGGCGTCTCGATCTATCTCTATAAATCTTTATGCCTAATATGTAAGCTGCTTCGCCAAGATCCTTCATTGAAAAACTATTATTCAAATATTCCTTGACACTATTAAGAAGGTCTACATCATTCCCAATCAACAATATGTCATCTACATACAGTATTAAGAATGCTACAGAGCTCCCACTCACTTTCTTGTAAATACAAGCTTCTCCATAAGTTTGTATAAAACCAAAACTTTTGATTACCTTATCAAAACATTGATTCCAACTTCGGGATGCTTGCTTCAATCCATAGATGGACCTTTGGGTTGCATCATATACAACTCTTCATCAATGTCTCCATTGAGGAATGTTGTTTTGACATCCATCTGCCATATCTCATAATCATAATATGCAGCGATTGCTAACATAATCCTCATAGACTTTAGCTTCGCAACCGGTGAGAAAGTCTCATCGTAGTCAACTCCTTGAATTTGTCGAAACCCTTTTGCGACAAGTCGAGCTTTATAGACAGTAACATTACCATCAGCATCTGTTTTCTTCTTGAAAATCCATTTGTTCTCGACAGCCTTCTGGCCATCCGGTAAGTCCACCAAAGTCCATACTTGGTTTTCGTACATGGATCCAATCTCGGATTTCATGGCTTCTTGCCATTTATTGGAATCTGGGCTCATCATCGCTTCCTCATATGTCTCAGGGTCATCGGTGTTATCCACCAACATGGCATTCATAACGGGATCATACCTATCAGGAGTGGTACGAGTTCTCGTTGACCTGCGAGGCTCTGTAGCAACTACAACCAAAGTTTCATGATCATCATCATTAGCTTCCTCTCTTACTGGTGCAGGCGTCATAGGAACTACTTCCGGTGCTGCGCTACTCGCAAGTTCGAGAGAAGGTTCAACAACCTCATCGAGTTCTACTTTCCTTCCAGTCACTTCTTTCGAGAGAAATTCCTTCTCTAGAAAGGATCCATTCTTGGCAACGAAGATTTTGCCTTCGGATCTATGATAGAAGGTATACCCAATAGTTTCCTTCGGGTATCCTATGAAGACGCATTTTTCCGCTTTGGGTTCAAGCTTGTCCGGCTGTAACTTCTTTACATAGGCTTCGCAACCCCAAACTTTAAGGAACGACAATTTAGGTTTCTTCCCAAACCATAATTCATACGGTGTCGTTTCCACGGATTTAGATGGTGCCCTATTTAAAGTGAATGCGGTTGTTTCTAATGCATAACCCCAAAATGATAGCGGTAAATCTGTAAGTGACATCATAGAACGAACCATATCTAAGAGAGTTCGATTACGACGTTCAGACACACCATTACGCTGTGGTGTTCCCGGCGGTGTCAATTGTGAAAGTATCCCGCATTTCTTCAAATGCTCGCCAAACTCGTAACTCAGATATTCACCTCCATGATCAGAACGTAGAAATTTAATCTTCTTGTTACGTTGATTCTCTACCTCACTCTGAAATTCCTTAAACTTCTCGAAAGTCTCGGACTTATGTTTCATGAAATAGATATACCCATATCTACTCAAGTCATCCGTGAAGGTAAGAACATAACGATAACCACCGCGCGATGCTACACTCATTGGACCACACACATCGGTATGTATGATTTCCAACAAGTCCGTAGCTCGCTCCATCATACCAGAAAATGGAGTCGTAGTCATGTTACCCATCAGACATGCTTCGCATCTTTCAATTGATTCAAAATCAAGTGATTCAAGAAGTCCATCGGAATGGAGTTTCTTCATACGCTTCACTCCAATGTGACCAAGACGACAGTGCCACATACAGGTCGAGTTATCGCTCGATTTCAAACGTTTAGCTTCAATGTTATTAATATGTGTATTTCCACTATCGATATTCAACAAGAATAGACCATCTATCAAAGGTGCATGTGCATAAAACATATTACTCATATAAATCGAACAACCATTATTCTCGGATTTAAACAAGTAGCCGTCTCGCAATAAACAAGATCCCGATATAATGTTCATGCTTAACGCATGCACCAAATAACAATTATTTAAGTATAAAACTAATCCCGATAGTAGATGAAGGGGTAGCGTGCCGACCGCGATCACATCAACATTTGATCCGTTTCCAATGCGCATCGTCACCTCGTTCTTCGCTAGCTTCCGTTTATTCTGTAGCACCTGTTTCGAGTTACAAATATGAGGAATCGAACCAGTATCAAATACCCAGGCACTACTACGAGTACTAGTGAGATACACATCAATAACATGTATATCGGATATACCTTTCTTCTTGATGTTGCCGTTCTTCAAATCCGCCAAGTACTTTGGGCAATTCTGCTTCCAGTGACCTTATCCCTTGCAGTAAAAGCACTCAGTATCAGGCTTAGGTCCAGCCTTGGTCTTCTTCGTCGGTGCGGTAACTTTCTTACCACCCTTCTTGAAGTGTCCCTTTTGCTTAGACTTGCCTTTCTTGAATTTGGTGGTCTTATTGACCAACAACACTTGGTGCTCTTTCTTGATCTCCACTTCTGCAGATTTTAACATGGCAAAGAGTTCTGGCAACGTCTTGTTCATGTTCTGCATGTTGTAGTTCATCACAAAGTTCTTGTAACTTGGTGGTAGTGATTGGAGGACACGGTAAATCCCCAAAGCATTAGGAATCACTATACCCAAGCTTTGAAGTTTGTTTGCGTGCCCAGACATCTTAATCACATGCTCACTGACGGAGCTGCCCTCTTCCATCTTGCAGTTAAAGAACTTTTCAGAAGCCTCATAGCTCTCAATTGCCGCATGAGTCTCAAAGATCAATTTGAGATCACGGACAATATCATGTGGGTCTAAATTCTCAAACCTTTTCTGAAGCTCCGATTCTAAACCATACAAGATAGCCCACTGAACTGTGGACTACTGAATCTTCCGAGTGAGGTAAACATTCTTTACTTCATCGGTAGCAAAAGCTGCAGGTGGGTCACCCAGCGGTGCATCCAACACATAGGTCAAATTACTAGCTGTGAGGACAATCCTCAAATTGCGGAACCAATCCGCGAAGTTGCTTCCATTGTTTTTCAACTTTTCTTTCTCTAGGAACGCATTAAAATTGATGGTAGGGGCTGCCATTGATCTACAACATATTTGCAATAGTTTAGACTAAGTTTATGACAAATTGAGTTCTAATTAATAGTAAAATTAATCTAGGTGAACTCCCACTCAAAACAACATCCCTCACATTGTTTTAGTGATCACGCGAACCAAATCCACCACATCAAAACCGATCATCACGAGAGTTGATATAGCTTCAATGGCGAACAATCGACATGTTCATCATATCTTCTATATGACTCATGCTTTACCTTTCGGTGATCCGTGTTCCGAGACCATGTCTGTACATGCTAGGCTCGTCAAGATCAAACCTTAGCTTCCGCATGAGCAAATCTGGCTTGCTCACGTTGTATACACTTGCGGAATCTAACACACCCGATCATCACGTGGTGCTTCAAAACAACAAGCTTTAGCAACGGTGCTAACTAAGGGTGAACACTTTATGACTTGAAATTTATGTGCATGAGGGATAATCTTATAATGCTACTGTTGTTTACTAAGCAATACAAGATGCATAAAGGATTAACGTCACATGCAATTCATAATATGTGATATGATATGGCCTTTCTTCTTTGTGCTTCCGATCTCCATCTTCAAGCACGAACATGATCTCCATCATCACCGACATTGCATCAAGGTCCATGACGCCGCTCCATGGTTGTCGTCCACCGGCTTCAACTATTACAACTACTTTGAATAGACACACGGGTCTTAACAGAATTTAAAGACAACCATATGGCTCCTGCCGGTTGCCAACTTACAATAAGGAACATTGCATACATCATATATAATCACAATCATGGCCATATCACATCACAGCACACCCCTGCAAAACAAAGTTAGACGCCTCTACTTTCTTTGCATGTTTTACGTGGTTTGGGGCTTTCAATAAGTGTCGTTCTAACTTACGAACAAGAACCACAATGTTGATACTAGTATTGACAATCACCTGTTGTAAATTGAATCTTAACTATGCTGGGAAAAACAGGCACCCGCAAAGCCACTTATGCAATACAAGTTGCATGTCAAGCGTGGAGCAAGTCTCATGAACGATGTCATGTAAGGTTAGCCCGTCCGCTTCATCCCAACATCCCGCAAGATGCAAAGTACACAAGAAGCAATCGACAATAAAAGCATCAACGCTCACAATGACCATTGTGTTCTACTCGTGCAACAGATCTACATATAGACACGGCTCTGATACCACTGTAGGGTTTCGTAGCATGGAAAACAAAAAATTTCTATCGCATACAAACAAACAAGCCAAGATCTATCTACTAGATTGTAGCAACGAGTCGATGGAATAACTCACCCTCGAAGATTCCAAAGTGTTTAACGAGAGCGGATTCTCGTGGGTGATGTAGTCGTACTCTTCCCGATGTCAAGATCGCGTAGACGATCCTTCCGGCGCTGCGTTCCGGCAACGCTCCCGCAGTCGGTCACACGTTCGGTACTCGACAAAGACCTTCCTCTCCCTTGTTCCATTAGGCAGCGGAGGTTGTAGCACTCTCCTCGCGATTCCGGCAGCATAACGGCATGGTACCGGAAGTAGAGGGGAGATCTCGCAGGGCTTCGCCTTAAGCTGGAGCGAGTATGGTGGAGTATGAGAGAGTCTCTCGATGATCTAGGGTTTAGACACGCCGAGGAGGAGGCTAGGCCGGCGGCTAGGGTTTGACCTAGGCGGCGGCGGTTTGCCCTAGGACGGCGGCGGCAGCAGCAGGTGGTGGCGCCGGCGGCTAGGGTTTAGAGGTGGAGGAGTTGTGTGTTGGGAGGGGCAGCCCTGCCCCTCCCTTTATAGGTGGGAGGCGCGGCCAAGGGGAGGGGAGTCCCTCCCCAACTCGGCTTGGAGGTGGGCCGGCGGTGGGAGGAGGAACTCCTCCCCCAAGTCGGTTTCCAACTCCCTCTCCACTTCCCAAAATAGCCGTTTGACTTTCAAATTGGCGTTTGACTTTTTCAAACAAGGATTTGAATAAACCCTTTACTTTGTTCAGCGATGACACCTAGTACATGATGCAATCATACCAACTTGATATAACACATTCATGTACCCTTCCCCTCCGGAGTGCCGGACATTCCGGAACCTTCTAGAACATTCCCGATGAAAACACCAGAACCATTCTCCAACCCCGAAACAGGACTTTCCTTATATGAATCTTATTCTCCGGACCATTCCGGATCTCCTCGTGATATCCCGGATCCCATCCGAGACTCCGAACAATATTCGGTCTCTTACTCATCATTCCATAACTACTCAAACAACGTCGAATCCTTAAGTGTGTCTCCCTATGGTTCGTGAATTATGCAAACATGATCGAGACACTTATCCGATCAATAACCAATAGAGGAATCTGGAAATTCATATGGCTCCCACATATTTCTACGATTACTTTGCGATCGAATGAACCACTTACATACGATACCAATTTCCCTTTGTCTCACGATAGTTTACTTATCCGAGGTTATGATCGTCGGTATCTCTGCATACCTAGTTCAACCTCGTTACCGATAAGTACTCTTTTCTCATTCCCGTGATATGTGATCCCTTGTGAGCCAGTCACATGCTTGCAAGCTAATTGGATGACATTTCACCGAGAGGGCCCAGAGTATATCTATCCGTCATATGGATGGACAAATCCCACTCTTGATCCATGTGTCTCAACCAATACTTTCCGAACACTCAATGCCACCTTTATAGCCACCTCAGTTACAGTGTGGTGTTTGATGTCATCAAAGCATCCTTCCGGTGAAGGTGATATGCATGATCTCATGGTCGAAGGAATTAGGTTACTATGTATCAGAAAGCATATAGCAATTGAACTATTAAAATGACTTGATCTTTATGCTACGCTTATCTATAGGAGTATGTCCACCATATCATTCTCCTAATGATATGATCTTGTTGTTAATAACATCTCAATGTTCATGATAGGGAAACCACAATCATTTATTAACCAACAAGCTAGTATTATAAAGAGGCTTTACTAGGGACTCTATTTTAGTTTACAATTCACACAAGTATCAATGTTTCCTTGTTAATACTATTATAGCATGAATGTAAACATTTATCATAAACACAAAGATATAATAATAACTACATTTATTATTGCCTCTAGGGCATATCTCGAACAAATTTTGGGC
Organism: Avena sativa; assembly: GCA_916181665.1. NCBI lineage: Eukaryota > Viridiplantae > Streptophyta > Magnoliopsida > Poales > Poaceae > Avena > Avena sativa. Next base: position 479,822,719 of record OV702293.1, on the reverse strand, counting down.
GAACTTTGGGCGAATATGGTCTATATGGACGAACTTTGGGCGAAATTTGGTCGAATATGGGCGATACGGACGAACTTTGGGCGAATATGCCCGAATTTTGGGCGGACCTTTGGCGAATATGGTCTATATGGACGAACTTTGGACGAATGTGGTCTATATGGACGAACTTTGGGCGAATATGGGCGAACTTTGGATAAATATGGGCGAATATATGCTGACTGGGCGGGTCCACTCGCCGAATTCTCTTCGTCCGGCGTTCCCAGGGCGTACCCGGGATCCTGGGTATGGCCTAGATAGTGCGAACCAAAGTTGGCCCAAATCGAGACGAAAACAGGTTCCTGGATATGCGACTGGATGAAACTTTGGCGTTCGGACCTATTTTCAATGTCCATATCAGCGTCCTGGGTAGCCAAGTAGAGATGCTCTAATCATTTGATGATCCAAAAAAAAGTGGACACGGGATCCAAAATAAAATGTAACCCTTAATGTTATAGCTCATGTAAGAAAAACAGCCCGCTGGCACTGCCTCCCAAGGAGCACCCACCGCTGAAGGTCAAGAATTATGTTGCATCGCTGCCGATCAAGCCGGCTATGGACAGCTCGACCAGACTACAATCCCCGCTGATCCAGTCATCCAGTGTCAAGCCACCAGGTACTGCATAGTCATGTCGATTCACCAGCTCACTAAGGGCATTTCTACCGGGTCGATCCATTTGACCATAGGCGGTCTGAATCGGTCAACGCGAACGCCAGACAGCCAAAATCTGCCCTAGCGGCTCGACCCAAACTACAATGCTTGTACGAGCCGACCCATTCCTCGCCCAAAAATGCGCTTGGAATGCGTCGTTGCGGACGCTACGTGTGTCCTCCCTCATCTTCTCGCGTCCTCCAGGGGATCGCCTGGAGGATACCCACCTGCCACTTCTCCAACCGAAACACCATCAATGGAGTAGGCTGATCCTAGGTTGGCCACACCGCTTGACGCCTGCACTGCATGCCTCGCCGAATGGCTACGCTGGGAATGCGTCGCCGCGGACGCATCGCGAACGCCGCTTCTGTCTTCCCTCGTCTTCTCACATCCTCCAGTGGCCGCTTGTCTCCATCCCAAACGCCATCAATGGAGTAGGCTGACTCCTAGGTTGGTCGCGCCGCCTGACGCCAGCGTTGCACGTGCTGCCCAACGCCTTCGTTGGCCGCTCGACATCAATGCCGGTGTATCGACCTCCGCGTTGGCGTCCAATGCCATCGCCTGTTTAAACATGGCCCCGTGGCTATCTTATGGTTATAAAATATAGCCATCCATGTCTGCATTTAAACTAGATATTATTCATATATTTGATGAAATATCTCTCTAAACCTTGACACTAATGCCTAATGATCAAAGGAGTATCCAATCCTTTTTGCTATTTTTCCCTCCGCAGATAATGACGTATAATGATGGGAATCACAACATAAATGCAAGAGATACGAGATTTCTAACACATCAAAAAAACTAGGAGCCGTGAAGTGGATCCAGAAGACTTAACGACCAACTATATAGCGGGAATTTTATGTTGGCCGTATAGTTGTCATCGACTCCATTAGGTCAAACAGAACAACTTTTCTAAAGTGACCCCTATATAAAGAGGCTTCGGACGACAAGAAAACAATGCTTCTTTTCGACCTCAACTCTTCCTGCCACCAGAAGCCGTCACGCCGGAGGAATAGATATAGATCTATATATCCAAAACCTTCTCCAGCACCATAGCCATCTTCCACCACTTGTAATAGTAAATCTCTTTTCCAATTGGTAACACTGTAAGACTATTTTCTATCAATCTTATGATCTTTATTATAATGTTTATTATTGTTATCTCATATCTATGTGTGAGTAATTCTCCTTGAGCTAAGGGCTTCGGCCTAGCCATGTAGTTTTGTGTGCATGTTATTTATCATAGATAGGATCATGTATTAGTTTGTATGACATGATAATTATAGTAACCTATCTTGCCTCAATCTAAGGACTTTTCAGGTACCCAAGACCCCGAGAATTGATCCAGGTATAGGGAGTATGAGTAATGACTGATCTGCAGGTTGAAAACCCCAGTGACAGAAGGGGTAATACGGCTGTATGTGAGGGATTTACTTGGAATTAGCGATGATATCACTATGCATATCATTAGTTCTATTTCTTCTATGGATGAGACTAGTAGGTTATTGCTATAAGCGGTTGCGGAAGCGATAACAATTATGGATGCACTGCCCACATATAATTATCTTGCTCTAACAATTACATGCATATTTTTTTATTATTATCTTTTATTCTTATCAGATGTTTTACACAGCTACTGGTGAAGCCGAAGACCCTAGGCCTCTCTCTCTCTCTCTCTCTCTCTCTCTCTCTCTCTCTCTCTCTCTCTCCATCGTCAATAACAACAAAAAGATCGCAAACTCTTGGTCTGGTGAAAACACAAAAAGGAATTCTAAAACTCTTGAAAGTCCGCTTAAGTAATCTCACTTTGCTTTCTGCTTCCCGAGGATTCGATAAATCTAGGTCTACTAGGGAAAAAGAGCTATACTATATCCGTAATCCGGATCGAAGGTATCACTATCTTCTCCACACAACACCATCTTCCATTCCCCATCCCAGAGGCGACGCGGCAACACCGCACCTCCGAAAAGGGGGCAAGACCTGTGGAGTAGTTGCGTAGTACCGCACATCAAAAAACAGCCATGCCTTGTCGCTCTCTTCTTTCAGCACCCATCACAACCCACACCCTGGCCGCCCTCTTCCTTCCCTCCCTCCCACGCAACCAACCTGATGGCTGCCCTCTTCCTCCCGACAACGAGTAGAGACAACAGCTTCTCCGACGACAGCGACGGTGTGGCACGGCCTTGCGGTTTGTCGCTATCGTACAAGGTGGGGTTAACTGGACAACCGCCGAGCGCTCCAGTTTCGTCGTCTTCAATCATGTATTCTATCTGCATCACGTATGGCGGCAAGAACTCTAGGAGGCGTATGTCGACTGCTTGCGTGCCTCCCGTGCCAACCGTGGCGACCCGACCCTAATTGCCCGCCTCGACCGAGCTCGAGAGCAGTTGGTCATAGAGAAGGAAATCTTCCGCTCTCTTGAAAATGGGTGGGGCTTCTATGAGCCATAGCGGATCCCTCCTAGCTAGACCGCCAGGCGGCGCCGCGGCTCCCACCCGCCCCCATGATGTCGGCACACCAACAGCCGACACCACCGCCCGTGTATTATTTTCTGGGGCCATGGTGGCCGCCGCCTCTGCCACCACCGCCAAGCCTGCCGCCAGATGCCCTAGCCGTGGCTAGGGTTTATTTTAATTATGATTTCTTAATTTTCTATGTAAAGTAAGATTATTTGTGTAATACATCTAATTTGTTTTAATGTTCGAATTTTGTAAAAGAAAAATGGGTCGCGCCCGCTCGAACACCCAAACGGACAGATACTAAAATAGCATGTTTTGTGTCCGTGAGTCAATCCAAACGCATTGGTCCGAAGTCTGAACACATGCCGTGTCTGAAATTGGCCGGTCCTGTGGAGATGATCTAATCGAATCTACTAACCGTTTAGTCTTATCTGGACCTCGAGCGCCATGGATATCCATTGCGCGACCGATGCCGGTCTGTGCATTTGAGACGGTAAAAAGCTTCTTCTTTCCATTTCGCAGGATTGCTGAAACTGAATAGTGCTACAATTGTCCTGGTTACTCTCATTGCATTCAGTGCCCAATCTCGACCCCATTGTTTTCCGTGCCTTCACGTCGACATCATCCGTCGCCATCGAATCGATGACCGACCGCACAGAAATAACAGGGATTCGTCATCGCCGTAGGTAGGTTCAATTCGTCGAGGTCGACCTACGACCTGTCACCAGGCGCTCCTCATCTTCCTCTTCCTCTTCCCCCTTCTCGCGACCGATTTCGGATTTGGCAACACTCGCCGATGACGACGACACGAGGTATCGACAAAATCCATACTATCTCTCGTTGGATTGTTTTGGTCGCACATGCTTGTCCGTGGATTGGATGATGCCAATTCCTTGTTGGATAGTCTGGAGGTCATGTGATGATTTCTATCCATGGCAGCCTCGTGATCCGTTTCACTTTCAGCTTCAGATTTCTACTAGTAGTTCTGTGTTAGAGCACCTCCACTTGGCTACACACGACGCTGAAAATAGGTCCGGACGCTAAAATTTCACCCAGAAGCGTATCCAGAAATCTGTTTCGTTTGGATTTAGGCCAACTTTGGTCCGGACTACCCATACCATACCCAGGATCCCGGATACGCCCTAAAAACGCCGGACGAAGCAAATTCGGCGAGTGGACCCGCCCAATCAGCATATATTCATCCAAAGTTCGCCCTAAGTTCGCCCATATTCGTCCAAAGTTCGTCCATATTCGCTCATATTCGCCCAAAGTTTGTTTATATCGCCATTCGCCCAAAGTTCGTTCATATAGACCATATTCGTCCAAAGTTCGCCCAAAATTCGGCCATATTCGCCCAAAGTTCGTCGTATTGCCCATATTCGCCCAAAGTTCGTCCATAGTTCATCCATATCGCCCATATTCGCCCAAAGTTCGTCCATATCAACCATATTCGTCCAAAGTTCGTCCGTACTCGCCCAAAGTTCGTTCATATCGTCATATTCGTCCAAAGTTCATTCATATAGACCATATTCGCCCAAAGTTCGCCTAAAATTCGGCCATATTCGTCCAAAGTTCGTCTGTATCGCCCATATTTGCCCATAGTTCGTCCATGTCGCTCATATTGGCTCAAAGTTTGTCCATATCGACCATAGTAACCCAAATTTTGCCCATATTGGCCCAAAGTTCGCACAAAGTTTGCCGAAATTTGTTAAATTTTAGCCAAACACGGAAACTCGCCTGGGTATGCAAGTGGGAAACTCGTCGTACCCATGCCGAAAACTTGTTTCGTCCGGCTAAAATTTGATACGGATTTCGGTCTGGGTTCACCCAACGAGTACTCTTACGGCTTCCCAAACAGGTGAGCCGCAGGCAAGAAAAAGAAGTAATGAATGTGGAAAGGGCTTGGTCGCTGCTAGACAGCACACATGGGAGGGGGCATACATAGTGTGTAGGTAGGACTAGTGCTGCGAGTGTGTATGTGTACGTATTCATGGTCCAGTGTCTTGTGGTCTGCATCCAGGAGCATATCACGCACTGAATGCCGGCATCGCGAGCACTCTCATCCATCGCTTCCAAGCATCATGGAGCTTACATACTGGCATCCTAATTACTATTTGTTATTTTTGACATTCATCTTCATAACCATTTGATGAGCTAGCCCTTGAGATCAGTGCTGGTATGTGTCCTTTTCTTGCACAGTTACACAGTTGCTGGTTAGTTGGCCTTCCGCCATTTTCTTGCATCACTGCTGCTCCGTTCGGTTTACCAGCACCAGCTAGCTCAAGGGTTTAGAGCATCTCCACTCGACTACCCAGGAGGCCGATCCAAACGCTGAAATTATGTCCGGACGTCGAAAATTGGTCCAGTCGCGTACCTAGGGACATGTTTTCGGCCGAATTTGGACCAACTTTGATCTGGACTACCCAGGCCGAACCCAGGATCCCGGGTACGCCCTGGGACGCCGGACGACGAGAATTCGGCGAGTGGACCAGCCTGTCAGCGACAGAAGCCGAGTCGCCGCCATCCTTCCCGCCGTTTTCCTTTTCCCGCCCTCGCCGCTACACCCCTCCCGCCATTCTTCCGGCCTATAAAAGCCGTACATCTCGCCGTCTCTCTTCACAACCCCTCACACCACCACAACTCCGGCGAACTTCGGACGTTCGCACCTTTCTTCCTCCCCAACTCCGCCGAGAAGCCATGGCCGGCCGACGCACGCTGTCGCCGTGGGAAGCCTAGCTACTCCGCGAGGCGCGCTATACGGCCCCGCCGGACACTCGTCTCTGTTAGGCCCCGGTCCAGATCATATCAGAAAAGGGGAAACTTGACGGGAATCAACAACAAACTAGAGGAATCGAGGATAAAAAGGGCTAGAAATAAGAAAGAACAGGTAATTGAACAAAGGGGATAGGTTTTTATTATCGTTGTTGAGCCACCCAGCCACCCACTCTCCGGCCTTACATACCCGACCGTGAGCCTCACCAAGTTCTGATTATTACATAATGGCCTACTTAGTGCTAATAAGCCTTAATCCCTATTACAGGTGACACTTCCAGATGAGCCTCTGATATGCATCGGACGATTGAGGTTGGCAGGTACTGAAGCAGGGGAAACATGACAAGTAGTTGATCCTGACAATACTGGCCGTCTAAGACAAGACTTCAAGGCTTGAACGATGGAAATGTAGCCTGAATGAACTTTGTATCTTCCCACGTTGCCTCCTCTTCAGTCATATTCTCCCATTGGACTAACCACTGGTCGACAGGGATGTCATAGTCACCAGCAGATCGAGGGATCAGTCGTCTTTGTAACACCTTAATTGGAGCAGTTTTGATTTTGCCATCTGCTGTAAGAACTGGTAGTGTAGGATTGGGTACAGCATCAGGTCCCAGATGTTTCTTGAGCTGATTCACATGAAACACGTCATGTAACTTAGTGCCCTCTGGTAGTTGCAGTTTGTAAGCCACTTTCCCCACTCTTTGTATCACTCTGAATGGTCCATAAAATTTGGATGTTAGCTTCAATGCATTTCTGAGACCCAGGGTTGTTTCCCTGTAAGGTTGCATTTTCAAATAAACTAGATCTCCCACTGCAAACACTCTCTCCACTCTTTTATTGTCAGCAAATTTCTTCATCCTATTTTGTGCTTGCTTCAAATTGGTTTGAAATGCTTTCATCATGTTCTCTTGTTCCTGGAGAGTTACTTCCACCTCGGCGGAGACATCACAAGGAATAGCTATTTCACCAATTTGTTGTGGTTTATAGCCATAGAGTGCCTCAAAAGGTGATTTTTTTAATGTTGTATGGTAAGATGAGTTATACCACCATTCAGCCGCAGGTATCCATTCTGCCCATTTTTTTGGTTCCTTAAAGACCATGCTCCTGAGATATTGTTCCAAGCACTGGTTAATTCTCTCGGTTTGACCATCAGTTTCTGGATGGTAGGCAGTGCTGAAATGAAGTTGAACTTTGAGAGCAGAGAATACTTCTTGCCATACCTTGCTAGTAAATATTATGTCCCTGTCACTAACTATCACTCTAGGCATGCCATGTAGCTTATGGATATTATCCATGAACAAGTTAGAAACTTGCTGAGCTGTGAATGGGCGAGCTAATGGCAGGAAATGAGCATACTTAGTTAACCTATCCACCACAACTAAGATGACATCCTTTCCTCTTGACTTAGGTAATCCTTCTATGAAGTCCATACTCACTTCAGACCACTTCTCCTTAGTGATTTGCAAGGGTTCCAGTAGTCCTGGATAGTGGACATGTTCATTTTTGGAGATTTGGCAAATTGGGCACTGTGACACCTTTGTAACAACATATTGTTTCATATGGGGCCAGAAGAACAACTGACTCAATCTGTGCAAAGTTACTCTCTGCCCTGAATGTCCTCCAATTGGGGAGCTATGGAATGCATCAAACAGTACCTTGCATAGTGTAGAATTTTCACCAATCACAATTTTGTTATTGTACCTAAGTATGCCAGATGATAGGGAATAGTTCTTGTTGCTATTAGGGTCTAGAGCCAGTTCTTGTAGGAGCTTTTGACATTTTGGGTCTTGATCATAAGATCTCTGCACTTCTTCCATCCATTTGGGCACTAACACTGTCATTGGCATGCACAAATCTTTCTGACAGTGTTCAATTTTTCTGGATAGGGCATCAACCACAGCATTATCACTTCCCTTTTTGTATTCAATGCTATAATCAAACTCCAGCAGCTTGAGCATCAGCTTATGTTGCACCCCTTCTAATAATTTTTGACTTGTGAGGAACTTGAGGCTCTTCTGATCAGTTTTTATGACTAATTTATTGCCCAATAAGTAGTGCCTCCATTTTCTTAGGGACTCTAGGATAGCTAGGGCTTCCTTCTCATAAATGGACTGAGCCTGTGCCTTAAACCCCAAGGTTTTGCTGAAGAAAGCTAAGGGTTTCCCTTTTTGCATCAGTACAACCCCTAATCCCACTCCTGAAGCATCAGTTTCTAAGGTAAATGGGATGTTGAAGTCTGGTAAGGCCAGGACAGGAGGTGTGGACATAGCAATTTTAAGCTTGTCAAAAGCAGCAGCTTGTTCCTGATTCCACTTAAAACCAGACTTCTGTAAAGCTTCTTGTAATGGTCTGCAGATAGAAGCATACCCCTTAATGAATCTTCTGTAATATCCACACAGGCCTAAAAATCCTCTTAGCTGGGACACACTTGTAGGTACTGACCAATTAACAATATCCTGAATTTTTGTTGGATCAGTTTGCACTCCATCAGCAGATATAACGTGTCCCAAATATTCTACACTTTTAGTTGCAAAAGTGCATTTTGTCAGCTTGGCTTTGAGTTGGTGTGTTCTCAATATCTGTAATGCTACTTTCAGATGCCTTACATGCTCTTCCATTGACTTGCTGTAGATGAGAATATCATCAAAAAACACTAAGACAAATTGCCTTAAATGTTTAGCAAAGATTTTGTTCATCAACTCCTGGAATGTAGCTGGTGCATTTGTTAGCCCAAACGGCATTACCAAGTACTCATAGTGCCCAGAGTGAGTCCTGAATGCAGTTTTTAGCCATATCTTCCTCCCTCATTCTAATTTGATGATACCCAGACCTCAGATCCAGTTTTGAGAATGTTGTTGCCCCATGCAGTTCATCCAATAGATCTTCAATAACTGGTATTGGGTATTTGTTTTTTATTGTGAGTGCATTTAGCTGTCTGAAATCAGTACAGAGTCTCCAAGTCTTGTCCTTCTTTGTGACTGCCAAGGCAGGTGATGAATAAGGGCTAGAGCTATGTCTAATCTCTTTGTTCCGTAGCATTTCCTTTATCATGGCTTCCACCACATTCTTTTGCTTATGAGGCATTCTGTAAGGCCTGATATTAGGAGGTGTGGCTCCTTCCTTCAATAATATTTTGTGGTCGCATTCCCTCTTGGGTGGTAATCCCACTGGCAGCTGAAATATGTCCTCGAATTCTTGGAGAAGGTCTGCTACCTTTTGTGGTATTGGTAGTTGCTCAATGTGTGTTTGTTCATCATTGTTCTGCACAAAAATTATCTGGAGTAGATAGGAAGACACGCCTTTTTGGAGGAGCTTGGAGCATTTTTTGCAGAGATACCGTGATGCTTCGTTAATTTCAAGTGGTCAGTGAAGGTGTGTTCCTTGGAATCTTTGGTCAGTGATAGTGTTCTTCTGATCCAGTCAAATGTGGTGGGGCTGTACTGTTTTAACCAAGATACTCCCAGCACAATATCGAATCCTTTCAATGGTAAGACTTTGAAGTCACTTTGAAACTTGACCTTTTGGATCGAGAAGGAGCAGTTGGGTACTACAGAATCAGTGATCAATGATCCTCCTCCAGCTACTGTTACTTTTCTTGCCATAGTGTTCCTCATGGGTAAATTCAGTTTTATAGCAAACTCATAATCAATGAATGTGCTAGAGCATCTAGAGTCGATGAGGGCTATGGCTGGTACTCCCCCAATATTCACTGCCAAAGAAATAGTATCCTCCCCTATTGTTCCCTCCATTGCGCCATTGTAATGGACATGATCTTTTCCTTCAGTTTGCCTTCTTGCTGTTGAACTACAGCTTGTCCTAGCGGTTCATTTTCCTGTGGTGGGCACACCTCTCCTTCGTACTCATTCTCTTCATCAGAGTGTCCTTGTAATTGAATGGCATGTAGCAGATTCTTCACTTCATTACATTTGTGTCCATATGTCCAATTTTCAGGACAATACCAACATTTTCCTTTTTCCCTTGGTTTGTCCAGTGTAACTCTAGGTCTGCCTTCTTTGTTTCCGAGATTTCTGCCTCCCACTGCTACCTGTGCAGGCTTGGCGGTCACTGCCACACTTGTCCTTTTAGTATGTGAGAGGTATGACAACTCTTGTTTTCTGGCCAACCAATAAGCAGTTCTGAGAGTTGGTGGTTTATGGCACTGAATGTCATGTTTGATTGTGTCCTTAAGCCCACTAATGAACCTTAGCAAGAAGAAACTTTCAGGCAAGTAGGGATGATCTTTCTTCATCATCGTCATCCAGTCCTCAAATTGGTCAATGTAATGATCTACAGAGCTTGTCTGTTTTAGATGCTGACATAACTCCATAGATTCTTCAGCTCCAGGGCTTGGAAACCTTTCACACAGGACAGTGCAAAACTATTGCCAATTCATAAGATGTATGTCAAAACTGGCGCTGTTCAACCACACCTTTGCCTTGCCTCTGATATGAGCATTAGCCCATTTTATCTTATTCTCATTTGTAATACCGGCCAATTGGAAGATACTGTCACATTCCAATATCCAAGCACTAGCATTCTCTCCTGAAAAGATTGGCAGCTCAATGCTTGGCGTTCTGATGTTTGGCTCCTGGTTATTCAGACCCTGCATTCCGTTGTCATTAATTTGCATCAGAAATCGCCGTTCTCTTCTCATCTCCTGGTCTGCTTGTGCTGGTGGATACAGAGTTTGGGTAATGGGATTTGGTAATTGTGTTACTATGGGCTGAGTGGTAGCATATGTGTAATTCGGGGGTGGAATATGTGGGTGGTAGAAATTTGGCTGGTTGTAGTGCTGGTATGGGTATGGTGTATATGGTGGTGGGTAGTGGTAAGGAAACACTTGTTGTGCTGCAGAAATATGTGGATGAGTTGGAGGATAAGGTTGTGTAAGTGGATTTGCTGTTGGCCGTGGTGTTGAAGTATACATGTGTGCATGGGTTTGTGGGTTTGTGGTGCTGGAAATTTGGTTCTGTCCCTGAATACTTACAGTTGGTGAAGTAGTAGCCGACAGGTTGGGCTGGTGATTAGGGTTCTTGGTGTGGTTCTAGGCTAGTGGTGACAGGGAGAACCTTGGTTGTGGGAGCTGGGTAGGGTGTGGCTGGGACAAAGGTGGGTAATTTGGGGTGTGGGAGTTGGTGGTTTGGGTAACAATCGATGGGTCTGAAACTTGGCCAGACATCTCGCTCTCGGGGATGGGGCTGAGGTGAGGATTTGGGGGAGGAGGAGTCTTGAATCCACTGCCACTCGAATTTTACGCCTCCAACATCACCGGTCTCTCAGATCCGGATGATACAGCGAAGCTTATCTTCTCTACCATCTCTGTCAGGAGAGAAAGGTTACCTTGCATCAGATCGAAGGATTGTTGTGCTTCTCTAGTTTCTTCGAGATGTTGAGCACCTCCCTGGGTAACCTCTGTGCGATTTCCTCTTCCGCTGCTGCATCGGCTGCCTCCGTAGCCTCCCGCTCCGCTTCTGCCGCGGCTCGATGATCCAGTGCTTCCTGTGAGCGTGTGCGCACCGGTGACATCTTGGACAAAGCTTGAGGATTGATACTTCTCCGTTTCCAAATCCGCTACCAACAGGGGATTTTACCGGCGGATCAAGGTGATCGACCAACCCTGGGCGGCGGAAATTTTCTTGGGTCCAAGAACCATGCTCTGATAACCAATTGTTAGGCCCCGGTCCAGATCATATCAGAAAAGGGGAAAACTTGACGGGAATCAACAACAAACTAGAGGAATCGAGGATAAAAAGGGCTAGAAATAAGAAAGAACGGGTAATTGAACAAAGGGGATAGGTTTTTATTATCGTTGTTGAGCCACCCAACAACCCACTCTCCGGCCTTATATACCCGACCGTGAGCCTCAACAAGTTCTGATTATTACATAATGGCCTACTTAGTGCTAATAATCCTTAATCCCTATTACAGGTGACACTTCCAGATGAGCCTCTGATATGCATCAGACGGTTGAGGTTGACAGGTACTGAAGCAGGGGAAACAGGACAAGTAGTTGATCCTGACAGTCTCCCCCTAGGCTGGAAACTCAGCGCCGGCGGGATCCCCGTTCCGCCGGTGCCGGACGGGCAGGACCTCGCCGGAGAGATCTAGGCGGCTATCGCCACCATGGAAGACCCAGAACTCGCCGTAGAGATCCAGGCCGCTATCGCCGCCATGCAAGGCCTGGAACTCGCCAAGGATCAGGACAATCTGGTCTTCTGGAGGCAGTTTTTCGCCGGCAGGCGCCTCGAGGAACTCGCCCGACACGACGGACCGCCGGGCTCGCCGCCGCCGCCGCGTAACAATATGGCTTAGCGCCGCCGCTGGTGGAGCGTTCCAGGGCGGACTCTCGCCGGAGTCATGGCGCACATCACGGCCGGCAACAACCCCCGCCTCGGCCTGTAGTTGCGGCGTCCGGCGTCGACCACGGCGGCGTCCTTTTCTAGTTAAAACCGATGTACTATGTGCCCCCTCGCCTACTTTAATGAAATTCGGCCTATATTTATCCATATTTCACCGAGTTTAAGTGAATTTAGCCGAACTTGGAAACACGGCATGGGTACGCGAGTGGGAGACTGGACGTATCCAGGCCGAAAACGCGATTCGTTCGGCCAAAAATCGACCCGGTTTTCGGCCCGGTACGCCCAACAAGTGGGGATGCTCTTATGACCAACAAAGTTATTTAAGCTGGGCCGGCAACAACGTGGCACTCTGCTGGTCCATGGATGCGCACCTATCTACCTGGCTGCCAGAGCTGGCCCACCTGAATACATCGCCGGAGAATTCACTGCGCCCCTCCGCTCCGCTCCGCAGGAGGACCAGGTGTCCCTGATGTACTACAACCGCTGGACGCTGGTAGTATGGTACCTTCGCTCCATGGAAAAAAGACTCCTCTTTTCCGAATCACTCGTCAGGCATTCATCCATATACGTCTATATATACTCGCTCATAAGTAATATTTAAAGAGAATAACAACTTATGTATTGTATAGAGATTAGGTATATATGAGGGCCAAAACCAGCCAGCCGTGGTATGCTGCTAATCTGATCTGATGAGACGGATGCAGTGCTCACTCACAGGGCCGGCTACCCAATGATTTCAAATCTGGATAGCTGGTCGTGGTCCATACTACATGCCAGTGCAGTGTGCAGTGGGGCTGCAATGCAAGAACTGAGTTGCAGTAAGAGAGCTGACAAGTGAAGTGAGTGACACTCTGGGTTCTCTGTCAACATTGACGCTAGCTATCGCTGCGGCCTCTGACACATGACCATAGTTTTTCTTTTACATTGCAAAAATACTCTATCCGTCCCTGATTAAATGTCACAGAATTATCTACTACTACTAGATTGTCTTGCACATCTGGATGAATCCGCGACAAGTGATTCGGAAAAGAGGAGTCTTTTTTTCCATGGAGCGAAGATACCATACTACCAGCCAGCGGTTGTAGTACAGCAGGGACACCTGGTCCTCCTGCGGAGCACTGAATTCTCCGGCGATGTAGTATGTCCGTATTCAGGTGGACCAGCTGTGGCAGCCAGATAGATAGGTGAGCATGAATCCATGGACCAGCAGGGTGCCACGTTGTTGCCGGCCCAGCTCAAATAACTTTGTTGGTCATAAACCCTTAAGTTAGCTGGTGCTGGTAAGTGGTGAACCGAACGGAGCAGCAGTGATGCAAGAAAATGGCGGAAGCCCAACCAACCAACCAACAACTTTGTGATTGTGCAACAATTAATTCTTGGTCCTATGCAAGAAGAGGACACATACCAGTACTGATCTCAAGGGCTAGCTCATCAAATGGTTATGAAGATGAATGTACTAGAAAACAACAAATAATTAGGATGCAAATATGTTGGTAAGCTCCATGATGCTTGGAGGCAATGGATGACAGTGCTCGCGATGCCGGCATTCAGTGCTTGATATGTTCCTGGATGCAGACCACAAAGACACTGGACCATGCATACATACACATACACTTGGTTTCTTGCGATGCCGGTATTCAGTGCTTGATATATACTTGCAGCACTAGTCCTACCTACACGCGATGTATGCCCCCTCCCATCCCATGTGTGCTGTCTCGCAGCGATCAAGACCTTTCGACTATCCAACAAGCGGACAAGCGGCTCACTCGGTTCACAAGCGGTAACAGAGTAGTAGTAGAAATCTGAAGCTGGAACTGAAACGTATCACCAAGCCGTTGGAATTTGTCCACAGATCGACTACATTAAACTAGACAAACAAGCACGCTTAAAAAATCTTATGGCCAAGGGCACGTGTCGTGCCAGTTCTTTTCTTTATTTTCTTCTCAACTCACTCAATGTGTTACAAGACTTACGGTCTATCCTTGCTTATATATACAAGCTAGACCTGACTAATACTAAACCTAAACCATCACGTATGGATACTACTAATACTAGGACTCACACATACACTTGTCTAACTAGGAAACCTCCCTAGACTAAGACACGTACACAGCACACATACCACGAACACACATAGTCCTAGTGCTACTCGAAGATAGACTAGTACCACTCGAACTCTCTTACCAAGATTAAGCTAACAATCTCTCCCTAATCTTGATTGACTACTCTTCGTCTTTCATGCTTCTCTGATCTTGAATCCTTGTAGATCTGCGTCTTGTCTAGGTCTCGCACCACGACAAGTCTAATTGACTCTCCCCAATTTCGACTTGGCGAATTTACGGAACAACTCAAGTATGATCCGGACTACCCAGCCACGCTAGCAAACCTTGTGGAATCTCACCACCCGTGGAACACACCGTCCACCCTAGCGCAATACATGCCGACCTCCTGGCGTGGACTAGACCATCCACTTCGGCCTCATGTAGAGACATGTTCTCATTGAAGAGGCTCCCCTTCACTGGTTTACCGTCCCCTTCATACTTCAACTTGATCCTCTCGTCGAGACACATAGACGACCTGATCGAGGTACGCAATTTGCGTCTTCGTCCATATGATGAACAGTCCCTCGACCTTCATTCGCTTCAACTGCAACGGATCCTCACAGAGACAAGCACTTCGACACGACAACGACTCACAGACACAACACTGACCGAACGTGCTACCTTGCACACACTTGACTCCTTGACTCATACTCTCCCGGACGACGATCTTGACAAGATTATCCAGCACCGCACCCGACACCACCATACTCATCAACGATCATCCCCATCCACCACCTTGCTGAGGACTCCTCGCCCGCCTTCTTCTTCCTTGTCGCTCCTCCGAGCGACGACCGCCCGCCGCCTCACCGATGACGGCATGCTTGCCGCCTCCACCCGATCGCCCGCCCCGAGGCGCTAGTAGGATCGTCTCCCCGGGGCAAGCGTGGCTTCAAATCTTCGACCTCGCTCTGATACCAATTGTTGGAATTTGCCCACAGATCGACTATATCAAACTAGACAAACAAGCACGCTCAAAAAATCTTATGGCCAAGGGCACGTGTCGTTCCTGTTCTTTTCTTTATTTTCTTCTCAACTCACTCAATGTGTTACAAGACTCACGGTCTACCCTTACTTATATATGCAAGCTAGACCTGACTAATACTAAACCTAAACCATTACGTACACACGTATGGATACTACTAGTACTAGGACTCACACATACACTTGCCTAACTAGAAAACCTCCCTAGACTAGGACACATACACTACACATACCACGGACGAACATAGTCATAATACTACTCGGACATAGACTAGTACTACTCGGACTCTCTTACCAAGATTAAGCTAACACAAAGCTGCCATGGATATAAATCACATCACACGACCTCCAGACTATCCAGCAAGGGAAGGCCATCATCATCCACACGGACAAGCATGTGCGACCAAAACAATCCAACGAGATAGTGTGTATTTTTGCAGGAAACTTTGTCGATACCTCGCGTCGTCGTCCGCTGTGTGTTGCGAAATCCGAAATCGGTCGCGAGAAGGTGGAAGAGGAAGAGGAAGAAGATGAGGAGCGCGTGGTGACAGGTCGTACGTCGACCTCGAACTGAACCTACCTACGGCGGTGACGAATCCCTGTTTTTTTCTGAGCGGTCCGTCATCGATGGCGACGGAAGATGTCCGCGTCCCAGCAGTGCGCGGTCGTGCCGTGAATACACGGAAAACAATGGGTCGAGATTGGGCACTGAATGCAGAATAACGTGGACGTTTGTAGTACTAGTAGTACTACGCAGTTTCAACGAACGTGCGAAATGGAAAGAAGTATTACTCCCACCCATTCATATTACTTTCACTAAACTGGATATATCTAGATATATTTTAGTGCTAAGTATATCCATTTTAATGACAAGTAATATGTATCGGATGGAGTAGCTTTTTACAATCTTAAATGCACAAGTCGCGCAATGGATATCCATGGCGCTCGAGGTCCAGATAAGACTAAACAGTTAGTAGACTAGATTAGAACATCTCAGACGGACCCCCTTTCGAACACAGGATATTGTAGAAAGATAGAGAAGGAGATTGGTGAAATATGTTGGATATATTATTGAGACTTATTATTAGCGATTTATTCTTGTTGTATTCGGTTTGAACTCTTAGGTCGGTTCGGCTCTAAACCCTAGCTGGTTTTGGCCCTCATATATACTCCTGCAATCTCTACACAATATACAAGTTGTTATTCTCTCCAAATATCATGGTATCAGACGCCTAGATTTTTCCGCACCTGGCATGGCTCCACCCATCCCACCTCCTCCGCCGCCGCCGGGCTCTCTCTTCTCTCTGGCGGAATTCCGCGCCGCCGACGCTCCCTCCTCCTCCTCTTCTTCTTCCTCTCAAACCCTAGTCCCCCTTCACACCGCCGGCGCACCCTCTCCTCCTGCTGCCGGCGTCACCACCACCCAAACCCTAGCCACCATATCGTTCACCGACACGATCACAGATATATCTCCCTTCATCACCATTACCCTTGATCTCTCAGCCCACAACTACTATCATTGGCGCCATCTGTTCGAAGTTCACCTGGGACGCTGCAATCTTCTTCATCACGTCGCCACGGATTGCGTCCCTCGCCCCGACGACCCTCGCTGGGTCAAGGATGATCTAGCGATCATCCAATGGATCTATACGCGCGTCTCCACCGAGATCTTCAATCTCGTCTACCGCATCGCCTCGTCCGCCGCCGCTCTCTTGGCGGCCCTTCGTCAGCTCTTTCAGGATAACATCGACTCCCGTGTCAACGCCCTCAACATCGATCTTCGCAACGTCGTCCAAGGCACCTCTCCCGTGGGCGTCTACCGTCAGCGTCTCTCCTTCATCGCTGACGAACTCCGCGAACTCGGTGATCCCATTGAATATCGGACACTCATCAACATCCTCCTCATTGGCCTTAATGAGGACTTCGACAAGCAGGCCTCGTTCATACCTCTGATGCGGCCCCGCCCCACTTTCGCCGAGGTTTGGTCGATCCTTCAAAGTGCAGATCGCACTCGTCAGAACCGGGAGTCGCGCCACCACGTCTTCGTCGCCACCCCACGGCCGCCGGCGCCCGCGCCTGCCGTGGCAGCTCCTCCCATGCAGCCTCCTGCCGCGGCAGCAAATTCAGGGCCAAACCCTGCCGCGGCAGCACCTGCCGGCTGGCGCCCTAGCCCCAACTACCGCGGCAAGAATCCCATCTACCGGCTCCCACCGCCGCTGCGCCCCGCTCCAACAGCGCCCCTGCACCAGCTCCGACGGCGCCCCCTGCTGCACCAACTGGGCGCCACCAAGATGATCCCTGGAC
This sequence comes from Avena sativa, assembly GCA_916181665.1. Classification (NCBI taxonomy): domain Eukaryota; kingdom Viridiplantae; phylum Streptophyta; class Magnoliopsida; order Poales; family Poaceae; genus Avena; species Avena sativa. The sequence goes on along the minus strand of OV702293.1, from coordinate 479,805,048 downwards.
CGGTATGGTCCAGGCCTGGTCCATGCCGTGGACGGCTCCTGCATCATATGGCGCTCCACCGACTTGGAACTTCGGCCTCCGTCCGCCCACCGGCTCCCCTGGACTTCTCGGTCCTCGACCTCCTGCACAGGTGTACATCGCTCAGGCTTCGTACCCCGGCTACGCGGCACCACCTTACATGCACGACCCTCCTTCGGCTCCGCCGTACATGTACGCATCTTTGTCAACCGCGCCCGAGCCATCGTCATCGCCTTCTACACCAAGCTGGGACCAGGTCGCCTTCATAGCTGCCATGAACATTTTTACCCTCAATAACACCGAAGGTACATATTGGATTTTTTATTCTGGTGCTTCCTCGCACATGTCTTCGAATTTGGATTTTCTGTCAACTTGTTCTTCTTCTCCTTTTTCTTCCATTACCATTGGTGACGGATCTTCTATTCCCATCTCTGGCACCGGTGATTCCTATATATCGCATCCACATGTTCAATTTCTTCTTCGTCAGATTCTTTTAGCACCTTCTTTAATTAAAAATCTCATATCTGTTCGCAAATTTACCATTGATAATCGTGTCTCTCTTGAATTTGATCCCTTTGGTTTATCTGTGAAGGATCTTCAAACGGGGAAACTTCTCGCCCTGTACAATAGCTTCGGGGATCTCTATCCTCTCCATGGCGCGCCTACCTCTACTCCTCATGTCATGATCGCTTCCATTGGACTTTGGCATCGTCGACTAGGTCATCCAAATAAAGCCACGCTATTTTCGTTACTTCAGGAATTTTGTATCTCTAGTATTAGTTCTCCTCATGATTCCTCTGTTTATAATGCCTGTCAGTGTGGCAAACATGTTCGATTACCGTTTAGCACTTCATCCACTCATAGCTCGTTTACTTTTGAATTATTACACTGTGATTTATGGACATCTCCCGTGCCTAGTGTTTCTGGTTTTAAATATTATCTCATTATTCTTGATGATTATTCTCATTACATCTGGACTTTTCCTCTCCGTGCAAAATCTGATGTCCACACCGTCTTTCAAAATTTCCAAAATTATGTCCATACTCACTTTAGTCTTCCTATCCGTTTCATCCAATGTGACAATGGATGTGAATTTGATAACACCAAAAATCGCAACTTCTTTCTCTCTCACGGCATTCTTCTTTGTTTTTCCTGCCCATACACCTCCCAACAAAATGGCAAAGCTGAATGCTCTCTTTGATCCATCAATGATATTCTCCGCACGCTCCTAATTCAGGCCTCTCTTCCTCCACCCTTTTGGGTAGAAGCTCTCAATGTCGCCACCTTTCTCATCAACGTTCCTCCAACCAAAACATGCCCTCTATACACTCCTCACCAATCTCCTTTTCTCACCTCTCCGGACTACTCCATGTTACATGTCTTTGGCTGTTTATGCTTTCCCAACACCACTTCTACTTATCCCCATAAACTCGCACCTCGCTCTCTAACATGCATTCACCTTTGTCTCTCTAGTGATCACAAGGGATACCGATGTTTTGATCCCGCCTCTATTCGGGTTCTCACCTCCCGACATGTCATCTTCGACGAACACACCTTCCCCTACACCATCGCCAATGATTCCACCCTCCCAACCACCCCCCAAACTACCCCCGCACATACCACCAACCCTCCCGTCATCATCGCTGCCGCGCGCTCTGCCGCGGCAGAGACCCCTTCTGTTTTTCCTGCCGCGACAGCTCCGTGCCTGCTCCTCCTGCCGCGGCAGCATTCGCGACCTCTTCCTTTGCCGCGGGAGCCACACCACCTCTCTCTTCTGCCGCGGCAGCGCTCACACCCTCCTTTGCCACGGCATCATCTCTCCATGTCTCCTATGCCGCGACAGAGTTCTCTCCTCCACCGTCTGACGGCTCTCTCACCTCCTCCACACCATATTATCCCTCGCCTACACCACCTCCGATTCCTCCCAATGTTGTTCCCACAACCATTACCGAGAACAATCACCTTATGTGTACTCGAGGCAAATGAGGTTTTCACATTCCTCGTCGCCTTCTAAATCTTTCTGTGACCACCACTACCACACCTATCTCCCCAATCCCAACAACCTACAAACGTGCTCTTCTCGACCCTCTCTGGCATTCTGCTATGCGTGAGGAATTTGATGCTCTCCTCCAAAACAACACATGGTCTCTCGTTCCCAAACCCTCCGGCGCCAATGTTGTTTCTGGTAAATGGGTCTTCCGTCATAAATTTCACTCGAATGGCACTCTCACTCGTTATAAAGCTCGTTGGGTATGTCGTGGTTTCTCCCAGCAGCATGGGATTGACTTCGATGAAAACTTTTTCTCCTGTCGTCAAACCCAACACCATCCGTATAGTTCTTAGTCTCGCTATTTCTTCTTCCTGGCCCATTCACCAACTTGATGTCAAAAATGCTTTTCTTAATGGCACTCTCAACGAAACTGTCTACTGTCAACAACCCTCCGGTTTTGAGAACTCCTCCACTCCTGATTTTGTCTGTCTCCTTCACAAGTCTCTTTATGGTCTAAAATAGGCTCCTCGCGCCTGGTTTCATCGCTTTGCCTCTTTCATCCAAACCATCGGCTTCACTCCTTCAAAATCTAACTCTTCTCTATTTCTCTTTCATTCCCACGAACACACGGCTTATCTTCTTCTTTATGTCGACGACATTGTTCTCACTGCCTCCTCCGACTCCTTCTTACAACAAATCATCTTGTCTCTTCATACTGAATTTTCTATGACTGATCTCGGACCTCTACATCATTTTCTTGGTGTAACCGCCTCTCGCACTCCCACCTCTCTTTTTCTTTCTTAGCGTTAGTATATTCTTGTTTTACTCTCTCGCGCTGGGATGACTGATTGCCAGCCTTCCCGTACACCTGCTGATGTTGGTTCTAAACTTTCTGTTGACGGTGAACCTGATTCTGATCCTACTTTCTATCGCAGTCTCACTGGTGCTCTCTAGTATGCTACTTTAACACGTCCAAAAATATCGTACTCTGTTCAACAAGCCTGTCTTTTTTCATGCATGATCCTCGTGTTCCTCATTTCTCTCATGTCAAACGCATTCTTTGTTATCTCAAAGGAACTCTTGACCATGGTCTTCTCATAAATTCTTCCTCTCTAATAAGCTTGACAGTTTATTTTGATGCAGACTGGACTGGTTGCCTAGACACTCGATGTCGTGGTATTGCAGACGAGTACGCCATGGAGGGGTCCTCATAGTGCGTGTTTAGAGACGTGGGGGAAGGCGGACGGTTGACGGGTACGAGGTAACACAGCTTACCCAAGTTCAGATCCCACGACGGTGGCTACTATAAATCACTATAAGGGCAATACGCCGAGTTACAGGGATTGGTTCGCTGTGCGAGGTTGTCTGAAGTTGTCTATGATCGTTCCCTAAAGGCTCCCACAGGACCGACTTATATAGTCGCCAGGTCCTAGGGTTACAGGGAAAAGTCCTAGCTGGACAGGTTACAGAGTCCTACACCGTCTATTACTAGTCTTGTGTATCTTGCACTCCAAGGCTGCGGGTACGTCGATGACTCCAACCGTAGCCTTCCTTTATCTGGCATGGGCCTCCCTTCTGGATCCATCTAACTGGGCCGCCCAGCAGGCCATGGGCCATGCTACCAACTATGGGCCACCCGGGTTATCCGGATAGGAGACATTCTATGAGGATACCCATATAGCATATCCCCAACAGTAGCCCCCGGAGAACTCCGAGATCTTGCGTCGTCTTGCCTCTTCACGTGGAATGCTCCGTCTAGATGGATGTCGGCAAATCGTCAAGCAACATCTTGTAGTCCTCCCAAAGAACCCTGCAAGGCTTTCTCCGTCTTCAATATGTAAGTCGGAGAAATACTGAATCTTCCATCATACTCTTCCATAGCCGGACTGGATCCGTCCATGCCGAAATCTTCCAATGTGACGGCTCATCTGCCTATGTCAGCTAGGGAGACGTAGGCGTAGGTCAGCGACGCCTCGCAACTCACACATGCAGAGAACGCAATCATGTACAATTTTCCCGCGCGAGCGATACGAACCGTTGGCGGCGACGGTTGGGACGTGGCGAAATTTCCGCGCATGTTCGCACACACGTCGTCTACGTGGCAACTGTCCGATCAAGCTGCACGAATCTTGATTCTAGAGATCATAAATAGTAACTTCGGTGGAATTTTTTACTTTTCACCTCATTCTCTTCTCGCATCATCTTCTTCCTCCAGCGAGCGCCCCCTCGAGCTCTCCGCGCAATCTTCGCGAAAAACCCTAGCTCCAATTCTCGCCAGTCACCTCCAATCCCGCACAATTGCCAGTAGCAGCTCTACCCCTTCCATGGCAGCGTCGGGCGAAGCCGGCGAGCTCCGTCGTCGTGCCTCCAGAGGGTCTGGTCATCCCCGTCTCGGCGGTGGTTGAGTCCACCGGCGGCGACCATAATCCAGCGGCGCTGGAGCCGCTGGAGGAGGAGCTCGACTCCCACAAAGGCGATTGGCGCGGTTCGGATATCACGGACCGTGATATCAAGGAGCTGATCGCCGAGGGCTACCTCCCTGTGACGGAGAGGCTCGCCTGGCGGGCGGCACCGGCCGGCGAGGTGACACCTTCTCACCAAGCCGGAGAAAAGCTGTACCTCAAAGCCCAATTGGTACGCGGCGTCTCCCTGCCCATCTCTAACTTCTTTCTTTCTGTCTTGAATCACTATAGAGTCCAGCCCCCAAACCTCTCTCCCAATAGCATCTTAGCGCTTAGCAATTACGCGGCGCTCTGCGAGGGTTATCTAGGGATTAAACCTAGGCTAGATCTCTTCGTGTATTTCTTCACTGTCAAGCGTGAAGCCGGAGCCAGTAAGGAGGAACTTAGAAATTGCAGCACCATAAGCTTCAAGATCCGTCCTGGCCGACGGTTCCCCGACATCTTCGGCCACGAGTCCTGCAAAAACTGGCAGCACACTTACTTCTACGACCTCGACATCCCTCTGGCCGGCCGAGAAGTAACATACCCGGACTTTGTCGACAGAGCCGCCGCTGAAGCCTCGTCATGTAGATCCTAGGACTCCCTTTCCTTTGACCTCGATGCTTCCCGCGCCATAAGGCGGATAGAATGGTTCGTAGAGACGGGTTTGACCGGCTTCGACCTAGCCATGTGCTGGTTCATCAGGCGAATCCAACCTCTGCAGCACCGCGCGAAGCTAATGCACGAGTATACCAGCGATAGAAGGGATAGCCTCCGCATCTCCGTGGACAATTTGTCGAGCGACTCCGTCAAGCTTCGCCTCAAGGACATCGTCAAGGTGAAGGACAAGAAGCGTGGCTTCACCATCACCTACGACATGTTCGTAGATGGCAAGTGCCCAAAGGTAGTTGTTTATTTTCCGTGTATGACATATACTCCAGTTCTTTCGTCTAGCAAATGTCATCCCATCTAACACGGTGGTTCTTCACCTTACATCTTAGCGACATAGATGAGGACATCATGGCTCCTCAAATCTATGATCCAAAGATAAAGGAAGTCATTGTCGTGTCCGACGATGATGCTCCATTGGCGCGAAAGCGGAAGAGCTCCACCTCTTACGCTGCCGATGGAGGCAAGAAGAAGAAGACGGAGGGTGGAGCCTCCAAGAAGACTACCGCCGCCCTGGAGGCAGAGAAGAGAAAAGTTACCGGGATCCCATTTGCCAAAGAACCCCCACTTGTGTAAGCTTCTTTCTCTCCGACATTGTCTATTTATCTGTCTTGCTCCTGTACTTATGCATTTTGCATGTTTCAGGAAGAAAGCCACGACCAGCTTGAACAAGACCTCCAAAACATTGGGGGCTTCTAGAACCATTAAGGACATGCTGCACCGCGACGCATCTCCTGCCATCGCCCCTGTCACTCCCTCCGTCAAGCCCTCGTCTGCCCCGACAAGCTCTCAAGCTAAGGCATCTGGCCCTTCCGCCATGGAAGTGGACTCAGGTGCCTCTACCGAGGTCGCTGTTGTCGGCGAGCAGGCGACACAGAAGAGTGCCGCCCACTAAATGGCTGAAACTCCGGCTAAGCATGGCATCGGTGGCGGTAAGGCGATGGTGGAAGCAGGTACTTCTGTCATAGGCGGCGCCCCCGCACCCAAGAAAGCCATATCTTATCCAAAGATAGTCTATCCGGTACTTACACCGGGTAGCACTACTCCGGTCCCTAGTGCGGCACCGACATCTCCGACATGCCGTCTCGAGGAGCTCCTCCGTCAAGCAGAGATCTTGCAAGGAAACAGCGTATCCTTTGGCAAGCTGATGGCTGAGAGCGCTACGAACCTCAAGATTATTGCACTTGTAAGTTTTTATTTTCCTTTTGCATTTCATATGAGTATCCCACTGTATCCCCCGAGGATGTAGATGGAAAACCATAGGTCTTTGTGTCTAGATGCTCTAAGAGTAACTAAGCTAGAAAACTTCTCACTATATCCCCCAAGCATATAGGTGGAATGAATTATTCCGACTAGATGTTTTAAGAGTAGCATACATAGTGTTTATAAATTTCAATACTGTAGCCCCCAAGCCTCTAGTTGTAACTGATTTAGTTCCGACTAGATGCTTAAAGAAAAGCTAAGCATATATCCGAGTTAAAAAACTTTATACTGTAGCCCCCAAGCTTCTAATCAAGAACTGAATTAATTCTGACTAGATGCTTAAAGAAAATCTAAGAATATTGCTAAGTTAAAAACTCTCGATGTAGCCCCCGAGCGTCTAGGTGGAATATTTCTGGCTAGATGCTCCAAGCATACCAAACAACGTTTAATTTTTTCCTTTTTTCCACAGAACGAGAATGCTCAGAGGGGCATGGCCAACGACAAGTATCAGAAGATGCACGCAGACTTGGAAGCTGAAAAGGGTAAAACTGCCTTCTTGAAGGAACATATCACCAAGAGCAAGCGTCTTTTTTATTTTTCGCATTCCGACTTGGTTTTGTGCCCATATTCTCCGAGTAATCACTGTGTACTTTGTGTTCTCCGACTTGCAGAAACCATTGCCAAGGCTAAGGACATTGTCGAGCGATCCAAGCACATTCAGGAGATGGATAGCAAGAACAAGATCCTTAAGCAGGAGAGTAAGGACATGCTGAAGATGCATGAAGAATCCATGAAAGTCCTGCAGGACTCCGCCACCGAGGAGATCAACCGCTTGAAGGAGGATATATCGATCTTGAGAGATCAGAAGAAAGCTGCCGACGAGTAGAATCAACGCCATCATGAGGCGTATAAACTCCTCCAACAAGAACGGGACTCCTTGGCGGATACCCTCTGGCAGGCTGAGGCTACCATCTTCAATAAGTGATTCTCCGTCTTGGATTTCTGTAGTCTAGATACTCTGAATTTTTAAACTCATGTGTTCCTTGTCGGAATGTGCAGCTCTTATGGGCTTAACCCGGTCGCCTCCTCCAGCCAAGGAATGCATGGTTCTTGCCGGCAACTTCATCAACACCACCATCGTGCAAGCCAAAGAGATCGCCAAGCCCCTCCAGATCAACATCAAGGCATCGGACTCTGTGGCGAAGTACTCGGAGATTCTGCGCCAAACCCCTGAGCGTATCACAAGCTGGAAAGCTTCATGTGCATGGGCTGGCGCAAGGATGGCGCTGTCAATGGTGAAGGCACACTACGAAGATGCCGACATCGACACGGTGACCTCTGGCATTCCCGACGTAGATGATGATGTCAAAGAGATTAACCACGAATGTAGGGCCACGCAGAGATAAAACAAAACTTTTTCCTCTAACGTGGTGATCCCAAGATCTAGCTGAGGTAGAAGGCCACGAGGTGTACCACTAGACGCGCAGTTGCGGATTACTGATGAAGCGCGTCAGTTGATGCAGTGCAGTCCTCACGATCCAATCGTCCTGGTGCTGATCGCACAACACCCCTGCTGGTATCCACACGTACAAGGAGGAGCGCCGGCGGCGAACTGCTAGGTTCGTGACAACGGCTGGACTGCTGTGGAGCTAGGGTTTCCAACACATGGAATGACCTAACCGAACAACGATTAACCTTTCTAGGTTACGATGCTCCACTATATATAGGGAGTGAATGTGGGCTCTGCTCGCGCGACCCATTCACTAAAGCCCATATAACACTAGTCACCGTGAGTCCAACTCACTAACTCAGTCCTAATCCGGTTTAGGTCCAACCCAACCAGATTACAGGTTCAGATCCAATCCGAACATGCTCCCACTCTTAAGTGTGTGACCCCGCAGGCTCATGGATACTTGGACACGATTGGAGTCCGACTCTCAATCGATCAGTAGGTAGCGGCTCCTAGCAGAACGTGCCGACTCCCAATTACCAAGAGTCATGACGACTTGCCTTTCCAATGCGACTTATGTCCGAGTCCCTTTTGCCTCACGATATACCTTGTCAGACTATAGGCGAATAATTGTCATCCCTTAAATAGTCCGACTCTCTTCTCGATCCGAGATAAGTGATTCACCCGACTAACTCTTAGTCGATAGCCTCGGTTAACACTTAACCGAGTCGTGCATGGCCATGCTTTCCAAATCATATCTCACGAGAGGGCCCAGAGAATATCTCTCCGAGTGGAGGGGCAAAATCCCATCTTGGTTATTCACATCACACAGCTTGATTCTCAGTCGACCCGAACTCTGCCTTTATAACTGCCCAGTTACGGATCAGCGTTTGACAGAACCTAAGTCGGTGATCCTCAACTCGGACTATGCAATAACCTCAGGTCTAAGGATTACATTGATTGAGATATACAAATGACAACTTGTTCGTTGTACCTCAATATGGGTCAATCCGACTAGCTAAACTCTTTAGCCGAGTCTGTGTAAGTTGGAATAGCATCTCCATGCCCATGACAAGTGGAACCGAGTCATCAAGCCAACTTTCACATTGGTCTAAGTTGTGTGTCCAGCACAACCTCAATGACCAAGGATATTTAGTACAAACAACATGAATGCATAGTTCCACAACCGAATCACATATTCAATGATACACATCAGATGTTTATACAAGGACTACTTAAATATCTTTATGAATACAATGGGAAATCTCATCATACATGATTGCCTCTAGGGCATATTCCCAACAGTCTCCCACTTGCACTAGAGTCAATCCTCCGACATCACATGTCTAAGCATCTAATGCCCATGGCTCTCAGGTGCGCCTCATGCTTCGGCTGTGGTAATGGCTTTGTCAACGGATCCGCAATATTTGCATCCGTGTGTACCTTGCATAACTTGATATCACCCTGATCCACGAACTAGCGAATCAGGTGGTACCGCATGAGTATGTGCTTGTTCTTCTGGTGCTGTCTAGGTTCTTTGGCTTGTGCAATAGCACCATTGTTGTCACAATACACGTCTAACGGATTGGACGAGCCCTGAACCGCACCAAGATCCATGAGGAAATTCCTCATCCAAACTGCTTCCTTTGCTGCCTCCGAGGCGGAAATATACTCAGCCTCTGTTGTAGACGCAGACATAGTATCTTGCTTGGAACTCTTCCAGCTCACAGCACCTCCGTTTATAATAAACACGTATCCGGATTGTGAACGAGAATCATCAGAGTCGGTAAGATAACTCGCATCCGTGTAACCGTTTACACTGAGTTCATCTTCACCACCATAAACCAAGAACATATCCTTAGTCCTTCTCAAGTACTTTAGGATATTTTTAGCTGTTGTCCAGTGGATCTCTCCAGGATCAGCCTGGTATCTGCTCACAACACTTAGAGCATAGGAAACATCCGGCCTAGTACAAATCATGGCATACATGATGGATCCGACTGTAGAAGCATATGGAATCGCACTCATCCGACTTTGCTCATCAGTTGTCGAAGGACACTGAGTCTTGCTAAGTTTTACACCATGGGACATCGGTAAGAACCCCTTCTTAGACGATTCCATGTTGAACTTCTTCAACACTTTGTCCAAATAAGTACTCTGACTCAATCCAATGAGCCTCCTTGATCTATCTCTATAGATCCGGATTCCGAGGATGTATGTTGCCTCACCCAAGTCTTTCATTGAAAAACTCCTTTCCAATGATTCCTTGGTTTCTTGCAACATCTGGACATCATTTCCAATCAGTAATATGTCATCCACATATAAGATTAGAAAATTTACTTTGTTCCCACTAAACTTCTTGTACAAACAAGAATCATGATCACTCTTGATGAAGCCAAACGATTTGACTACCTCATCAAAGCGAATATTCCAACTCCGAGATGCTTGCTTCAACCCATAAATGGATTTCTGAAGTTTGCACACCTTGTCAGCATTAGCCAGATCGACAAAACCCTCGGGCTATATCATATACACGTCCTTGGTTAAATTTCCGTTAAGAAAAGCCGTTTTGACATCCATCTGCCATATCTCATAGTCGAAATAGGCCGCTATAGCTAACATGATCCGAACTGATTTAAGCATCGCTACGGGCAAGAAAGTCTCGTCGTAATCAACTCCTTGAACTTGTCGGAACCCCTTCGCGACAAGGCGTGCTTTATAGATTGAAACATTTCCATCCATATCAGTTTTCTTCTTAAAGACCCATTTGCACTCGACGGGTCTTGCATCGTCTGGCAGATCAACCAAGTTCCAAACTTGATTTTCATCCATGGACTTTATCTTGGATCTCATGGCTCCAAGCCATGATTCGGAATCAGATCCCACCATCGCTTCCGAATAATTTGCCGGCTCATCACTGTCTAACAGTAACACATCACGAACACTTCGTAATCTTGCCGATCTTCGTAGTACAGGTGCTATGCCGGCTCAGCTGCCACGACCGGCTCAACCTCCAAGGTTTTTGCCGACTTGCTACTAGCCGGTTCCTCTTGAATTTCTTCGAGTTGCACCGTGCTCCCACTTACTCCCTGACTGAGAAACTCTTTCTCAAGGAAGACACCGTTCCGAGCAACAAACACTTTGCCCTCTTCTCGGTTGTAGAAGTAGTAACCCAAGGTTTCCCTTGGATACCCTACGAAAATACATTTATCTGACTTGGCCGTAAGCTTGTCCGACTGAAGTCGCTTGACAAATGCTTCACAACCCCAAATCTTAAGAAAAGACAAACTCGGCTTTTTGCCTGTCCACATCTCATGTGGTTTCTTCTCTACCGATTTTGATGGTACTCTGTTTAGCGTGAACGCCGCTGTTTCTAGACAATAACCCCAAAATGATAAAGGCAAATCTGTCTGACTCATCATTGATCGTACCATGTCCAACAAGGTCCAATTCCGTCTTTCCGAAACACCGTTCCTTTGCGGCGTTCCTGGCGGAGTAAGTTGAGGAACTATTCCACAACTTTTCAGATGGTCATCAAACTCATGGCTCATGTACTCACCTCCTCGGTCCGACCGAAGAAATTTTATTTTCTTGCCGAGTTGATTCTGTGCTTCATTTTGGAATTCTTTGAACTTTTCAAAGGCTTCCGACTTATGTTTCATCAAGTAGATATATCCATACCTACTCAAATCATCAGTGAAGGTAATGAAGTACTCATAACCACCCCTGGCTGTCGTGCTCATTGGTCCACATACATCACTATGTACTAGTCCCAATAAGTCGGACGCCCTTTCGCAACTCTTTGCAAAAGGTGTCTTGGTCATTTTGCCGAGTAGGAAAGATTCGCATGTCTCGAACGACTCCAAGTCGAACGAAGGAAGGAGTCCATCATCATGGATCTTCTTCATGCGTTTCCAACTTATATGACCAAGCCGACAGTGCCAAAAGTAAGTCATATTCAGATCATTTGGTTTCAACCTTTTAACATTTATGTTATAAACCGACTCACCATCAAGATTCAAAATAAATAACCCGTCCTAGACGGGTGCAAAGCCGTGAAACATGTCATTCAAATACAAAGAACAACCATTATTCTTGATATTCGACTCATAGCCTTGCCTCGTCAAACATGAAGCAGAAATAATGTTTCGACTGAGCACTATAACATAATAACAATTATTTAGTTCCATAATGAATCCGGAAGGTAAATGAAGTTGCATCGTGCCGACTTCCAACGCAGCAACTCTTGCTTTGTTGCCGACTCGAATATCAACCTCGCCTCTTGCTACGCTCCTAGTTCTTACCAGTCCCTGCAACGAGTTGCAGATGTGAATAACTGATCCGGTATCATATACCCAAGAACTATTAGGTGCATCAGCAAGATATATGTCTATAACATTGCAAACAAGTGTACCTGAGTTGGAAGTCATAACTCCACTCTTGGCTTTGTCGGCCAAGTACTTGTTGTAGTTCCTCTTCCAGTGGCCATCCGCCTTGCAGTAGAAGCAAGTGGATCCGGCTGAAGGAGATGGCTTAGTCCCTGAGGAAGCGCTTGGGACCGGGTCTGGAGCCTGCTTTCCTCCTGACTTAGCCTTCTTCTTAGTCCAAGAACTCTTCTTGAACTTAGCCTTATTCTGCACCATCAACACTTGACTGGCACCCTTCTTGAGATCCGCCTTTGCCTGCTTGAGCATCCCATGTAATTCAGTGAGCTTCTTATCCATACCATGCATGTGGTAGTTCGAAACGAACTGCCCATATGCACTAGGAAGAGAGTTCAGAATTATATCCGTAGCAAACTCTTCGCTTATGGGGTAGCCAAGCCTCTCCAGAGACTGCACGTAACCAACCATTTTGATCACATGCGGACTCAGTGGATCACCATCCTTAAGCTTGCAACTCAGCAAAGCCTGAGAGACTTGATACCTCTCAGTCTTCGCCTGAGCCTGGAACATACTTTTGAGGCTTTCGATCATATCGTAGGCCTCAACATGCTCGAACTGCTTTTGCAAGTCCGGTTCCATGTGAGCAAGCATAAGACAGCTAATATCCGTGGACTCATCCTTAGCCCGACGGTAGGCATTGGTGGCAGCGACAGTCGCATTCTCATTCGGCTCATCTGGAAGTGGGTTGTCTAGGACATGGTCCTTCTTTTCTTGTTTGAGAACAATTCTCAGATTTCGATACCAGTTGGTAAAATTAGTGTCGTTCAGTTTATCTTTCTCAAGAATGGTTCTCAATGCAAAACCGGATATCTGAGAGTGACTGCTACTTGGTGCCATGATCTACAACAGAAAATATGCAAAACACTTAAGACATGTATTCATAAAAGAGCAAGCATATTAAACATTTTAATATTTTATGCTCCCACTAGAACCAACACCCCTCCGATGGTTGCTTAGTGATTCAGGATCCTAAATAAGCAAGTCGGCTAGTGAGCTTTAGCATCACCGCTAGCCGCCAAGTGATCTAGGTAGACAACTCCTTGTCAATCGCATCTCATGCGACTCCTGTTGGACGGGTGGCATCACATGCCCCGGCTCCCATCCGACTTTTCCCTGAGTCCCACAACCGTTGTGATAGACCCGTCTAGCTTACCGAGTGTTTCTGCAGTAAGAGTCCGACTCGAACCCACCTAGTCGGAAAGAATTGGCAGCACCTCAATTTTATGAGCCCACTACCAAAAATGTCCGACTTGTGATGGTGCAAACACTGGCGGGAAAACCGACTAGACCTTCTTTGAGGGATTAAATTTTACCGACTATCTAATAGAGGTAAAACAAAGACATAACAATAACACAAAATAAAGCAATTATAATGTGAAATGGTATGGCTCTCTTCATGGCGATCTCCATCTCCACAAAGCCTGTAATCCGACCCGTGCCAACTCTTGTCACTTGCCGTCTTACTCCATGTCGCCGACATGTACAATGTCTTGCATGCCTTCTGGGTTCTCCAAACAGCTACACTAGCTTAGTAAAGTAAATTACATAGAGAATCCGACACGCAGGTCGTTATACAATAAAATGACAGCACCTAGGCTCCAGCCAGCTGACAAAAACCGTGATTCGCAGATCACGTATGGATTACACACATACATCACATGCACATGAACCATACCATTCACAACTTCCTGCAAAAACAAGTTATGCATAGTTACAATATCTACCGGCGCTGTGAAACTCGCAATGACATCTAAGACGCTACGGCAGGGCGAAGCCGGCGGTCCGACGATTTTTTCCGAAAATGCAGATCTCATTTACGTGTCACAGTCTACCCCGATGGCGGAAGCCGACCGGTAGGGGTATGCCGTTCCACGACCTCAGCAGTATGATCACAGAAATCAGATCTACCATTCCCCAAGTACAGTTGATCCAATCAACTTCGTACAAAACCGATCTATCTCATAGATCGACCACCAAAACAGCACATAGATCTCATCTATAGCCTACCGCATATCACATATGCGAGATCTCGAGCCTAAAACCAGAAGCTATCGCTCTGATACCACTGTAGGGACACGCAGAGATAAAACAAAACTTTTTCCTCTAACGTGGTGATCCCAAGATCTAGCTGAGGTAGAAGGCCACGAGGTTTACCACTAGACGCGCAGTTGTAGATTACTGATGAAGCGCGTCAGTTGATGCAGTGCAGTCCTCACGATCCGATCGTCCTGGTGCTGATCGCACAGCACCTCTGCTGGTATCCACACGTACAAGGAGGAGCACCGGCGGCGAACTGCTAGGTTCGTGACGACGGCTGGACTGCTGTGGAGCTAGGGTTTCCAACACATGGAATGACCTAACCGAACAACGATTAACCTTTCTAGGTTACGATGCTCCACTATATATAGGGAGTGAACGTGGGCTCTACTCGCGCGACCCATTCACTAAAGCCCATATAACACTAGTCACCGTGAGTCCAACTCACTAACTCAGTCCTAATCCGGTTTAGGTCCAACCCAACCAGATTACAGGTTCAGATCCAATCCGAACATGCTCCCACTCTTAAGTGTGTGACCCCGCAGGCTCATGGCTACTTGGACACGATTGGAGTCCGACTCTCAATCGATCAGTAGGTAGTGGCTCCTAGCAGAACGTGCCGACTCCCAAGTACCAAAGAGTCATGACGACTTGCCTTTCCAATGCGACTTACGTCCGAGTCCCTTTTGCCTCACGATATACCTTGTCAGACTATAGGCGAATAATTGTCATCCCTTAAATAGTCCGACTCTCTACTCGATCTGAGATAAGTGATTCACCCGACTAACTCTTAGTCGATCGCCTCGGTTAACACTTAACCGAGTCGTGCATGGCCATGCTTTCCGAATCATATCTCACGAGAGGGCCCAAAGAATATCTCTCCGAGTGGAGGGGCAAAATCCCATCTTGGTTATTCACATCACACAGCTTGATTCTCAGTCGACCCGAACTCTGCCTTTATAACTGCCCAGTTACGGATCAGCGTTTGACAGAACCTAAGTCGGTGATCCTCAACTCGGACTATGCAATAACCTCAGGTCTAAGGATTACATTGATTGAGATATACAAATGACAACTTGTTCATTGTACCTCAATATGGGTCAATCCAACTCGCTAAAATCTTTAGCCGAGTCTGTGTAAGTTGGAATAGCATCTCCATGCCCATGACAAGTGGAACCGAGTCATCAAGCCAACTTTCACATTGGTCTAAGTTGTGTGTCCAGCACAACCTCAATGACCAAGCATATTTAGTACAAACAACATGAATGCATAGTTCCACAACCGAATCACATATTCAATGATACACATCAGATGTTTATACAAGGACTACTTAAATATCTTTATGAATACAATGGGAAATCTGTAGGGGTTTGTAGCATGGAAAACAAAAATTTCCTACCGCATGAACACACAATCAAGATCTAATCTATGATCAAGCCAAGATCTATCTACTAGATTGTAGCAACGAGTCGATAGAATACTAACCCTCGAAGATCCAAAGCGGTTAACGAGAGCAGATTCTCGTGGGTGATGTAGTAGTACACTTGCCGATCTCAAGATCGCGTAGACGATTCTTCCGGCGCTGCGTTCCGGCAGCGCTTCCATAGTCGGTCACACATTCGGTACTCGATGAAGACCTTCCTCTCCCTTGTTCCAGCAGGCAGCGGAGGTTGTAGCACTCTCCTCGTGATTCCGGCAGCACCACGGTGTGGTACCGGAAGTAGAGGGGAGATCTCGCAGGGCTTCGCCTTAAGCCGGAGCGAGTATGGTGGACTATGAGAGAGGCCTTGGCGATCTAGGGTTTAGAGGCACCAAGGGAGGAAGCTTGGCTGGCGGCTAGGGCTTGGGGAGAGCCCCAACTCGCCGAGTTGGAGGGTAAACCCTAGGCGGCGGCTGCACTTGGAGGTGGAGGCGCCAAAGCTAGGGTTTGAGGTGTGTCAAAGAGGGGCACCCCTGCCCTTTCTTTTATAGGTGGGAGGGAGGCGCCTAGGAGGAGGGAGTCCTCCTCCAACTCCTCCTCCTTGGCGGGGCGGGTGGAGGGAGTGGGACTTCCTCCCCAAGTAGGTTTCCTACTCTCCCTTCACCAAGCAAACTTGCCGTTTGACTTTTCAAATTGGCGTTTGACTTTTCAAACTAGGATTTGATTTATCCCTTTATTTTGCTCAGCGATGACACCTAGTACATGATGCAACCATTCCAACCTGTTATGACACATTCATGTACCCTTCCCCTTCGGAGTGCCGGACATTCCGGAACCTTCTAGAACATTCCTGATGAAAACACCGGAACCATTCTCCAACCCCGAAACAGGACTTTCCTTATATGAATCTTATTCTCCGGACCATTCCGGATCTCCTCGTGATATCTCGGGTCCCATACGAGACCCCGAACAACATCCGATCTCTTACTCATCATTCCATAACTACTCAACAACATCGAATCCTTAAGTGTGTCTCCCTACGGTTCGTGAATTATGCGGACATGACCAAGACACTTCTCTGATCAATAACCAATAGAGGAATATGGAAATTCATATGGCTCCCACATATTTCTACGATTACTATGCGATCGAATGAACCACTTACATACAATACCAATTTCCCTTTGTCTCACGATAGTTTACTTATCTGAGGTTTTGATCGTCGGTATCTCTGCATACCTAGTTCAACCTCGTTACCGATAAGTACTCTTTTCTCGTTCCCGTGATATGTGATCCCTTGTGAGCCAGTAACATGCTTGCAAGCTAATTGGATGACATACCACCAAGAGGGCCCAGAGTATATCTATCCGTCATATGGATGGACAAATCCCACTCTTGATCCATGTGTTTCAACCCATACTTTCTGAACACTCAATGCCACCTTTATAGCCACCCAGTTACGGTGTGGTGTTTGATGTCATCAAAGCATCCTTCCGGTGATGGTGATAAGAATGATCTCATGGTCGAAGGAATTAGGTTACTATGTATCAGAAAGCTGATAGCAAATGAACTATTTAAATGACTTGATATTTATGCTACGCTTAACTATAGGAGTATGTCCATCACATCATTCTCCTAATGATATGACCCTGTTGTTTAATAACATCTCTATGTTCATGATCAGGAAACCATGATCATATATTAACCAACAAGCTAGTTTAACAAGAGGCTTTACTAGGGACTCTTTTACATTTACAAATCACACAAGTATTAATGTTTCCGGTTAATACAATTATAGCATAGTATGTAAACATTTATCATAAGTATGAAGATATGATAATAACCACTTTATTATTGCCTCTTGGGCATATCTCCAATAGTCTCCCACTTGCACTAGAGTCAATAATCTAGTTTCAAACCTTTGTGTATTCAACACCTGTGGCTTTCTGGTGTCGTATGTACACGATTGCTAGTGGTCAACTGATCTCCGGATCTGACACTTCCAGGTCCGTGTGTAATTGCATGTCTTTGCGTCTCTACGCATCACTCATTCTCTAATGAGATGGCTTTGTATAATTTTGGTCCTTTGGTGAGACCTTTAGTTCTTTGGGGTTAAAACATGTTGATAATATTGTCGTACAATATATCTTCATAGTATTATACCGCTGTGAACTACACCTAGTTTGATAACAAACTACTTGACACAAATGCCCTCTTTAGCTGCTATTATAGCAGTCATATACTTAGCCTTTTGTTGTAGTATCTGTCACAATGTCTTAACTTTGGAACTCATCCAAATCCATTATGGAACTTACTTTCCATTATATTGTGCCACCCTTAGTTTAGATTGAGATAAACTTAATTTGTACTTTGTGACAAAACTAGTATCAATGTAATACTTTTACAATGAACTAACAATCTATTTGCCACTTCTACAAAATAATATACTCTTAGTTCTTCCAAAAGATCATAAGAATATCCTTACTATCGTCCAATGATCATCTATGAATTATTCTGGTATATGCTCATAACATTTAGAGCATAGGACATATCTGGATTTGTACATATCACAGTATGATTGATATAAATACTCTTTGTGATTTCATACATCAAGTATCAATTTATACTTGAATCTTTGTTTCACTTACCAAGTTTCAATACACTTGAATATATCATCAATATTGAACTCATTCAATCCTTTCTGTGCGACAAGAACCTTTCTTGCAGTTTCTATATTGAACTCATTCAATACATCATCTATGTACTTTCGGCACAACCATATTAGCGTCTATTGATGCCAAATATTTGGGTTTTGCCTAAGTCTTTCATCGGGATGAAATTCTTAATATGTGTTAATAAAAGATACATCATTTCTAATCAACAATATGTCTTCCACATAATGTATTAGAAACATGTCTTAGCGCTCCCACTTAATTTGTTGCAAATGCAAGCATCTTCATTTTCTCTGATGAAATTAAACTCTTTTAATAGTTTCATCATAGTGAAGATTCCAACTCCGCGATGCTCACTTCAACCATTGAAGTTTGCATATGCTTTTAGCATCCTTTGAATTAACAAAACCCTATGGACCATGTTAAGCACATGTCCTAGGTAACAATTCTATTTGAAGAACTTGTTTTGTTTATTCAACTACCACATAAAAAAATTATATGTAGTGGTTGCTACATTAATCCGTCTAGACTAAATATCGCTATGAAAGATCAAATCTTGTCACGGTCAACCTTTGAACATTGTTGTGAACTCTTTCCCAACATGTCGACTATTTCATACATGTGAAACATCCATGTCTATTTTACAGATCCAAACACAACTGTAAGGTCTTACACCTTTCTCGAGGGTCCTTCAAGTTCAAAACTTTATTTCTCGTGTATGGAACTATCACGGATTTTATGGATTCAAGCCATTTGACGGAGTCAGGGCTCATCATCGCTTCTTTGCATGTAGCCGGATCATTATTGTCAAATAATGATTTAACTCTCAAATCTTGGTATTTGATTGTTTACCCGACCTACTTGTTTCAATAGGAACTTAGACCTATGTGACCGCAACCTTTGAGGCACGTGAGCCATGAGCATTGTTGCTGCCTCCGGAACACTTTTCGGCGTTGCGCAACCTTGCACATATAGCTAAGGTTCTTTTAACCTCATCAAAGTTCTATTGTCCTCCCACTTAACTTTTCACGGAAAATTCCTTCTCAAAGAAACTTGACGTTCTAAGCGACAAACACTTTTGTCTCTGATGTTGTGGAGGAACAGTTATTCGAAATAACATACAAATATAGGTTCATCCGACTTCGGTTGCAAACATCTTTCTTATGCATAGCATACCAATGTTTAAGAAAGGACTACTTGGGTTTTATCCCAAACCATAACTTTATATGGTGTCATTTCAACGGATTATGATGAAGCTCTTTTCAGTGGAAAAACGGTAGTCTCTCAAGCTTTTAATCTTTAAAATATAATGGCAGTTTTATGAATTACACCTTTGATCTTACCATGTCAAACAAGGTTTAATTACATATCTCGAACGCTCCATACTCTTATGGTGTTTCGGGAAATGCAAATCCACGGAACGATTCCTTAAATCTTAGGTATCATGCTAAACTTGTAACTCAAATATATTCCTTTATGATCTTATCATAAACTATTTATATTCTTGTTATAATGATTTTGCACTTCATCTTGAAAGTCTTTGAACTTTTCAAATGTTTCATACTTCATCCTTATTAAGTAAATATTCATATATTCACTCAAATTTTCGGAGAAAGCATATGAAGTTGAAATCCATCGCTCTTGACTACATATAATGGACTTCGTACAACAATATGTACAAGTTCCAATAATCTAGTCTTTTGTTCCCTTTTTGGCCTATGAACGAAGTTTTAATTATCTCTAGGAAAGTTTCACAAGCGTCATTTGATCAAAATCAAAAGACTCCAAAGTCCCATCCACATGGAGTTTCTTCACGTTTTCTTTCCAATATAATTCAAACGACGATGTCACTTCCTAAGTGATCTTTCAATCAATTTGTCTTTCGACATTTTTAGCACTAGTTTAATGATGTGATTTTTCCAACGAGATTTGTGAATCATCCATCTTTTATGGATTACGGCAATTATTTGAACAACCCTTTTGTTCTCATAATACCTGATAAAACAAATCTTGAAGGAAAGTTTTGATGTTTAACAAGCATCACAATAAACCTTTATTTGTTCTCGATGAACATCATCACATATTCTTTTGCTAGTTACTTAGGCCATTGTAGTTCATGAATTGTGTTGTTTCGTATGACGATTCACACCAACAAATTCAGTATCAAATACTTAAGAACCACATTGTTTAATAAGCAAAGAATATAGCCATAACATGTATATCATCTATATACTTAAGCTGAACAATTCTAGTCTTTTCTTTTCTGCCATATATTTATGAGATTCTCTTTCAGTATTTCCTTTTCTATTTGAAAGAATCTATCAATATCAATAGTGGAGCCACATACATGACACATAGTCAAAAGCATGTATAGTTAAATACCAATGTCTTTGGACTTGCACTTTGAAGTAGATCACCATCATCAAATGTTTGGTGTTCTTTCAAATTCCTTTGTTTAGTAATCTCTTGGTGTAGTAAACATTTTACCTACATCAAATATTCACCCTTATCATGGATTTATCCATGATCAAGCTACTTTTAGCTTATAACAGTTAATCGCGAGTATAATGTTGCTCTCCAAAACCTTTTGGAGGATTAGGACAACTAGTGTCTCCAACCTTTTGCAAATTCTCATCAAATATGAGAACATGACTTTTGCCATATTATACTCTATCATGTTGCAACCAAAACTTCCTTTCAGATATCATAATATCTTCCACACATCATGGTTTCTAAAACAACTCTTTCAGATCTTAGATAACCTTGATATTAAGACAATCCTTTGAATATCAAGAATCATGGAGACAAACATGATACTCATACACTAACACTTGGAATTGTCACTCTTGATTTAATACCAATTATTAATCTTCATGGAGTAACCGGAACTTACTGAAAGTTTGCAATAGGACTTTTAAACTTTAGATTAACACTTCAAAACAATACGATACCAGTTCGTAAAGTAACTAACCAGAATTCTATAGTTCTATCATCTCAATTATAACTAAGCGCAAGGTGGTAAACGGATGCCAATGACTACAACAATTATGCAAATTCACTTGATTTAATTTATGATAAATAGTGTTCAACTTTTAATTACATTGCCGTTGAACTCCCACTCAAAACAATATCCCTCACATTGTTTTAGTGATCACACGAACCAAATCCACCACATCAAAACCGATCATCACGAGAGTTGATGTAGCTTCAATGGCGAACAATCATCATGTTCATCATATCTACTATATGACTCATGCTTTACCTTTCGGTGATCCGTGTTCCGAGACCATGTCTGTACATGCTAGGCTCGTCAAGATCAAACCTTAGCTTCTGCATGAGCAAATCTGGCTTGCTCACGTTGTATACACTCGCAGAATCTAACACACCCGATCATCACGTGGTGCTTCGAAACAACGAGCTTTAGCAACGGTGCTTACTAAGGATGAACACTTTAAAACTTGAAATTTGTGTGCTTGAGGGATCATCTTATAATGCTACCGTCGTTAACTAAGCAATACAAGATGCATAAAGGATTAACATCACATGCAATTCATAATATGTGATATGATATGGCCTTTCTTCTTGTGCTTCCGATCTCCATCTTCAAGCACGAACATGATCTCCATCATCACCGGTGTGGCGTCAAGGTCAATGGCGCCGCTTCATGGTTGTCTTCCACCAACATCAACTATTACAACTACTTTGAATAATAGACACGAAGGACTTAATGGAAAAACAACCATATGGCTCCTGCCGGTTGCCAACTTACAATAAGGAACATTGCATACATCATATATAATCACAATCATGGCCGTATCACATCATAGCACACCCCTGCAAAACAAAGTTAGACGCCTCTAATTTTCTTTGCATGTTTTACGTGGCTTGGGGCTTTCAATAAGTGTAGTTATAACTTACGAACAAAAACCACAACATTGATACTAGTATTGTCAATCACCCATTGTAAATTGAATCTTAACTATGTTGGGAGAAACAGGCACCCGCAAAGCCACTTATGCAATACAAGTTGCATGTCAAGCGTGGAGCAAGTCTCATGAACGATGTCATGTAAGGTTAGCCCGAGCCGCTTCATCCCACCATCCCACAAGATGCAAAGTACACAAGAAGCAATTGACAACAAAAACATCAATGCCCACAATGACCATTGTGTTCTACTCGTGCAACAGATCTACATATAGACACGGCTCTGATACCACTGTAGGGGTTCGTAGCATGGAAAACAAAAATTTCCTACCGCATGAACACACAATCAAGATCTAATCTATGATCAAGCCAAGATCTATCTACTAGATTGTAGCAACGAGTCGATAGAATACTAACCCTTGAAGATCCAAAGCGGTTAACGAGAGCAGATTCTCGTGGGTGATGTAGTCGAACACTTGCCGATCTCAAGATCGCGTAGACGATCCTTCTGGCGCTGCGTTCCGGCAGCGCTTCCGTAGTCGGTCACACGTTTGGTACTCGATGAAGACCTTCCTCTCCCTTGTTCCAGCAGGCAACAGAGGTTGTAGCACTCTCCTCGTGATTCCGGCAGCACGACGGCGTGGTACCGGAAGTAGAGGGGAGATCTCGTAGGGCTTCGCCTTAAGCCGGAGCGAGTATGGTGGACTATGAGAGAGGCCTTGGCGATCTAGGGTTTAGAGGCACCAAGGGAGGAAGCTTGGCTGGCGGCTAGGGCTTGGGGAGAGCCCCAACTCGCCGAGTTGGAGGGGAGACCCTAGGCGGCGGCTGCACTTGGAGGTGGAGGCGCCAAAGCTAAGGTTTGAGGTGTGTCAAAGAGGGGCACCCCTGCCCTTTCTTTTATAGGTGGGAGGGAGGCGCCTAGGAGGAGGGAGTCCTCCTCCAACTCCTCCTCCTTGGCCGGCGGGTGGAGGGAGTGGGACTTCCTCCCCAAGTAGGTTTCCTACTCTCCCTCCACCAAGCAAACTTGCCGTTTGACTTTTCAAATTGGCGTTTGACTTTTCAAACTAGGATTTGATTTATCCCTTTATTTTGCTCAGCGATGACACCTAGTACATGATGAAACCATTCCAACTTGTTATGACACATTCATGTACCCTTCCCCTTCAGAGTGCCGGACATTCCGGAACCTTCTAGAACGTTCCTGATGAAAACACCGGAACCATTCTCCAACCCCGAAATAGGACTTTCCTTATATGAATCTTATTCTTCGGACCATTCCGGATCTCCTCGTGATATCCCGAATCCCATCCGAGACTCCGAACAACGTTCGGTCTCTTACTCATCATTCCATAACTACTCAACAACATCGAATCCTTAAGTGTGTCTCCCTACGGTTCGTGAATTATGCGGACATGACCGAGACACTTCTCTGATCAATAACCAATAGAGGAATCTAGAAATTTATATGGCTCCCACATATTTCTATGATTACTTTGTGATCTAATGAACCACTTACATACGATACCAATTTCCCTTTGTCTCATGATAGTTTACTTATCTGAGGTTTTGATCGTCGGTATCTCTGCATACCTAGTTCAACCTCGTTACCAATAAGTACTCTTTTCTCGTTCCCGTGATATGTGATCCCTTGTGATCCAGTCACATGCTTGCAAGCTAATTGGATGACATTCCACCGAGAGGGCCCAGAGTATATCTATCCGTCATATGGATGGACAAATCCCACTCTTGATCCATGTGTTTCAACCCATACTTTCCGAACACTCAATGCCACCTTTATAGCCACCCAGTTACGGTGTGGTGTTTGATGTCATCAAAGCATCCTTCCGGTGATGGTGATAAGCATGATCTCATGGTCGAAGGAATTAGGTTACTATGTATCAGAAAGCTTATAGCAAATGAACTATTTAAATGACTTGATCTTTATGCTACGCTTAACTATAGGAGTATGTCCATCACATCATTCTCCTAATGATATGACCCTGTTGTTTAATAACATCTCTATGTTCATGATCAGGAAACCATGATCATATATTAACCAACAAGCTAGTTTAACAAGAGGCTTTACTAGGGACTCTTTTACGTTTACAAATCACACAAGTATTAATGTTTCCGGTTAATACAATTATAGCATGGTATGTAAACATTTATCATAAGTATGAAGATATGATAATAACCACTTTATTATTGCCTCTTGGGCATATCTCCAACAAAATCTCATCATACATGATTGCCTCTAGGGCATATTCCCAACAACGAATCCATCTTGTCGTCACTCGCGGGCTATGATACCAGAGTAGCCGAGTTAGTCGATGTCAACGTCTTCGTGCCAATGAACACCATCGATGGCGGCAACCAAAGGTCCTCCGAGTCTCTTCACACCGCCGACTTCGAGGGTGGTTCTCCTGCTACCGATGACGCTGCTTCCAAGTCGCCTGCGCCAAAGGAATGAAAAAACAACTTGTAAGATTTGTTTCACCTTTGATGCGTATGCGGAAAAAACTATGTATTTAACTTAAGGCAGAAAACAATGTTGTATGTCCTTCTACTTAAGAACCAGTTTCCAGCATGTATATATTTTTTAAGCAAGTGCTGGCTTATCCATTACTTTGGTTCTTATGCTTGACTTTTCGTGAGTCGGAAGACTCGTTGTCAGAACCATGCGCTCAGGTGATGATGCCCAATGGCACCGTCAATAACCTAAGCAAAAAATCGCCGACAATAAGTGCCAAAAGTCACTACTCCAGAATCCACATAAAAACGACAAAGAACGTGTAGACCAGAAAACTTAAGCTAACGCCCGTAAGCGAAATTTTCACAAGTGCAATCGCAAAGCTTGTGCATAAAGGTTTTACATGATCCAAAAATGAACACTAAAGGAGGTAAAAGACTCAGAAATATGAGTGAACCAGAGAGCTTTATTTCATTGATCATATAAGAGGTACACAATTAGATAAAAAATACTAAGTGTAAAAAGGACGTAGTTGTGCTATGTTCCATGGCCGATCAAGCTCCGGGTAGTCATCATTCGGGTCATGTCGCTTACGCTTATGATCCTCGTTGGGTCTATCCTTCAGTTCACGATTGTCAACGAGGTAGTAAGACCCATTGAGCAGCGCCTTGCTTATAATGAACGGTCCTTCCCATGGCGGGGATAATTTGTGTGACATCCTCTGCTTAAGTCGGAGCACCAAATCCCCCTCTTTAAACGAGCGATGCCGAACTCGGCGACTATGGTGGTTGCGTAGCTTCTGCTGGTAGATGGCAGATCTTTGGCATGCCAAAACGCGCTCCTCCTCGAGAAGGTCCACATCTAGGCATATGGATTCTTCAGCGTCATCTTCGTCGTAGGCGACAACTCTTGGTGCATCGTGAAGTATGTCGGAAGGCAGGATGGCTTCTGCTCCATATACCATGAAGTAAGGGGTGTAGCCGGTGGATCTGTTGGGTGTAGTTCATAAACTCCATAGCACAGATGGCGATTCTTCCGCCCAGGCTCCAGCTGCTCTATGTAGCGGTGCCTCAAGACGTGGCTTGATTCCCTGCAGAATTAATCCATTGGCTCGCTCAACCTGACCGCTAGATTGTGGATGTGCCACAGATGCAAGGTCAAGTCGGATGCCCTTCTCCCAACAATAATCTTCCACTTCTTTGAGTGACAAGTTGTTGCCGTTGTCGGTGATAATGCTATGTGGGAGACCAAATCTCACCACTAGATCCCGGACAAACCGGAGGAAAGTTGCCCCATCAAGCTTTCTAATGGGTTTAGCTTCTATCCATTTAGTGAATTTATCAACTGCTACTAGCATATGCATAAACCCACATGGTGCCGTCTGTAACGGTCCCACCATGTCTAGCCCCCAGACTGCAAACGGCCAAGTTATTGGTATTGTTCGCAATTCTTCAGCAGGAACATGTGGTTGTCGGGCATAATACTGGCATCCCATGCATGTCTCAACCAGCTTGTCGGCGTCCGCCTTTGCGGTCAGCCAGTAGAATCCTTGCCGAAAGGCTTTCGCGACCAATGATCAAGGAGCGGTGTGATGCCCGCAATCGCCGAGATGGATTTCGCGTAGGATTTCCATACCTTCTAACTGAAAAACACACTTTAGGTATACACCAGTAGTGCTCCTTTTGTAGAGTTGTCCATTGATTATGGTATAACCCTCTGCTCGTTGTACTATTTGCTGTCTTTCGACTTCGTCATCGGGCAAAGTTCCGTGTTCGAGATATTCCATGAACGGTCTTGTCCAAGCTGGAGGGGCCTTTGCCACCATGTTGACGAAAGAGTCAGCTCTATTAGGGTTGTCGATGTCGGCCCCCTTCACGGATGGTGTACGTAGATGCTCTAGGAAAACTCCTGGCGGAATTCTTTTGCGCCCTGATCCAAGCTTAGATAGCAGATCAGCCGCCTCGTTTTGCTCCCTAAGTACATACTTGACTTCGTAGCCGAAGAAGCTCTTGGCTATCTCGTCCACTTCGTCTCGATATGCCGCCATCATAGGGTTCCGCGCATTATAGGTGCCAGCCACCTGCTGGGCAACCAAGTCAGAATCTCCACAGCAAACTATGCGCTTGATGCCAATATCCTTGGCTACACGCAATTCGTGAATGAGTGCTTCATACTCCACCATGTTGTTTGTAGCCTCGAAGTGGATCTGCAGAACGTAGTGCAGCTTGTCTCCTGTTGGTGACTGTAGCAATACACCAGCCCCCGAGCCGTTGAGCAACTTTGATCCGTCAAAGTGCATCACCCAGTACTCTGGTTCCGGCAATGGAGTAGCATCTGGCATCTCCGTCCAATCTGCAACAAAATCCGCCAAGTCTTGTGACTTGATAGCGTCGCGTCTCTTGTAGATGATCTCGAAGGCGGAAAGTTTAATGCCCCACTTCGCGACCCTTCCCGTAGCGTCGATGTTGTTGATAATGTCGGACAGTGGAGTCTTTCTCACCATTGTGATTGGGTTCTCCAGAAAGTAATGCCTCAGCTTCTGAGAAGCAAGGAATACTCCATAAGCTATCTTTTGGTAGTGCGGGTAATGCTGATTGGACTCCGTCAAGACCTCGCTTACATAGTAAACTGGTCGTTGAACTCCGTGCTCATAGCCTGGTACTTTCCGCTCTACTACGACGACGATGCTGATAACCCGGTTGGTTGCCGCTATGTAGATTAACAGGGGCTCGCCAGGCTCGGGTTCTGCAAGGATGGGCGCTGAGGAAAGAATCTTCTTGAGCTGCTTCAATGCTGCGTCCGCCTCGTCCATCCATGTGAATTTGTCCGCCTTCTTCAGCAACTTGTACAGCAGCAGAGCCTTCTCTCCAAGTCGGCTGACTAACCGACTAACTGCTGCAACACAACCTGTTAGTCGTTGAATGTCCTTTAGGCATGTCGGACGGTTTATGTTTAAGATGGCTTTGATTTTCTCTGGGCTGAACTCGATTCCGTGTTGGGAAACGATGAAACCCAACAATTTTCCGGCTGGAACCCCGAAGACACACTTCTTAGGGTTAAGCATCATGTTGTATTTCCGGAGATTATCAAAGGTTTCTTTTAAGTCAGAGATTAAGTCATTTGACTTTTTAGACATCACCGCGATATCGTCCACATAGGCGTGAACGTTCCGACCAATTTGGTCATGAAGGAAACGTTGCATTGTCCGCTGGTATGTAGCACCTGCGTTTTTCAGCCCAAAGGGCATCGTAACATAGCAAAATGTGCCGTATGGGGTAGTGAACGAAGTGGCCAATTGGTCCGACTTCCTCATCTTGATCTGGTGGTATCCTGAGTATGCATCGAGAAAACACAAAAGTTCCGAACCAGCCGTCGAGTCAATGACTTGGTCAATGCGAGGCAAAGCAAACAGATCTTTGGGGCATGCTTTGTTCAAGCCGGTGTAATCAATGCACATTCTTAATTATTTGGTTCCCTTTTTGGGGACAAGTACAGGATTGGCCACCCATCGGGTGTGAAGGACTTCTCGGATAAATCTAGCCTTAAGTAACCTAGCTATCTCTTTGCCAATGGCGCGTCTCTTCTCGTCCCCGAAGCATCGTAGAGGTTGTTTCACTGGTTTGCATTTTGGATCAATGTTTAAGCTGTGCTCGGCAAGTTCCCTAGGTACACCTTTCATGTCGGCAGGTTGCCAGGCAAAGATGTCCCTGTTCTCATGGAGGAACTCAACGAGCGTGCTTTCCTATTTAGGATCTAGGTTCGTCCCAATGGCGGTGACATTGGAGGCATCACCTACCACAAGTTCCACCGGCTTGGTATCGATGGAGGCCTTGAACGCAGGAGCGGAGTCGGAGATCTGCTTCTTCGACGCGGGCATCTCTGAGTCATCGACCTTGGTCTGGATCTCTGAATTCTTCGCTGTAGAGGACAGCTTCCGCGAAGGCTGCTTCATTAATCTTGCAGTCCCTTGCTTTGGTAAAGCTTCCGGATACGGCGATGACATCGTTTGGTCCGGGTATCTTGAGTTTGTTGTAGATGAAGCATGGCTTGGCCATGAATGTGTGGAATATGTCGCGGTCGAATATGACGTGGTACACGCTCTTGAAGGGGACCACCTCAAAGGTCATGCGCTCTTGGCGGTAATTATTAACATCGCCAAAGGCAACCTGAAGTGTAATGCATCCAAGGGACCGAGCCTCCCGACCAGTAACTACGCCGTGGAAGATGGTGTTGGTCCGCCTTAGGTTTGCCTCCGTCAAGTTCATCTTCTGCAGTGTATCTAGGTACATGATGTTGATGATGCTTCCACTATCCACCATACACTTGGTGAACTCCACGCCGTCAATCAAGGGATTGATGACCATGGCGTATTGGTTCTCCGTAGGAACAAGGTCTGGGTGGTCCGTCCTGTCCCAAGTAATTGGAACCTCCGACCAGTGCAGGTACTGGGGAACTGGGGGTAGAGTAGCCATCAGGATCCTCATAGAGGTCTTCTGTTGTCGGACGGTGGGGGTGCCAAGGAAAGTGTGGTAGACTGGCACCTTCTTCACGAAGGGGTTCTTGCCCTTGTCGTCGCTCTTGGCGGCATGCTTGGGGTCAACGTCCTCGTCCATGTCACTTGAATCCTTGGACTCCTCCTCCTTCTTCTTCCCCTTGCCCTTGCCTCGTGGTCTATTCTTCCGACTTTGCTTGTAGCCGGACTCCGGGTCTTCCTTGAGGTCGTTGATGAACTTGTAGTGTCGATTGGTATGGGTGGCCTTGCCGTTGACATCGAGGTGTACGAGGCACGACATATCGCGGTACTCCTTGTAGATTTGGGGAACACGGAGCGGCGCCGAGGTAGTTTTGCTTCCTCGTTGCTACCCACGACCAGCTCCCCTTCCTCGGCCATGTTGTCCGCCATCACCTCGTCCTACAAAAGTCATAGCGACCATGTCGGTAGATTACTTTTCTTCTGGAGCGGTTTTCTGCTTTGTACTGCTGTTCCTCCGAGCTTGAGTTGGAACGGCCGTTACCGGCAAGGAGCCGCAAGCATCGTCATTGGCAGCTGCGAACTCACTAGCCAACTGAATCATCTGGTTCAAGTCAAGCTGGTGATTGTCCTGCAAGAGCTTCAGCTTATGTCGGAGCAACGTGCCCCTTTCCAACCCATCGATGAAGGCGGCTATGGCGGTATGAGCGTGCACTCCTGCGCAGGAATTCTTCATGTCCAGCCAGCAGGAAAGGTAGGCGCGAGATGTCTCGTCTTTCTCTTGCATGCACCGTTGTAGATCGCTAACAGTGCAGGGACGCTTGTACGTACCCTCAAAGTTCTTGGTAAACGCTTCTTGCATGTCCAACCAACTGCAGATGGATTTCTCCTGCAAGTTGTCGATCCATTGACGGGTCGTGCCCGCCAACATTAATGGGAGGTACTTGACGATGACGTTGGGGTTGCCTCCGGCAATCTCTACCGTGTTACCGTAGTCCTGCAACCATGTGGCTGGCTTGGCGGTGCCGTCATAGGGCTTGATGGTCTTGTCAATCCGGATACCTTTGGGGTAAGTTGCGGACCGTATTGCAGGTCCAAAGCAACGTGGTCCCAGGTATAGGCCTTCCCGGGCCTCATGGATCTTATCGATCCACGAACGTGCGTCGTATAGCTTCGGGTTCTTCTTCTTCTTGTCAACAGGGGATGGTCTGCTTGAACGACGCGGGCCTCCTCCGCCATGGTGACTTCTAGGTGGTGATGGAGGCGGAGGTGGCGGTGGGTTAGCCTTCTTGCTGTTACCCTCCTGTGACGCCTCACGTCTGTCACAGTTGCTTGTCGGACGCGGAGGGTCATGGCGTGACCTGCTCTTGTGTCCTAGGTTGCGCTCTGCGTCATGACGGGTGTGCTCCGTGTTGTCGCGGATGATGATGCCGCACTGCTTTGGCGGGGGCATATCCGTACGATGGTGAGCCTTGGGATCTTCGCGATGTCGGGGGGATCGGGGCGGTGGCGATGGGCGACGAGGTCGGGCCTTTTCTCTGTGGTCGGAGGATATGGGAATAGCATCCTTCCTGTTGCGCACATCCCTTCGTCTTCTTTCTGATGAACCCGTCTGAGACCCGACATCAAGAGGAGATCTGTCCCTTGGAGGCTTATACTGGCTAGACTGGCAAAGCGCTGGGTCGGACTCAAGCCTCTGAGAGGTGGCCTTTTCCTGCTGCTTCACCGCCTTGGCCACTAGGTCATAGACCTGTTCCACTTCTTTGGGCGATCTATCCTGCTCCAGAAGGGTCTTGGCGACGGCGAGGTTAAGGAGTGGGGTGGGCATCACCTGTTTGCCTTCACTGTTAATGTATGGCTTGGCCTATGCCCGCTTCGAGGGAGCCCATCCTAGGTTTCGCCGTACACCAGGATCGTTGATGACGCGAGCTGGAGCTTTCTTGGCCTTCTGCTGCTGCAGCAGAGTCTTGTACTCGGCCTCCATTGCTCTAGATTTCTCTATGGACTTCTGCGCGTTGACCAAATCTCGATCTAGCTTAGCGCCTTGCTCCGTGATGGCCTGCGCTTCCTCTAGCAGCTGCTAGTGCTTCTCGTCAAGCTGAGTCACGTTCCGGATATGAGCTATGGTCGGTGGCTCAACAAGGATATTGCCGTACATTACTCTATCAGCTGGAGTGACTTGGGCTATAGCAGACGTAGATGCCGGAGGCGACAAGTTTGTGGTGTTGTTGTTGCTCGGGCCGTTGCTGAGTTCCTGCGGCTGCTGCACTGGGTTCGGCAGAGGAGGCATGACCTTTGCGCGATCATTGTCAGCAGCAATAAGTGGCCCCTTCCCCTTTTCCAGTGTTGTAGGCGGAGCTCGTCCGGGTTGATCTTCATCCATCGTCGTCCCAATGGTGACGAACACCTCTCGAGACGTGACGACATTGTTGGCTTGCTCGTCACGCGTGTACTCCTCCTCCATCTCCTGCATGGCGGAGTCTAGTTCCTCTGGTCTGAAATCTATCTCCTCTGAATCTGCACTGAAGTCAGCATAAAGCGCATCAATAACAGAGTCGGAGGGTGCCAGGACTTCCTCGATGACGGGTGGTGGAGGTGCAACAGCAGCGACGATGACTGGAGGTGGCGGCGCAGCTGCGACGATGGCGATCGGAGGCGGTGGTGGTGGTGGCTGAATCAAAGGGGCTCCGTCAATGAGCGCAAGCGCTGTCTGAGCTGCCGCTTCGGCCTCCGCGTAGTTGTTGACGGTGTTCACCATGCCTTCGAAGGTAAGGCGTCCTGACGCCTGCTGCCGTCTTAGAGAATGTCGGAGAAGCGTGCCATGGTCCAGTCCTTCCACAAAGTGATACATAGCATCATCATTGGGGTAGTGGGCCAGATCAGCTCGTATACGGAGCCACCTGGCCAGGTAATCGCGGTGGTTTTCGCCCTCTCTCTGAACGCAACGCGCCAGATCGAAGATGGTAACCACGCCGACGAACTTGGATCTCTGCTATCCAGACACACGGGCGAAGCCAGCGGACTTGCAGCGATCTTCCACCTTTATATCCTGCACAGGGGCGGTTTGGGTGGGCCTTGAATTTTTCCGATCTTTGCCGGCAAACTCCGAAGAGAGATCCGACATCGATCCTTCCGAGAACATATCCTGCCCGTAGGCGGTCCGTGCGGGCCTTGATGCTCCTCCGACTCCTAGGGAACTAGTGCCCGAGTCGGTTTCGCCAATGAAGAGGTGGATGTCTCCGATAGGAACGTTCGAACACCGTGTAGGGTTTGTCTTTGCCGGGATCCAGAACTCATCGGGAGGAACGATCGGAAGCCGAAGAAGAGAACGCGGCCGATGGCTATGGTTTCGCCGATTCCCGCGAAGATCTTGGTCCTCGCCCGCTGAAGAGCCTGAAGCGCCTCTTGCCCCACGGTGGGCGCCAACTGTCGTGGTATTGCCGACGAGTACGCCATGGAGGGGTCCTCACAGTGCGTGTTTAGAGACGTGGGGAAAGGCGTACGGTTGACGGGTACGAGGTAACACAGCTTACCTAGGTTCAGATCCCACGTCGGTGGTGGAATCCCACTCCTGCTATAAATCACTATAAGGGCAATACGCCGAGTTACAGGAATTGGTTCGTTGTGCGAGGTTGTCTAAAGTTGTCTATTATCGTGCCCTAAAGGCTTCCACAGGCCCGACTTATATAGTCGCCAGGTCCTAGGATTACAGGGAAAAGTCCTAGCCGGACAGATTACAGAGTCCTACACCGTCTATTACTAGTCTTGTGTATCTTGCACTCCAAGGCTCCGGATACGTTGGTGACTCCAACCGTAGCCTTCCTTTATCCGGCATGGGCCTCCCTTCTGGATCCATCTAACTGGGCCGTCCAGCAGGCCATGGACCATGCTACCAACTGTGGGCCATCCGGGTTATCCGGATAGGAGACATGCTATGAGGATATCCATACAGCATATCCCCAACACTCGACGATCCACATTCGGCTTTTGTGTTTATTTAGGGGATAATCTTGTTTCTTGGTCATCTAAAAGGCAGGTCACGGTCTCCAGGTCCTCTGTTGAAGCCGAATACAGAGTCGTTGCACACTCTGTCGCCGAAGCTGTCTGGATTCGTCAACTTCTTGCCAAGCTTCATCGACCACTTGAGCGCGCCACCATTGTCTACTGTGACAATATCTCTGTCGTCTACATGGCCAGCAACCCCGTTCAGCATCGTCGAACCAAGCACATTGAGATATATATTCATTTTGTCCGCGAGAAGGTGGCTCTCGGCGAGGTTCGCGTTCTTCACGTACCGACCAGTGCTCAGTTTGCTGACATCTTTACAAAGGGGCTACCTACTGCACCCTTCTGCGATATTCGGTCCAGTCTCAACATCGTCAAGCCAGACGTTGCCACTACGGGGGTGGGGGAGGAGGGGGGGTATTAGGGATTTATTTTTGTTGTATTCGGTTTGGACCCTTAGGTCGGTTCGGCTCTAAACCCTAGCTGCAGGGGCGGATCCAGGATTTGACCATAGGGGGGACGAGATGATAGTGACGATAAACTAGATATACAATAAAAACAAATTGAATCTTATATATATATATATGTAGTTTTGTTATTCGAAAACAAGTTCTATAACGAAAAGCTTCATTTTATTTGCTTTACGACTACAAACCCATCAAATAAGTCTACGATCTCATGAATGGCAAACTTTACATAATTTTTCTTTACAAATACAAATAACTACATAAAATTGTATAAGCATATTAAATAAATCAAGGGGCCGATATAGTATATGAGCATGTGGGTCAAAGAAAAAATTCACCCTAAAGAGATAAACATGAAAATATATCAAATCTTCTAGCAATATTCTACGGATATCACTATAATATTATATGTATTGCGATAAAAAAAGCTAGTAGCCAACATGAAATAATTCATAAAAAATGTTGATGTATATAATCCGTAATTGGTCTGACAAAACAATTTCTATTAGATGGGGGTAAGAAATTCTAGTAGCCAACATAAAATATATTTGGGATCATACCTTAGGTCGATAAATTCATGAATTGGGCACCTCGTGTGGTGGCCATACTTTATAACGTATTTTATAGTCCCTAAACATACGGGGAGCTGTGATTTGTGCTTTCGCTAATAGGTAATCACGGACGCGATGATGCCTGGACATAAAATTCTGATCCTGGTGATGGCGTTCAACCAACGACACCCTGACCCTAGGTAGGTGCCGCCATGGAGAAGGCGAAAAAGGGAGAAATAAGCCGACTAGTTCGTCGAGGAAAACCGAGCAAAGCATAAATTCACATGTGTCTGATGGATCAGTTGATCGGTCTTTGGCCTTGCCTATGCCTCAATAGATATGTATTATCTTTTGATGGCTAATTTTTCAGGCTTAACCCGTCAATCTTTAATAATCAACATATTGCATACATTAGTATAGATTAGACAGAGTATTATGATTAGGAGTATATATCGTTAAAACCAGTGCTAGCCCCCGTGACATATCCTTGAGGGGGGCCGAGCCATAGCAGAGGCCTGGCCACCCCTCGCCCCTCCCTAGATCCGCCTCTGATACCACCTACACAATTTATGGCCCAATTTTTTTTTAAAAAAGAGTATCTTATTAAAATCATAGATATACCAATTACACAAGCCTCTGCAACAACACATGCCCTAGTGGTTCCACGGATGCACACAGCTCAGAAAAAAATAGAAAAATTACAAAAATGAAAAGTCCCGCTACATAGAATTAATCCTCAAAGCAACGACACTGACATCATTAGAACAACACCAGTAGTCCTCCACTCCAATAACAACACCTTTAAGAAGGAAACAATGCCCAAGCGCCGTCATTGCCCGATCAAAGATCATAGGTTTTCACCCTAGAGAAAGTCCTTGCTCACAAAACAATGCCTTCAACAAGGTCATTGCTAGACACAAACAGTTAAGGCCAGACCTTGGATTTTCACCCTGCAAGATAAGACTAGGAACTTCCCTTGTGTTGTCTTTCCGCACCAACAGTCGTGGCAACGAGTCCCAGATCACGCAGCCGGTTCTTCGTCGCCACAAGAACAAAAATCACCACCGCTACCCTCATATTTCCGCTTTTCTGACATTCTCCGCATCTGACTTTACCATGGCTCTAAGAATGGCACTTGGTGGAAACAAACAACAGAGCTTCGCAATGCTCCCGCTAAAACCAAACGGCCAGAAAAACAAGGTGCGCACGACAGAATACCTTCCGATCCAGCAATCTCCAGGCATGATACGTCCATGGGAGTTAGCCGGCTAAGCCTTCCGGAA
Organism: Avena sativa; assembly: GCA_916181665.1. Taxonomy (NCBI): domain Eukaryota; kingdom Viridiplantae; phylum Streptophyta; class Magnoliopsida; order Poales; family Poaceae; genus Avena; species Avena sativa. The sequence goes on along the minus strand of OV702293.1, from coordinate 479,769,532 downwards.
CCCGCCTCTCCAGACCAGATCAACGAGGGTAGACATCAAGCAGACCTTCGTCTTCGTGCGAAAGAAACCAAAGGAACACCTCCTTTATTAGATCCGACAGCGATCCCTACACCGTCGGCCGGTTTCTGAAGAACGGATCGAGCAGGCAAATAGGAATAGAGAGCCGATCTAGGTCTTCCGACGGAATCCCATCGCCGTCACCTCCTCCACCAGACCGCCACCCGCCCCACTCCGGTAGAGGCCGCAGCCTCCAGATCCAAGCTCGGACGAAGCCACCGCCGGCCGGAGCCGCGGAGACGTCGATGGCGAGGGGGGGGGGCGTCTAGCGCCGGCGGTCTCCTCCCTACCGCCGCGCTGGGGCCAGGAGGCCAGATCCCCGCCGCCCCCATCACCGGCGCCGCGCACTTAGGCCGGCTGCCCTCCGGGGGCGAGGAGGAGGGAGAGGGATGGAGGGGGAGGAGGTGGCGGCAGGGTAGGGTTTGTCCCCCTCGGTCGTCAGGAGGGGCGACGCGAGGGGGAGCTTTATGGCCCAATGCATGTATATATTGTTGGCGTGGCTGCTTTCAACAAATTTGAATAAACTTTTTTCTTAAGAGGCTGAGAAGACATAGATATGCGATGGGACTGTTCATTGACAGAAATGAATGGTGGGAAGAAATAGTTGAATTTCATCTGGATCCTGCAGCGCGCAGCCTGATGTCACAGCAGCTGCAATGCAGTGTGACTGACCGGGCTTATATTCAGGGTTCAGACATGCACACACACATGGAACATGCCCTGCCTCTCCCAGCTATTTACACCCTCCACCCACCAGCAACCAACACCCTCACCAATGCTCACCTCACCATCGCCTGCACATTTTTGACAATATATTTTTCAAGAACAATTCTGCAGCTTTTGATCCATGCACAGTCCTCTGTAGCATGTTGCAGCACAGTGCTTCCTCCTCAGGAGAGAGCATGCGCATGCGCCCATGTCCCTGGCGTTCCGCAAGTCCAACAATGGTGGTGACGCAGCGACGTGCAACGGGGACCGCACCGACCAGTCCTCTGTAGTACTTGGTCAACGCAAGTTCTTACACATGTTCCCCTTGTCAGGAAAATGAAGAAGTTTGCGACGGTAGTAGTATAATTTAGGGAACTAATCGTGCCGACATTTTTTTCTTCGAAATTCCACGATCTACTAATAAACATCAACAACATTACAAAATGAGCCAAAAGTAATAAAAATTACTCCCTCCGACCCATATTAGTTGACTTGGATTTGTCAAAATTTGGATGAACATATATACTAAATAGTGTCTAGATTCATTCAAATTTAGACAAATGTGAGTCAACTAATATGGGTCGGAGGGAGTACAAATATTTCATTAGACCACCTAGAGACGACTACACACACCATCCCCGCCCCTCCATCGCTGGAGTCGGTCAAAGTTTATCGTAGTAGAGCTTGTTATAGTAGATAGACGGAAAGTCGTCGTGCTAGGGCTACAAAGGACCAACGCACTACAACACCAACTGTCGCCAATGATGACAATCATAGATCGAAAGAGATTAACCTAGAAATAAACCACTGAACACGAAAATGAACCAGATCCTAGAAGACCAGACAGACAAACGACTCTACGCGCCCACTGTCGACGTTAAATGCACCACCGGAACGAGGATAGAGCGGGAAAGAACTTATTCTGACTTTAGGACATAGCCATCACCTCAACGCACAGCTCGTCGCCTCGAACTGCCACATCCCCACCTCTCTTCCCATGGCAAGCCAGCGCCATGTTCTACCTCTGCCCTGCAGGAGATGACCCGCACGTCAGCGGAGATGGAGATGGAGGCCATGACCCGCTCAAAAACCCTAGCATTTTTATGAGTGGACACCAGAGGAGACTAGCACTACCGCCAGGAGACCAACGCCCACGTGACCAGCACTGTCGCCACCAGCCCACCGTTCGCCTCCCTCCTCCCCAACCTTTATTCCCTCCCGGGTCGACTCGCACGGGGAAACTCTGGAGGCCCCTATCCCATCCTAGCGAGCTACCTCTTGATCTACTCCTCGCGACCACTGTCGCCGTCATCGTCGGTGGTGGCAGCCATGCCCATCCTATCAAAGATGGGGGTGAGGCAGGCAAGCTCCGACGGTCTCCTACGCTCGAGGCAGGCCGTTACCGGGGAAACGCATGTAGAACGAGGGTGGTGGAGAAGTTCTTCCATGACGGTGTGTTGAAAAGTGGTGGGGAATCCTCTTCGTTGCGCGATTCGTTCGGATCCAATGGAAGATCGCCCCTATTCTATCGTCTTCTTCCTCAATGTTAGTCTAGCCGGTGAGGTTCGGAGCGACAGAACCAATAGGGTTCTGATGGGTGGCGTGGTGGATACTAGCTTGGCTTAAATAAAGGTGGCGGTCCTAGGATTTCAACTCGTGCCAAGATGATGATCTGTCGGATGCATGTCTCATCGATTTGGCCGTGTCGTGTTTCGGAAGGCTCCGCCGACGAGCTCCACTAAATGATTCATTCTAGAGATTGCTGGATTGGATGGGATTCGGTCATGCGTAGATTTTCTCTGACCGCTTGGTTTTAGAGGGAGCACTACGAAGATCTACTGGTTGTTACTATTATGGGGCACGCTTTCTCGTTCCATGGTGAAATCAGCTGGTGGAGAATGTTATAAATCCAAGATATGAGTACTAGCAATATGATTCAAGTCTTTGGGGCGATAAAAATTTGTCTTGGTGATTCGTGACTTGAAGCAGCGGTATCGTAAGCGGGAGCTACAACACAGAAGAAGTTCAAAGTCTTAACTTTCAGGGTGAAAATCTAAGGTCTGATCTTAATTGGTTGTGTCTGGCAATGATATTATTGAAGACATTGTTTTTTTAGTGAGAACTTTCTCCAGGGTGAAAATCTAAGATCTATAATAGGGCGATGACGATGTTTGTGCATTGTTCTCTTCTTGGAGGCATCTTTTTTGGAGGAGCTGAACTCCTGGTGTTGTTTTGGTGGTGTTAGTACTGTTGTTATAAGAAATGGATCATTATAGCAGTATTTTACTTTTATTGTATTTTCTTTTTTTAGGTTGTGTGCATCCCTAAGGCCGCTAGGACAATGCGTTGTTCCAGAGTTTGGGTGTAATTGCTATCTTCGTGATATTAATATATGCTCTTTGTTGAGAACCAACCTGTGGTTGGATGGTCAGGAGGGCAGTGGTATCCCCAGCCCACCAGAGTTCAAACCCCAGGTTTGACGCTTTGGTGTCTCATAAAGGCGGAATATTCTTTCAGTGGGAGGCGACGTTCCCGTTGATAGCGAGGCGCCTGCGGTGACTTTGTCAATCTCAAGACCCGCCGGCTCAGTCTCTCAGAGGTGCTCATAGGGATAGGGTGTGCGTGCGTTAGTTCATAGGGGTGAGTGTATGTACGCATTGTGAGCGTCTGTGTTTGTACCGTGTTTCTAAAAAAATGCTCTTTGTTGAAAAAAATCACTTCAACATTACGAAGAAGACACCGAAAAACATGCTAAATAAAAACGAAAACATCCCGCTAACAAGAGGTCGTGGTCCATCATGCCTCCAAAACCCTAGGGCCACCAGGGACGGAGCGAACCGACGACGGTCACCGACGAGGGGACGGAACCGTGGATGGGTTTAGGCTAGCTCTCGATCGCCTATATCCTTACGGCTGTACCGGTTCGGTAGATTATCTAAAAAAAGTCGTGCTGAAATCCTTGGGCATGGACACTACAGTATCTTCACAGGTTTCAGTCTAAACAAACATCCCACACGCCCAACTTTGCACACCAAAGTCAGACCTAGAAGTCAAAACCTTGGAAGAAGCTGTAGAATGGTCATTTGATTTTTGTTGCGTATGAGATTCATTATTGGGCATGCTTCTGCAAAATTCGGATGATGTTCACAAACGCAATGATAAGATAACACTACCTAGTTCTGCTCTTGTGGACAGGTCACAATAAACCCCCTCCCGGGTCGCTGCGCGTGGCGACTCCGGAGGGTCTAAAAACCCTAGGCCCAGCCGCTGCCGTCGCGGCGCCGGCGGTGGCAGCTTCGCCCTGGTTGCCGAAGGCGGGGATGCATCCTCTATGTGCCTCGCCACGATCCTGCACGCGGGAGGTAGGCTAATAGGAAGGCAGAGACCATGCGGCAGGGCGGCGGCGGCCGCAACAGTGGGAAGGAAGCGTCTTCTGCGACGGGGTGGCGGCTCGCAGCAGCGCACAACAGGGAGGAGCGGAGGAGGACGAAGATGGTTGCAGAGATGGTCGGGTCTGAAAGGATCGTATGGGCACCTAGAGGGGGGTGAATAGGTGCTACTTCAAATTTTACTCTTTTTCAAATTAGGGTTTGACAAGAAAGGTAAATTCTCTAGAATATGCAACTATGGTGAATTTACCTATATGTCAAACAAGCACAAACTAACACAACACTAAGCAAGAACAAGTAAGTAAAGTGCGGTAAAGGATAGAAGTAACCAAGGGAGTGGACGCGGAGACACAAGGATTTGTTTCCCATAGTTCCTTCCTTTTGAGGGGAAGTACGTCTACGTTTGGAGAGGGGGTGGTTTCAAACCACCAACGCCACGAGAGGCCTCCCTTGTTCTCCGATGAACCTCACCCAAAGGGCTCGATTCACCTTCCACTATATCGGCGACCTTCGAGGTGGAAGCCGGCACCTTTACAACAAGTTCGGGGCACACATCCACAACTGAATTGGAGGCTCCCAAATACAAGCAAGCTGTCAAGACAAATCAAAGACAAGCTTGTAAGAACCAAATCAAAGTTAGGGTTTCCAAAGAAACACTAGAGCTTGGGGGCCCTCAAGTGAATGAGGGGGAAATGAAGATCTCTCTTGGTGAAGATGTGAATCAAGGCCTCCTCCTTCGATTCTCCAAAGATCAATGACTTTGGATGGTTGTATGAAGAGATCTTGTGGATTTGGTGGCTCTAATGGTGTTGGTGTTCTTGAGCAGCTCGAGCAACTGGAGGAAGAAGATAAGGGTCCCTATTTATAGACAGCCCCCTCCACGAACCGTTTTCTGACCGTTGTAGAAAAGTCAGACCGGAGACTCTGGTCTGGATACCGGAGACTCCGGTCTACACCGGAGACTCCGGCCAATCTCCGGACCAGTCTACGGACTGTCCATCTGACTGACCCAGCCCATTTCTTCACCAGCAACACCGGAGACTCCGGCCTTCCAACACCGGAGACTCCGGTCTGACCAAAGTCTGGAGACTCCGGCCAATTTTCGGACCAGTCTCCGGACTGGCCATCTGACTGACCCAGCCATGTCCTGGGAGACACCACCGGAGCCAGCACCAGAAACTCCGGACCACACCGGAGACTCCGGTCTTGGAAGACCGGAGACTCCGGTCTGGAGTTTCCAGAACAGTGGCAAATGTGTGTGGTCTTTTCCCAAGAGTGTGTGTGATGTTTATCTGTGGTCATACCAACCTGTGGATAACAAACTGTAAAATGATCAACTTGTTGTTACTGAACACCAAAAGTGATTATGACAATAAATGCCCTTTCAATCTCCCCCTTTTTGGTGTTCGATGACGACAAGTGATTTGCATGGAATAACATATAAATGTGGCTCCCCCTGACTATGTGCAGCAAGATAATGAAGTAAATCATGTAAGGAAGATAATATCAACGATAGCACACATAAATCTCACATGAGTTACAATAGGTGTTGCACACAAGCACATAGTCATAGACACTCACAAGAACAGCAGATAACACACATAAAGTTCAAGTTCGAATATCCAAATAACAAATAAAAAGGCAAATAACGGCATATAGTCGCAAATCCCAAGTCCCATGCAAAGCGATGAGAATGTCTTCTCCCCCTTTGGCATCGAAACGCCGAAAAGGGAAAAGACCTATACTAGCGCCCCAATAACTCAGTAGTCATCGTCATCCTCGTCATCCTCGGCATCCTCATCCTCATCCTGGTCATCCTCGTCCTGGTCACCCTCATCCTGGTCATAGTCATCATCATCATCATCATCCGGGATAGCAGGACCTTTGCCGTGAGGGCGAGAAGAGAAAGTACCCTGGTATCTAAACCCAGAGGTGACATCAGCAAACGTCTTCCAGTCCACCAGACTCTCCTGTTGGGCATTCCATGCCCCAAATGAGAGAGTGTGATCAGACTCTGTGGACTGCTGGGCCCCATGCTCATCATTGTATTCATCTTCACCTTCCTCAGTATCAGCAACACCCTGGTCCTTGATCTCTTTGAGGAGCTTCTCAATGCGACGGTTGCTTTGGTAAGATGCATGCTGCTGCTTGCGAATGTCAACGTTCATGCAGCAAAGAGTCCTCTCCCAGAAGCTGGCCTTCTTGACCTTCTCATGCACATAGTCTCTAGTCATGGTAGGAATAGGGACATTGGAGGCATTCTTCCTCCGAACTCTAGGTGGAGAGGGAGCCCTCTCCGTCTCAATCTCCTCATCATCACCATTTCCATATCGGCGCCTTGGAGCTGGCCCCATGTGCCCCTTCTGCTGCAGAGAGACCAGAGTGTGCATCGTGAGGTGTGGTGGTATGCCATGTGGAGAATCATGTGGCTGGGAGTTGACGAGTCTCATAATCAAGGGTGCATATGGAGGAGGTTTCTTGAATAGAATGGCATGGAACATCTCCTCGAAAATGAAGTCCATCACATCAATGGGTGCAGCCTCAGCCTCTGGTCCAGCATTGAAGGTCCGATGAATATGGTACAGGAGGTTGACAAGTCCTCCCCTGAGAGCATCATCATTTCCAGCACTTGGAGCAATAGTGTGACGGAAAATCCTCAGCATAAGGTTGTAGAGGGGCTTGAGTCCCTTGGAGCCCCCCACAACACCATCATCATACAGAGGTGCCAGCTTTAACTTGTTCTCACCCAAGGCTGCTGAGTGCATGCGCTGCCCCACAGGAGTAGATACGCCGTGAAACGTCTCAAAGATGACATTGGCAAAGTCATGGAAAGTAGCTGTGCAACGAGTAGAGCCAGTCATCCACACCATGGTCCTGTCAAGATCAGACCCAAACACCACTGTGGCATAAAACTGCTGAACAAGGTGCACACTGTAGTCTTCATGCAGCTCCATCAAGTTGAAGAGACCCAGCTTCTCACAGATCCACAGGGCATCATTGAAATAAGGGATCTGGCGCATTTGCTCAATGTCCATGAACTTCTGAGGGCAAACAGGAGATTTGGTGAGTACACCATACACATCCTTCATGAACACACCCTGCTCTTTCCTCCAGAAACGAGGGTCCTCACTGGTACGAGGCAGTGCATAGAAATCTGTCTTCCTCAGCTCACGGTACTCCTCTTTAGACATCTTGGCTAGGGACTGGAGGTTGTCATACTTGGCTCTCTTTGCACGTTCCTCCCTTTCAGACCTCTCTTGATCCCTCTTCATGTAAGCTGCATCACGTGCCCGTTGTTTCCGGTTGGATGGAGGCACGATAAACTGACCCTGAGCTTCATCATAGCGAGGATTGCCCCTTTGGGACTTAGCCTTGGTACGACGAGGGCGACTAGAACCATCACCTGTGAACACCAGTGAGGGAGATAGCATGGAGATAAGTATATATGTCCCAAAGATGTAGTATAAGAGCTTTGATGCATTTCTAGACTACTTTGTTTCACCCAACACCGGAGTCTCCGCACCAGACACCGGAGTCTCCGGTTCAGATCGGAGTCTCCGTTCCTGGGGACCGGAGTCTCCGGCCTGGACCGGAGTCTCCGGACCTAAGTCCGGAGTCTCCGGTCAGGAGGCTCGGGTATGCGATGGGGAGATGCTGGTGAGGGTGAATCTAGTAGATCGGGCAATGCAACAAGGCTAAAGTACTAGAGTGCAAGCAAACAAGTGATTCCAATGGACAAATCATCAACAATCCTCAAAAACACATCTAGGGATGAACCCTAGGAGGAAAAAGGAGAGGAGAGGTACCAGATCTGTCCATGGGATCGATTCCTTCGGTGGGAATGACCCAATGGAGGAGAGGGGAAGGTTGGCCGGCTGCACGGCGGATCCCGGGGGCTTCTTGACCTCCGGGGAGGATTTTTGGAGGAGGAGGCGATGGGTTTGGAGGTAGGGGACGGGGTGAAGAATGAGGAACAGCTGTTCCAGTTCACCCCGTGCCCCTTCTTTAAGTGACAGAAATCGTCCACACCGGAGACTCCGGCCTACACTGGAGACTCCGGTCCTCCTCGACCAAAAATTCCAGGAAAGGTGTTTGGGGACATATATGAGAGATAGATGGTTTTAAGATAGGAAAAGGGCTTGGGTTGAGACATCAAACTGTGAAGAACCAATAAGAGCCATAGAAGTTCGAAAATAATCAGAAAAGCTCCAAGAGACTAAAATCAAGCAAATGACGAACATGAGTAAGTGCCTACCTCTCAAATGAGAGAGGGCGGTGGCCTAGGCCACCATATTTGAGTATACTTGGCTTGGAACCACGAAGATATATCTTGGGTCCATTACCAAAACTCATCATTAAGCTCACATATCACTAAATGATATTAAGAGGAATGATTTTGATTGCTTTGGGAATAATGGGGGGAGGGATGGTCCAATCAATTAGGACCGCACTCCCCCTATATCCATGCCTACACCTAGACCAAATATGAGATGAAACATAGGTGAGAGTGCAATAACATCAAGTCAAGCTCCTTGAATCTACGATATTTAGTTCATTCCTTAAGTAGCAAAACCTTGCTTCATCAAGTGGCTTCGTGAAGATATCGGCAAGTTGATCTTTGGTTGATACATAGGATAGATCAATATCACCTCTAGCAACATGGTCTCTAATGAAGTGATGTCGAATCTCAATATGCTTTGTCCTTGTGTGATCCACCGGGTTGTATGCAATCTTGATGGCACTTTCATTGTCACATAGAAGAGGCACTTTGTCACAATGGACACCGTATTCCTTTAAAGTTTGCCTCATCCATAGCAATTGGGTGCAAGCACTAGCAGCAGCAACATACTCGGCTTCGGTGGTGGAGAGAGATATACTATTTTGCTTCTTAGAAGACCAACATACCAAGGACCTACCAAGGAATTGGCAAGCCCCGGATGTTGATTTTCTAGCATCCTTGTCTCCCACCCAATCCGAATCCGTGTATCCACAAAGAGCGAATGTTGAGCCTTGAGGGTACCAAAGACCATAAAATGGGGTATGAACTAAATATAGAAAGATTCTCTTGACCGCCATTAAATGGCTTTCCTTAGGAGCCGCTTGATATCTTGCACACACACCTACACTCAACACAATATCGGGTCTAGATGCACAAAGGTAAAGCAAAGAACCAATCATAGACCGGTATACCTTTTGATCCACATCTTTACCATTAGGATTTTGTTCTAGATGAGTCTTTGTAGCCATGGGAGTAGGAGATCCATTCAAATCTTGCATTTTGAATCTCTTGAGAATATCTTGAGTATACTTGGCTTGGTTGAAGAATGTTCCTCCTCTAACTTGCTTGATCTCAAAGCCAAGAAATACTTTCAACTCCCCCATCAAAGACATCCGGAACCTACTAGTCATAAGCTTTGAGAATTCATCATTAAAAGCTTTGTTAGATGAGCCAAAGATAATATCATCAACATATATTTGACATACAAAAAGCTCCCCATTGACCCTCTTAGTAAAAAGAGTGGGATCGATTTTCCCAACGTCAAAGCCACGGTCAAACAATAACTCTCTAAGGTGCTCATACCACGTGCGTGGGGCTTGCTTGAGCCCATAGAGCGCCTTATCAAGTTTGTAGACATGGTTTGGGAAGTTGGGGTCCTCAAATCCCGGGGGTTGCTTAACATATACCAATTCATTTAAAGGACCATAAAGGAATGCACTTTCTACATCCATTTGTTGCAACTTAAAGTTATGATGTGCCGCATAAGCAAGAAGGATACGGATGGACTCAAGGCGAGCCACGGGTGCATAAGTCTCTCCATAATCAATGCCTTCAATTTGAGAATACCCTTGTGCAACCAATCTATCCTTGTTCCTTACTATGATTCCATGCTCATCTTGCTTGTTCTTGAATATCCACTTTGTTCCAATAACATTGCGGCAATCCTTTGGCTTCTCAACTAACTTCCACACTTTGTTTCTCTCAAAGTTGTTGAGATCTTTGTGCATAGATTCTAACCAATCCGAATCTTCAAGAGCTTCCCACACTTTCTTTGGTTCAATCATGGAGATGTGTGCTTGGTGTTCACTGAACCTCGTCAATTGTGCTCTTGTGGAAATTCCTTTCCTTAGATCTCCAACAACATTTTGGAGGGAGTGGTCTCTTAATTCCAACATTCTTTCCTTTCGAGCTTCGCGACGAGCGTGGATCTCCTCATTGTTTCTTGGAGGACCCTCTTCATCATTTTTATCCTCGTCTTGACCATCAACTTGACCTTGATCATCATTGGAGTCATCCTCTACATTGGGAGGCAAGGATTAACCTTGGTCTTGATCAAGTTCTCTTCTAGCATCAATTTGAGCACGTCTCAAAATAGCTTGGATGGATCTTCCTTGGCAAATTGACTTGGCACCACTTGACTCCCCATCGAATGGACCAAGCTCCCTTTGACTAGAGTTCAACATTGATCACTATGTTGAGGGTCCATATCTTGTCTTTGGCTTGAGTCAATGTCCTCTTCGGTAGATGGAGCATGTTGAGGTTGTGAAGATGAGGGCTCCACTCGAGTGGAGCATAGTTCTTCTCGATCCGCCATAAGGGGTTCCTCAACGGGGCGGATATAACCCACACCCATCCTTCCTATGGCATCCTGAGGCATTTCATCATCTGCATCACAAGCATCAACACGCCCCCTTGCGGACCATCATATTCTTCGAAGGTCACACTACAAGATTCTATGACGGCTCCGGAGAGCTTGTCATAGATTCTATAAGTGTGATATTCGAGACCATAGCCAACAAAAATACCCTCTAATGCTTTAGACTCGAATTTAGACAAACGAACACCTTTGATGAGATAGAAACACTTACAACCGAACACCCAGAAATAAGATATGTTGGGCTTGTTACCGGTAAGTATCTCATATGGAGTCTTGTTGATTTTCTTGCGGAGGTAGAGCCGGTTTGAAGCATGGCAAGCGGTGGAGACGGCTTTGGCCCAGAAGTTGTATGGAGATTTAAACTCCGCCAACATGGTCCTAGCCATCTCAATAAGAGTCCGGTTCTTCCTTTCGGCCACACCATTTTGTTGAGGGGTGTATGCAGCGGAATATTGATGTTTAATCCCCTCATCACTAAGAAAATCATTCAAGGTGTAGTTCTTGAACTCGGTGCCATTGTCACTTCTTATAATCAACACGGGAACATTGTGTGTAGGGTTTCGTAGCATGGAAAACAAAAAATTTCTATCGCATACAAACAAACAAGCCAATATCTATCTACTAGATTGTAGCAACGAGTCGATGGAATAACTCACCCTCGAAGATTCCAAAGTGTTTAACAAGAGCGGATTCTCGTGGGTGATGTAGTCGTACTCTTCCCGATCTCAAGATCGCGTAGACGATCCTTCCGGCGCTGCGTTCCGGCAGCGCGCCGCAGTCGGTCACACGTTCGGTACTCGACGAAGAACTTCCTCTCCCTTGTTCCAATAGGCAGCGGAGGTTGTAGCACTCTCCTCGCAATTCCGGCAGCACAACGGCGTGGTACCGGAAGTAGAGGGGAGATCTCGCAGGACTTCGCCTTAAGCCGGAGCGAGTATGGTGGACTATGAGAGAGCCCTCGGTGTTCTAGGGTTTAGACACACCAAGGAGGGGGCTAGGCCGGCGGCTAGGGTTTGACCTAGGCGGCGGCGGCAAGATGCCCTAGGCCGGCGGCGGCTATGGAGGGCGGCGACGGCTAGGGTTAGGGTTTAGAGGTAGGGAACTTGTGTGTCTAGGAGGGGAGCCCTGCCCCTCCTTATATAGGTGGAGGGGCCGTGCCAGGAGAGGGGAGTCCCTCCCCAACTCGGTCTCCCAAGGGGGCCGGCGGTGGAGGGGAGGAACTCCTCCCTAACTCGGATTCCACCCCCCCTCCACTTCCCAAAATAGCCGTTTGACTTTCAAATTGGCGTTTGACTTTTTCAAACTAGGATTTGATTAAACCCTTTATTTTGTTCAGCGATGACACCTAGTACATGATGCAATCATACCAACTTGATATAACACATTCAAGTACCCTTCCCCTTCGGAGTGCCGGACATTCCGGAACCTTCTAGAACATTCCCGATGAAAACACCGGAACCATTCTCCAACTCCGAAATAGGACTTTCCTTATATGAATCTTATTCTCCGGACCATTCCGGATCTCCTCGTGATATCCCGGATCCCATCCGAGACTCCGAACAACATTTGGTCTCTTTCTCATCATTCCATAACTACTCAAACAACGTCGAATCCTTAAGTGTGTCTCCCTACGGTTCGTGAATTATGCGGACATGATCGAGACACTTCTCCGAACAATAACCAATAGAGGAATCTAGAAATTCATATGGCTCCCATATATTTCTACGATTACTTTGCGATCGAATGAACCACTTACATACGATACCAATTTCCCTTTGTCTCATGATAGTTTACTTATCCAAGGTTATGATCGTCGATATCTCTACATACCTAGTTCAACCTCGTTACCGATAAGTACTCTTTTCTCGTTCCCGTGATATGTGATCCCTTGTGAGCCAGTCACATGCTTGCAAGCTAATTGGATGACATTCCACTGAGAGGTCCGAGAGTATATCTATCCGTCATATGGATGGACAAATCCCACTCTTGATCCATGTGTCTCAACCAATACTTTCCGAACACTCAATGCCACCTTTATAGCCACCCAGTTACGGTGTGGTGTTTGATGTCATCAAAGCATCCATCCGGTAAAGGTGATATGCATGATCTCATGGTCGAAGGAATTAGGTTACCATGTATCAGAAAGCATATAGCAATTGAACTATTAAAATGACTTGATCTTTATGCTACGCTTATCTATAGAAGTATGTCCACCATATCATTCTCCTAACGATATGATCTTGTTGTTAATAACATCTCAATGTTCATTATAGGGAAACCACAATCATTTATTAACCAACAAGCTAGTATTATAAAGAGGCTTTACTAGGGACTTCAAATTAAGTTTACAAATCACACAAGAATTAATGTTTCCTTGTTAATACTATTATAGCATGAATGTAAACATTTATCATAAACACAAAGATATAATAATAACTACATTTATTATTGCCTCTAGGGCATATCTCCAACATTGTGTTGCCGTTGAACCAAGTTGATGAAGTCGATAAAAGTCCTTTGAGTTTCACTCTTCAACTTGAAGAAATAAACCCAAGAGTATCTTGAAAAGTCGTCAACAATCACCAAACAATATTTATTCCCTCCAAGACTTGCATGAGATGGAGGACCAAATAGGTCCACATGGAGGAGTTCCAAGATCTTGTTAGACTTGATTTGGTTCGTGGGCTTGTGAGGAGCGTCATGCATCTTCCCTAGAACACATGCCCTGCAAACACGATCTTTGGCAAAGGAAACATTTTCTTTTAGTCCAACAATGTGGCCCTCTTTATGGAGACTTTGCAAAGTTCTCATATTGACATGGGCTAGTCGGCGGTGCCATAGCCAACCCACATCGGCCTTTCCGTATAAGCACATCGGACCTGCAGTGGCTTGCCCCGAAAAGTCCACCACATACAAGTCATTTTTGACGTACCCAACAAAAGCGACCTTGAGAGACTTGCTCCACATGAGAACCACAATATCATCATCAATAAAGACGGCGAAGCCCATCTTTCCAAGAGCACGGACAGAAAGTAAATTGTATCCAAGGGTTTCAACAAGCATGACATTCACGAGTGTAATGTCGTGAGCCACCACTACCTTGCCGAAACCCATTACCTTAGACTTTGACTTGTCGGCATATGTGACGGTGATTTGATCTTCATTTGACACCAAGTCCTTGACAATAGACGAGCTTCCGGTCATATGACTTGTGCAACCACTATCGATCACCCATTTTGACCCTCCGGAAGCATAAGTATACAAAAGATCAAGCTAGTTTTTAGGTACCCATTTTTCAATGGGTCCTCTTTTGTTAGCAACAAGGGTCTTGGGAACCCAAATAGACCAAGCAATATAACCATCATAAGGACCAACATATTGTGCATACACATCACCATAATAATCACGCATTAGAACATAGTGAGGGTTAGCACTTCCCGCAAAATCATCATGAGACATAGTTTTACCATTTGTGGTCTTACTCTCCACAATGGTCTTGTTGGTCTCTTGTGCGGGCATGTCCTTCTTCTTCTTGTTGTTCTTCTTCTTTGTTTTGGAGACAAAACCAATGCCCCCTTTATCACCACTATGCCTTTGCTTGCTCAAAAGATCATCAATAGACTTGTTGCCTTGTGGAAATGTGGCCTTAGCAAGCTCCCCCTTCAACCTAGCATTCTCTTCAAGGATAGTTGTGCTACTAGATGGAATGAAGTTACTAGGTGACGGAATATTGGCCAATTGAGTTTGAAGCGTTTCATGGGACTTTGTGAGTGACAAGAGTTCACTCTCCAAGGCCTTGTGGGCCTTGTTAAGAAAGCTAAAGTCCTCAGCAAGTTTTTCATGAACCACACCAAACTCAATCTTGTCCTTTTTAGCTCTTTTATATTTAGCAATAGCATGATCACGCTCTTTGATGAGTTTGTTAACAATAATGTCATTGGCCTCATCAAGCCCTTCAAGTTTTAATTCAAGTGACAACCTAGTTTCTTGTTCTTCTTCTAGAGCATTGTTTAGGGCCTCTAGCTCAATCATATGTTCATGCCCAAGTTTACATCTTACATCTAGAAGCTCTTGAGTATGTGATAGTTGATCTAAGATGTTTCCAAAATGTAGCTTAGCATCACCTTCTAGGTTAGTCATAAACTCATCAAAGGAAATTAATTCCTTTTTAACATCAAGAGACATCTCATCATCAATTTCATCATTATCTAAGTGAGTAGAGCGGGATGATGAAGATACCTCCGTTCCTCTTGCCATAAGGCAAGTGGCGTTCTTGGTGGAGGAGTTCTCATTTGGAGAATCAAAGAGTGAGAATGTCGGAGTAGATGTGGTGGCAAGAGCAGCCACACCATGAGAAGTTTCCTCTTCGTCATCTTCATCATCTTCATTGTCGGAGGAGTACTCTTCATGAGTGATCAAGACAATTTCTCCCGGCTTCTTATTGATGGGATTCTTTTTGATGAAAGGTTTCTTGTACGGTCCCTTGAGAGTCTTCTTCAACACAAGCTTTCCACCATGATATTCTCTCTTATCATAGGGGAAACTAGCCACAAAGTGGTAGCGGTCACCACAATTGAAGCAAGTTCTCAATCTTGTGGTATTCTCTCTTTTCCCATTTGGATTTCTTCTCCGTTCCATTTCCATCTTGGCCTTGGCAGGGTTCTTCCAAAAGTTCTTTGCATAGAAAGCCATATATTGACCATGAGCAATCTTCACTTCATCGGGATGGTCCATGGAAAGCCCTTCATCACTATCATCTTCATCCCCATGGTCCACAACTTTGGCCTTAAAAGCAACATTGACAACATTACTCATACCAAGGGCACGAGCACGAGCATCTTTGGAATTCTTGGCGGCAACCTTGAAAGCGGCCATCTCTTGCATAACTTCATTTGAGGTCATGAGGTGGTAGTTGTGTCTTCCTTGTAGACTCTTCAAGTCGGTGGGCTCAAAAGGCATGAGTGCACTCACATACTTCCTTTTTATCCATGCATCATCCACATGTGAGGCACCCACGTTTCTAAAGGCGGTGGCGGTGGTCTTGAGCCTTCGGTACATGTCTTCATGATCTTCACCTTCTTTCATGTAGAAGCCTTCGGCTTCATTGCTTAGAGCATCATATCGATTCCTCCTCATACTCTCATTGCCAACAAACAACATAGTGAGAGCATCCCAAGCTTCCTTGGCAATGCTAAAATGCTCAATGTGTGGGTAATCCTTTGTTCCCAATCCTTGTTGAATCATATGCAAAGCAGTGGCATTGAGTTGACTATTGACAATCTCTCTTCTTGTCAAGTTGTTTGGATCCCCAATAAAGAGTCCATGCTCGATGATGTTCCATAGTTCAATGCAAGAGCTGCGCATATGAGTTCTCATTAGTGATTGCCATTGAGCAAAAGTAGCGGATTCTTCAAGCTTAGGTGGGTCACCTCTATTGTATACATGAGGGTGAGGGATTGGAGGGTTGGGAGAGTACCATGAGTCACGGTGCTCACCCTTCCCACCATTATTGTGTGTGGAGGAATTAGCGTTGTCTGGTTTACCCCCTACCAATGCACCCTCGGGGGATACTGGCGTATTCCCTTTAGGTAAAATGGATGGTTGATCCTCTTGAGGAGATGGGGGTGGTGAGCCTTCTTTGTCTTTAAGAAGTTGCTCAAGCATCTTCTTGACTTCGTTGACCAAGGAAGAGCTCAATCTTGTTTCCAAGTTTTTGAGATCTTCCATGGTCACCGTGGTCGGCTCACCATCACCATCCCCTTCGCGGCTACCCATATTCTCTTAGGCGGTAAAGCCCAAATAAAGAGCTGAGGCTCTGATACCAATTGAAAGGATCGTATGGGCACCTAGAGGGGGGGGTGAATAGGTGCTACTTCAAATTTTACTCCTTTTCAAATTAGGGTTTGACAAGAAAGGTAAATTCTCTAGAATATGCAACTATGGTGAATTTACCTATATGTCAAACAAGCACAAACTAACACAACACTAAGCAAGAAAAAGTAAGTAAAGTGCGGTAAAGGATAGAAGTAACCAAGGGAGTGGACGCGGAGACACAAGGATTTGTTTCCCGTAGTTCCTTCCTTTTGAGGGGAAGTACGTCTACGTTTGGAGAGGGGGTGGTTTCAAACCACCAACACCACGAGAGGCCTCCCTTGTTCTCCGATGAACCTCACTCCAAAGGGCTCGATTCACCTTCCACTATATCGGCAACCTTCGAGGTGGAAGCCGGCACCTTTACAACAAGTTCGGGGCACACATCCACAACTGAATTGGAGGCTCCCAAATACAAGCAAGCTGTCAAGACAAATCAAAGACAAGCTTGTAAGAACCAAATCAAAGTTAGGGTTTCCAAAGAAACACTAGAGCTTGGGGGCCCTCAAGTGAATGAGGGGGAAATGAAGATCTCTCTTGGTGAAGATGTGAATCAAGGCCTCCTCCTTCGATTCTCCAAAGATCAATGACTTTGGATGGTTGGATGAAGAGATCTTGTGGATTTGGTGGCTCTAATGGTGTTGGTGTTCTTGAGCAGCTCGAGCAATTGGAGGAAGAAGATAAGGGTCCCTATTTATAGACAGCCCCCTCCACGAACCGTTTTCTGACCGTTGTAGAAAAGTCAGACCGGAGACTCCAGTCTACACCGGAGACTCCGGCCAATCTCCGGACCAGTCTCCGGACTGGCCATCTGACTGACCCAGCCCATTTCTTCACCAGCAACACCGGAGACTCCGGCCTTCCAACACCGGAGACTCCGGTCTGACCAAAGTCCGGAGACTCCGGCCAATCTCTGGACTAGCCATCTGACTGACCCAGCCATGTCCTGGGAGACACCACCGGAGCCAGCACCGGAAACTCCGGACCACACCGGAGACTCCGGTCTTGGAAGACCGGAGACTCCGGTCTGGAGTTTCCAGAACAGTGGCAAATGTGTGTGGTCTTTTCCCAAGAGTGTGTGTGATGTTTATCTGTGGTCATACCAACTTGTGGACAATAACAAACTGTAAAATGATCAACTTGTTGTTACCGAACACCAAAAGTGATTATGACAATAAATGCCCTTTTAGGGGCGATGGTTGCCCTCCTGGCTTGATTTGCGGATCCGATCTAGGCTCGTTCTGGTCATCGGGAGCCAGTCGATGGTGTGTGTACTGTTGTGCTGGTTTGGCCTGAATAAAGGTGGTTGTCCATGTATTTCCCTCTCTCTGTGATGAAGAACTACATGTCGCCAGTCTTCATTAATCTTAGGTGGACTGCCGAGTTTCGGTAGACTCCGTCGGTGAATTCCGAATGGATGACATGCCTGGAGTTCGTTGTTGCAGACGGTATTTCGGTTAAGCGCAACCATGTTTTTTGCTGGCCATTTGGTTTCAGAGGTGGTGTTATGAAGCTATGCAATCTGTTGTCATTATGGGACATGCTTGGTTCCAAGGTGAAGTCAGACGCGGAGAATGGCACGGAAGCCGGAAACTGAAGACGGGCAATGGATGTTTGAGTCCTGGGGATGTAGGGTTTCTGGCTTGGTGTTTTGTGATTTGGAGTAGCGGAATTGGCAAGCGGGGGCGACATCACATGAGAAATTCAGTGTCTAATCATGTAGGGTGAAAACCCAAGGTCTGGCCTTAACTAGTTGTACCTTGCAATGACCTTGTTAAAGGCATTGTTTTATGTGCGGACTTTCTCCATGGTAAAAAAACTATGTTCTTTGATCAGGGCGATGACGGCGCTTGTGCACTGTTTCCTTCTTAGAGGCATCGTTTTTTGAGTTGTTGGATTTCTGGTGTTGTTCTGGTGGTGTTTTATCCGCTGTTTTAAAGATCTGATCACTGTTTTCTTTTGGAAAAAAGTATATATTAATATCACAGGGATACCAATTACACCCAGCCTCTGCAATAACGCATGCCCGAGCGGTCCTACGGATGCACACATCTCAGAAAAAAGAATTACAAAAAAGAAAAGTCCCGCTACAGAGAACTAATCCTCAAAGCAACGACACTGACACTATCAGAACAACACCAGTAGTCCTCCACTCCAATAACAACGCCTTCAAGAAGAAAACAGTGGCCAAGCATCATCGTTGCCCGATCAAAGATCATAGGTTTTCACCCTGTAGAAAGTCCTTGCTCATAAATCAATGCCTTTAACAAGGTCATTGCCAGGCATAACCAGTTAAGGCCAGACCTTGGATTTTCACCTTGCAAGATAAGACTGGGAACTCCCCCTGTGTTGTCTTCCCGCACTAACAGTCGCGACAACGAGTCCCAGATCACGCAGTCAGTTCTCCGTCGCCACAAGAACAAAAATCACCATCGCTACCCTCATATTTCCGCTTTTCTGACATTCTTCGCATCTGACTTCACCATGGCTCTAAGAATGGCACTTGGTAGGAACAAACAACAGAGCTTCGCAACGCTTTCGCTGAAACCAAACGGCCAGAAAAACAAGGTGCGCACGACCGAATACCTTCCGATCCAGCAATCTCAAGCATGATACGCCTATGGGAGTTCCCGGCGGAGCCTTTCAGAACCCGCCTCTCCAGACCAGATCAACGAGGGCAGACATCAAGTAGATCTTCGTCTTAAAGATCTAATCACTGTAGCGAGACTTTTCTTTTCTGTAATTCTTCTCTATTTTGTTGGTTGCATGCATCCGTAATGCCAACGGGGTGTTACGTTGTTGTAGAAGTCGTGTATAATTGGTATCTCGTGATATTAATATACAGTTACTTTAAAAAATCTGTGCTCTTGTAGCATCGATTATCAGACAAACATCTTTTGGCATTATGTGATATTACGTCTATGCACTGCACACTGATGTAATGTAACAGTGCGTTGATGCAAAACCTGAGCTTTTCTTATCCACTGAATGCCTTTGAAAAAGACTAGCTTTTTTTTTTTTCAGGTGAAAAGGACTAGCTGGCTGGTAGGTTTATGGCGAAAATTAAAATGAAAATCTGAGCAAGTTTCTGGAACTATGCACTTATATGCAGCATCAATTATGAGGAAATATTTGTGGCGTTCTGTAATGTCACATCTGCTATACACTGCACACTGATGTAATGTAATACCGTATACTGTCGACCTGCCCAACTAAGATGTTTTTTTCCCGGAAAAAAGGAGAAATTTGGAATGCTACAAAGAAAGGAAGATAATCATGCTGAATCTTTGGGCAAGGCCACTACAGTGTCTCATAGATCATGGCACCTTTGCAACATCCCACACGGCGAACTTTGCACACCAAAATCATCAGACAGAGAAGGCAAATCTTTTAAGCAACTGCGGCTGTGCTTTTGACGCATTGATTATCAGACAAAGATCTCTGGCATTATGTGATGTTACGTCCGCTATGCACTGCACGCTGATGTAATAATGCAAACAGTGGTGTGATGCCAAACCTGGATGCTTTTCCAATAAATGCAATTTAAAAGCACCAGCTGGCTAGTAGGTTTATGGCGAAAAATAAAATAATAATCTAAGCAAGATTCTGGCACCATATGCTTTTTGTGGCACCAATTATC
The DNA here is from genome assembly GCA_916181665.1 of Avena sativa. Taxonomy (NCBI): domain Eukaryota; kingdom Viridiplantae; phylum Streptophyta; class Magnoliopsida; order Poales; family Poaceae; genus Avena; species Avena sativa. Next base: position 479,749,211 of record OV702293.1, on the reverse strand, counting down.
AGGAAATTTTTGTGTGATGTTACATCTGCTATACACTGCACACTGATGTATGTAACACTGTTGCCCTGCCTAACTTGGATGATTTTCACAAAATGCATTTCTTTTTAATAAATAATACTAGATGGATGGTGCATTGATGTGCCTTTCTGGCATTTTTTGCAATGCAAACAGTAGCTCATGGTTGCAGCTGTAGCATTGACAAATACTATGTCCCATTTGGATGCGTTTTGCACAGGGCAAATATTTGGACCACAGTTCCTCCAGCACTGTATGTAAACCCTCGATGGCAACTCAACAATTATCCTAACAGATACAGTGAACAATGTACACAAAGGTTCTATGGAGCCATCATCATCCATCCCAGGTATTTCCAGGTTACAAAAAAGAGAAGTTGAGCTAAATGTAAATCTGCGTCTACTAGCGGCACAATCTATCACTTCCCAGCGTCGTCACCAAGCCTGTAGGTTTTTAGCAAAAAAAGGAAAAGAATTCTCTCTCTGACCGGACAATGGCTAGCGGTGACGACACACACACACCGGGGGTTTTCCGCCAGAGCTTCATAAAAGAGCAGTATTCACACAGCTGGTCCAGATAGAAACGTCGTCTGACAGTCCAACTCACCCCTCGTTTCTTGGTGTCGTTGCGCTTGTCAGACGAAAATTCTCATTTAGTTCCATGCGTTAGAACAACGCCTAGGCAGCCTTGATCGGGTCGACGGGGAGTACTTGTCCCCAGGGTTCCTCCTGCGGGTCTTCCTGAGCTCGTACCCAATGGCGTGCAGATCGTCGCATATCTCGTGCCTCGCCAGGGAGACGAGCCCGGGCAGTATCTCCCTCTGGAAGTCCCTCATCCCTCGCCCTCTCTTCAGCTTGATCCCGCAGGACGGCCCGTCCTTGTCCGGTGCTCTCACGGGGATCGAGTCGCCGTCGTCTCTCAGCTGCTCTAGGTTCATCACGCCTTCCTCGAAAGAATCCAGTGAGAGCTGAGGTTCTTGGCTCACGTCCCGGTCATCTGTCTGGTTGTTGCTGCAGCGGCTGTCTGTGATCCATGCGGAGTTATCCGTGAATATGGAAACGAGCGTCTCAGCTGCTGTGGCAGCGACTTTTTCATCCTCTTCTGTCCCTTGTTGGTGCATGCTGATAGTATCCAAAGGGTCCGGTGCTGCATTGTTCGATGGTCTCAACCTTGGACAAGCGTAGTCACGGCCTTGAGGAGTTTCTGGAACCGAAATAGGTCTGTTAGCTGCAATTCCAGATTCTGGCGACCTCACGCTCTTGCCATCGATACTGTCAGCCTTGTGATGATGATCTCTGATAGCTGGGCTTTCAACGGAAGAAACATTTTGCTGGCTCTCATTTTCAGTAACGTAATGGCTGGATAAAACCTTTTCGCTACCATCACCATTTAAATGATTCTCGCTCAAACTGCTGACTATCGTTGATGGCAACTCGATGCTTCCAACTGACACATTCAAGTCAAAACCCTCCACTTCATCACTTGAGATTACTGTTAAGGTCTCCTCTAGGTGATCCGTATGTCCAACGGAAGAAGCATTTCCACCACTTGACCGGACCGAGAATACTTGGCGTGGAACTTCCATAGAGCTCTGATAACTCAATCCAGATACATCTTGTGGTGTATGGTGATGCTGGGTATTTCCTCTGAAGTGTGTGTCATGTTTAGAAGCGTCAACAGGGAAAGGCTTAGAACTGCTCTGAGGGTCACAAAAGCCTGGAGCCATCATTTCTCTTCCTCTGTCTGGAGCACAGATGGATGTTGCAACTGTGATCGAGGACCCTTTTGATGACCCGATGCTAGATTCACCTGCCATGTAGAACGCTTTGCTGGAGTTACCCCAGCATTCTCCAGACTGTATTGTACTTGAACTAGCCAAAACAGAACAGAACACTTTCGAAGGATGAGTGAAACCATTGAAATCATCTTCTTGAGCTACATTCAGGTCAATAAGCATGCGTCCAGATGCACTAGTCTTTCCTTTGATAGGTGAACGGCTGTCTGGGGTATCACTGGATCCAGTTGAACCTGAAAGAATGAAGATATAAAGAGTCAGGCAAATACCCCAAGCGAATCTCACATTTCTCCGGTGCAGTTAAAGAAGGCAATGGATAACATACTGTCAGAGAGGTGTCTACGAGGCAAAGGCTTTTACTAAAAGTAAAGAAGCCATACAGTCTTTGAACAAGAGTTCCCAGAGTTTGTAACTCGCATTTAGTTAGAATGATATAAAAGAACATCGGGATATATTGTACTCAGAAGGTTATTTCTGGACAAGATTCCAAAGTGGAACTTTACTCATAAAACACTTCAGTATTTAGCAAGGAAACCATGTTACTCGTGGAACAGGGTATACTGGTGTAACGACAAACACTAGAAACCCTGGTGGTCTGCATTTACGCTATTCTAAATAAAATGAGCGCAAATTTTGTAGTGGTAATGGTAAGATTAAAAAAGATCCAAGTGCGGAGATGCATTCTAACCCTTGTCAAATTGTATGCACCTTACAACAATTCCATAATCCATGATCTTCTTAGTAAGAATATCATGTTGCATATTTTGTAAATTTCAATTTGATTAGTACTCTCATGTGTTGGCATTGGCGAAAAGTTAGTAAGGGAAGGAATAAAAGTTCTGTGGTCTGAGCGCCAAAAAAAAACTTGGCTTATTTACAATCTGTAATACTGCCAAATATAGGATATGAAATGGACAATCATTTAAGTGTAATGAGTAACAATACTTGATCTTTAAGACTATGTGCATTATTAACAGCCTTGAAGGATCTCAAGTTAAGACAGGAACAAATCATTGGGGCCAGACAATGATCACATTCCAATAATAGAAACAAATAAAGTCAAGCCTAATAAAATATTTTTCGAAGATAAATCTGGCCTTCTAATTTATGAGGGATTATTTTTCACGAGTACAGAGATTTACACAAAACGCACCCTCTGTGGTTCTAAGATAAACGGATGTTTCAACACAGCAAAATAACAAGCTACCATACCACACAATCTTGTAAAATTAGAACGGAGAATGTTTGGGCTATCATGATCATTTAGATAAGGAATTAAATTCTGTTTCTAGAGCAATTTAGCCTATAACGATATTGGCATACTGTAAGTGAAATGACGCCTTCCTATATGTCGACAATGCAACCTTGCTGAACAGAAGTATGCAACCATATCACATCATTGTGTATGCCTATTTCCATGCTATCAGGAACAGACCCTCCCCGAGCCTACAAACAATCAGGATGCATAACTTACATACTCATATATTTTGCAAAATAACTAAGCAGGCACTCGGATGATCTGCATTTATCAGTTTCACTTGACATAATTGGTTTTCCTTTAGAACCACCACCTCCAAATGCACCAAACTGAACATTGGTGGTTAAATTAACACAAGAAGGTACTATACTAGGGGAGGTGGTGCAAACAGGAATGCTCGCTAACTCACCAGAACAAATGTTGGCTGTATTCTCCAAAGCACGACGCTGCGAATTCTCCAAAACCCTGCCTTTGTGGCTGGCATAGACACTGAACTCAGCGGAAGAGACAAACTCCACATCATCATCGTCGTCCTCCGACGTCGCCAGCTTCTCCAAATCGATCATGCGTCGGTGACCAGACCTCCCCTGCACACCCTCATGATCAGGTTTTCTGCCAGCGGCCCTGTCGACACCCAAATTCACTGCAGTCTCGTTGCCGCATCGAAGGGGCCGCTTTCCTGCTACCTCATTATCAGCTGGACGATCTTCGCTGTCCTCCAAATCGATCTGTGATAGCAAGCAAAGGTAACTCACTCATTTAGCAGCCTGAAATGGGGAAAAATTAAGGTAATTCCTTTCTAGCTTGTATGTATAGCAGCTAGCTCACCACTTGAGAAGAGCCATCCAGGGAATGCCTAGCGTAGAGGGCGGCATCGGATTGGTTCCAGAAGGGCACATCGGCCGGGAGATTCTTGTGAGCCAAGTACAGCCGGTGCAGGTCCTTCACCTGTCATAACCAGATGCATCCAACGACATGAGGCAGTGAGCTATACTAGTAGTATCTATAGCGGTGAAATTTAATTAACTTTCTCAATCTAGCAACGAAATAGAAAAAAACAATTGGTAGTAGCTATTTTCTTTCTTTTTTAACCAAGAATTGCATGGTGTGCTAGTAGCTGGTAGAACAAAAACAAAAAGAATGGATTTTTACGGGGAGCAAAGCAGGGCAACGCGAATCACCTCGTGGCGGAAGGCCTGGCGGAGCATTGCGCGGTGGAGGCGGTAGTTGGCCTGCGGCGCTGGCGGCTCCGGCTCCGGCGGCGAGCAGTTGAGATCCAAATCCATGAGCGCGGCCATGATCCAAACCCCCTGTACATCACGCCCATCAAAGCAAGAACCAACCAACCAACCAACGAACCAGCAGGAAAAAGGAGATACTAATTCAGATCAAACAGAAAGAGAACGGAACAGGCAAACATCCAACTAAACTCGGATTTAAAAGACGGAAAATATCGGCCGAGCGAGCATACCGGATAATAATTGGAGGCAGATTCGGGGCAGGAAGCAGGGTGGGCTACTGGTCGCCTCCTTCTCCTCCTCCTTTCTGCATGCTTTTCTTGTGATGTTTTTCCTCCCCCTCTGTATGTTTCTCTTTCCCAAGCCCTCTCTTTCACCACATCTTGGGCGTCGCTGTTGTTTTCTCCCCTGCCTGCCTAGCCTATCTCCAATGAATTGAATTTCTGTGTGCTTGCCTCTTTTTACTGGGCAGTCGATCTGGGAGTGAGAGGAAGGAGGGGGAGGGGAGCTGAGCTCAGAGAGCTGTGGTTGTCTGGCTGCTGCTGCTGCTGTCCCGTCTCGGCTGGCTGTCAGCTACTACTGTGCTCAGCAGCTCTCAATCTCTTTCTCTCTCTCCTGCTTTTTCTTCGGTTCCTCTGCTCTGCTGACAATTTTTCTTTTCTTTTGGAGTATTTTTACCTGCGCCACAATTGGGGGCGACCGTACGACCGGTGCACTGTTCGCCGGTCCAAAAGTTGGGGTCTTGGAACTAGTAGTGGGGAATCTGCTCTGCTGCTCCGCTGCCAGATTTTTTTGTTTGAAATGAAGGCCTTCCTTACTAATTTACTTAATAAAGATTTTTAAACCCAGTATAGACATACGCTCACAAACGTATACATACACATCTTGAACTTGACGAAGTTTTCGCATGCATCTTACCATCGGCGGAAATGTCGTCTCCCACGAAAGAATATTTCTAAGACAGCAAAATGTCAAAACTAGGATTTAAACTCTAGTGAGTTGGGCGTGCCACTGCTCTTCTAACCATGCAACTAATTTAATTAAGAATTGATAGGTAACTTATATAAAAATAACTTTTCTTCTACCGGCGCATGACTGGGACTTCTAAACAGATCGCACACCTACAAACTTGACAATGGATAAATATAAGGTGTCAAGTGGGATCTCACCTAAGTCTTATTTTTAGTTCATTTGAAAAATTCTAGTTTAAAATTTTGTCTATATGTGGGACTTCGGCAGGATCCCGCTTGACACCTAGGTGAAGATCATCTTAGCATGGCTTATATGTGAAAACGCAAACCCCTCTCATCAACTAGGAACTAGAACACCGCATACCTTGAGACACCTTCTACACGAAATGGAGCGCTCATCCGGTCCAGCAAACTCTTAGCGAGCACCTCACACACACTACAGAAGTCGTGACCATCATCCAACCACTTTAGTGCTGAGATATGCAAATCCCTCGCCAGACCTGCAGTTGATGCCTCTACATCGCTAAACAGTCCCACTGTCCTGCGCGAGTCCACCAAGACACGTCCAACGTGAGGCCCCGTTGCGCCATGCAACCGAGTCATGTTGTCGTTGACGCGGTAGATGCGACACCGCTCCACCTCTTGCCTCTTCCATCCAACACTACTCCAAAGACGATGTCCTCAAGAGGTAGAGACACACCAAAGCGTTGGCATCGTCTAATCCGCAAGACGAGATCTTAGGATTTCCCCTCAGCAGCATGAGTGAGTAGACGACGGCTACACAATGATGCCTTCAACAAGGAAACAACACATAAACACCGACATCGCTCTCTATGCCTGGAGTGGAAGATCAGTTTTCACCGGTAGCCACGCCTCCCCAACTCGTAGATGGGACAAGGTGTGGGATCTCAGGATCCGTCACAACCAGCCATAAACCGACCAACCTCGCGCTTCAGTGTATCTCTGATTTGTAGGTGGAGGTGAAGGAACCTGACCCTATATACCTAGGGACGCATCTTCCGAAGATATAGGTATCAAGTTGCTCCAACCTCGCGCTTCTCTTCGCCTTCGTGTCAAAGAGCCAGTTTCTTAGTGTTCTTCTCAGGGATCGGGGCGGTTATCCGGGCGATGTTCATCCAGAAGGTGTGTGTCGACATCCAACATGTCCGCATCTATGCGACAGCGGTCGGATTTCAACTCAAGCGAACCACTAAAGGATATGTCAATCTCTTGTTGCTCTAACGCCTTTTCCAACTGGACGATGGATTGCTTGATCTGCGATGGAGTCAGATTATCTTTCAAGATTGCCTTGGCCATGGCAACATTTTCCACCAATGTGTTGTATATCCGGTTTCCTTTGTTGTCTACCTGAGGTTCTCCTGTTTGTATGTCGGCGACACGCAATACTCCGAGTTTCTTTGAGTCGTTAAACAACTTCTTGTGCACTTCCAGGTTTTTCCGTGTGCGCGCGTATCTTCTTGTCTCTCATAGAGGACAATGAGCCTTTTGTACTCGGATCTCGGCTGATCTATGCAAGCAATTCCGAGTCTATGCTCAGATCCGTCAAGCCTTCCGGGTGCAGTGGAGTCGTCTCCAGGGTTTCCTTCGTCCATGTTGTCATATGGAGCCGAATGTATTTCTTCAGCTTCATTGGTGACTTCAGTGGCAGGGTTGGAATCAACTTTGTCCCCGCATTTGTCGATGTATACTTGTAGCTCGCTCGAGGTAAATGACCCCACCGAATGGATTGAACTCGGATTCGATTGTGTCTAGGATGGAGTCATTTTTGGCTCTATCATCGACATAACCAGATCTAGAACCAATGTAGCCGACAAAGTGGTGAGAGGTCTAGCACGTAGTATAGGACGACCCTCGGCCTCGGTGTTGAAGAAAGATTCGACGATATTGATCACGTCGCTGGGGCTTAGGCACGCATTGGTGTTCATCCTCTTTAGTTTGTCCATATAAGAGAGCCTTTAGTCAGCCCATTGATGAAGTAGAGCACATATGCCATGTCCAATATTCGTTCGACCAAGTTTTTTAACCCGAGCCATCTAGCTATGAACTCTTCCAAAGTTTCATCCAGCTTTTGAACGGGGTGAGCCAGATCTACGACATCGGCGTAGCCAACAAAGTGAGATCCACAAGATCAGACCTCAGTTGGGAGATCCTTCTAGGATTCACCTTCGACCACAATCTCTGCCATTGGGGTATGTTTTTTGGTGATCTGGAAATCTGTCGACTTCGTGGACAGATGAGATCCAAATTTTATTTCCACCTTGATATCTACCTCTAGGGCAGGTTTGGTGGGGTTTGTCAGAGAGCCGGAATTCGGCCACCTCCATAGACAGAGTAGATTCAGATCTTCCTTCTGCCGATGACATCACCGTTGGGGTGGGTTGGGCGAGCTCTATTGTTGGTCTGAATCTTGAAGTACCAGTTGAATCGATAAAGACGTGGATGCCTCTGAACGACATGATGGTGTAGTTGGTGAAAAGTTTTTAGCTAGAATCCAGGTCTCGTCATTAGGGACGATAGGAAGACCGCCAACGTATAGAACGCGTCCAATGGTGATGTTTTCGTCGATTCCCGCAAAGTCGGATCTCGTCCAGATCCGAAGTCCTAAGGCCGCTTGCCCCACGGTGTGCACGAACTATCGTCGTTTTGATGACAAGTACGGCATGAGGGGGTCCTCGAGGCGTGGAAAGAAAAGGGGTGTGATACGCGAGGATGTTCAGGACGGGGAGCACACAAGTTACCCAAGTTCAGATCTGACTATGGTGGTCGGATTCTACTCCTGCTATCAATCCACTATAATCGGCAAAGCCGAAGGTTAGAGAGGGTTAGATGTTGGTTCGCCTGTGCAACGTGAGATTGCTCTTACCCTAAGGGCTGCCCGTATGTCGGCTCATATGGTCATTCGACATAGGGCATACAGGGATAAAACCTATTCAGCTAGGGTACATATTACAATATAGTCACTAACTACTAGCTCTTGTACTCTAAGTCTTCTGGTGTTTGGTCCAAGTCAGTAAACCTTCTAGGACTTCTCTTAGCCAAATGGATCTATGTCTGTCTCGTTGACTAGGCCACCAGTAGAGTTGTAGGCTCTAACCACAAGTGGGCTACCCTGGTATCCGAGTATAAATGCTGGCCGTGGATATACCTGGAAAGTATAACCCCGACATTTGCTCCATTGTCTCCACCAACTAAGGATGCATACATCCATTAAGCATGAGTATCATGATTTTTATCTTATTAACTGATCCTCTTCCTTGGGATAATTTGCATGAGTATAAGAAAAGCCTGATCCTCAAGAATAAATAGAAACCTATATTCGTATCCGTGAGGATTTGAACCCAGGTTTGGGTTTATACATCCACTTCTACAACAGTTAAGTTTACTTCCTTTTTTGAAATGGAAGAATTTCACTTCTCCGGCCTACGCATCAACTAGAGATGCACACAATAATAAGCATGAGTACCAGAATTTCTTGTTTAAACACAAGACTGATCATCATGATAAATTGCATGAGTATTAGAGAATCTCCACTCGTTGGGCGAACCCAGACCGAAATCCGGACCAAATTTTGGCCAGATGAAACTTGATATCGTCCTGGAAACGTCGAGTTTCCCACTTGCCTTCCCACGCCGAGTTCCCGCGTTCGGCTAAAATTCAGACGAGTTTGGCAAATTTAGGCGGATTTCATTAAGATGGGCGAATATAGGCGAATTACATCAAATTTAAACTAGATAATAAACTAAAACATTTAAAAAGGCCGCCGCCGTAGCCTTCGCCAATGCTGTCGCTGACGCCGTCGCCGCATCTATATGCGGAAGTTGCCGTAGAAGGACGTGTAGCCGGGATCGGCCCTGCCGTCGTCCTGGCCACCGTCGTTGTCGTCGCTCGGTGGGTGTGGCGGCCGGGAGCTCCCCTGACCGGCGTCGCCGCACCTCCAGGGCTGGTAAGAAGGGTCGTCCTCCTCGTCATCGTCGTGGACAAAGAGCAGGGCGTCCTGGTAGGCGAGCATGCGCCCGGAGCACGCCTGCCTCCGGACCGCCTGCTCCTCAACCTGATGTTGCATGCGGTGGACGTGATGCCGCTCCGTCTCCTCCCAGTCCGCCCTGGACCATTCCAGGATGTCCGGCGAGGACGGCTCCACCAACAGCGGCTGCGACGCCAAGTCGCGGAGCGACTGCTCCAACGCCATCCTGAAGGCGCTATCCTCGGGTGGCGCCGAGCCGTCAGCCGGCTCAGGCTTCGGGCGGCGAAGGTGAAGGTGTCCAGTTGGAGCCGACAATGCCGGCACGCGCGGCTCACCGATGACGATGTTGCGCGAGCCTGTCCATGGCGGCGAGCGCACAGGCGAGACCGCCTCGCGCTTGACAGGACGCAGCGCCGACGAAGTACCAATCGATGTAAGGAGGGGCGTGGAGCCCAATGAGTGGGAGGCCGAGGCGGAGGAGGAGGAGCTCAGGCTGGCCATCCTCCTCGGCATCCAGTTCGCCGGAGGACGCGGGCCCGACCTGGCCGCAGGCGTTGGTGTGCGCGGGAAGCCAAGACGCGGCGTGTTCCCGGCATTGATGTGCTCCAGCACCTCCGCGAGCGTCCGACCTGGCGCGCTCCAAAAACGCCGGCGACCGGCCGCGTTGTTGCGCTTCGGCGGCTCGTCGGGCGGCCCCTCGTGGTGGGGCGAGCTCCTGGGTGTGGCGGTCGGCGAAGAAAGTCTCCTAATAGAGGAGGTTGTCGGGGCTCTCGGTGTTGGAGGGATCATCCATGGCAGCGATGAAGGCCTGGATCTCGTAGGGCAGTTCGTCCGGCATCAGCGCCGGGCGGGATAGGGATGCCGCCGGCGCTAAGCTTCCACCTCGGAGGATTTCGCTTGTCTGGCGGCGCCATGTAGCTATCTTCGTAGAGCATGCGCGCCTCCCAAGCCTAGAGTGTGCGCCGGCCGAAGCCGTTCGCCGCCGCACCGTCACGGGGAAAGCGCTCGACCATGGATAAGTGGGGGAAGGAGATTTGTGTGTTCGCCGGAGTTTTGGGCTGGTGGAGCTGTGAGAGAGTGTGAGGAACTCCGGCGAGGGGTACGGCTTTTATAGGCCGAGATGGGCGGCAAGGGCGGGAAAAGGGGAAACAGCGGGAAGTTAGTGCCCGCCGGTTCTTCGCGGGAGCCGAGGCGGCGACGGTGGCGTGGCAATTCGGCGACGCGTGGCCGAAGCGACGGGCAGTTATTGTCCGGCGGTCGCCGCGTGGTTCCGAGGATGACGACGACTCGGCTTCCATCGCTGACTCGGCGGGTCCACACGCCGCTTCATTTTTTTCGCCGAGTTCATCGCGTCCGATGTTCCCAGAGTGTACACGGGATCCTTGGAACGGCCTGGGTAGTCCGGACCAAAGTTGGTCCAAATCCGGACGAAAATATGTTTTTAGGTACGCGACTAAGCCGATTTTTGGCGTCCGGACTTAAATTCGACGTCTGGATCGACGTCCTAGGTAGCCGAGTGGAGATGCTCTTAGGATAGCATGCTTCTCAGGTATATATTTGAAACGAGGTATTAGGTTTCCCACTAGTTAAGCCAGGCCCACTGACCAGTGCTAGTTTTACAACGGTCAATAATTCTACCATGTGGTGGAATCTCTGTGGAATTTGAAGTAATCTATCTTTCTACAAAATTAGGTAGCATTGACTGCTGGAATTGTTTGGTGTGAATAAAATTCCTTGGTAGTAGAGAATCAAGATACTAGATAATATCCATCCCTATCAGTCTTGAGGTCTCGACCATGTGACGGCCGCTATCTTGTCTACGAATGGATCAATAAAGTTTAGTACTAGTACTGGTGGTTTGTGTGGATGCGTGTGACGCTGCCGATGATCTTTGTTTGTTTGCGTGTCAACTGTCCATGGGGGTTGGGGGCAGCGGATGGAATGGATCCCTGTCGGCATCGGTCATTACCATTTCCCACTTGATTATCAAACCGGCTTAGCCAACGACTAACTGATTAATGCATGCATGCATGGTTCCAGTTTATTATATCAGATACTCCGTGAGAACAATTCTAACTAGTAGTAGGAGTACTAGCATATTTCATTATTACAAGGGTGAAAATTCCTGCCAAGTTTTGATGTTTTTAGGCTGGAGCTAACCGTGCCCATGGGAAGCGTCGCTTTCGTTTTACCTTTTGATTGTCCACTTTGTAAGTCACGACCGTGCTGTGTTGTGTTGTTGCTACAAGGACCGGTGGAACAAGGCATATCCTCCAGATAACCATAAATAACCAAGAAAATCAATGGACACGAGAATATGAAATGTGGAATAGAGAGATTGGGGGGAAACAAATAATGGGTGGGTGATAGATTGGAAAGGGACAGGGAGAGAAAAGGCTGTCATGGGAGAATAACTACATGCTACTAGTACTACCAGGCCAAAGCTGCCCAAAAGGCCCCTATACCTTTGTCACATCAGCTCCAGACTCTACTTGATGTGATGGGGTTCTCATCTGGCCACCCACACCACTCCATTGCACTTTCCTTCTAGGTTTACTGTTTACCCATGTTTTTGAAATTGGATCCATGTGTTCTTGGCCTAAAAGGGGGTTTTCTCCCAAATTTACCAAGCATTATACATATCGTAGGAGCATTCTTTGCAATGTAATTCAGTCTCCCCTGGCTAGGTTAGTTCAATTAGTGGTATAGTAGTCAAGTGTGTACTCCCGAGAGAAGAGAGCACCGAAAGATACTTGTACCGGTTGCATTTCATGAGAAATAATGAACGCAGGGGACAGGTGCTCGTGTGGCCCCCCCCACCCCATGCCCAGACAAAATGGAGCGTTACGAGTACTCCACTCGTACTAGTGTAGTACTACTATGATAATTTACTTATACTGGTGCTCAGAGATGAAATCTCATTCTCTTGTTTGAGGATCATTCTTTCTTAAGGATCAAGATGTCTAATATAGTAATATAGTATCTTCTTCCTTCGTTTTAAAATATAAGATGTTTTAGTTTTAGAATACATATTTTGAAATGGAGGGAGTATATCTGTTTTGCATATGTTCGGGTCCGGGGAACTCACAGGTTGTTCTCCTTTTTGTGGTGCAGTTTTTTTTATCATAATCCTTTATTAAAATAATCATACATAGGAGGACGAAAAAGGAGAAAATACTCAAAATAAATAAACTCAAACTAAATGCAGGACTTAAAATAAATAACCTAAACCCTAGCTAGGTAGAGTTTGCGCCACCGGCAATGACCATGGCTGGAAATTCTAGTCCTTGTCCTCGAGGTTGATGAACACCCTCGGCTACCACGGCCACGGTGTCGGCACTAGCAGTGTGGACGCAGGCGGTGTCGTGTCCTCAAGCCACGGCGACCACAACTGCCACGGCTACACTGACGTGGTTCATGGCATCGGCGGGACCTGTGGCGCTGGGGCCTATGGTTGCGGGGCCTCCAACACTAGGGTGGTCTGCAATGACGAGATGTAGAAGGTCACACCCCAGCCACCTGCCAAGCTCTTGAAACTCAGAGTCCTTAATGGACCTCACGATGACCTCGCTTTTCACGATGGAGTGTATCTTAGCATGTCATTATAGGAGAAATAAATGGTTAAAAGACAATCTCTCCAATGCATTGTTTCTTAAGTAGTGTCTCTACATTTAATGATTTGGAGGACATGCATGCATGTGATTGGTCTAACAAAGTTTTTTACATATGATTTTGTGTAAGATGTGTTTCTTACTAGCTAAGATACAATCTCAATCTCTTTACTCATTAACTATAGTGCCACATAAGCAAAATTACTAGGATATAGAGCTAAGAAACCTCCATTATGGAAGGCCTTAGTCGCACTCGACCTCCACAATTTCCACGACCGTGGAGGGCTCCTCCTCATTGTCGTCGTCGACGCCCTGGGGGCTTGCGGGACTATGGTCCTTTTTAAAGCGCAACGGTGGCATGTGGGAGGCTAGTTGATGAGCGAGGAGAGGACATGTAGACGGTCCGCCTTCTATTAGTGAGGTCGTACTCATGGCTCAAATTTGGGTCAAAGTTGCGTCGGTTCGATGCATCAGATCTGTTGGTACCACGCCATTCAGTAGAGTTTTGACTATTTGCATGTCTTTGAGGCATTGGCTCGTTGAGATGCTTTATCCATAATAAGTGTCAATGATTTAATACGGTCTTAGAGCATCTCTAGCAGACACAAAAAAAACGCCAGACTTAGAAAATTCTGGCGGTTTTTCTGGCCGAGGCGCGAAATCTGGCCTGAACAGACACCGTAAACACGATCCGACCTGGGAATTTTTTCGGGCGCTTGGGAATCGACCCCCTCGACCCATAAATCCCCGGTTCCGAGCTCGTTTCCTAGGTCACTATCCATTTCTCCGCCACCACCCCCTCCACGCCTCCGCCGCGCACCACCGATCAAATCACCGAGCACCGGCGAGCAATTTCTCGTCGGCCATAGCAGATCCGGCCGATCCAGTACGCGATGGACCGTCGGGGAGATTCCACGCCGCGCTTCCATCGCTTGACGCCCGCGTAGGAGGAGGAGCGCCGCCGGTGCATGCGCTCGAATGGGGCGCGCAAGCGTGCCGTCCTCCACTACAAGAAGTTTCACTCGCCGGTGCCGGCCGCGCTCCTCTGCCGTGAGACGGAGGAGTTCGACGCCCGCATCCACGCCCGTCGGGAGGAGGGGAGCTCCTCGCGCGCGTGAAGTACTCCGCCGGTGAAGAATGAGGAGGAGCGCCCGGAGGGCCGCGTCATCACGGAGGCCGACTAATCCCTCGACGACGCCTCCTTCGACCGCTGGGTCGAGGTCATCTAGCAGCGGAGCATCACCGAGGCGGAGGCGGAGGTTCGTCGAGCTCAGCGCGACGAGCTCATCGACGACATCTTCCACGAGCAGGGGCTCGCCGGCGACCGCGATTCCCGCGGGTAGCAGGTCCAGGGCGAGCTCGATGTGCGGCGCACGAGGTGGAGGTCATCGACATTGTCTCTGACAGCAGCTTCGGGCTGTCGGACTTCGACTTCTCCGACGAGGAGTGAAGCCCGCCGCCGCTTCCTGGGCTCCGGTGAGCCCGATTTTGTGTCCTTGCTAGGGTTTAGCGGCGGCGACAGCAGATCCCCCGTAGTATTTAGGTTTAATTCGCGTTTTGTACATATGACCGTGTCGGTACTATGTATGAATTATGTTCACGTTTTGAAATCTCCCGCGAATGTTTAAAAGTCTTGTGTTTACTGTTCGAATTTATGGTTTATGTTCTGGTCATCGTGTTCTTCGAGCAAAAACTAGCTCGAACGCGACCTAGGAACGTGTTTTTTGGTTCGCGATTTCCCCGTGTCCGCTAGAGATGCTCTTATTACAAAGTTTGTACTACATCTTCAACACTTATTTTGAATCAAAGAAAGTATTATTTACTTCGTGTGAAAAAATATGTTGTATATTTGTCTAGATTCCCATGACACTACGTGAGATATGCTTTTCCAACCGAGGGATAGAGGTCATAGTATATGGCATGCAGGATTCTCAAAAAAGGCCCTAGAGGTGTACATGTAGTTCATGCTGATATATTATTTTATGCAAGGTTCAATCTGCCTAACTTTAGTGCATTATTTATTTTTCCGTGAAAAGCCCTTTCAAGTGCAGAGTTTCTTTTCCTGGCGGGGCCCCCGTATTTATTTTGCAGGGCCGTACCAATAAAGCTTCTGGCATGTTGCACTAGCTAGTTGCCACACATTAGCTGCAAACTGTTGCCACGTAGTCACCACGGCACATAAACTTGTTTTTCTTCAGAAATGTCTTTGATTATTACATATATGAGAAAGAAAATATAGAAATAATTTGTTGGCTAGCGTGGATTACGAGGACACATCAGACAAATCAGTCTCTTCTCATAGGAAAAATATAAAATAGGTGGGCAAAGTCCTTATCCCGAATCGCGTGAAAGAAAAGAAAGAGAGTGAGTGAGTGTAGCTTTCACAGGGGAAAAGCATGTGCGTGTTTGCGTGTATCGATCACGTGTCAGATGACGAGAGATTGCCCGCAACCACCAGTAGCATATCCAGAGCACATCGCTGGTTAGACCCGTTATATTTTATCAAAGAAAAGCATTACTCAATCACTCCTAAAATATATTCTTTCCTAAGACAATGTTTGTAAAATTTGACCAAGTGTAAATACTGTTGACGGTATATTTTTTGTTTAATTTGACCAAAAATTGTATGCAACGTATTTTAGGCTGGAAAGAATATATGCAAAAAAACGTCTAAATTGCCAATTGGGACTTGAGGAGTTAATTTATCCCATTGCATATTTGTTCGACTGTAAGGGCATGTTTGGGTTAAAGCGGAAGTGGATGAATAACATGATGTTTCACCCTATGTGGCAGTATTAAACACATGAATTTTTCTTTGTTATCAGTTTCAAGAATATAAACGGTAGAATTTTACAATGCATTTGACCTCCTTTTGAAATTTCTACACATGAAAAAAAAAACGAGGCCGAGGTCTTCAGTGGCATAACAACATCCTAATTATACATTTTTGTGTTGATTGACTTTTATTTTTTGTGTCTATTAGCATTCATCTATACCATGTTAAAAAAAAGATCTTGTGTTTTTCAATCTTGTCTTTTTGCAGTGTTTTACCAATTATGAATTTTAATCCCATATGCCCAAATTAAAGAATAATTATTGATCTTTGCATGCAGCTATGATTGTGCTCGAGCAAGCGAGAACTTTTGTTGAGGTTCTGAACCGTGAGTGCAAACCTCACTACATGACATAACCTTCCGTGCAAGATTCACGTTGGTCATGTGTTGAAAATTTGGCCAAGAGGCAATAATAAATATGCTATTATTTATATTTCCATTATTATGATTGAGTTTATTTTCTATGCTATAATTGTCTGAAACGTTTTGACTTAGAGGAAAAACATAACAGCATGTGCAAAATAATAAACACATGAGAATATCCCTAGCGTTGCTTCTTATGCTAATTCATATATTATTGTGAGTCATGGTTATCCTGACTATGGGTATTGTTAGATGTATATTTGTATATTGTATGGGTCTTTCTATATATTTCTACCTGTATATGTACTATATATTATGGCCTTTGTCCCCCAGAGGAATACATGTTGCATATTCCTGACATGGTATCAGAGCTAGGTTAGACAGTTTTTCTACAACATCGTCACAGCCGCCACCGTCCCTGTCGTCGTCGTTCTCCCGACGTCGCCGCCGCCGGTTGCCGCTGTTTCCGGCCATGTAGATCGGATCTTCCGTCGTCCGATCGGATCCACTGCAGGGCCGTACGCCGCCGTCTGCTATGGCGTCCGCCGCCGCTTGGCCGACCGTTCGCCCCGCCGCCATCTGGCCGGCACGGAACCGCCGCCTGCCCGCCCCGTCGCCCCGCCGCCTGCCGCGTAACCGCCGCCTGCTTGCCCCGCCGGCGCCATCTGCCCGCCCCGCTGTCATCTCCTTGCTGGGGCCCCGCCCAGCCGGCTGCTGGCCCTCTCATATCCTTCGATTGGACCTGAGAGGCTGCTGGCCCTGTTCCTCGTCGATCCCAGATCGGATCTGACGAGTTGACTTCAGAAAAAAAGAGGGAGAAAGCTATGTCTTCTTCATCGGGTTATGTGGCGATTCCTCGCTGCCCGGTGATCTTCGATGGCGCGAATTACCCTGATTTTGCTGCCTTTATGCGCGTTAACATGCGCGGTCTCCGTCTTTGGGGTGTGCTCTCCGGCGAGGTCTCCTGTCCTCCGTTCCCCCCATGCTTATGTGGCTCCTCTTCCGCCGACGCTGATTGTTCTCGGTGCTGATGCTTCTCAGGAGGCCAAGGATGCTGCTCAGAGTGCCGATGATAGTGTTGTTGCTGCTTATGACCTAAAGTTCAAGCAGTACTCTTCTGATCTCGAGGCTATCGCCACGATCTGACTGCCTACACTCAGTGGGTCGATGAGGATGCTCGTGCTGCTGCTGTCCTCACCTCCAGTGTTCTGCCCCAGTTTGCTGCTGAGTTCATGAGTCTCCCTACTATTGCCGCTCAGTGGGCACATCTTCGTCAGCGCTATCAGCCGTCTGGGGATGCTCTTTACCTGTCCGTGGTTCGCCAGGAGCATGCTCTTCAGCAGGGTGATTCCACTATTGATGAGTTCTATACTTAGAGTGCTGCTATCTAGCGTCAGCTTGATTCTCTCCGTACTGCTGTTTGTGGCACATGTCCGTATTGCCAGATCGTGCGCTCGGATTTGGAGTTCCACCACATCAATGAGTTTCTGTCTCGGCTCCGCCAGGAGTTCGAGCCCCGCCGTGCTCAGTTGAATGCCCGTGGTCGTGTTCCGCTCTCTGCGGTGTTGTCTGAGTTTCGGGCTGAGGAGACTCGTCTCCGTGGTGCTGGTCTTCTTGCGGTACCGTCTGTGCTTTATACTCGTGGTCCTCCTCTGCCGCCTGCTCAGTCGCGGTCCTCTGTGCCGTCGCCGATACTACCCACTCCTCCAGGTCAGGGTCCGCTTCAGCACCAGCAGTCTTAGGGTCAGAGTCAGCACCAGCAGGCTCGTGGTCAGGGTCACCGTGGTTATCTTCGTCACTGCTCTTACTACAACAAGGATGGCCACACTTGGGCCACCCGTTATACATGGGATCCCAGTTTACATCAGCAGCACCAGGCTCGTGGGCAGTCGGCTCCTTCCGGATCTTCAGCAGTTGCTCTCTCTGATTAGGACATCATCAGGAGTCTTCGCGGTCTACTTGCTGCTACAGGTTCTTCGACGGGCACTGCTGGTTCTGTGACTGATTCTTCAGGCACTGCGCGACCACCACCTTCTACACAGTCAGGTACGTCTTCGTGGTATCTGGATTTTGGAGCTTCTTTTCATATGACCTCTGAGTCTTCTTTTATGTCCGCTCTTTGTTCTCTCCCCTCTCCTGTCCGTGTTCTCACGGCCGATGGTACCTCTCTTCCTGTTTCTAGTCGGGGCACCCTTTCTACTTCTTCTTTTTCTGCTCCTGATATTTCTCATGTTCCTCGTCTTAAGATGAATCTGTTCTCTGCTAGCCAGCTTACTAACTCTGGTTTTCGCGTCATTCTTGATGCTGATTCTTGTGTTTTTCAGGACCGTCGCACACATGCCCTGGTTGGAGCTGGCCCTCGCAGCCGTGATTCTTCAGGGCTTTGGGAGTTAGACTGGCTTCGTGTTCCTTCCGCTGCCACTTCATCTGTCAGTTCTTGCCCGGCCGTCGCCTCTGCTACCAGCTCCTTTCAGCAGTGGCATCATCGTCTTGGTCACCTTTGTGACTCTCGCATGTCGTCATTAGTTCATCGTGGTCTTCTGGGGTCTGTCTTAGGAGATGGGTCTTTACATTGTCAGGGTTGTAGGTTGGGCAAACAGATTCAGCTTCCCTACCCTACTAGCGCGTCTGTATCTCAGTGACCTTTTGATTTAGTTCATTCCGATATTCTCTTTGAAAGGAGGCCATCGCTACTATGGACGTGTTTGGTTCGTAGTTTTGTAACGTAATCTGAAAGCAGTGGTAACCGATCCCGTTAAATTCTGTTTGTTTCGGTTGGTCCGTAATTTCATTACGTGGTATCTGATTCCAGCCAAGCACAATTCTAATTCCGCCGGGGAACCTGCGTAATCGGATAACGATCCAGAAAGCGTCTCGTCGCTGCTGATGTTGTTTCCGTCATTGGCGCCGCAGCCCGTCGCCGTCGCAAGCTATCCGTTATCCCCGATCTCCGCCGTCAGAAGCCGCTCCTTGTAGTCGCTGCTGCAACCGCCACCACCTGCTATAGTCGCCCGCCCTGATTTGCGCCGCCGCCGGCGCCTGCTGGAGTCGACACCGCTGCCTGCTGGAGTCGATGCCGCTGCCGCCTGATGTAGTCGCCGCCGCAAGCCGCAAGCCGTTCCTCTGCCACCGTTGGGCAGCAGGAAGCTACGTATGAATCCATATGTACATCCCTGCTCGGTGCCTGGACATGGCGCTGCCGGCCAGTAACTGCTACTCCCGTACGAGTGTTACCGGAGTAGCAACCAAACAGATTTCAATATTTGTCAATTCCGTTTACATTAACAGTGTAAATCGATTGCGTTTACGTTTTCATGACCACTCCTGAAACAAACACGTCGTATATTTTATTCATCGATGATTTTTGTCGGTACACTTGGTTGTATTTTATGCGCTCTCGCAGTGAAGTGCTCTCCATATATAAGCGTTTTGCGGCCATGGTCCGTACTTAATATTCTACACCCATTCGTGTGTTTCGTGCTGATTCTGCTGGTGAGTATATCTCCTAGATGTTGCGAGGTGTTCTTGCTGAGCAGGGTACCCTTGCTCAGTTCTCCTGTCCTGGCGCACATGCCAAGAATGGCGTTGCTGAGCGTAAGCATCGCCATCTTCTTTAGACCACTCGTGCCATGATGATTGCTTCTTCCCTTCCTCCACATTTCTGGGTTGAGGTTGTTGCTACGTCGACTTACCTCATCAATATTCAGCCCTCTGCCGCTTTGCAGGGTGGTATTCCTCTTGAGCGTCTATCTGGACATTCTCCAGACTACTCCATGATTCGCTTGTTTGGATGTGTTTGCTATGTTCTCCTTGCTCCTCGCGAACGCACCAAACTGACCGCTCAGTCTGTTGAGTGTGTCTTCCTTGGATACAGTGATGAGCATAAGGGCTATCGCTGTTGGGACCCCGTTGGTCATTGGATGCGTATCTCTCGTGATGTTACTTTTGATGAGTCGCGTCCTTTCTATCCTCGTCCCACCGCTGGTACCTACCCGGTGGAAGATATCTCTTTTCTTCTTTTTCCTAACACACGTCCTTCCTGTTGTGTCTTCTTTAGGATCCCCTCCCCCTGATGTCTCTTCTTCGACACCATTCTCCTCTGCTCCGTCTAGTTCTCCTTGTTCTCCGGAGCCTTCCTCTGCTATTCCTTCTTCCTCATTGTCGTCTCCTGAGTCGTCTTCCTCTGATGAGCCTCCTTCTACTCGTCCTGTTCGTCAGCGTCGTGCCCCCAACCGTTACTTTCTTAGTCAGTATGGTCTTTCTGTTGCTTCCGAGCCGACTTCTTATCGGAATGCTGAGCATCATCCTGAATGGAAGCTGGCCATGGCTGAGGAGATTGTTGTGCTTGAGCGCACTAGCACCTGGTATCTTGTCTCTCCCCCTCCTGGTGTTCGTCCTATCATGTGTAAGTGGGTCTATAAGATTAAGACCCGCTCTGATGGATCTCTTGAGTGCTATAAAGCGCATCTTGTGGCTCGTGGTTTTCAGCAGGAGCATGGTCGTGATTATGATGAGACCTTTGCTCCTGTGGCTCATATGACCACTGTGCATACTCTTCTTGCTGTTGCTTCTGTTCGTCACTGGTCTGTGTCTTAGCTTGATGTTCAGAAAGCCTTCCTCAATGGTGAGTTGAGTGAGAAGGTTTATATGCAGCCTCCTCCTGGTTATTCTGTTCCCGCGGGGATGGTTTGTCATCTTCGCTGTTCTCTTTATGGCCTCAAACAGGCTCCTCGTGCCTGGTTTGAGCGCTTTGCCTCTGTAGTGACTGCTGCTGGTTTCTCCCCTAGTGCTCATGATCCAGCGCTGTTTGTTCACACTTCTCCTCGTGGACGCACTCTTCTTCTCTATGTTGATGATATGATCATTACTGGTGATGATTCTGAGTATATCGCTTTTGTTAAGGTCCATCTTTTTGATCAGTTTCTTATGACTGATCTTGGTCCTCTTCGATACTTTCTTGGGATTGAGGTTTCCTCCACTGCAAATGGCTTTTACATCTCATAGGAAAAGTATATTTAGGATCTTCTTGCTCATGATGCTCTTGGGGATGAGCGTGTTGAGACCCCTATGGAGCTTAATGTTCAGCTTCACCCTACTGATGGTGATCATCTTCCTGATCCGACACGTTATCGTCATCTTGTTGGGAGTCTTGTTTATCTTGCTGTCACTCGTCCTGACATCTCTTATCCTGTTCATATTCTGAGTCAGTTTGTTTCTACGCCTACCACTGTTCACTATAGTCATCTTCTCCGTGTTCTTCGTTATCTTCGTGGTACGATCACTCGTCGCCTTTTCTTTCCTCGTTCCAACTCCCTCCATCTCCAGTGTTATTCGGACGCTACGTGGGCGAGTGATCCTTCGGATCGCCGTTCACTTTCTGCTTACTGTGTGTTTCTTGGTGGTTTGCTTATTGCTTGGAAGACGAAGAAACAGACAACGGTTTCCCGTTCGAGTGTTGAGGCTGAGTTGCGTGCTATGGCCGACCTGGTTACGATGGTTACTTGCGGATTTTGGGGTCTCTATTACCACACTCACTCTGGTTTTGTCTGACAGTACAGGTGCTATTAGTGTTGCACGTGATCCGGTCAAGCATGGGCTTACCAAGCATATTGGTGTTGATGTTTTCTATACACGTGCTTAGGTGCAGGCTCAGGTTGTTGCGCTTCAGTATGTGTCTTCAGAGTTACAGTTGGCGGATTTCTTTACGAAGGCACAGACCATTGCGCAGCATACATTCTTTCTCTCCAATCTCAATGTTATGGAGCCACCATGACTTTGAGGGGGGGGGGTGTTAGATGTATATTTGTATATTGTATGTCCCCACTTGTTAGGGGGTCTTTCTGCATATTTCCACCTATACATGTACTATATATTGTGGCCTTTGGTCCCCAGAGGAATACATGTTGCATATTCCTGACAGGTATATGTAATGAGTTACAAAAAAAACTGATAATGTGTGAGAACAATGTTGTTGGATAGACCCCGTAGATATACCACGAAACACTTTATCAATATGTTGTCGGTGTTTCCTCAAAGTATAGTATTAACGTCTACAAGTTTCATTCGACCATGAGAATATTGTTAACTAGGTTACCGAATGATATGCTCTACGAAGCCAAATATTGATCCATAAGTGGGTAACTATAAAATCTGATTATGTGTCTATCGAAAGTATATTGATGCTATAGATATGTTGAGATTGGGAATTACTACTACGAGGATGGAAAGATACACTCTAGGCCCTCTCGGTACTATGATGTCCGTCATCGTCTGTCCAGACACGTGATCAAGGTGTTAGTCGCATGGACATTTAAAATATGCAACAAGAAAAGAGTACATACCATGTTAACAAGAATAACATAATAGTTTTTCCTAGGGTTACATAAAGTATCGAGAAGTAATGATAAACAGACAAATACTTGTGGATCACACGATAAAAGATCTTCGTGGATATATGGAACCATTATAGATACCAAGAGTCCGATGTTGATTATTATCAGAAAGTGTTCTGGTGTGTCCACACATGCCCAAAACCTACGGGTCACACGCTTAACGATACAACATCTTTTTAGTAATTTGTTTGGTATTGAAGATAAGAGAAAAAGGTTGTCGAGACAGGTGACAAAGGATAGTGTTCACGATCCCACAACAGTCTCACTTTCAAATATTGAAAGAGAGTTTATTTGTTCGGCAAATGGCTCAAGTCAGTAGGTTTGGGTCAAAGAGACAAAGATTACAGTGGTGAAGTTCCCTTATACTTTATTGGTGGTGTGATCACAAGATCGTACAAGTGTTTACAAGATAGATCTCGTCAGGTTTATAGTGTTGAATAAAAGAGCAATTTACCAAGCGAATTACCCATAATAAACGCTAGATAAAACATGATTAGAATAATAGGCAATATACTAATCATGTGAAATAGCGAATACATATTAAGGCATGTAACTAAACAGACAGCAAGGCGTAAAACTTTAGATGCGATCAGATCAAGGTTGAGAAAGAAAATATACACGACAGTAGCAGCAGAGGAACCGCCGACGTTGGAACCATCTTTAGCCATGTCATCAAGGAAGAGGGTGCTGATGCCGGGGAAGAAGTCCTCGTCGGGGAAGACGTCGCCGCAGTCGCTATCCGTTAGAGAGAGTCCGTGAAAAAGCCAATAGTCGCGCCGATAGCGCTCCCCAAAAACCTTATCGTCCTTCTCCCGTATAGGACTCAAAGCAGCGGGGTCTCGGAGGCCTACTGTCCCGGCTCACGGTGCATACCGCAAGACGAGATGGGGAAGATCTAAGTAGCGCAGTGCTCTGTAACTAGAGGCGCAAAGGATGTGTGACAGTGTATCTGAGAGGAGGCGTGACCTCTCTCTTATATAGGCACGCATAGGGGAAGACAGAAAGGTTGCGCAGGAGATGAAACGAACAGACAAAAGTTGAAGAGAACATGCGACAGCCCACAGGACAGCCTACACTCAGTTCGTATTTATTTAAGTCCACTCGAGCACGACGAGATTCCCGCAACCCGCAACCCGCGCATGCTCAATTCCCGCAACCCGCAACCCGCGACCCGCGCATCATGACGTGACGAGGCGAGGCGAGACGTGGCGTGGCGAGGAGAGCGAGGAAGAGGAGGAGCGCACGTGTATATGTCTTTTCTTCTCAAACTCGTACAAGTGGTGGAAGAGCTCACCTTATAAGCTGGTCCAACTTCCACTCAACTAGCAATGTGGGATTAAACATTTGTCCTAGCTCTTGCCTTACATGAATGGGCCAAATGGGCCTCTAGGATTTCAGAAATTTATTGGCATATAATAAATGGGCTGGGCCTGTTTAGGCAAAAATTCCAACAACCCCCCACCAGATCCTAGAGGCACATGAAGTTTGCCTTTGGTTCCAAAACATTATTTATATACCGGTACTGTAGTGGAGACTGTTAAGTTGAACTTCTACCTAGAGCTTTATGTTATACTTGGCTGCAACTTGTACAGTGGACTATGCCTTGAACTACAAATTTGCTGCGAACCTAGCTTCACAAAAAGTCTTGACCGATACTAGGCTACAGTGGGACTTCTCCAAAGATGGAGCTTATACGTCATACTCCATGACCTATCATGAGTTTATTAGACAGCAGCCTACTCTCATAGACTGCGAAGTTTTAACAGTCAGACTCATATAGGTGTGTTCTTCAATAGATGTTCTGCAGGACAACATCTTTGCTAAGGATAAGCCACTTAAAATACATTAAGATAATAAATCAACATGTCGTGCAGAATAGGAAAGTATTGCATCTTTATGGAGTGGTGTTTATTAAAGTAGCGATACTTTCCTCTTAGCTAACCAACAGCTTGTCTCCCAATTCTAATTCATGGGATTTCCGATCACAAAGAGTGGTTTACCACAGTGGAAAGCTCAATTTGTGGGTCTCATACCCATCTCCTTCGATGTATTTTCTATCACATTGCGTGATAGACCCTTTGTGAAGGGATCAGCCAAGTTTTTAGATGTTTGGATATAATCCAATGCAATAACTCCGGAGTTTCTGATTTTCCTGACAGATTCGAGTCTCCTCTTCACATGTCTTGATGACTTCATATTATCCTCAGAACTATTTACCTTGAAAATCACAGTTTGATTATCGCAGTTCATAAGGATTGCGGGTATTGGTTTTTCAACCACAGGTAAGTTCATCAAGAGTTCACGAAGCCACTCTGCTTCAACAGTGGCTGTGTCTAATGCTATGAGTTCCGCTTCCATAGTTGACCTCGTTAAGATGGTCTGCTTGCAAGACTTCCAAGAAACAGCGCCACCAGCAAGTGTGAATACATATCCACTCATGGCCTTTATCTCGAAAGCATCAGATATCCAATTTGAATCACTATAACCCTCTAGTACCCTCGGATACCCGGTATAGTGTATGTCGTAGCTCGCAGTGCCTTTTAGATAGCGCATAACTCTCTCAAGACCATGCCAGTGATCATCTCCTAGATTTGAAACAAATCGACTGAGTTTGCTTACAGCAAAGGCGATGTCAGGCCTCGTGGCACTAGCTAAATACATAAGCGAGCCAATAATTTGAGAGTATCTCAGTTGGTCTCTAGCATTTCCTCGATTCTTTCAAAGCAACACACTAGGATCATACGGTGTAGGAGAAAACTTGAAGTCGCTATACCCAAAACGACTCAAGATCTTTTCCACATAGTGGGACTGAAGCAATGTAATCCCACCATCATCATCTCTCAATAGCTTGATGTTCAGGATGGCATCCGCTACTCCCAGATCCTTCATCTCAAAGGAACAAGATAAGAAATCTTTGACCTCCTTAATTGCATTAAGGTTGGTTCCGAAAATCAGTATGTCATCAACATACAAACAAAAGATGACTCCCTCACCCCCACCATGGCGATGGTACACACATTTATCAGCTTCATTTACAACAAAGCCTGCATCAGTTAAAGTTCCTTCGAACTTCTCATGCCACTGCTTAGGGGCTTGTTTTAGACCATATAAAGACTTCAACAACTTGCACACCTTTCCTTCTTGACCATTTACCACAAAGCCATCTTGCTGATCCATGT
The DNA here is from genome assembly GCA_916181665.1 of Avena sativa. Taxonomy (NCBI): domain Eukaryota; kingdom Viridiplantae; phylum Streptophyta; class Magnoliopsida; order Poales; family Poaceae; genus Avena; species Avena sativa. The sequence continues at coordinate 479,723,570 of OV702293.1, read as the reverse complement.
AAATTTCCTCATCCAACTCTCCACTAAGGAAAGCTGTCTTAACGTCCATTTGATGAACGAGAAGACCATGAGAGGCAGCCAATGAGAGTAACACTCGAATGGTGGTCAATCTGGCAATAGGTGAGTAAGTGTCAAAGAATTCATCACCTTCCTTTTGAGTATATCCCTTGGCCACAAGACGTGCCTTGTACTTCTCAATAGTACCATCAGGTCTAAGCTTTTTCTTAAACACCCACTTGCACCCTAGAGGTTTGCACCCATAAGGGCGATCAGTGATCTCCCTGTTCCATTAGCTAAGATGGAATTCATCTCACTATGGACGGCTTCCTTCCAGTAGTCAGCATCAGGAGATGCATATGCTTCTGAAATGGAAGTGGGAGTGTCATCCACAAGGTACAAATGAAATCATCACCAAAGGACTTTGCAGTCCTCTGTCTCTTGCTCCTTATAGGAATTTCATCATCCTCCTCCTTAGGACTTTCAGAGTGTTCAATTGGAATGGTAGGTTCAGAGAATGTAGCAAATTCCTGATTAGATGAACTAGGTATCTCCGGATTTGATGAGTTAGGTTTATATTTCATTGGAAAGATATCCTCAAAGAAAGTGGTATCAGTCGACTCCATGATTGTACCGACATGAATGTCAGGCACTCCAGATTTTACTATCAAAAATCTATAACCAATGCTATGAAAAGCATAGCCCAGAAAAACACAATCAATGGTTTTTGGTCCAAGCTTGCGCTTCTTGGGGATTGGTACATTAACCTTTGCCAAACAACCCCAAGTACGTAAGTAAGAGAGTTTTAATCTTTTCTTCTCCCATTCTTCGAATAGAGTAATTTCTTTGTTCTTTGTGGGAACTCGGTTTAGGACATGACACACAGTCAATAGTGCCTCCCCCACCATTCCTTAGAAAGACCCGATGTGTCTAACATGGCGTTAACCAAATATATTAGAGTACGGTTCTTTCTTTCGGCTACTCCATTTGACTGGGGTGAGTAGGGAGGCGTCCTCTCATGAATTATGCCATATTCCGCACAATAGGAACCAAAATCGTTGGAAAAATACTCTCCACCACGATTAGACCTAAGCCTCTTAATCTTTCGATCAAGTTGATTTTCTGCCTTAGCTTAACTCAAAGCCTCATCTTTTGATTTCAGAAGATACACATGACAATATCTCGTAGAGTCATCGATCAAAGTCATGAAATATTTATTTCCACCTTTTGTCAACAGACCATTCATCTCACAAAGACCAGAATGTATGAGCTCTAGTGGTGTCAAATTTTTCACTTCTGCAGTCGTATGTGACTTGCGAGGTTGTTTAGCTTGCACGCAGACTTGTCACTTAGATCCCTTAACAGTTGTAAAATTAGGGATTAAATTCATTTTGGCTAGTCGCGTCATACAACCGAAATTAATATGATAAAGACGAGAGTGCCAGACATTTGATTTAAAATTCGTGTAAATATGATTAACAACTTTATTACAAATGTTTGACAGAGATAAGCGGAACAAGCCTCCGTACTCATAGCCTTTACCAACAAAGGTTTCATACTTCGAAATTACAAATTTATTGGACTCGAATACAATCGTGTAGCCATCTCGACACAGAAGAGATCCGCTAACAAGATTTTTATTTATTGAGGGAACATGATGCACGTTCTTCAGGAGCACGGTCTTTCCCGAAGTGAACTTCAGATCGACCGTACCAACACCATGGACAGAAGCATGCGAACCGTTCCCCATCAGCATGGTTTGAGTCCCTCTGACCTGATATAAAGAAAACATGGAAATATCAGAACAGACATGTACATTAGCGCCCGTGTCATTCCACCAATCAGGAGAATGACATAATAAAAGAACAATAGGTAATATACCATACCCAACATCTTTCATCTCAACGTCGCCCATGACAATATTAGTAGTCTTGCTGCCCTTCCCATGATGGCGCTTGTCAAAGCGGTTGGGACAAGCAGGAGCCCAATGATCAGGATCACCGCACACATGACAAGCACCTTTCTTCTTATCAGTCTTCTTCTTGAAGCTGGTAGACTGTGAGGACTTGTTTTTTCCATCGAACTTTCCTTTGCCGTCAAACTTGCCTTTGTTCTTGAACTTGTGAGGCTGGAAGTTCCTTTTCTGTACCAGATTGGCATTAGAACCTCCCTCGATACCTCGAGCACGTGTGTCTTTTGCTCTCGCCTTTTCTTCCACATCAAGAGTCCTAATGAGATCCGTCACGAAGAACTCTTGTCTCTTGTGCTTCAGAGAAGTAGCAAACTTCCTCCATGACTGGGGAAGTTTGGCAATAAGCCTCCGACAACAAACTTGTCCGGTAACACACAAGTGAAGTGCTGAAGCTCCCTGGCAAGTGACTGTATCTCATGAGCCTTCTCCACAATGGGGCGGTCCTCAACCATCTTATAGTCATAGAATTGTTCCATGGCATACAATTCACTACCAGCATCAGAGACTCCAAATTTTCTCTAGAGCGCATCCCACATATCCTTGCCATTGCTAAATGACACATATGAATCGACAATATTGTCGCCAAGAATGATGATCAAGGCAGCCTTGAAAGTGGTATCAAGTTTTTGGAACGCCTCTTCCTGAGCAGGATTAAGTTCTCCCTCAGGTGCGACATAGATGGCGTTATAACAGCTCATGGTCTGAATCCAGAGCACTGCTCTCGCACGCCATCGTTTGTAATTGACACCTTCGAACACAGGTGGTTTCATAGAAGCAACAAAGCCACTTGGGACAAATTGCCTGAAATAAGGTTTTTGGATTGTTGAATAAAAGAGCAATTTACCAAGTGAATTACCCATAATAAACACTAGATAAAACATGATTAGAATAATAGGCAATATACTAATCATGTGAAATATAGCGAATACATATTAAGGCATATAACTAAACCGACCGCAAGGCGTAAAACTTTAGATGCGATCAGATCAAGGTTGAGAAAGAAAATATACACGGCACTAGCAGCAGAGGAACCGCCGATGTTGGAACCGTCGTTAGCCATGTCGTCTTGGAAGAGGGTGCTGATGTCGGGGAAGAAGTCCTCGTCGGGGAATACGTCGCTATCTGTGAGAGAGTCCGCGACGAAGCCAGTAGTCGCGTCGATAGTGCTCCCCAAAAACCTTATCGCCCTTCTCCCGTACAGGACTCAAAGCAGTGGGGTCTCGGAGGCCTACTGTCCCGGCTCGCGGTGCACGCCGCAAGACGGGATGGGAAAGATCTAAGTAGCGCAGTGCTCTGGAACTGGAGGCGTGACCTATCTCTTATATAGGCACACAGAGGAGATGAAACGAACAAACAGAAGTTCAAGCGAATAGGCGGCAGCCCATCGGAACAGCCTCCACTCTTCATATACCATTCATGCGTGGTAAAATAAAGCTCGGCTCGACAAGATTCCCGCAACCCGCAAACCGCGGCGCGCGCGCGTCGTGACGAGGCGAGCGAGGAGGAGGATCGCGCATGTATATGTCTTCTCTTCTCAAGCTCGTACAAGTGGTGGAAGATCTCACCTTAAAAGCTGGTCCAACTTCCACTCAACTAGCAATGTGGGACTAAAAATTTGTCCCAGCTCTTGCCTTGCATGAATGGGCCAAATGGGCCTCTAGGATTTCAGAAATTTATTGGCATATAATAAATGGGTGGGCCTATTTAGGCAAAATTACAACAACCCCCCACCAGATCCCAGAGGCACATGAAGTTTGCCTTTGGTTCCAAAAAAATGTTTATATACTGGTACTGTAGTGCAGACTGTTAAGTTGAACTTCCACCTAGAGCTTTATGTTATACTAGGCTGCAACTTGTACAGTGGACTATGCCTTGAACTGCAAGTTTGCTGCGAAGCTAGCTTCACAAAAAGTCTTGACCGATACTAGGCTACCGTGGGACTTCCCCACGGATGGAGCTTATACGTCATACTCCATGACCTTTCATGAGTTTATTAGAGAACACCCTACTCTCATAGACTGAGACGTTTGCCGTGCAGAATAGGAAAGTATTGCATCTTTATGGAGTGGTGTTTACTAAAGTAGGGATACTTTCCTCTCAGCTAACCAACAGCTTGTCTCCCAATTCTAATTCATGGGATCTCCGATCACATAGAGTGGTTTACCATTGTGGAAAGCTCAATTTGTGGGTCTCATACCCATCTCCTTCGATGCATTTTCTATCACGTTGCGTGATAGACCCTTTGTGAAGGGATCTGCCACGTTTTTAGATGTTTGGATATAATCCAATGCAATAACTCCGGAGTTTCTTATTCTCCTGACAGATTCTAGTCTCCTCTTCACATGTCTTGATGACTTCATATTATCCTTAGAACTATTTACCTTGAAAACCATAGTTTGATTATCGCAGTTCATAAGGATTGCGGGTATTGGTTTTTCAACCACAGGTAAGTTCATCAAGAGTTCACGAAGCCACTCTGCTTCAACAGTGGCTGTGTCTAATGCTATGAGTTCTGCTTCCATAGTTGACCTCGTTAAGATGGTCTGCTTGCAAGACTTCCAAGAAACAGTGCCACCAGCAAGTGTGAATACATATCCACTCATGGCCTTTATCTCGTCAGCATCAGATATCCAATTTGAATCACTATAACCCTCTAGTACCCTCGGATACCCGGTATAGTGTATGCCGTAGCTCGCAGTGCCTTTTAGATAGCGCATAACTCTCTCAAGACCATGCCAGTGATCATCTCCTAGATTTGAAACAAATCGACTGAGTTTGCTTACAGCAAAGGCGATGTCAGGCCTCGTGGCACTAGCTAAATACATAAGCGAGCCAATAATTTGAGAGTATCTCAGTTGGTCTCTAGCATTTCCTCGATTCTTTCAAAGCAATACACTAGGATCATACGGTGTAGGAGAAAACTTGAAGTCGCTATACCCGAAACGACTCAAGATCTTTTCCACATAGTGGGACTGAAGCAATGTAATCCCACCATCATCATCTCTCAATAGCTTGATGTTCAGGATGGCATCAACTACTCCCAGATCCTTCATCTCAAAGGAACAAGATAAGAAATCTTTGACCTCCTTAATTGCATTAAGGTTGGTTCCGAAAATTAGTATGTCATCAACATACAAACAAAAGATGACTCCCTCACCCCCACCATGGCGATGGTACACACATTTATCAGCTTCATTTACAACAAAGCCTGCATCAGTTAAAGTTCCTTCGAACTTATCATGCCACTGCTTAGGGGCTTGTTTTAGACCATATAAAGACTTCAACAACTTGCACACCTTTCCTTCTTGACCATTTACCACAAAGCCATCTTGCTGATCCATGTAAATTTCCTCATCCAACTCTCCACTAAGGAAAGTTGTCTTAACGTCCATTTGATGAACGAGAAGACCATGAGAGGCAGCCAATGAGAGTAACACTCGAATGGTGGTCAATCTGGCAATAGGTGAGTAAGTGTCAAAGAATTCATCACCTTCCTTTTGAGTATATCCCTTGGCCACAAGACGTGCCTTATACTTCTCAATAGTACCATCAGGTCTAAGCTTTTTCTTAAACACCCACTTGCACCCTAGAGGTTTGCACCCATAAGGGCGATCAGTGATCTCCCATGTTCCATTAGCTAAGATGGAATTCATCTCACTATGGACGGCTTCCTTCCAGTAGTCAGCATCAGGAGATGCATATGCTTCTGAAATGGAAGTGGGAGTGTCATCCACAAGGTACAAATGAAATCATCACCAAAGGACTTTGCAGTCCTCTGTCTCTTGCTCCTTTTAGGAATTTCATCATCCTCCTCCTTAGGACTTTCAGAGTGTTCAATTGGAATGGTAGGTTCAGAGAATGTAGCAAATTCCTGATTAGATGAACTAGGTATCTCCGGATTTGATGAGTTAGGTTTATATTTCATTGGAAAGATATCCTCAAAGAAAGTGGTATCAGTCGACTCCATGATTGTACCGACATGAATGTCAGGCACTTCAGATTTTACTATCAAAAATCTATAACCAATGCTATGAAAAGCATAGCCCAGAAAAACACAATCAATGGTTTTTGGTCCAAGCTTACGCTTCTTGGGGATTGGTACATTAACCTTTGCCAAACAACCCCAAGTATGTAAGTAAGAGAGTTTAATCTTTTCTTCTCCCATTCTTCGAATGGAGTAATTTATTTGTTCTTTGTGGGAACTTGGTTTAGGACATGACACGCAGTCAATAGTGCCTCCCCCACCATTCCTTAGAAAGACCCAATGTGGCTAACATGGCGTCAACCAAATCTGTTAGAGTACGGTTCTTTCTTTCGGCTACTCCATTTGACTGGGGTGAGTAGGGAGGCGTCCTCTCATGAATTATGCCATGTTCCCCACAATAGGAATCAAACTCGTTGGAAAAATACTCTTCACCACGATCAGATCTAAGCCTCTTAATCTTTCAATCAAGTTGATTTTCTGCCTCAGCTTTATAGATTTTGAAGAAACTCAAAGCCTCATCTTTTGATTTCAGAAGATACACATGACAATATCTCGTAGAGTTATCGATCAAAGTCATGAAATATTTCTTTCCACCTTTTGTCAACACACCATTCATCTCACAAAGATCAGAATCAAATTTCTCACTTCTGCAGTCGTATGTGACTTGCGAGGTTGTTTAGCTTGCATGCAGACTTGGCACTTAGATCCCTTAACAGTTGTGAAATCAGGGATTAAATTCATTTTGGCTAGTCGCGTCATATAACCAAAATTAATATGATAAAGACGAGAGTGCTAGACATTTGATTCAAAATTCGTGTAAATATGATTAACAACTTTATTACAAATGTCTGACAGAGATAAGCTGAACAAGCCTCTGTACTCATATCCTTTACCAACAAAGGTTTCATACTTCGAAATTACAAATTTATTGGACTCGAATACAATCGTGTAGCCATCTCGACACAGAAGAGATCCGCTAACAAGATTTTTATTTATTGAGGGAACATGATGCACGTTCTTCAGGAGCACGGTCTTTCCCGAAGTGAACTTCAGATCGACCGTACCAACACCATGAACAGAAGCATGTGAACCATTCCCCATCAGCATGGTTTGAGTCCTTCTGACCTGATATAAAGAAAACATGGAAATATCAGAACATACATGTACATTAGCGCCCGTGTCATTCCACCAATCAGGAGAATGATATAATAAAAGAACAATAGGTAATATACCATACCCAACATCTTTCATCTCAACGTCGCCCATGACAACATTAGTAGTCTTGCTGCCCTTCCCATGATGGCGCTTGTCAAAGCGGTTGGAACAAGCAGGAGCCCAATGATCAGGATCACCGCACACATGACAAGCACCTTTCTTCTTATTAGTATTCTTCTTGAAGCTGGTAGACTGTGAGGCCTTGTTCTTTCCATCGAACTTTCCTTTGCCGTCAAACTTGCCTTTGTTCTTGAACTTGTGAGGCTGGAAGTTCCTTTTCTGTACCAGATTGGCATTATAACCTCCCTCGACACCTCGAGCACGTGTGTCTTTTTCTCTCGCCTTTTCTTCCACATCAAGAGTCCCAATGATATCCGTCACGGAGAACTATTGTCTCTTGTGCTTCAGAGAAGTAGCAAAATTCCTCCGTGACTGGGGAAGTTTGACAATAATGCCTCCGGCAACAAACTTGTCCGGTAACACACAAGTGAAGTGCTCAAGCTCCCTGGCAAGTGACTATATCTCATGAGCCTGCTCCACAATGGGGCGGTCCTCAACCATCTTATAGTCATAGAATTGTTCCATGACATACAGTTCACTGCCAGCATCGGAGACTCCAAATTTTCTCTCAAGCGCATCCCACATATCCTTGCCATTGCTAAGTGACAGATATGAATCGACAATATTGTCGCCAAGAATGCTAATCAAGGCAGCCTTGAAAGTGGTATCAAGTTTTTGGAACGCCTCTCCCAGAGCAGGATTAAGTTCTCCCTCAGGTGCGCCATAGATGGCGTTATAGCAGCTCATGGTCTAAAAACAGAGCACTGCTCTCGCACGCCATCGTTTTTAATTGACACCTTCGAACACAGGTGGCTTCATAGAAGCAACAAAGCCACTTGGGGCAAATTGTCTGAAATAAGGTTTTTGGATTGTTGAATAAAAGAGCAATTTACCAAGCGAATTACCCATAATAAACGCTAGATAAAACATGATTAGAATAATAGACAATATACTAATCATGTGTAATAGCGAATACATATTAAGGCATATAACCAAACAGACTGCAAGGCGTAAAACTTTAGATGCGATCAGATCAAGGTTGAGAAAGAAAATATACACGGCAGTAGCAGCAGAGGAACCGCCGGTGTTGGAACCGTCGTTAGCCATGTCGTCGAGGAAGAGGGAAGATGTCGCTATCCATGAGAGAGTCCGTGATGAAGCCAGTAGTCGCGCCGATAGCGCTCCCCAAAAACCTTATCGCCCTTCTCCCGTACAGGACTCGAAGCAGCGGGGTCTCGAAGGCCTACTATCCCGGCTCGCGGTGCACGCCGCAAGACGGGATGGGGAAGATCTAAGTAGCGCAGTGATCTGGAACTGGAGGCGCGACCTCTCTCTTATATAGGCACACAGAGGAGATGAAACGAACAGACAGAAGTTGAAGCGAACAGGCGGCATCCCACCGAAACAGCCGCCACTCTTCATATACCATTCATGCGTGGCAAAATAAAGCTCGGCTCTGCGAGATTTCTGCAACCCGCGGCGCGCGTGCGCGTCGCGACGAGGCGTGGCGTGGCGAGGCGAGCGAGGAGGAGGAGGAGCTCGCGTGTATATGTCTTCTCTTCTCAAGCTCGTACAAGTGGTGGAAGAGCTCACCTTATAAGCTAGTCCAACTTCCACTCAACTAGCAATGTGGGACTAAACATTTGTCCTAGCTCTTGGCTTGCATGCATGGGCCAAATGGGCCTCTAGGATTTCAGGAATTTATTGGCATATAATAAATGGGCTGGGCCTATTTAGGCAAAAATTCCAACATATAGAGGCACCCGACGAGAGTATATGAATCTATGATTTATGAATATGGAGACTAAAGCTACAACGTGGTCGAAGATGACATGTTCTTTTCACGTGAATGGTCTTCGTTATATATAGGCGTTGGTGATGCAAGAGTCTCTATAGGCCACAACAGGTCTCCATCTTATCTTGTACGTCAAGTTGATCTTCGATCTTCCTTCAATGTATGTCTGGTCTACGGGGTCCTTCAAGAAGTCCTGATGCAACATGACGGCTTAGGTCAGTTGAGCGTTTCTAGATGCAGGCATGGAAGTCAAGAAAGTCGAGGTCGTCGTGTGCAGGAAAGTGGTGAAAGGCCCGTGTAATGATAATTACAGGCATTGGTCCACTCATCTCCAACACTCAATTTTTCCCTGAATGGTTTTAGGAGGTCTTAGATCACTCTGAAAGTATCTATAATGACATAGTGAGTGTTCGGAATGGTCTTGGACATATAAGGAAGATCACGGAGGGTCGTAGAAGGTTCTGGAATAAGTTTGGAATATTTCAAATGATTTTATATGGTTTGAAACTTCTATACTTGCACTGGTACTCCTAAGGTACTGGATTTATGTTTGAAATGTACACTAGTAGAAAGCAGGCCTTTGGTTTGGAGCTGTCCTAGGCTCTAGTCTTGGTTGGGTCTGGGACCAAGGACTAGTGTGAGCACTAGTCCCGCTTTGTCCCGGTTCCAACAGCTAGGAGGCAACATGAGACTAGTCTCGGTTTATTGGGGACCTCTAGTTCCGGTTGGTAATACCAGTCGGGACTAAAGGTTTGACGCCAACGGCTGAGACCCAGGAGATCCTATAGTCCTAGTTGGAGTTACAAATCGGGACTAGAGGTCATGAACTAGTCCCAGTTTGTAACACCAGCCGAGACTAATATTATATATATACATTCATCCCTGACCAAGTCCATGGCCATTTTGCTCCAAGCTTGCTCAAGTTCATTCATATTTTTTGTCCAAGATTTGTCAAGATTTGGTGACACCCATCAATCAAAGATTTAAAAGGTTAGCAACTTCATTCTTTCATCTCTCATTGTTAGTTTATCTCAATGCTCTAGAAGTAGAGAGGGATTTCATGCTTTAGACGTAGAGAGAATTTTAGGTGTGTAATTTTAGGAAATTTTTTGATTATGCAAAAATTTACTGAAAGTTGAGATGTGTAATTTTAGAGTTTTAGAGCTTAGAATTTAATGAGGTTTTCGCTGCTAGATCAATAATTAAAAACTCAACATTTTTATGTTAACCATTTTGTCCAATTCAAAAAATTGTGCATGTAAAATTCTACATATATGTTGTTATTACACACTAAATTTTTAGATTTCAACAAGTAAATGAAGTGAAAATGATCCAAGCTTTTTATATGATCCAAGCTTTCCATACCATGGGACTCCCGTGATTTAATGATCTCCATGTAATCGAGTAGATGGGATCTAGTCCCGATTGAGATCTCCATGTAACCAAATTGTATATATATGTATCAACATGTAATATATTCGAACAAGCACGAAGAAAGAGGTCATTTCAATCTATATAATCATGACGATATTGTGTGTAATGGGTTCCTTCGTTGTATGTCACTTACGCACACCTATCCCTCCTCTACCGATACTCCTGCCGCGGCAGAAATCGCCCCAAAACTCTGCCGTGGCAAAACTGCTTTCTCACCGCCATCGGCAGCCGCGATAGCCGAATCGCTAGAATGCTGTCACGGCAGAGCTTGTATAGTCCCGGTTTGAAAGGTCCTTCACCCCCCGATCTCCACCGCCGCCACATGGAGAGACTTTAGTCCCGGTTCATAATAGACCCAGGACTAAAGGAGGGACCTCTAATCCCGATTCCGTGGTCCGAGCAGCACAATCAGGACTCGAGGCATGTTCTTCACTAGTGGTACATGGGTGACAATTTTTTTTTCTTTTGGAGTATTTCACCTTAGCCACCGTATGGCGGTGCACAATTCGCCGGTCGAAAGGTTGTGGTTTTGGAATTATTGTGAAATCTTCTTTACTGCTGTAGTGCCACTTTTACCACGGTCAATACTTCTACCGTGTGGAAGAATCTCTGTGGAATTTGAGCTAATCTTCTGCCAGATTTTTTAAGAAATTCAGTCCTAATATCTTTGATGTTGGAGCTGGCCATGGAAAGTGTTGCTTTCACTTAACTTTCGGTTGTCCACTTTGTAAGTCACGTTGTGTTGTTGATACAAGGACTGGTGGAACAAGGCATATATCCTCCAGATGACCATAAATAACCCAAAAAAAATCAGTGGAAAAGAAGAGATTGGGGGGAAACAAATAATGGGTGGGTGATAGATTGGAAAGGGACAGGGAGAGAAAAGGCTGTCATGGGAGAATAACTACATGCTACTAGTACTACCAGGCCAAAGCTAGCTGCCCAAAAGGCCCCTATACCTTTGTCACATCAGCTGCAGTCTCTACTTCATGGGGGCCATCTGATGTGATGGGGTTCTCATCTGCACTCACCATTGTACTTTTCTTTTATGTTTTCTGCTTGCCCATGTTTTCGAAATGGATCCATGTGTTCTTGGTCTAAAAGGGTTTTCCTCGCTTTTGGCAAAAAAGGTTTTCCTCCCAAATTTGCCAAGTAAATTGTATCATAGCAGCATTATTTGCATTGTAAATAAGTCTCCTCTAGCCCATTATTTGCAGTTGTAGTACATATAGTAGCATGGTAGGTCAAGTGTACCAAGAGAAAAGAGCATCGAAAGCTCCTGCTACTGGTAGCATTGGAAACAATAAACGCAGGGGGCAACGGCTCGTGTGGTCCCACCATGCGCAGACGAAATAGAGCATTAGGAGTACTCTACTGGTACTACTACTACGATAATTACTTGTACCCGTGTTCAGAAATCTTAGAGATTTATTTTGCTGGCAAAGGATCGTCCTTTCCGTAGGATCTACGAAGTTGGATCGACCGGAGTATTAATCAATGGAGAAGATGAGATTTAGGGGAGAGATTTTTTTTTTGATGAAAGGGATTTCTCCCCGATTTCTATTAACAGAAACCAAGAGTAACAAAGCAGAGATATGGTTTTATAGCTCTGGATCAAAATTTATTCCATTGTGTTAACTTCTCCCCAACTACGTACTCTCTCTGTTTGGGATTAGACTAGACCCAATGGGGGTATCATAGGTAGTATCATGCATGCCATGTTGGCAAAATTCTGACGTGGCATCCTAATTAATGATGAAAGAGGTTGTGTTGGTATCATAGGTAGATACCATATCATAGCACGTAGTACTAGAAAAACTAATCTCAAATAAATCTTGTACATAATTTTGCATTGAGATTCTACAAAACAATAAATATACTAAGACTATGGTACTACTACATGATACTATGCATTGTGGAGGTGGTATCATATACTAGTATTATATGCATGATACTACTATATGATACTTCCCATTGTGACTAGTCTTATAAGTCCCGCGCGGATAACTAGGTTGCCAATTTAAACAACAAAATATAAATAATATAGCACAAAAATTATACTATTAGAAACTTTAGAGGTTATATTTTCTAATAGTATAATTTTTGTAATATATAAGTTATATTTTATTAGTCAAATTAACAATCTAGGTATGCGCGACCTATAATCCCGAACAGAGGGAGTACATGTCAACAAAATTTGCACTCCATCAGTAAATACTTTATGAACTTAGATTTAGGGGAGAGATAGTACTAGTCATAGTATAGGTTTTATAGTACATCTGGTTCATGCTGATATTTTGTTTATGCCAAGATCGATCTGCCTAACTTTAGTCCATTATACATTCTACCGTGAAAAGCAGAAAGTGTGTTTGAAGAGTATATTAATCTATTCTACCGTGAAAAGCTTTCTTGTGCGGGGCCGTACCAATAAAGCTTCTGGCATCCAGTACTCGCTAGAGCTCTAGCTAGTTGCCACACACTAGTTGCAAAGTGTGACCACGTAGTCACCATTGCACATAAACTATTTTTTTTGAGAAATGTCTTTAATTAGTTACAGATATGAGAAATAAAGAAACAGGAGTAGTTTTGTTGGCTAACGTGGATTATATGAGGAATAAGACATGACAGAATTCAGTCTCCACAATCCTTATCCCGAACGCGTGAAAGAAAAGAAAGAAAGTGAGTGAGTGTAGCTTTCAGAGGGGAAAAGCATGTGGGTGTTCTTGTGTTTGCGTGTAAGATTGCCGCAACTACCAGTACCCCCTCCTCCTGGGATTGTTTTTCAAGGAAAACCTTGATTAGTCAATTAAATATGAGTTACATGTCATCAAAAATATATCATCAGGTATACATTTTAAAGAACTTTCTAATAATATATTTTGAATGACATATGCCTTATATTTTGTTAACCAAAATATTAGTCAAAGCTGAATATGAAAAACAAAATGGCCTTGTATTTCTATACGAAGGGAGTAACACATTCAGAACACATAGATGGCCATTCCCGTTTTATTCAAAGAAAGCATTATTCCCTCATTCCTAGATTTTGTTTGCCTAAGCCAAAGTTTGTCAAGTTTGACCAAGTTCAAATGCTGGGATGGTGATATTTTTTTACTTCACTTTGACCAAAAGTTATAGACAACATACTTTAGTCCGGAGGAAGTATGCAAAAAATCAATACGTCAAAATTGTTAGTTTAGGAGTTAATTTGTTACATGGCACATTTGCTTGGGCATATTTCTTATAAAGAAAAAGTGAGGTAATAACATTATTTTTTCTTGATGTCATAGTATTTGGTAGTTTGCTTCTAAAAAATAAAACAAAGAAAAACGCATGATTTTTTCTTTGATCTCAGTTTCAGAGGATACAAGCATTGGAGTTTTACTTCTACAATACACCGGTACATCTTCTTTAGATTCCTACACACACAAAAAAAAGACTGATGATTTTAGTGACATAACAACATCCTAATTATACTTTCTCATGTGGATTGACTTTTATTTTACCATGTTTATTAGTATTCATTGTACCAAGTTAGAAAACTTCATGTGTTTTTCAGTTTTGTATTTTACCAATTCTGGCTTTGTTTGAATCCTGCAAACTAAACAGGCCCTAATTAATAAGTATTGGTCTTTGCATGGAGGTGTGAGAGTGACCGAGAAAGCTAGCACTTTTGGTGTGGTGGTTGTGAACCGTGGGTGCGTACCTCACCACATGACATAACCTTCCATGCACATTGTATATTGTGATGGGTACTTTGAATAAGATTCGTGTGGGTCGTGGCCCCGTAGGTTGGCGTGCGAATCTTCAAGTGATTATAGAAAGCTAGCAGTACTTTTCTCTACACAAAAAAAAATAGTACTCTCACTGTCAAAAAAAAGTAACTTTAATTGTCTATATTCCCATGTATCTACGTATTAAAATATATTTAAATATGTATAAATATCAATTAATCCATGTCACTTATTTTAAAATGGACGAGATTACCTGACAGGGCTTGTTTTCTCGGGCATCCACTATGTGCAAAAAACCACACCTTAAGTCCTATGTGGCAATGCTTGTAGTCTACTTTATACATAGTGAAAGAAATAAGAGTTGTACATAAGCTTGTAGGTGACCTTAAGCTTATGGGTTGTCCACAAGCAATAGAAAATAATTTACTCTCTCTTCCCTCTCATGCATGAGTATGTAGGATGAGGCATGTGGGTCCTGCCTTGTGGCTAAAGTTCACTTTATACATAGTGGAAGATTTTACAAGAGAGGTGGGTCCCGCCTTGTGGCTAAAGTTCACCTCATACATAGGTCGGGGCAGGGTAGTGATAGAGTAATATTTAAGCCTTTTTTCCATGTTAAAATGATAATTTTATTTCACAATGAAAACTAATAAACAAGTTCCACCGTCAATTTGGTTGTGGACCGACCCATCAGAGTCAACGGAGGAATTGTGATAAAATCCTCCTTGCGCTGCACTACAACTGTTTTGCCAATTTTTGTTTAAAAACGATACCAAAATGAAACACACAATTAGCTATAGTTCTAAAAACCTAATAACAAATTATAAGACGTTTTATTAGGCTATTTTTACCCCTACTACAAAATATCTTAAATCTGGAACAAACAAAGTAGTATTTGTGCTGTGTGGATGTGTGTGACGCTGCCGATGATCTTTTGTTTGTTTTGGTGTCAACTGTCCAAGAGCGGACGGAACGGATCCCTGTCGGCATCGCTCATAACAATTTTCAACTAATTAATTATTAAGACAACGACTAACTCATCATATGGCTCCACTTCATTAACTGTAATATATATACTCCTACTTGAGAATATACTTGTCCAGAAAATATATGTTTACGTGTGAAACTCCAAATGTTTGTGTTTAAAGATGGATGCAAGTGTCACATTCATTCATCTTGCTTTTGATTGTTCACTTTGTATGTCACGACCGCGTTGTTACAAGGTCAGGTGGAACAAGGAATATCCTCCACATAACCATAAATAACCAAGAAAATCAATGTACGAAGGAAGCAAATAATTGAGTATCATAAGAAAGGGACATGCAGCAGAAAGGCTGTCATGGGAGTACACCAAAGCTGGTGATGTCCTGCCCAGAAAGCCCCTAAACCTTGGGGTTCTCATCAGGGGTGCGGCTGCATTCCGTTAAGAGCATCTCCATCAACGCCCAATTGGTTTAGGGGGTGCCTAAAAAAAAGACCCACCGACAGCCACTAACATTACCGGCAGCGTTGGCAGCCCACCAATCTACCAGGCACCCCTTGTGGGCCCTGACCCACAAGGGGCGAGCAGGGGTTGCCGACAACACGGAGCACCCACACGGGTAGCAGAACCGTCGTGCCACATTTCACCTAGGGAAGAAGCACCACCGTGGCGATCAAGGCGGTCCTTCTCTCTCGACATGCCTCGTTTTGTCGGATTTAGGCGGTGAGTGCCCAGATCACCTAGCGTGGTGGTGGTCGTGGCCTAGTGGTTCCAATTTTATTGGCGGGTCGGTCCTTGACGATGACGACACAATCTACGAAGGGAGATGGCAGCGCAGGGACGGTAGTGCCTGGAAGTGGAGTGGCGCGACGTTGCCTTTTTGCAGGATCGGTGGTGGTCCAGACAGAGGTGTTGATCGGGTTTGTCCCAAGGTCGGCCGATGTTATGGTGATCTAAAGAACGAGTTTTCAGGATGATGGGACCGCTGGTGAAAACCACGCCGATTTCGGTCATGGCGGACGATGGCGACCTCTATGACGTTGTAACCTTGTTGAAGGCATTGTCATTGCATCTCTTGTCGTCTAACTTGGGCTACTCTGGTGGAAACCCTAGATCTGGGTATCCCAGATCGGATGATGACGACGCTCGACGTCATTTTCCCTCTTGGTGGCATCATTTTTGGAGCAGCTACTGATCGAAGGGGAAGAAGGTGGAGCGGCTTCATCTTGCACGAAGACATCGGTGGATTTGTCAAGTCATGCCTAGCTAACCGCCAGGTGCTACGCTCTGCGATGCCTGGTTCGGTAGGTGCTACACACGGCAAATCTTTTCGAGGTTTCTAGCTGCGCCGGATGGCGGGATTCAGCGGCATGGTGGCGAGGGGTCTCGACGATGACCGTGTGTGCAGTTGATGGATGCGCGCGGGATGGTGGCGTTGTTTGGCGCTATGGTGGCGTCGACGGCAGGTCAGCCAAGGTTATTACTTTGATTTTTCTGAAGATGGGTTAGCGGAAGACGACAACAATAGAGGATTGAGCGTACACACTGGGCGGATCAGCTGAACCGGTTTGTGCTCCCGTCTTGATATTGGACGGTTTTGAGGCCCCGGTTTTATGATGTTCTTAGGTGTGCGGTCGAGTATCGGCTTCGACAGGTGTCCACCTTCTTATCGAATTGCCTTAGAGTGGGGGTTAATCTTTATACTCTCTTTATAAGATCTCGTTGAATAATTAATAAAGAAGTCTCTGATCTTTTTGATGCAGAGGCCAGGCTACGTTTCCTTATTTGAAAAAGAAAGTTAGAAACTAATTATTGGTCCTTTCGTGCAGCTGTATGACTGTGATTTAGCTAGCTGTATGAAATGGGGGATTGTCCTCCGGTCTCTGCATCAATTGATGCACAAAGCCTTTTATTAACTTTTTCATCTCTGAAAATAATTATTGGTCTTTTCATGCAGCTGTATGACTGATTTAGCTAGCTGCACTTTTGGTGTGTGGTTCTGAACCGTGAGTGGATGCTTCACCGGATGACATAACCTTCCATGCACATGTTACATTATGACGGGTACTTTGAATAAGATTCGTGTGGTTTGGGGCCCCAGTCGGTTGGCGTGCGAATCTCCAACGGATTTAAGGAAAGCTAATTAGCGGTGTACTTGTTTGTAGCAGCTGATCGAGTACGCATGTGCAACTTCTAGACATGGCTTGTTTTTTTGTTATTACTGCCACTTTCCGTGCCAGGTATGGTCGGGCCCGGGTACTGATAGAATAGTATATTAAGGCTCCGTTTGAAACAACTGAAAACCATAGAGAACTTGGATGATTGGATTCCTATAAAAAAATTCCCATGATGCCGTTTGGAACAAAGGAATAGGATTTTTGATTACTTTGAAATTCTTATGGGAAGAGCTATTTCATAGAACTTTTAGAGAAAAACTAATATGAGGTCTCACCTCATGTTTTCATCGTCCTATGTCTGTAATTACTGTGTTTTTCATGCGTCACATCCAAATGACATTTTGAAAAAAAATCCTATGGTTTTGGTTCCTGTAAAACTTTAGGATATATGAAATCTCTATTCCTGTATTCTTCTTCTATTCCTATTTTTAAGTTTCTGCGTTTAATATAAGATCTGAGCGATCCAAGTTAGGCCTTATTTGGTAGGAGTACCCGAGTTTTTTTAGGAATTAGAGGGAAAATCTCCACCAAACCCTAAATGCTCACTTATTGCTAAAGGCATGTTTGTTTCTAGAGTATTGGGCTAGTTCAATCCCTACTTTTCTCCACCTTTTCCAAATTCTAATGTATTTTCTTCAATTTCTAATTTATTATCCCTATATAGTGGATTGGTAATTGGGATTTTATGGGGATTAGAGGGGTTTGAATGAAGGTACGGGTTAATGGGTTCGTTGCATGAAAAACAAAAAAATTCCTACGATTACAACTGCCAAGATCAAATCTAGGTGCTACTTATAACGGTCAGAAGGACTCACCCTTGAAGACCGAAAGCGGGATAACATTCCCGCCAATAAACGTGGTTGATGTAGAATGTACACTTTCCTCCTCCACGGTCAAGAAGACGACTCGCGCCACAAACGGGCAGCGCTTCCGTAATCGGTCACATGTGTAGCGTGCCAACGACCTCCATCCGTTGCTCTAATTGGGCAGCGGAAGTAGCGGATCCACGGAAACTATAGCATCACTACGACATGGTGGTGGTGGTGGTGGTGGAGAGGGGCTTCGCCTAAGCACCATTGTTATGGGATCCCTTGAGGGGTTGACCCTAGGGTGGCCCGATCTTTATAGATTTGAGGCGGGGAGTGAGGGGAAACCCGATGAACACGATGAACGCAATGCAATCGCAAGGTAAAGATACAAACGCACACAACACAACCCGATTTGAGTTGCTCTCGTTGGTTCGAACAACCAATCCAATAAAATCCTCGGCGAGAGACCTTGCGGTAGAATCACCAAAGGAGAGCTCGACAAACAGATGATAAAATCCAAATCAAGGATAGAATAGAAACCAAGTAGAATCCCAAAGGAGAGAGACCTAGCACTACTAGAATCCTTGACAAGGAGATACCAAACATTTGAAGAGGGTCTTGACGTCTTGGAGACGAACACCGAACTCCAAGGCCTTGTACAACTCATAGTTTAACTATAGAGAGGGGTTCCCATCTAGGGTTAGGCACAAGCCTGCATTCATCACCAACTCCAAGTAGATCTGAGCCACAAGGGGGCTATTTATAGTGCTAGGGGAGAAGGGGGTAGGTAGAGGGAATATTCTGGACATCAAACTCCTCGCAGTGCGCAGACTGGGCGTTCCGGCAATAAGTTCGGCGTCGCCGGATATTTAGGTCAGTCGCCGGTAGGCCATATAGAGGGCGATTTTAGCGGGGCGGCCGGTTCATTCGCCGGGAGTTCCGGCAAGGCTTTCGGTTCGCCAGGATTGGCGCTGAAAGTTCCGGAGAGGATTCCGGCGGCGCTGGACCTGGCGCCGAAACCCTTCTTCCGTCTTCTCTTCCATGCTTCTTGCTTGGGTGTCTTGGTTCCTGGGGTCTTGTTGTCGTCTCCGCTTGATGTCATGGTCATGGGCCTGGTCATAGCATTGGCACTGGTCTCAAGTAGTATCCCATTCATATGATAACCAAAGGAGGGCGAGATATGGAGTGAATTCACCTTTGTGGTTCTGGTTGGTGTGGTATGATGTGGACCAATAGTGAATGACATGTGTTGGGCTACATCAACCATACTCGCGAATAGTGGAACAACTAGAAAGGGAGAGAATATGCCAACCAAAGGGCAAATGGGAAGAATGAAATGAGTGTGTAAGAAAGAGTGGTGAAACCACCTCCTTTTATAGTGGGAGGGGGAGGGGTGGGGGTGGGGGGGGGGTTGCCCTTCCCATCATGTATTCCCTCATTCATGTGAGCGAAACCCCTATTTCAATTGCATTAAATGCCCATAGCATAAATGCATTTCTCTCTTTAAACAAAGCTCTTTTATTTATTTTATTAAAATTTTGTTACTTACTTTAATTAACAAACATTCACATGAAACCCTTGCATTGTTTCAATATTACACCTAAAACCATTTTCTGCGATTTGACCCGAAACAATTCTGATGATCATCCAAACAATTTTTGTGTTGTCCAATATTTTCTCCCGTGTTCCCTATCCACTCAAATGCGTCGATGAGGCTTAAGTGTGTGACCCTACGGTTTGTGAACTGAGTGTACATGATCAAGACTCTCTCTGATCAATAATCATCAGCAGGATCTGGAGATCCATAACAACTCCCACTTACTCAACGATGAACTAGTGATCATGTGAACCTTTCTCTTAGTAACCAATTCCTTTTATCTCGCGATATTTTACTTGTCCGAGATCCAATCCTTTGGTATCATCCATACCTAGTTCGATCTCGTTATTGACAAGTACTCTTTACTCATTCCATGATATAACATTCCTTGTGATGAAATCACTTGCTTGCAAGTTGTTATCAATGTGATATCACTGAGAGCGCCTAGAGTTTATCTCTTCGTCATCGGGATGGACAAATCCCACTTTTGATCTATGAGCCTCAACTAACACGTTTGATGGAAGCAAAGCACTCTTCCAGTGTTAGTGATTGACGTGATCTTAAGGTCTAAGGATTAGTGTTACTTTGAGTGATATAGCAATATAAACTTTGAAACATGATCCTATTGCTAAGCCTACTATGGGTGAATGTTCATCACATTATTCTCCAATGAAATGACCTTGTTATTAACAATATCCAATGTTCATGATGAGGAAACCTTGATCATCCGTTAATCAACAAACTAGTGTAATGAGAGGCATTACTAGGAACCTTGTCTTTGTCTATTAAACATATATATGTATTAACGTTTTCGGTTAATACAATTATAACATGAAAAATAAATATTTATCATAATCATGAAATAATATAATAACCACTTTAATATAATATTTATCCTAAATTTGCAAGCTTCTCTTTTTGTGTGTGAGAGTTTTGCTAGAATAAGTAAGCTTATAATATTTAATAGAATGCCACATCATTAAAACGATTACTTGACACTGTATGTAACTACATGTTACTATCTATATTAATTTCACTATGACTAGTCTTAATCATCTTTATTACTCTCTCTGTCACGGTTTGGAGGACGTTTTAGAGAGATTGTTGGAACCTAGGTGGACGCTGATTATGGCCAGATTTGTTCCAAAACATGCGCCCATTAATTATTCGACGCCCTATTAAACGTAATTACTCAATGAAAACAAGGTGTTTAGGTGCATGCATTGGTGGAGTTGCATGCAAGAATTAATTTCTTGGCTGCATTGGGTAGAAAGTGGGAAGGAAAAATGGGGCATTAATTCTGTAATTAAGTCTAACACGTCTAGAAGAAGATGAGTTTTGAAAACGCATAACTTTTGTAAAACGCCCTTAGATAGGTCACGTCGGGAGCATGGTAACGTTGGGGGCTCACTGTATACTTGCTCTGAGCCCCACAAGTCAGGTGACGTTCGTACCGGTGCTCCTTTTTTACCATGGTCAGAAGAGGAAATGTGCTTTGAACTGATCTTTCTTTTCCTGCAGAAATTATGGGTTGACTGTTGAACTTGTTTTCTGTAAAATTCCTTGGTAGTATCAAGGTATATAAGCATCAAACTTGTTCTCTTGTGGTGTGACGCCGATCGTCTTCGTTTGTTTGCTTTGTTTGCGTGTGAACTGTCCAAGGGGCGGTTGTAAACTTGTAATGGATCGCTGTCAGACTGGCTCAATACAATAGCCAACGACTAGCTTGTCATATGGCTCCACTTCTTTAACTATACTAACAAAATATAGTTTTGAAATTGCTGCCCAAAATAAATAGAAAGATTTACGTACGTGTGAAATTGCAAGCGCTTTGATTCCTCACTTTGTTAGTGACGGTCATGTTGTTACAACTTTACAAGGACGGTGGAACAAGGAATATCCTCCTCGTGACCGGAAGTACTCAATAAATAATTCAGTGGATATGAGATGCGAAAAAAATTAAAATTAAAATTAAAGAAGAGGAGAAAACATATAATGGGTGATGAACTGATCATAGGAAAGAGGAAGGGGCACGGCTGCGGAAATCCACTTTGGCTCGTAGGTGCTAATGTTGAATTTTTTTAAGAAAATATCCGGTGTACATGTTGACAATCTATGTTCGTACACCAAGTTTCATAAAAAAGCCATTTTATGTGGACGGTGTAAAAAGACAAATTTTGGTGTGCAAAATAGTTTTTCACGAGACACTTTTTGTCTTTTCTATGTAGACCTTAAAACATGTCTTCTCGCTACAAAACTTTGTGTGAGGACATAGCATGTCCAGATGCACACCCGGAAATTTGTTTCAGAATTTTTCAACATTTTGAAATTCATATAAAATATATTTTTCATAATAGATGCATTTAGAGCTGGGAACCAAATCGCTATGTCCGCACGGCTGTCATGGGAGAATAACTACATGCTACATAAAAATATGATGTCCTGCCCAAAAAGCCCTACCTTCGTAGTAGTACTAGCATGGTAGGCAAGTGTACCAAGAACAAGAGGATGCGGCAAAGGAATCCATGCAAGCAAGAGCGTGAGAAATAATTAAGGCCGGCGGGGCACAAGTGGTCGTGTGGTCCTTCCATGGCTACAGAAGGAAAATTAGTGTACTACTATAGTACCGGTACTCACAAATCTTAAACAGATCGAGCCTCTTAATTATACTTACACTACGGCTTGTGACGGACAGATACTACTAAGTTGATTGATATATTTAATTTGTATTATTTTTCTCTCCTTGTTAATAATATAAAATGTCGCAAGTATATAGAACTTAGAGACGGCAAATGCATATCCAAGTTGCACACAACAACCATATTAAGAAATTGGAAGATTAATATGAGGAGCTAAGAGGATCAGTTGAAAGATTACACAACCATCCATGCTGGATGAGAAACCCTTGACCATCCAACTCAACCACGCACACCTTGTCCGTCATAAGCAGATTGCATGACATACTTGGAGTCATTGTACATAAACCCACTATTATAGTAGTAGGCAAGGACCTACGCCCCCACTAACATTTAAAATATTCAAGATTTTTTAGAAAACAAACACCTAAAAATTCTAGGTTTTTGCAACAAGTGTTCCCACCCTAAAGTTTTATCCCCATTTCAGTGCAACAAATGCCGGCAGGATTCTCACGAGAATTAGTAAAGCCGTGCATCCAAGCAATGCAAGGATCGAACTGCCTAAATTTCCTCCATTATACCCAGATCAATCGAAAAGCCCCTTCACAAGTCTAGTTTATGGGTGCCCAACGCTTTCTTTTCTCGGTGGGGCTCACTCATGTTTGTTCTCTATCAACGTACCAGTAGCTATCTTATCCTAGTTGCCATCCATTATTTGCAAACTGTTGCCACGCACGCGGCACCACCGAATATGGGTTTCTTTCTCTGGTCAAGAAATGCTTTGTGGAGGGTGCATCATCTTTTTCAGATTGTCTTGCTATGAATCAGTCTACATAATAGTTTAGTAGTATAAACAATTGCCCCCTCGTATGACAGAAGCTGAAAACAATAATGGAAAGAAGTCGAGTGTAGCTTTCAAAAGGGAAAATCGTGTGCGCTCTTGTTGTAGTTTGTATGTATCAACCATGTGTCAGATAGAGAGAGAGTGTGTGTGTGTGTCGCACCTCAAATACCAACAACATAGTATTCTCTATCGTTTATATTTATTTGTCAAGCATCTGTACATGCAAGCGAACAACCATGCTACTTCCTCTGCCCTGAATTGCAGGTTTTTCTAGATTTGCATGTATATATAAACTAAAACGTGCCTACATAAATGCATATTTACACAAATTTGTGACAAGTAATTCAGAACAGAGGGAACAAAATTCCTCATGATGTAATTCAGAACAGAGGAAATTTTTTTTATGACGGTGCATTATCTTTGTTTGATGTTGACTAGTGGAGAATAATGATACTTGTGTGGTTCTTGCGTGCAGCTGTGTGCGAACAAAGCACTGCTTTCGGACCTCACCACGATGACATAACAATGCACATTATATGTGATGGGCACTTTGAGTAAGATTCGTACCGTACGTGGCCTCATAATCAGTTGGTTGTGCGAATCTCCAAGTGATTAAGCAAAACTAGTACTCGTAAGTACGCAGGTGCAGCTTAAGACTCTCCGCATGATCATTGTCAATTTACATACATATACATTGGTACTCGTACGTCATGGTTCTTGTTTATTCCGGTTAGAGCTACCTCCCAATGCCCATGTTATTGAAATGGTCAAGATAGAGATCAAGCTAATTATAACTGAGATAGAGCCATGTGTTCTCTCCTACAAAAAAACTTACCCTTTTTCTTGCAAAATTACAAGAGCACATTCGTACATATAGGAATAATTCTGGGCTATAAATCAATCTACCTTAGCATAGCTAGTTTAGTTCCATTTTGGTGGTACTATTAGCATGATAGCATGGTAGGTCAAGTGTAGCAAGAACAAGAGGACGCAGCAAAGGAATCCATGCAAGCAAGAGTATCAGAAAGACCGGGGACAAGTGGTCCTGTGGTCCTCCCAGGACATATACAAAAAAAAGGTAAATTAGTGCATACAACTACCGTACTAGTACGGGTACTCGCGAATCTTAAACAGATCGAGCCGGTTAATTATACTTACAGTAAGGCTTGTCACGTAGAGATATGCTAAGTTGATTAATATATTTAATCTCTTCTATTTATCTCTCCATGTTAATATCAGAATGTCACCTAGGTGGCACGCACGTATAGAATTTAGAGTTGGGTGAATGCAAATCCAAGTTGCACACAACCACGGCAAGAAAAACTACCACACCATTGGAAGATTAATACTATAAAGAGCTAAAAAGACAGATTGGAAGATTACACCGTCATCCATGTTGGATGAGAAACCCTTGACCCTCCAACTCAACCATGCAAACACCGTCCGTCATAAGCAGATTGCATGACATACTTGTAGTCATTGTACATAAACTCACTATTATATAGTAGGAGGGAAGGGACCTATGCCCCCACTAAAATTCAAAATATTCAAATAAAATCATAATATTTCTTCTTTAAAAAAATCTAGGTTTATGCAACATGTGTCCCCACCCTAAAAATTTACCCCCACTTTGGTGCTCTCCAGGTCCAGCCCTGCCGGCAGAATTCTCACGAGAATTAGTAAACATGTGCATCCAATCCGTGTGATACTATTTCTTTTCTTATAATAATCAAGGATCGATCCGCCTAAGTTTCCTCCATTATTCCCTGATCAATTGAAAAGCACCTTCACAAGTATAGTTTATGGGTGGCCCATAGCTTTTCTCGGTGGGGTTCACTCCTGTTTGTTCTCTATGATTGAACCAGTACCTATCTATCCTTGTTTTTTTTGCGAGATTCCATCGATCTATTAATAATTATCAAAAATAATACAAAAAGTCTTAAAAGTAATAGAAATTATAAATAGGTCATTGGACCACCTACTGACCACTACAGACACTAGCACGAGCTGAAAGCGCTCCGTCGTCCTCACCCCTCTATCACCGGAGCCGGCCAAACCTTGACATAGTTGAGCTTGTTGTAGTATATAGACATGAAGTCGTCGTGCTAAGGCCCTATAGGACCATCACACCAGGACAACAAAATATGATAACCGTAGATCGGAAGAGACTGACCTCAAACCACAATGACGAATATGGAAAATGATCGGATCTCAAGAGATCCCCCGGACACATGACTCCACACGCCTTTCGCCGACGCTAGACGCACAACCATAGCGAGGATAGGGCGTGAAGGACCTTATTCTAACTTTAGAACGTAGCCGCTGCCTTAACATATCAAAGAAGACAATAAAAAAAGGCGAAACAAAAACAAAAATCCAACGAACCACTGGTGTCGCTGGCGAGGGGACGGAACCCTAGTTGTGTTTAGCTGGTTGCTTCCTTATCCCCTGGCGGCTGCCTCAGGTACGTACCGGTTCGGTTATCTGTCAGCTCAGCTATCTATCCTAGTTGCCACCCATTATTTATCTGGTCAAGAAATGCTTTCTGGAGGCTGTATGCATCATCTTTTCAGATTGGCTTCCTACGAGTCAAAAGGGAAAATCATGTGCGTGTTTTTGTCGTAGTGCTTGTGGATGAGAATGATGAGGCTGGGTACGCTGGCAATTCTTCTACCGTAAAGGCTCTTGCACACAGCGGAATGTATAGGGCCCTTGTTTTTGCGGAGCACTTTGACAAACCCATGAGGCCTCAGCCCACCTATTATTATGGTCATTTCTTTTTCTACCTTCGTCTATATATATATAAGTGCGTTAGCCCACCATGACAAACCCATGAGGCCTTAGCTCAGCTATCTGTTCCTTGATCAGCTCGCAAGCCTCCGAGCAGTCCGTCTCTAGGGAGATGGGCACAGGGGACCAATGGAGTGCTAGATTCAGGCCTTCTTTGATCGCTGCGAGCTCTGCATCCGGTGCATCGGCACAATAAAATAACTGTCTACAGGTTACAAAAATAACCTCACCCGCGCCGTCACGAAGCACCATGCCAGGCCTATCCGATCCATCTTGTAAGAACGAACATCTGTATCCATCTTGTAAGGTACACTGATTGATTCGTACTGAACAAATTTAAGGCAGGCACGTCAATTTTTTTTCCGAAACTTCGTATTGGACCACTAATAGGACGTGTACTGGGAGGAGTTATGGGTTGTTTTGTTCCTTGACTACCATGCTAGCTTACCCGGGCTAAATTTGAACCACACTTTTTTTTAGCAACACACGTATTTCATTAATAGAAAATCAAGTTACATGACGCAACATACGTGGAAACTAAAAGACAAACCGGAATAAACTGATTATCCTGAATATGCAGATAAAATCATAAGAAATCGAGAAATACAAAACAATCTCTAGAATTTCTCGCAACGACCAACACCAGTGGCCGCCGACCAACACCAGCGCCGCCAAGGCGAACGCCGGGAGAGACGCCGAACCTCCACTATTGCAAGATCCAAAACCACACCATCGCCAACGAGGCTTTGTGAGTCGATGAACATGCCTGTTGCGTGCAGTGAGGCACATGTCGCTGTGACACGTCGACCGGGGGACGTCCCCGTGCTGTCTTCGACCAAGATCCTCCGCCTCCTATCGACGAAGTCGGAGAAGAACGGCAAATCCACCACCTCCGGACCAACATCCTTGTTCCAGAAGAACCACCTCACCCTTGCCGCCAGCGCCGTCGCGGATAACAACGAACGTCGGTGACACACCGAGAAACTGTTCTCGCCAGATCTGAAGAACGGCAAGAAGACCAAGATGTTGATCTGAATGACCGATCAGCACACGTTGCCATCAACTCCGAGGCGCCACCTCGAAGGTCGTCTCCGCTGTGGGAGTAGAGTTAAGGCAGATTTATTCGCATGGACGCCGCTCCCACCACCCCAACAGCGCACCAAAGAAGACAAAACCTAACCCTAACTACTAGGCCAGAACGGAGGAACGAGCCCCCCCTTCCGCCGCCGCCAGAGTGGCAGGAAGAGGGAGAAGGGACCAAGGCCAACGCCCTGGCCGGATGAGACCGGGAGAACTTTTTTCGCGCCCGCCGCCGCCCGCTCGCAAGAGCAAAACGCGACACAGCACCGCTCATCCTATTCCTGGTCTTTCCTTTTTTTTCTTATTCTTGTTTCTTCCATCTAAGCCACCGAATCCATCACACATGAAGCAAGCTTCGCTCAAACCTAATAAAGAGTAGCAAGATGTATTGTATTATTATTGGTCTTGTTCTGCAACCGAGAAATACAAAATGATCACACAACAAAGGGTGGAAACAACAATTGATGCTTCCGTTCCAGACCCCGTATAGTGTTTTGTCAAGGTCTTAATCGCTCATGCATTGGAATAGTTTAATCACTCATGAATTGGAAGCACGGCCTGCTGGAGCTCTAGATTTGACACTTGATAGCACACACATTCGTGTATTTGATGAGCCAAGTCCAAGACTCCAAGGTTAGGTCCTCTTGAGCAAAACAAAAAAAACTGAATCAACAGCCCAAAAATTGCTCATGGTGCTATGCATATAACTGAGCAAGATGTTCCTTCACAAGTACACAATTCTTTTGGTATGATGATAAGTTTGGTGACAACATTGTCTCCGTTGTTCGGGTTGATCCATTGGTAGTGGATGACAAGGCTCCCGCCGTGGTTCCTTAGATTCAATGGCGGGGACCCTTGAGATTAAGCTCGGTGACGGACATTTAGTATGTATGGCTCAGTTCTCCTGTTTCTCTGTGTGGTTCCTTTTGTAGTCTTCGGTGTCTGCGACATGTGTTATTGTCTTCTCTATTTGGGTTGTGCTTTTTCAGTTGACTTATACCTTGCTCTGTTCTCATGAGCAGCGATGTAGATCGTTAATGTTAATATATTTTGTGTTAAAAAGGGCCCAAAAACATATCCATTTTCATGATTTTTTAGAATACATGAAGTGAGACTAAGAACATAACAGTGGAATAGTTCCATACCTTGGCAGGAGAGCTGTAAGGGATGCGACATGAGTAGTCACCAAAATTGTCAAGAAGATAAGGAATGGTTTTTTGACTGGAAATTACTCCCCTAGATGAACTGAATGTAGCTTTCGGGAGACAGAGCGTGGTAGTTTTCATATTGGAAATTGGTCAGTTGATGGCAAACGAGTATGACGACATAGACAAAGCATGAACTAAGACATAGAAAATAACCGGCAACCACGCCGTGCATGTCAATAAATACATCAAGTACAACACCGTTTGTGCTATGTTCTTAGGATTCTCAACGTGTTCAGTTGATCCCATGAGATTTCTGATAACTACTTATACCGAACATTTGTACATTTTAGATATTAATTTTTTGCATATTATGTTATGAACGTATACAATTTATAGCTTTTATTTGACATATTTAACCATATAATAATGTTGTTAAATGTTAGTTGTAATGTCCTTTATAGAGTCGTAATAAATGTATTCAAATAAACATACTTACACTAAATTTATATTATATTATACAAAAGAATCATTCTTAAACTATTTACGGCAATTGCATAAACTATATAGTTTTCATGATAAAGATCTCAAGACAGTAAGACCGAAAAGATATATCTTAATAGTGTTTCTCATATATGACTACGTAAACACTTCATTGAAAATTATAGATAATTAAATAATCATTGGCATGATTTTTTACTAACAATTTCACTTTTATGGTAAAAAGTAGAAAAATTATCTAAAGTTTTCAACATGCTAAGATTCGAACTTGGGAAAACACATAATGCATTTAGTGGACAAACCAGCACCAATAGAAGCAGCCCCACCATCTCGCTGCTGCCGCCGTCGTCACACCATCGTTGTAGGTTCCACCCTGTTCTCTGCCATCTTGGTGACCGTTTTCTGCAAGTTCTGGGCATCCAGCTACGTTTTTGTGTAGACACTCTTATTGTGTCGCCAATAGATATTAAAGACATTTTCTTAGTATATACATTATGCATGTATACAAATTTGTACACACTATTTATATTTGTTGTAAAACATACATACACTATATATATATATATGTATTTTGTGACAAAGTGTCTCTACTTCGATATTCATTGGCAGAATTCATTTGTGTTTGTAAGTTTGTGCACACAATGTATTTTTTTTTTGTATTTAGGTCATGTAGACGTACTTATCGCACAAGTCAAAAAATATAATAGCCAAGAACACCAAAAATTGTAGAGGAAACTAACAACAAATACTTGTATTAATACCAAGTGTAGTAATCAAAGGCCGATATAAATATACTACACATACATCAGGAAATAATAAATCCTATATATGACCCAATTTTGTTCTAAGTTAATTCCATCCATAGGTTTGTCAAGGCGTAAACTAATGCTTCATGCCCTACCTCTTCATTCACTTCATTCTCATTTAGCCCTCAATTAACATGCAAAATCAGGTTGAAAGTGAGAATATGACAATATAAAAAATAAAATAAAAATTAGGACATTCTTGCATAATAGAACACATAACATTTTTCTGGTCCCTACTACAAGACCGACTACAGAAAATAAGCTCCTATCTAGGAGAAACTTTCAAGTCGATGCCTTAATGTGCCATTGTGCCATGTGCCAAGATGAACCAGAAGGGCACTTAGTGATGTTCTTTGAATGTAGCAAATATACTTGAGATTTGCTCATGTTTGGGGAGTTTTGGTCTTGTCCCGCACTGATCCCACATCGCAAAATAGATCTGACGATCGAGGACGATCAGCAACTCGACGAATTGAAAACTGATATGTCCAACTGCTCCACGTGAAGAAAAAGAAAACACAACTCAACGACTAGAGCAGCAGGAGACTTCGAGCATTTTCTTTCTCCACAGCCTCCTCCTCCGATGCCATCGCGTTCAGTCCATGTCGCCGTAATCGGCGCCGGAGCCGCCGGCCTTGTGGCGGCTCGCGAGCTGCGACGCGCGGGTCACTTGCCCGTCGTCTTCGAGCGCGCCGCTGCGGTGGGCGGCACCTGGGTGTACGACGATGGCGCGCCGACGGACGACCCGCTAGGCGCCGGCGGCACCCACTCCAGCCTCTACGCGTCCCTCCGCACCAACATCCCCCGCGAGTGCATGGGATTCTTTGACTTCCCCTTCGTCGCCGTGGAGGGCGCCGGCGACCCGCGCAGGTATCCCGGGCATGAGGAGGTGCTCCGGTACCTCCAGGAGTTCGCGCGGCGGTTCGATCTCAATGGCCTGGTACGGCTGGAGACGGAGGTGCTCCGGGTCCGACGGGACGACACGAGCGCGGCGAGCTGGAGGGTGTCGTACCGCTCGACGAAACTCCCCGACGGCGGCAGCGAACAAGTCGAGGACGAGGCATTCGATGCCGTCCTCGTCTGCAACGGCCACTTCGCTGAGCCACGGCTCGCCGACATCACCGGTATGTGTGTGTACACGTGGTACGGTGCTGTTGATCAAAGTGAAGCTCCTGCTAGTACAATTTGCATGGTGATTGGTGATCGACCGAGTGATTTGCATTGCAGGCATAGATGGTTGGCCAGGGAAGCAGATTCACAGCCACAGTTACCGTGTGCCCGACCCATTTCAGGGACAAGTGCGTTATCGTTCTCAATCGACAAAAGATTTAAGTTGATCAAATTTACAACCTATATATATAAGTATCTTCTTGGTAGCCAGGTTGTGGTGATAATTGGGTACCATCCCAGTGGGATGGACATTTCGAGGGACATTGCTGGTGTCGCCAAAGAGGTCCATGTCGCCATTCGATCGGAGCCTCCTTTCGAAATGCACAGAACTACGGCTCATGCCAACCTGTGGCTACATTCCATGGTAACCAGTACTAGCAATCCTAGTACTTAGCACATCACCCGCAAATCCAATTCCGTTACCACATCGAGGTAGGTGGAGATAGAAAGTCGTTAATACTAGTCTAAATGTGTTTTGCAGATCGAGCGTGCCCAGAAAGATGGAAGTGTGGTGTTCCAAGATGGTAGTCGGGTCAAGGCGGATGTCATCTTACACTGTACTGGGTAGGTAATGACTACTACATCTTAGTTAAGTTTAATTTTTGTAGCTTATAATTGCTAAAATTTACTACACCCTTTGTTTCTAAATATAAGACGTTTTGGGTGTTTAACAGAACAACTAAAAGTGAGGGGAAAATATTGTACATCTTAGCCTATGTTTGATAAAGTACAATCTTGTTTAAATTAAGTTTTATCTCCTTGTCTTATTTATGCAGATACAAATATAGCTTCCCATTCCTAGGTGACGACGACGAAACTATTGGTATCCATGTGGACGACAACCGAGTGGGCCCACTGTACAAGCATGTGTTCCCGCCACATCTTGCTCCTCAGATCTCCTTCATCGGACTGCCCTTCAAGGTCAGCTTTATTTCGTATCTACACCAACTAATTGGGAGGTACATATGTACATTTGAGCTTGATACTACACTAGCTAGCCGTCTCATCCTTGCATTCACACATATGAATTAAGTTCTTTCTCTCTAGGGTATCCCTTTTCCATTGTTTCAACTCCAAAGCAACTGGGTGGCTGGAGTTCTATCCGGAAGGATTGAGCTCCCATCAGAAAACGAGATGATGCATGACGTGGCATCATTTTACTTGGAAATGGAAGCTCGTGGATGTCCTAAAAGATACACCCATGGCCTAGAATTAACGGTATGTGCATGTACCTACGTCATTGATGCCCGTGCTCTTGTAATTAAGCTTGTTTCAAAATTAATTACTACTATAACTTTACTAATCAACTCTGTTTTGAGATTGAAGTTTGAGTATGAGGACTGGTTGGTGGAGAAATGTGAGATGGAGAACATTGAGGAGTGGAGAAAAGTGATAAATTTAGCCGTAAGAGCCAAAGTGTCAGATCATCCCGAGAGCTACCGAGACCAGTGGGATGACGACCATTTGGTGACACAAGCACACCATGATTTCACAAAGTACCTCTAGTCCGATCGTAATGACGGCTTCATGTAGCTGCTTACTATTTGCTTTAATCAGTTTGTGAATTATTTCATTTCAATGACTCCTTAATTTGTTTATAAAAAAGAAGAATGATAAATAAGCAAGCTCAAATAATTGGCTAAGGTAGGCTAATAAATTTGATATACTGAACTATTGAAACTTGTTTCTTTTGGTTTGTACTGATGGAATGGTTGCGGCGTTCTGTGTATGAACTTAGGATTCGAACCGATATTGAAACTCAAAATCTGTAGTACTTTTATATCTGTATATATCAAGTTCATATAACATTCGACTAAGTCCCGGAAGCACTTAACCTTTTTGAAACAAAGTTCAGAAAAAATAAAAATAAGAGAATGCACCAGCCGGGAATCGAACCCGGGTCTGTACCGTGGCAGGGTACTATTCTACCACTAGACCACTGGTGCTTATTGATATTATTTTTCGATAACGGTTATTTGTTTTGGTGATCCAACAGCAGCACTGACTGGCAACGTTTCACAAAGCCAGTGAATTACGGTTTAATTAGCTACGATAACAGTGACATGGCACGAAGACTCGTCAACAATTCAGAGAACACGACGAGTAAGCTTAGTTTAAACACTATTTTCATGATCATTGTGGACAACCACGCGACAAAAAAAATCATGTGTACTCCATCTATTTTGAAAAGGATGTCGTGAATTGGTAAATTATATACTCCCTTCGTCTTCAATAGATGTCTCAAATTTGTTAAAATTTAAATAAATTTAGACACTATTTAGTATATAGATTTATCCAAATTTGAAAAACCTAAGACATCTATTTTAAGATGGAGGGAGTCCTAAAATGCATCTAAATATATGAATGGATATCTAGACAAATCCGTGACATTTTTTTTAGGATGGAGAGAGTACCAAAACATTGATGCAAGAGAGGCCCGGCGATTCACAGCTTAGTCAGTGTGGAACTGGCGCTTTCATGATCTTTCAGTTTACAGTTAATCAGTTATGATGAAGAATGGAAAACAAAGGTGATGCAGCTAGCTTGCTAGATCAGATATGGTCGTCGTCGTCGAGCGAGTACAGGTCCTCCGGCCGGCCGTCCTCCAGCGTGCCGACACGCCTCCGTATCCTCCTCAGCACGCCCTCCACAGCGATGTCCACGGCGTCCATGCCCATCTCCTCCGCGCTACTCCCGTGCCGCCGGTACACCACCCTGGGCGCCAGCTCCAGCAGCCGCTCCCGCATCCTCGTCACCTCCTCCTCCGACACCGCCGCCAGGGTCTCCACGATCTGCACCCCGCCCAGCACCACCGCGTCCTTGGGTATGGTCACCGAGAACTCGTCGTACCTCCCGGCGGGCAGGTGCCACCCGTACTGCGACCTCGCCGACGCGTTCTCGAAGAACACCGGCACGCACCCGGCCACGACCGCGTCGAACGTCGACCGCCGCGTCGGCGTGTCCCCGGGTGGCTGTAGGCAGAACTTGGCCCTCAGCATGGGACGCATGTAGCGGATCGGGTCCAGGGTGCAGGCGCCGGAGCAGTCGACGAGGGTGCAGACGTCGGCGGTGCGGTTGGCGCACTCGGCCAGGATGGAGCCACGGATGTTGGGCCGCGATAGCTTCGACACGGTGCCGGCGTAGAGCATGAGAGTTGGGCGGCGGGACCGGCGCGCGCGCGCGATCCAGGAGCGGAGGCGGGTGAGTGATGACGGGTGGAAGGACGTCGGGTGCGGCACGGCGTGTTCCTGCCACGGCCACGCGCGGGACTCGAGGGTGAGGAAGGTGAAGTTCTCGAACTCCGGGCGGTGGAGCAGCGATGTGGTTCCCCAGAGCCTGGGGTCGGTGTCGGGCGGCTGGGAGTAGTCCCAGGCCGGGCCAGCGAGGACGAGGAAGTGGTCATGGCCGTGGCGGCGGGCGAGGATGTGTGGGCTGTCGCCCGCGAGGAACTGCGCGAGGGGCACGCCGTGGACGCCGGAGTAGTTGAGCATGGCGGGCTCGAGGACGAAGGGGAGCGAGTCGAGCGCGGCATAGTAGGGGAGGAAGACGGCATCGGCGAGGGAGGGGTCGTCGACAATGCAGGGGTGATCGAGGAGGCGGCGGTGGAAGAACGGCTCGAGGAGGCGGGCGTCGGTGCGGTACCAGGGTCGCGTGCGGTTGTGGGTGCGCGGGCCGAGGCCGTGGTTGGCGAGCGAGGCGCAGGAGGGCGTGGCAGAGGGCTGGTCGGCCAGCGGGAAGGCCGTGCCGCAATGGCCGAGTAGGTCGGTGTTGAAGCGCACTGGCAGGCGGCGGATGTGGATGCGGCGGCCGGCGCACGGCTCCGGCTCCGGCGAGGCCGCTGTGATGGAGGAGAGGATGAGGAGGAGGAAGAGGAGAGGGCGCGGCATTGTTGGATCGATCGATGGGATCTTTCTCTACCCCCTCTCTTGGGACTCGGTCGGAAGAGCGGATCCATCGTTGATCGTGCAGCTAGCCTAGCGGTTACCAACGACTTTGATCGGGCGTCGCTTTTCTTTTCCGACTTCGGACTTTAAAGGCCTATATGTACTCGGGCCTTTTACTTAACTAGTAATTGTACACGTGCAACGCATGTGTAGTCTTGAGAAATATTTTTTTTGCATGGAATTAAAGAAAATGCGGTAAGTATCATAATGTCTATTCCGAATCCCATCATTCTTTAAAAACTTGCAATTTCCATTGCGTTTGCATCTACCTCTTTTTAACTCCAAAAGCTAAAAATTTAGGCCTAAAGAAACCACTCGTCATTGAATCTTCTATGCAAATAAGCCACAAGTTTGATCTCGGAGGTGGGTTGACTACGGCCTTTTGCTGGTAGGTTTCTTGTTCTTTGTTTAGCTATGAAATCACTCGTACTTCCATCTGCACGTCTCCTTTTCTATTATAGTAAAAAAATCTTTGGACTATGGATGCGAGGAAAGAAATCGGTGCAGGTCATAAAGAACGACTCGAAGAAACGACCTCGCCTCTCGCGTCGTCCCCACGAGGGCGACCTAGGCGCGCCCCTGGCCGGCCGCCTCCTCCCCCTCCCTCCCCGTTCCCTCCCCTGCCGCCGCCGGCGAGATCCGCTCGGCAAAGACCGCACGGGCCGGCGGCGGCAGGCCCTCCATTACTCGACGCGGTGGCTCCCTCGCGGGCGGCGGCCCCTGGCGGCGGTGAGGACTGGCGGGGCGACGAGCTCGACCGGCGGGCGGCGCATCTGTGGAGGGCTGTCCCCGGGCGCCGCGGCCGCGGCCCCTCCCCCGGCGGCGCGTCTGGCTTGGCCGGCGCCCAGCTCGGCGGCGGGAGCTTCAGCAACAGCGTAGCGGAGGCTCCGGCAGCGAGACATGGCGGCCTAGCTCGTACATCGGCGGCGCTGGTAGATCAGCACGACTTGCAGTGGGAGGCGGCATTGATGGCCTGGCTGCAGCAGCGCGGCGGCGGCGCTGACAGGGCCCGATCTGGGCTTGGCCGGGCCCGATCTGGGCTTGGTCGGGCCTGATCTGGGCCTGATCTAGGCCTAGTCGGTACTGCTGCTGCGCCCGGACGGCAATCACCGTGGGTGATGGAGGGTTGTTCCCCTCCCCTAGGCTGTCGGGTGGCTCGGTTCTGGCAGGTCTGTGCTTGATCTACCCCGTCCTCCTTGGCGTCGACGCGATGTGACGTGGGTTGGAGACTTGGCTCAAGTTCGTGGACGCCGGGGCGGCGGCTCCGGAAGGTGGACTGCATGGGCGGCTCTTCGGCGAGCGACGTGGCGGTGGTGGTCCTTCTCTTTGGTCATGTGGGTGGCGAGGAGCGGACGTTGGGGGACTTCGGTGTTGGCGATGTTTCGGCTTCGACAACTCCCAGATCGTGTGTCGGAGGCCAGCCTCGAGGACAGCGAGCGTGGGCGGGTGACGGGGCGCGGCTTGAAGGTTTTTCCGAGCGAAAGCTCAGTGCTTCGGCACCAGCGACGGCGATGCCTGCGGGTATCGTGACCCTCTTGGGGGAGCCGCTGCGGCTACCTTCTCCGTGTTTAGGCTCCGGGTGAAAACCCTTGACTTTCGGTCTCGGCGGCGGCGGCGTTGTGCGTCGTTACTCTCTTGGGGGCGTCGTTGTGGAGCGCCGGTTCTCCCTGCTCTCGGGGTGGTTGTCTTCGGTG
This sequence comes from Avena sativa, assembly GCA_916181665.1. Classification (NCBI taxonomy): domain Eukaryota; kingdom Viridiplantae; phylum Streptophyta; class Magnoliopsida; order Poales; family Poaceae; genus Avena; species Avena sativa. The sequence goes on along the minus strand of OV702293.1, from coordinate 479,687,203 downwards.
GCGAGTTGTGGTCTTTCGTGTGTTTCTTGTTTATCTTGATCTGCTTTGTAAGGGGGTTCTCCCATCACCTTGTATCAGTTCGGCCGATGTGGCTTTATTTATAAAGCGGGGCGAAAGCCTATTTCGAGAGAAATCGGTGCAAAATGCTAGATAGCACGAATACATATAGAAATTCAAAAAGGCCTAACAATTATCAAAGATCTCTACAAAATGTACTACATGTAAATATCCATGTCATGTGTTCACGGAAAGTTACAAGAAAAGTTGCAACACACGTGTTTTTTGCAATTTTTACAAATTTAGTGTTTTATCTGTGGGCATATGCTCCCGGGAGCCAATAAATTGAAGCCATGCTCAAACAAATAGGGACACTCACTGGAAAGGACATGCAAGAAACTGTTAAGGTTTACCAAAGCAAAAAAAATTCAGAGAACGGCTTAGAGAAACATGCATAAATTTGTCACATTGCTTTAGCAATTAAAGAGAGCAAGCGGTCCACTATGTGGCTAGTTATCATGAAAACCGCACACAAATATTTACCTTGATTATATGTCCAAGCTAAGGGATCGTGTTTTCGAACTAAGCATTCACTAAATTACATTAAACAGTATCACATATTACGTAAGTTTTAAATCCACTTGTTTACTGAAAACGCATGAACCACATAATTAAGCATTAACATGGCTATTTGACCGCTGTCCCTGAACTTGCAGGTCAGTAAAAATAGACCTCTAGACTTCACTCTTGTCAATTACCTACTTACAATCTGTCACTTCTTAAACTTTCCTCTCTTCATAAGCCCAACTATCCAAAAATATGTCTGATAAATTGCAGCAGGGTTTCGAAGGTGTGTCACTCCTAGGCTCTTAAGATATTTTTTCTCCCATTAATATAATGAACACAGTTGTTGGCTCTCCTGGTTAAGGAAAAAAGAAAAGAAAATACAACATCCACCTGCAGAGGAGAAAACGTCTGGGTGTATATTCAGTAACATATAAGTGCATTGCAGAAGATGCTTCTAGCTTTGCCAAAATGCCAAGTCCGAACAAGATCTGCATCTCCTAGCCAAAATGATTCTATCATATTGGAATTTTTTTAAAAATATGAGCTGCTTCACATTGACAAAAACATACCAGAAAAACAGAGGCGACACCCATGTCCTCAGCACGGAGTAATGCCGTCCCCAGATTTTACGTCACCGGCTTTGCGTTTTCCCGAGAGAGAAAATGTTACAGTCTTGCAACCTATTGATGATGCCACGATGGCCTCAGATATATAGAATTTTCTGTGGAAACACATAACCCTTAAAATTAACTTTTTGGCTATCAAAATAAACATTATTTTCTTATACAGCCCGACCACTTGATGATACTTTAATCAAAATAGCAAAACGATGGACCAAGAATAACATACATGTTTCTGTTCCCTGTGCGTCTTTCACCTGAAATTGTAAGGGAAGAAAACTCAGATCCAAAATGAATAAAAAATGAAACATACCTTCAGGAAATATGGTGATACAATACCAGTCTCAAAGTAAAAAAAATTATGTACCAAACATGCCTATACTTATGGAGGTCAATCATCCATAGGACAGAAGATGTTCAAGCATTCTCAGCTCAATCTGAAGTGTCGATGTTAACTATATAATATGTTCCCATCAATCTAGCAAGCCATATGTATCTGAACTACAAAAACGATTAGAAAGAATAGATCTAAATAAGTTTCATTGTAACAATCTAGCCATATGACATTTTACTTAAACATGTAAAAGAAAGAAAGGCTTCTGAAATCAGAAAACAAGTGATTGAAGAGCGGAAAAATGCTTGTTATAACTTTATTAACTGTTGCTCCTCCCTTTTGTAGAAGTGAACATAGTTAAGTTTAAATGCAATTTCATCACAATATCTAGATTTGATAAATCTCTTCTTGCTGTACAATTCAATTCCATGCCCCCAACCTGCATTAGAACTATAGTACGTATCAGACATATTTCGAGTTGCATTTTTCTTCTACCTGCTTAGGCTAGCAGTAGCAATAACGTAGATGTACATAGACTATTTCTTTTTTAATATAAGTTGGATACCACTGCTTCTCTGCCTGCTATGTTTTTCTGGCTATCTACTGTAAATGTACCACCGAAAAAAGTTGTTTTAATTTCCTACATGACTTCCACCGGCACCATCTCTCGAAGATCATGCATGTAGAAAATTAATCAGTTCCCTAAGTCAGAATACATGAAAGCCCTGACTGAAAATTCAGAAAATACACAGAATATCCAACTATACAGATACCAACTGGGGCTTGGCAAAGCATTTACAGTTTATTGAACTACAAAAACATAGCCTCTAATACTCTATTACAACTTAGACATCATAAGGTATTCTTGGAGGATGGCACAATCTTTATTTGCTACTGGGAAATAAACCTTTCCATGGACCTATGTGCAATTGGTGTTGAGAATGACCATGTGTAGCACAAAAAAGCTGCAGCTCTAAAAACAATTATCAGAGCATGCACCCTGTTATGAATTTGAACATGCCGAAGACAAAAACAATTATCTAAATTCATAACTGGGTAGAGAACTGTGGCGAGCTACGGACGGGCCAGGATGCAATCAGGGGAGCGAGCACGATTGGAGAAAAATTGCTCCCGGCTTGTACCTTGATGGCAAGCGGAGGGGCGGAGATCATGGCATCATTAAAAGCACAAAACCAACCCTTCATCCTGTTCATAAATAAAGATCATGTCGCCGACGCACGCCTTCAAGCCGCCGTCCCGCGCCACCAATCCGCCGCCACGGTACAACCTAAAGCCACCGCGCACTGGTCATCCACCGACCGCGCCTGCACTCAGGACAGCCTTGCCCTGCTCGCCCTCAGGCCACGCGCCCATAGGCACCCGCTGCATGCTGCCTGGAAGCCTCCAAGCCTCCACGTACACGGAGGCGATGGTGGTATTGGTAGGAGTGGGGATGAGAGGTGGCTAGGGCATGAGGATGGCGGAGCGCCCGGTGTGGCGCGGGGGTGGAGGGGAGGAGCCGCGGCGGCGCCGGGAGGCGTGAGGGCGGAGGTTAGAAGGGGAGGACGGTGGGCAGGAGCAGAACGCAATTGAAGGGGAGAGAAGTTGGAATTTTTTCACATTTGCCACACTTTTTATCTGAAATTTGCATATTTGCCACATGACCACCACATGTCAGTGACATAGAAAATAACAAATATGCAAAGTGCAAAGAAAAGTGTGGCAAATGTGCAAATCCCCCTCATGCAAGCAAATTGTTCTTTTCACACTGGAGTAATTACAGAAATTAAATGCTTTTGTGTCTAAGTATTTTGGAATTGCATGGTTTGCAAATTGTGTCCTTTAAACCGGGACGGTGGGAGTAGTTTGCATGTACTCCCTTCGGTTCATTATTTAGACTAAATGCATTTGTATCTATATAAATTTAAAGCAATTAACATGGATCGAAGGGAATAATTAGTTTGGTTTATAAAGTTTGTGTGCCACTCACCGAGAGTAGCTTTTTTGAATTAGTATCAAAGTTTAAAATAGCCGGCTATTTCATTTAGCCGCGGCTTTTTCTGAGGCTATGTAGCCGACTATTCCATTTTAGCTTATTTTTAAAAATTGAACAAATCTTAGTTAAATCTTTTCAAAATACGGGGAAAACAATGACTCAAACAAGATTCAAGCTACAAGTCATGCAACTATTGAACGCAAATAAGTATTTAACCAATTAACTCATAAGTTGTATTGAATCATATTTAACATAAGTTCGAAAAAGAGAAACAAAAAGAAAAAAACTTCAGGGAGCATAAGTTTAGCGGCTAAATTGGAGGCTAATTTAAGGCTAAACCGGGCTATAGCTGGCTATTAGCGGCTATTTCCCATTTAGCTTATAAAGGACATAGCCATAGCCGGAGACTTTTAAAAGGCGCTATAGCCGGCTATTTAAAACTTTGATTAGTATCCGCCAATTCATACTTTTCCATGACTTGCCCTGTAATGGAGACGTATGGGTCTTGACTATCAGGATAATCCACTAGTATACGTGTGTGTCTATATTGACCAGATGGTGTTGGAGCACACGTTCTCTTGCTATACTCCACATACCCTCACCCCGAGTCTAATTTCAACGAAGGCGGCTATGGTGGCTTTGGCCTTCCTCTTTTTGTCTCTCTATGCTCCTAGCAATATCTACCAAGGTGAATGGGAGAATTAGTCCAACAAAGTCGGTGCCTGATAGCATCTCACACGGATCCTAAGCCGGCTCCATCGGCCGCCTGCCTGGCCTTGAGCATCCTTCTCCCGGCGGTCAGATGACAACATCTCCTTGCGCTTCACTCTGGCTGCCTACTCAACATTGCTCATGCCTGGCGGCGTCTTCTTTCCCACACTTTGCTTTCTCTGCTTCGGCTGATCCGGCGATGGATCAAAGAGTGGTGATTTTTTTCGGCGGCATTGCGGGACAGATCAAGGGCGAAATGGCAAAACAATCTGCACAAACCTTGGCATTCAAATCCGATGGTAATCAAGGAGTCTTAGATGGCGACTAAGAATTAGCAAAACCGACACATAATACATCGTGACATGCCATGAAAGTTTCTACAATTCATGAACTCCTTAGGAACGGGAGACGGAAGTACTGCAGATATAAGCTCGTTATATATAGTTGAAAGAAGAAAAACAGTTTGCCACAAATATTAATCATGCCTAAAATAGCTGAACTTATATAACCCAAAGAGAAGTTAAGTTTCCCAGCGGAAAAATAAATTTCACTGTGGCCGTTCCGATTTGTGGTAGTTTGTGACAAAAAAAAAAAGAGAGAGATCTGAAGTTTATTCACCTACTAGGGATAGAAACTTCTACGTGTATGAGTCAGAGACCAAGTTGGTCCCGCTGCATATATGCCCATATAAAACCGACTTGTACGTGTCTTGGAGAACTCACAAATACCGCTATGCTCCCGTCAACAAACAAAAAAAAACCAACACAGTGATGCCGATGCCGGACTTGCCGCACGGGCTGGTGGCGACACACATCCTCGTCCATCTTCCCGTCAAGTCTCTCCTGCGGCTCAGATGCGTTTGCAAGGCATGGCACGACACCATGCATCGGCGACGACTACTTCATCCGTGCGCATCTCCGTGTCCAGAACTTATCCCTCGTTATCGCCCCCATGGTCAGAAACACCAGCAGCAACGATGATGGCCGTGGAACTTTAGAGACCGAAGAGGTGACCATCGCCGGCTTGTACCGGTGGGACCACATGGCTGACATGAGTCAGGCACGCGGCGCCGCCATACTCGTACACTCCACGACAGACTATTACTATGACCGTTCATTCTTCCCTAGCCGCAAAAGAGATGCGCACGACTTCGCCCACTGCGACAGCCTGATGCTCGTGCCCACTGACGCCAAGGTGCTCGTGCTCAACCCGGCCACACGGCGCGCCCTCACGCTTCCCTCGAGCCCTTACGCGGCGATGCCACATAAATTCCCGCCCCTTGTACGAGGCTACCAGGCATTTGGCTTCGGCCAGGACCCTCGTTCCTAGGCGCATAAGAATTAATTGTTAATTAATGTGGCACCTTTCCTCCAACTTTCTAAGCATGCAACAGTCTCTCACCAATGCATGCGCTTTAACCGTTTAGGCCAATACATCTACGCCTAGGTCCGTGAGATTTTTGTAGAGCACCCTACAAACCGTGAAGGAGGGAGTAGTTACAAAAATATAGTACTTTATTAACATATGGCCTAACTTTCAATCTTTTAAAGTGCCTAGAAGCACGTGCAAGAGCTGACTCTTGCACGAGAGTCCGCTTTCTTTCTCTCTCTATTCTCTCTCTGCCAACTCAACATAAATATAGTATTTTAAGTCTTATAGTCAGCTGACTCACCCTTATTGTACTTGTTCTAAGGTTGCTCGATTCTTCGCGACCGGCATTATATCATCCGCTACGCCGTCTTTGCTGGGCTAAGGTATTTCCGTCCTGTTGCCGTGGTTGACGGGGAGACTGTGTTCGAAACCAAGTCCGGCCATCTAGTGCTCTGCAATCTCCGGGATGGAGAAGGCGTCTTCAAGGACTGTATGGTTAACATGAAGCAGGAGACGAGGTATCAGAACGCAGACGATGACACACGCATGCTTCTTGTCGAATACATTCGTACGATCCCCTGCGTTGCAAGCTTGCTTCCAGTCAGTATGTAATAGCTCAGACACTTTGCGTAAGTGATACACTGATACAACACACACACACCGATCGAAAGTTAGTGATACGCTGATGGTGCGTGCGTTGGTGACTCCCTAGCTCTCTGCTATTTGGTTTAATTGTTTAGTAGTAAAACTTAATCTTGTTTTGAACAAGGACCTGCTACAATATCCTACTCCCTCCGTTTAGAAAAAAGTGACTTAGATATATCTGTATTTGCATCTATCTAAACGCGTTTTACTGTCTAGATACGTGTCAATCTAGATAGATCTAACTTATTTGTGAGGGAGTAGTTGCTTGGGTTTTCTCGAAATAGGCTATTCGCCCTGCTTTATAAATAAAGCCACAACGGCTGAACTGATACAAGATGGTGAGAAGAACCTCTTACAAAGCAGATCAAAATAAAGAAAAGAAAAACACGGAAAAAACCAAAACTTGCCACCGAAGACAGAGAAACAAAACCGAGAGGTATCTAGGCTCCACGACGACGCCCCCAAGAGGGTAACGACGCACAACGCCGCCGCCGTCGAGACCGTGAGGTCAAGGGTTTTCACCCGGAGCCGCCGCGCCGGGGAGGATAGCCACAACGACGCCCCCAAGAGGGTTACGATACCCGCAGGCACCGCCGCCATTGGCGCAGAAGCGCTGAGCTTTCGCCCGGAAAAATCCTCACCCCGCGCCCGAGAACTCAGCCGCCCACTGTCCCCGAGTTAGGTCTCCGACCCGCGATCTGGGAGATGGCAGAGCCAGAGCACCACCAACACCAGGATCCCCCACCGTCCGCTCCACGCCATCCACATGACCGAAGAGAGAAACCACCACCACCGCAACGTCGCTCGCCGTAGAGCCGATCGCGCAGTCCACCTTCCGGGGCCGCCGCCCCGGCATCCACGGACTTGAGCTCATATCCCGGCAAACATCACACGGCAAGACTGGCGGATTGGACAAGGTAGGGAAGCACCATAGCCAGCAGCCATCAGGCTGTACAGCAGCCCAAGGGAGGGGATCCGCCCTCCACCACCTGAGGTGTTCGCTGTCCGGACGCAATAGCGAGGTCGAGTAGGACCGGCTCCGGCCTGGCCGCCTGCCAGGCCATGAAGAGGTCTTATCGGCCCCGCTGCCGCGCTGCTGCGCTCAAGCCGCTGTCGCCGTCCACCTGCCGCTCTGTGTCGAACCGTCCCTCGCCAGCACCGACCGAGTCCGCCATGTTCGGCTGCCAGCAGCCATGAGCGGCGTCACCGCCGCCGCACTCCTCATAGGCCGGTCGAGACCGCCGCAAAGAAGCACCCGACCACAACACCCGGGGACAGGCCACATCGTTGCCGACGCGACACCGCCGCCGATCAAGCCCGTTGCGCATGGTACCCAAGGTCTCGCCTTTGGACAGCACTAAGACAACGCCGCCGCGACCCACCGGACTGAGATGGAGAAGCAGCACCAGAAGCAAGCACACACAGCCACCAGCGGAGGCCACCAGCCACGAGAGGTGCCCAGGGAGCACCAACGCTTGCCCCACCGAGGCCCGCCTGGCCCAGATCGAAGCGTGGCCTAGATCTGGGGCCGTATCGCCGGCCGTCCCCTCCGCCGCCGCGCAGGCCGCTCCCGCCGCTGCTGCTCGTCACCGTCCAGGGATGCCACCGCCATGTCCTTCGTGTGCCACAGGAACAAGCTCCTGGATCCCCTGGTTGCACCGTCGCCGGCCGGCCACCCCGCGCAGCCCCACCGAACGCACGGGTAGAGAAGATCCCGCCGCCGCCGGCACCGCGCGGGCTTCGCCCGGCGGCGCTCGCCGGCGGCGGCGGGGAGAGGAGGAAAAAAGGGGGGGTAGGAGGAGGGCGGGGAGAGGGGGCCCCTGCGTCGCTCGCGGGGAGCGAGCGCAGGAGCCGACCTGGATGTTCTTGGTCGGTGCAGTAGCCCTGTCTCGGCCGTCGCTTGGGTTTTCTCAAATTGGAGTCTGTTTTTTCCCGACATTTCTTCTTCTACATATGCTCATTTTTTCTTTAATTTGAAAAGGGGATAGTTTCAACATAATAAAGATAGTGCTAATATAATGATCTCTCTAAAAAAACATAGACGACGCCCTTGCAAATAGAAAAACATAGATGACGCCCTTGCATTTGCAAAATACAAAGATTAATTATAACACGTGAGAAACAAATTAAAGGAGGATCACCAAGTTGTTATTAAACCTCAAAGAGAAAATTGCAATCACACCGTGCTTTCTCAGTTAGCACAGCGATTAAAATTGGAAAAATACGACTATAGTGGAAGAAGGCTTGGAACATATGGAATTACATCGCAGCCTTGTAGAACATCTCTTGGGTATTGAACAGTCGTGTGATTAGGAGGGTCATGAAACTTCAAGTCTTCAAGGGAAATAACATTCTTGGAGACACCATACGGTTGCTTGTAGATCCAGAGATGGTAGTATGGTTCTCCTTGAAACACTATCTCCTCGTCAAACACGCAAACGAGGCGAAGATATCGAGGAACACCATGGAGGACGTAGCGTCGTTCCCACTCACCGTTACCACCGAGGTCATTGGAGATCCATATATCCATTGATCCGTAGCGGTTCCATGGCTCGGGAGACCCGCACAACCACAACTCTCCACGAACCTCCGTTAAGCCGGCCGCCTTTGAGTGCATATTCGGTCTCCAGCTCGGAGGCGGCGCCATGACGGTGAACGACTCATCCTCTAAGCTGAAGCGGAGAAAACCAGGTGGGACCCCGTGAAACATCTCCTCCATTGTCCAGATCAAGCACCCTTTGAAGAAGGTTGCAGTTTGTCCAGCCTCGACAGGGTATAACGGCTGTGCCGTGGTCTCACGCCAACGGTGCTCTGCTCCTCCTATGGTGAAGACTTCCATCCCGGGATTGCAACGGTACTGACCACCATCATCGTGGTGCACGGAGCGGTAGAAGAAGCGAGCGACTTTGTAAGTGTTGGAACTAGGGTCATGACCGAGGCCCAACGCCTGGTGGCCGAGGGGCGTGAGTTCGCGTGGAATTCCTGTCGGCTTGACGGCGTGGGTGCTCCAGGGAAGCGTGAGGAAGCGGCGGGTGGCCGGGTTGAGGACGCGCACCTTAATACAGCCGGCCGAGAGAAGGAGCAGCCCGTCACAGTGCGCGATGACGTGCACCTCCTCGGTATAAGTCGGGGAGAAGGGGTGGTCGAGTAGGAGGGCGGCGGTGGTGGCAGCGTCCTTGTCGGTGCACACCTCGAGCCTGTAGAAACCGATGGCGGGGGTGACCTTGTTGTCGCGACGGCGGTCATTGGTTTTGTTCCGCACCGCAATGAGCGGGGCCGAGGTCTGCAGGCGAAGGTGCGCATGGTGGAAGGAAGCGTCGCGGATGATGGCCTCGCACCATGCCTTGCAGACGCATTGGTACCGGAGCAGCGATCGGACGGGAAGCCGGGGAAGGATGTGTGACACCACCACCTCCTGCGGCAGGTAAGAAGGCATCTCCATCTCGTCGAGACCGCCACGGGGTTGCCAAGGGGTTGTGCCGTTGTCTATGATCTCGATCTGCCCCACGGTTTTATGGCAGTACCAACTTTGTCTCCTAGTCGTGCACGTGCAAGTTTCTATATATCCCGATGGACTCGTACCCATACACGAGCAGGGTCACAGCTGTATACATAGAAAGAAAAACTTCAAATCTCGGGCGTCATGTCCGGCAGCATTGCCAAATCTATGTACAGTACTAGGCGTCCCTCGCGGGATTTGTGACTTTTATTCCCTGGATCCCTAGCCAACCACATGTCCTCTTTTTGAGGTCAAAATCCCGCTTTTGCTACAGAAACTTCCGCTTTTACTATATATCGTTCCTTTTGCTACATGTAGTAAAAAAGGTTTAGTTCAAAAAATAGAAAAATAGACCGGACCTCGCCGGAGATTTCGCCGGAGACCTTGCCGGCGATCGTGTAGCAAAAAGTTATGCTAATGTAGCAAAACCCGACCTCACCGGAGACTCGCCGGAGGCTTTCGTCGGTAGACCTCACCGGAAACCGAGTAGCAAAAATGTTACGAAACTGCAAAACGGTGGTAGCAAAAAAAAATACTAATATAGCAAAAAGAACGATCTCGCCGGAGACATCACCGGTATCTGCCGTAGCAAAACCGACTTTGCTGAGGACTTTCGTCGAAAATGTCGTCGCAAATATTTTATGCTATTATAGCAAAAAACATAGAAGAGAAATAACAAAAATTTGCTACTATTGTAGCATCACCATATGTCAAAATATCAAAACGCGTCCATTGGTCGGTAGCATCGTGACCCTTTATCTGTAGCAACAATGACCACTTTCAGTAGCATTGTCGTCCTGCATGTGTAGCACCGTGTCGCAAGAGAAAACTCCAGCGCAGAGGGGCGGCCATGGCATGGAGGTCGTCCGTGAGGAGCGCGTGCAGGGCTGGCCCGCTGTCGTCCGCACCGGAGCCGGACTCCATGCTGTCGACATGGCACCAACTTCGCCATGGATCCGCATCCTTGGGCAGCGTGGTGCGCGCAGCAGTGCAGCAACGGCCTCGACGGTGCGGGGTGGCGGCGAGGCAGCACTTCCACGCGGCGGCGCGCGGCAGTGCGGCGGCGTCCCGGCAGCTCGTGTCGCATCGCGGTGGCGCTCGAGCTGCACGGCACCGAGCAGTGCAGGGGATTGTGAGGGGTTATAGGGGAGGGGGGCGGCTGTGGGTAAACATGAGGCGGGCGCGGCGGCGCATGGCAAAGGGGATACGGCGATGGCAGCAAATCAAAAAAAATGGCGGCAGAAATCCACCGGAGATGTCTGGTGAAAGGGTAGCACACACAAAGAGATAAGAGCATCTCCACTCGTTGGCCGAACCCAGGCCAAAAATTGGTCCGTTTTTCGGCCGGACGGAACTAGTTTTCTGCCTGGTTACGCCCATTTTACCACTCGTGTACCTAGACCGAGTTCCCAAGTTCGACTAAAATTCATTAAAGATGGGCGAATTTCATTAAGTTGGGCGAATATAGGCGGATTACATCAAATTTAAACTAAAGTAGTACATAATAAAATTAAAACAGGCCGCCGCCGCCGGTGCCTTCGCCGTCCTACATGCCGAAGTTGTTGTAGAACGCCGTGTAGCCGGGGTCGGCACGGCCGTCATCCTCGCCGCCATCGTCGTCGTCGTCGCTCGGCAGCTGGTTCTGGCGGAAGCTCCCCTGGCCTGGGTCGCTGTACCTCCAGGGCTGGTAGGACGGGCCTACGTCCTCGTCGTCGTCGTCCAAGACGTAGAGCGGGGCGCCCTGGTAGGCGAGCTCACGCCCAGACAACGCACGACGCCGGGCGGCCTTCTCTGCAGGCCGAGGATGCGCTGCCGCTCCGCCTTCTCCTAGTCCTTCCTGGACCATTCCAGGATATCCGGCGAGGAGGGATCGACCGGCGACAGCGGCAGCGTCTGCGACGCCGTGTCGCGGAGCGACTGCTCCAGCGCCATCTTCAAGGCGACGTCTTCGGCCGGCGCCGAGCCTTCTGTCTTGGGGCGGCATAGACGCAGGTGGCTGGTTGGCGACGCCGTTGCCCGCGGCTCGCCGATGACGATGCCGCGCGAGCGCGTTCGCGGCGGTAAGCGCACAGGCGAGACCGCTTCACGCTTGACTGCTGTCGGCGTGCGAAGCGGCACCATGCCAGAGGAGTGGGACACCGAAGCGGAGGAGGACGAGCTCATGCTCGCCATCCTCCTCGGCGCCCAGTTCACCGGAGGCCGCCGACCCGACCTGGCCGCCGGCGTCGGTGTGCGCGGGAAGCCGAGCCGCGGCGTGTTCCGGCGGTTGATGTGCTCCATCACCGCCGCGAGTGTCCGGCCTGGCGCGCTCCACCAACGTCGGCGACCCGCCGAGTTGTTGCGCTTCGGCGGCGACTCGTTCGGCGGCCCCTCATGGCGGGCGAGCTCCTGTTCGTGGCGGTCCGCGAAGAAATGCTCCCAGTACAGGAGGTTGTCGGCGCTCTCAGCTTCGGCGGGGTTGTCCATGCCGCCGATGTACTCCTACACATCGTACGACAGCTCGTCCGGCATCGGCGCCGGCGGGATAGGGATGTCGCCGGCGCTCAGCTTCCACCCCGGAGGCATCCGCGTGTCCGGCGGTGCCATATAGCCGGCGTCGTACAGCATGCGCGCCTCCCAGGCCTGGAGGGTGCGCCGGCTGAAGCCGTTCGTCGCAGCGCCGTCGCCGGGGTAGCGTTCGGCCATGGCTGGGAAGGTGGAACGGTGAGAGAAGGTTCGCCGGAGTTTGGGCTTGTGGGTGGGGGAGCTGTGAGAGCGTGTAAAGATCTCCGGCGAGGGGTACGGCTTATAAAGGCCGAGGTGGGCGGCGAGGGCAGGAGGGGCGTAGCGGCGAGGGCGGGAAAAGGGGAAACGGCGGGAAGTTAGTGCCCGCCGGTCCGTCGCGGGAGCCGAGGCGGCGATGGTGGCGCCGTAAATCGGCGACGCATGGCCGACGCGACGGGAAGTTATTGTCCGGCGGTCGCCGCGTGGTTCCGAGGATGACGACGACTCGGCTTCCGTCATTGACTCGGTGGGTCCACGCGCCGCTTCGGTTTTTTTTCGCCGAATTCGCTGAGTCCGGCGTTCCCAGGGTGTACCCGGAAACCTGGGTTCGGCCTAGGTAGTCCGGACCAAAATTATTCCAAATCCGGCCGAAAACAGGTCCTTAGGTAGACGACTGGACTAATTTTCGGCATCCGGACCGAAATTCGGCTTCCGGATCAGCCTCCTGGGTAGCAGTGCAGTAACGGCCTCGACGGTGCGGCGGCGACCCGGCAGCCCGTGTCGCATCGCGGTGGCGCTAGAGCTGCACGGCACCGAGCAGTGCAGGGGATTGTGAGGGGTTATAGGGCAGGGGGGCGGATGTGGGTAAACATGAGGCGGGCGCGGCGGCGCATGGCAACGGGGATACGGTGATGGCAGCAAATCAAGAAAAACGGCGGCAGAAATCCACCAGAGATGTCTGGTGAAAGAGTAGCACACACAAAGAGACAAGGTTGAGAAGATGAACATGGTGGGACCAGTGCTTTTTTTCCTTCCACCGTCCCACGCCACGATGGAACACGCGGCGCACGTTGGAGGCGGGGGACGCGCGCGTCTGATCCCCAGGTGAGGTGAATCCTTTTCCCAAATCTATTCGAACGGTTTCGGCTTTGGGGGAAATCAGATTCCGTTTCTTTCACCTTGCTTTGGGAGATCAAAATAAGAAGAACAAGGAAACTAAGTAACTCGTAAACTCGTACAAAACTAAGTAAACTCGTACCAGCTATAGTATTCTGGCAAGTCTTGTAGTAGTAGTAGTAGTTGGACTCAATGGCGTACACGCCATGGAAGGCTCTTATATATAGGCCTCTAGCTAATTTATTAGTACCGCCTCGTATACTAGTTCATATACATAATCCTGATCGCTGGATTCAAAACTATGGCATCGTCTCGGCGCCGTTGCAAGATCATGAGCAGCAGCAGCAGCAGCAGGGAGATCTCAACAGACATGCTACGCCAGATCGTACTGAAGCTACCGACCAAGGACGCCGCACGGTGCTGCTGCGTCTCCAAGCTCTGGGGCAGGATCCTCGGCGACCCCTCCTTCCGCAACGTCCACGCCATGGCTAACCAAGTAACCTCCGCCCGCACCGAGGCATTGCTCGTCACGGAGAGGCGTGAGCCCGGATGTAGCGACGAGGCCAGCGTCTTCAACCTGTCCTCAGCTGGGAAGGCCATGTGTTGCGTTCCCATCCCTAGCGGGTACGGCCTCGCCAACATCTGCAATGGCTTCCTTTGCTTCCGGTACGGCCGTGACGACGGACCCGAGGCGCCGGTGGTGTTGTGTAACCCAGCCACAGGAGACACGGTTGCGCTTCCCAAGGCACCCCCGCTGATAGTAGCTTTTCCCGATAGACAGAAGGATTATATGTTCGCCTTGGGATTTAGTCCGTCCACCAAGGAGTACAAGCTGTTTCGGCTGTCGTACCCGTACCGGTCTTTGTCCTCCGATGAGCGCGTGGAGCTGGACGTGTACTCCCTAGGCGACGCCCCCGGCCGGTGGCGTCGTCGTTCCTTCATCTCCCCATATTCTCCGGCTAAATTTTCAGCTCCGGTGTCAATCGATGGCAAGATATACGTGGTGACCGTTGGCTGGATGCATCGCAGCAAACATGAGAATCCTAGAAGATTATTAGCCATTGATGTGGCGACAGAGTCGTGCTGCATATACCATCTCCCGGAATACAAGACTGTGCCCTATGAACAACCCACGGTGGGTGCCTTTGAGTTGAACGGACATCTATGCTTCGTCGCACACATCATCAACCTCACCGATTTTAAGACCATCCACTTCTGGGTCATGTCACCTCCAAAGGAGGACATGGACTTAGAGCAGCAGCCGTCCTGGGATCTGCGCTATAGCTTCCACATGGAAAACGAGCCATTTTGCTTTTCGAGACCATGGGGATGCTGGCTTGACGACAATGACATGATGTGCTACCAGATGGATGAAACCATGCACAAGTATGACACGAGGAATGTCGTCCCATCGATTTCTAAAGCTGGTTTTCTCCAATGGAACAAGAAACTACATCTCCCAATCGCTCCCACACGATCCAAATGCCTATGGAATGTCTACGGGGGATACCGCCCCACCCTTCTCTCGCCTCTCACATTTTCGGTGGCACCGTCCCAACAAAATGATGGAGACAAACACCAATTCGAGCACAACATGGTAAGCGCAATACGAGATATGTAATTACCAACATAGGAGGTTTTGCTCAAGATATTGCAAACGTACCATTCAAGAGGTGTTTTGGTTGCCAGTAATATAATTATATGAGTACGAATAAATATAAAAATTATAGATTTTTATGGGAAAAATTATTGGTTTTAAATAGACTTTTTGTACTCTTTAGGAATGAATATGTAATTCCTTATTATTGCTAGCTACTTTGTGTCCCTAGTGCAATTAAAATATGATGTTGGTAGTTTTAAGAAAATCTCTCGAATATTAACATAATTTTACATCGCACACAATTCTTTATTTACAACCGTGTGCAACATAGAGCACAAGCTTAGGTCTATTCGGCCCCAAACTTGGAGGCGGTTTGGGGAAAGTGGATACATGCAGCTGTCTGCCCTGTTCCGTGCCTAGCGCGTGTGATAAGAAGGAGTACTCCCTCCGTTAGGGATTATAAGGCCTAAGAGATATTTTAAAATGTTACTCCCTCCATACCGGATTGTTGGGCTCAATTAGCAAAACGCTGGGACCAATAATGTTATTTCTGATTGGTGATGAGAAGGGATAGAGAAGCGTGTGTTTTAGCATTGACTGACGCATTAACTAAATCAGAATTCCAGCAATCAATTTAGGCCCACCGTTTAGCTAGCCTCTTCCGCATGCATGATCCGTCGATACTGGTTCCCGCGAGAAACAAGGACATGCAGTGGATTACTCCAAATTAAATTCACACTACATGCGATGGAAAACTAGAAGGATAGAAAAGTATGGAAAGGTTGAACGGTTTTTTAGGAGGAAAAGGGCCACACAGGGACTTAATTGAGGTAATTAAAACACAATTCAGCCTAACAATTCGGTATCTTTCAAAACATTATATTAGCCCAACAATCCGATACGGAGGGAGTAGGAATTATAAGTCCTTTCTTATTTATTACCATCTCTCATTCAATGCATGCTCTTCTTTTTCTTTCTCTTCTCTCATGCATGTATAACTATTGGTGCATGTAGTAATCAAGAGGACGAGTTATTGATTTTTCTTAATCCTATCAAAATGGTCCATAGGCCTTATAATCCCTAACAGAGGGAGTACCACGAAGAAGAGATTGGAAATATCCGTGCCTGCTCCATGGTGGATGGGACCACAGGCTTAAGGCTGGTCATAATAAGGAGTAACTTAGAGTAGTAACATGTATATGTTACTAGTCTAAGTTACTACATTTATAGTGCAGAATAAAATATGTGTGGTATCATGTAAGCCTCATTTATTACAATATAGACTCATTTTGTCTAGATATGTGTGCTGTTATGGTAACATAGCTAGTTACCACAAGCCTCTCTCTCCTCCTTCGACATTCTTTCGAGCCGTTGCCGTTCCCACTGGGTGGAGGCAGGCACATGTGGAAGAGGGCGCTGCCGCAAACGGACGTTGTTGCTAGTGAACGGCGTGGCAGACGCGGGCGGGACTGAAGGCAACCGCTATCGGTGACGGGGATCCGCCGTCACGCTCCTCCGCAATCCCCAATTTCTCTCTTTCTCTCATGTTCATGTGGTGTTCAACAAGGATCTATCTAGTGCGTGACAAGATAAGATTGAATTGAACATATGGACAAAATGTCTGATATTGATTGTATGTTTTTGCTATTTAGATCTTTGTGCGGACAGAATGCATTAACTTGACAGGATATGCTTATGCTTATGCTTATGCTTGACCTCATATAATATTCGTGACCTCATATAATATGCTTATGCTTGTCGATGGTGGGTTATCTATACTTTAATATGCAGACGATACAATTTTTTTTATGGAGCATAATCTTGAAAAGGCCAAGAATCTGAAACTCATATTTTCGACTTTTGAGCAGCTTTCTGGATTAAAAATTAATTTCCATAAAAGTGAATTGTTTTGTTTCGGCGAGGCCCAAGAGGAGTTTGGTCTTTATAATGAACTCTTCAGCTGTTGTCATGGCATTTTTCCGATCAGATATTTGGGCATTCCGGTACACTACCGAAGGCTTACAAATGCTGAGTGGAAAATTGTCGAGAAAAGATTACAGATACGTTTGAGTAGTTGGAAAGGCAAACTTTTCTCTATAGGGGGAAGATTGTTGCTCATCAACTCAGTCCTTAGTAATATGATTTTGTATATGCTTTCTTTTTTTCAACTATCAAAAGGTGTCTTAAAAAGGTTGGATTACTTCCGATCAATTTTTTTTTGGCAGGAAGACAATGAGAAAAAGAAGTATAGGCTGGCTAAATGGAGTGTTTTGTGTAGAACCGAAGAACCATTATACTTTCTTTTAAAAATGGTTTAGAAACCCGACGACTCTCACTTTTAGGCTGGTCTGATGGCGTCAAAAAAACATTTTTTACGCTTTAGGACTTTCTCTATTAATAATGGGACGGAGGTAAGGTTCTGGGAGGATAAATGGCTAGGTAATGCTACCCTTCGAGAACAATATCCTGCGTTATATTCCATTATACGTAATAAGGAGGAAACGGTTGCCACAGTGTTCGAATCATTTCCACCAAATACAACGTTTAAAAGGAATCTAATTGGTTCTAGACTTGACTCTTGGATCATGTTGCTACATCATCTGGCACATGTACAATTGTCGGACGAGCCAGCTGAATTTCGATGGAATGTAACTAAGAACGGGTCCTTTTCTGTTAGCTCTTTGTACAATGCTTTAACCCAGCCAACTATTCCAGCGGTAGATAATAGGATGATCTGGAAGATGAAGATACCCCTTAAAAACAAAATCTTTGTTTGGTATCTTCGTCGTGAGATTATCCTTACAAAAGACAACCTTATTAAGCGGAATTGGCATGGAAATCCTGGGTGTGTGTTCTGTCATCATGATGAGACAATCAAACACCTATTTTTTCAATATAGTTTTGCTCGGTCTATATGGTCAATCACCCAAGCAGCTTTAGGCTTGTATCCACCATGTAGTATTGCCAACTTTTTGGAAATTGGTTACATGATATTGATAACAAGTACAAAAATCTTCTTAGGATCGGAGCGATAGCCATTACATGGTCGCTATGGCTATGTAGAAATAATAAGGTTTTTAATGATATAAACTGTTCTCTTCTGCAGGTTCTCTATAGGTGCACTCATACCCTTCGGGCTTGGTCGACTTTGCATCGTGCAAAATATCGTGATCTCTTCACGAAAGTGTGTACACGGTTAGAGGATACGGCACGGAACTTTTTTACCAGACATGGATGGCAGCATAATCTTTAGATAGACTTGCCCTCTGCACCCTAGGCGCTATTACAATTTCTCGGTTTGATATGTAATTCGCTATATGCAGAGGCCGGATGTAAGTTACTTTTAAAGCAATGAAGGCGCCCTTTATAAAAAAATCGTGACAACTCCGGTTGTAATATGTATCTTTGTATTCTTGTAAAAATGTGTTCACAATTATTTTAGCAAAAAAAAAAATAGACAATTAGAGGTAATTCAGACCTTGAACATGGTATTGAAGTAAAAAACGGCTAGAAACAGCTAGTTCATTTCGAATCAATACTTACATAACATCTTTTGCACTTAGGGCATTTCAGACGTTTCAATAATAAAACCAGACAGCCATCAAAAGTATTCTTCCCAAACACCAAATCTCCGCTTCCACCATATGCTTCCTACAATTGCTTTTACCAGATGATTTTCCACAGCTGCAGTCCAAACAAACAGACCCTTAGACAGTTCGATAAATGTTGGAGAATAAATGACCGAAAACAACCTTTTAAGGGTGGAGATGTGAGCTTTTGGTGGTATAGTACGCCATTGTATTGGACGGGCACCAGAATATTTAGTCAAGCAACATGCACTTTATTTTAGCTACACGATCGTTAACTAGAAAATCCTCTTCGTAGCTCGTTGATAGTTCGAATTGTTTGATGGAGGGCGACGTCCTTGTTCTGACATACGGCATCGAGCCGCACGTAGCAAGCTGTTCTCAAATTGCTCGTCATTGTCGTCCTGGGAAGGCGCAAGTATGAGAGGCGAGAGAAGGGTTGGCCGATAACCCCCATAGAAATTCCATGATCGTGGAGTTGACGGTGATTGATCGGTTGTCGGGAGCTGGAGCTTCATCTGGTTCCAAGGCGCAAAACTAGCATTAGGAGCCGCTGAGTATCCCAAAGTGTCATATATACTTGTACAATAATGTGTCACCCACTCTATAGCACACCATCTCTTCGTCATCAAGCCACGCGTTCCTTGGCAGGGGCCACTATTTCGAAATAGGCTTTCGCCCCGCTTTATAAATAAAGCACATAGGTGAGACCGCTGCTGGGCCAGACATCACATCGCCCAAAGGATGACCGAACACAGCCGGGGCCGAACAGCACAAGCAGAAGCCCAAGAGAAAATACAAAAAAAAGAAAGAGAAAAAATGCACAACAACGCCGGATCGACAACCGACAAAGACTCGAGATCGCTGCGCCCCCCGAAGTAAACCCACCCCCGATCCTATGCCTCTGAATTGTCGTGTACCAAGCAACACCTTCAAGAAGGATGGCGACGATGACGACGCTGCTGCCCGGAATACCCCTAGGATTTCTCTGTAGGGGTTCGCAGCATGGAAAACAAAAATTTTCTATCGCATACAAACAAACAAGCCAAGATCTATCTACTAGATTGTAGCAACGAGTCGATGGAATAACTCACCCTCGAAGATTCCAAAGTGTTTAACGAGAGCAGATTCTCGTGGGTGATGTAGTCGTACTCTTTCCGATCTCAAGATCGCGTAGACGATCCTTCCAGCGCCACGTTCCAGCAGCGCTCCCGCAGTCGGTCACACGTTCGGTACTCGACGAAGACCTTCCTCTCCCTTGTTCCAGCAGGCAGCGGAGGTTGTAGCACTCTCCTCGCGATTCCGGCAGCACAACGGCGTGGTACCGGAGGTAGAGGGGAGATCCCGCAGGGCTTCGCCTTAAGCCGGTGCGAGTATGGTGGAGCTTATGAGAGAGGCTATTAGTGGTCTAGTAATTAGACACACCAATTAGAGGGCTCTAAACCAATTAGAAGGCTCTAAACCGAATAGCTCTAAACCGGGGTCTAGATCTAGGGTTTAGTTTAGAGGATAGGAAACTTGTGTTGTTGTGTCTAGAGGAGGAGGCCCTGCCCCTCCTCTTATAGGTGGGAGGGCCGGCGGCAAGGGGAGGGAGTGGAGTCCCTCCCCAACTCGGCCTTGAGGTGGGGCGCCGGCTTGGGGAGGAGGAATCCCTCCTCTTTCCACCTTCCAAAACTGGCAGTTTGACTTTCAAACTTGCTGTTTGACTTTCCAAATTGGGATTTGATTTAATCCTTTATTTAGAACAGCGATGACACTAAGTACATGATGCAACCATTCCAACATGTAATGACACATTCATGTACCCCTTCCCCCTCCGGAGTGCCGGACATTCCGGGACCTTCTAGAATGTTCCCGATGAAAACACCGGAACCATTCCCCAACTCCGAAACGGGACTTTCCTTATATGAATCTTATTCTCCGGACCATTCCGGATCACCTCGTGATATCCCGAATCCCATCCGAGACTCCGAACAACATTCGGTCTCTTTCTCATAATACCATAACTACTCAAACAACGTCGAATCCTTAAGTGTGTCTCCCTACGGTTCGTGAATTATGCGGACATGATCGAGACACTTCTCCGAACAATAACCAATAGAGGAATCTGGAAATTCATATGGCTCCCACATATTTCTACGATTACTTTGCGATCGAATGAACCACTTACATACGATACCAATTTCCCTTTGTCTCACGATATGTTACTTATCCGAGGTTATGATCGTCGGTATCTCTGCATACCTAGTTCAACCTCGTTACTGATAAGTACTCTTTTCTCGTTCCCGTGATATGTGATCCCTTGTGAGCCAGTCACATGCTTGCAAGCTAATTGGATGACATTTCACCGAGAGGGCCCAGAGAATATCTATCCGTCATATGGATGGACAAATCCCACTCTTGATCCATGTGTTTCAACCAATACTTTCCGAACACTCAATACCACCTTTATAGCCACCCTGTTACGGTGTGGTGTTTGATGACATCAAAGCATCCATCCGGTAAAGGTGATATGCATGATCTCATGGTCGAAGGAATTAGGTTACTATGTATCAGAAAGCATATAGCAATTGAACTATTGAAATGACTTGATCTTTATGCTACGCTTATCTATAGGAGTATGTCCACCATATCATTCTCCTAACGATATGATCTTGTTGTTAATAACATCTCAATGTTCATGATAGGGAAACCACAATCATCTATTAACCAACAAGCTAGTTTAACAAGAGGCTTTACTAGGGACTCTTATTTTAAGTTTACAATTCACACAAGTATTAATGTTTCCTTGTTAATACTATTATAGCATGAATATAAACATTTATCATAAACACAAAGATATAATAATAACTATATTTATTATTGCCTCTAGGGCATATCTCCAACAGTCTCCCACTTGCACTAGAGTCAAAAATCTAGTTTCAAACCTTTGTGTATTCAACACCTATGGCTTTCCGGTGTTGCATGTACACGATTGCTAGTGGTCAACTGATCTCCGGATCTGACACTTCCAGGTCCGTGTGTAATTGCATGTCTTTGCGTCTCTACGCATCACTCATTCTCTAATGAGATGGCTTTGTATAATTTGGTCTTTCGGTGTGACCTTTAGTTCTTTGGGGTTAAAACATGTTGATAATATTGTCGCACAATATATCTTCATAGTATTATCCCGCTGTGAACTACACCTAGTTTGATAACAAACTACTTGACACAAATGCCCTCTTTTGCTGCTATAATAGCAGTCATATACTTAGCCTTTTGTTGAAGTATCTGTCACAATGTTTTAACTTTGGAACTCATCCAAATCCATTTATGGAACTCACTTTCCATTATATTGTGCCACCCTTAATTTAGATTGAGATAAACTTAATTTGTACTCTGTGACAAAACTAGTATCAATGTAGTACTTTTACAATGAACTAACCATCTATTTGTCACTTCTACAAATAATATACTCTTAGTTCTTCCAAAAGATCATAAGAATATCCTTACTATCGTCCAATGATCATCTTATGAATCATTCTGGTGTATGCTCATAACTTTTAGAGCATAGGACATATCTGGATTTGTACATACCACAGTATGATTGATATAAACACTCTTTGTGATTTCATACATCAAGTATCAATCTATACTTGAATCTTTGTTTCACTTACCAAATGTCAATACACTTGAATATATCATCAACATTGAACTCTTTCAATCCTTTCTGTGCGACAAGAACCTTTCTTGTAGTTTCTATATTGAACTCATTCAATATCTTTGTCTATGTACTTCTGGCACAACCATATTAGCATCTATTGATGCCAAATATTTGGGTTTTGCCTAAGTCTTTCATCAGGATGAAATTCTTAATATGTGTTAATAAAAGATACATCATTTCTAATCAACAATATGTCCTCCACATAATGTATTAGAAATATGTCTTAGCGCTCCCACTTAATTTCTTGCAAATGCAAGTATCTTCATTGTCTTTGATGAAATTAAACTCTTTTAACAGTTTCATCATAGTGAAGATTCCAACTCCGCTATGCTTACTTCATCCATTGAAGTTTGCATATGCTTTTAGCATCCTTTGAATTAACAAAACCCTTTGGACCGTGTCATGCACACGTCCTAGGTAACAATTCTATTAGAAGAACTTGTTTTGTTTATTCAACTACCACATAACAAAATTATATGTAGTGGTTGCTACATTAATCCGTCTAGACTAAATATCGCTATGAAAGATCAAATCTTGTCATAGTCAATCTTTGAACATTGTTGTGAACTCTTTCCCAACATGTCGACTTATAGATGTGAAACATCCATGTCTATTTTTTTATAGATCCAAACACAACTGTAAGGTCTTACACCTTTCTCGAGGGTCCTTCAAGTTCAAACCTTGATTTCTCGTGTATGGAATTATCACGGATTTTATGGCTTCAAGCCATTTGACGGAGTCAGGGCCCATCATTGCTTCTTTGCATGTAGTCCGTTCATTATTCTCAAATAATGATTCAACCCTCAAATCTTAGTATTTGATTGTTTACTTGACCTACTTGTTTCAATAGAAACTTAGACCTCCGTGACCACAACTTTTGAGGCACGTGAGCCATGAGCATTATTGCTGCCTCCGGAACACTTTTCGGTGCTGCGCAACTCTGCACATATAGCTAAGGTTCTTTTAACCTTATCAAAGTTCTATTGTCCTCCCACTTTAACTTATCACGAAAAATTCCTTCTCAAAGAAACTTGACGTTCTAAGCGACAAACACTTTTGTCTCCGGTGTTATGGAGGAATACTTAACAGTAATACAAAGACAGGTTTATCCGACTTTGGTTGCAAACATCTTTCTTATGCATAGCATACCAATGTTTAAGAAAGGACTACTTGGGTTTTATCCCAAACCATAACTTTATATGGTGTCATTTCAACGGATTATGATGGAGCTCTTTTTAGTGGAAAAGCGGTAGTCTCTAAAGCTTTTAATCTTTAAAATATAATGGCAGTTCTATATTTTACACCTTTGATCTTACCATGTCAAACAAGGTTTTAATTACATATCTCGAACGCTCCATACTCTTATGGTGTTTCGGGAAATGCAAATCCACGGAACGATTCCTTAAATCTTAGGTATTATGCTAAACTTGTAACTCAAATATCTTCCTTTATGATCTTATCATAAACCATTTATATTCTTGTTACAATGATTTTGCACTTCATCTTGAAAGACTTTGAACTTTTCAAATGTTTCATACTTCATCCTTATTAAGTAAATATTCATATATTCACTCAAATTTTCGGAGAAAGCATATGAAGTTGAAATCCATCGCTCTTGACTACATATAATGGATTTCATACAACAATATGTACAAGTTCCAATAAGCTAGCCATTCGTTCCCTTTTGGCCTATGAACGAAGTTTTAATTATCTCTAGGAAAGTTTCACAAGCATCATTTGATCAAAATCAAAAGACTCCAAAATTCCATCTACATGGAGTTTCTTCATGTTTTCTTTCCAATATAATTTAAACGGCGATGTCACTTCCTAAGTGATCTTTCAATCAATCTGTCTTTCGACATTTTTAGCACTATTTTTATGGATGTGATTTCTCCAACGAGATTTGTAAATTATCCATCTTTTATGGATTACGGTAATTATTTGAGCAACCCTTTTGTTCTCATAACACCTGATAAAACAAATCTTGAAGGCAAGCTTTGATGTTTTAACGAGCAACACAATAACCCTTTATTTGTTCTCGATGAACATCATCACATATTCTTTTGCTAGTTACTTAGGCCATTGTAGTTCATGAATTCTGTTGTTTCGTATGACGATTCACACCAACAAATCCAGTATCAAATACTTAAGAACCACATTGTTTAAGAAGCAAAGAACATAGCCATAACATGTATATCATCTATATACTTAAGCTGAACAATTCTAGTCTTTTCTTTTCTGCCATATATTTATGAGATTCTCTTTCAGTATTTCCTTTTCTATTTGAAAGAATCTATCAACATCAATAGTGGAGTCATACATATGACACATAGTCCAAAGCGTGTATAATTAAATACCAATGTCTTTGGATTTGCACTTTGAAGTAGATCACCATCATCAAATGTTTGGTGTTCTTTCAAATTCCTTTCTTTAGTAATCTATTGGTGTAGTAAACATTTTACCTACATCAAATATTCACCTTCATCATGGAATCGTCCATGACCAAGCTACTTTTAGCTTATAACGGTGAATCGCGAGTATAATGTTGCTCTCCAAAACCTTTTGGAAGATTAGGACAACTAGTGTCTCCAACCTTTTGCAAATTCTCATCAAATATGAGAACATGACTTTTGCCATATTATACTCTATCATGTTGTAACCAAAACTTTGTTCCAGATATCACAATATCTTCCACATATCATGGTTTCTGAAACAACTCTTTCAGATCCTAGATAACCTTGATATTAAGACAATCCTTTGAATATCAAGAATCATGGAGACAAACATGATACTTTATATACTAACACTTGGAATTGTTACTCTTGATTTAATACCAATTATTAAACTTCATGGAGTAACCGGAACTTACTGAAAGTTTGCAATAGGACTTTTAAACTTTAGATTAACACTTCAAAACAATACGATACCAGTTCGTAAAGTAACTAACCAGAATTCTATAGTTCTATCATCTCAATTATAACTAAGCGCAAGGTGGTAAACGGATGCCAATGACTACAACAACTATGCAAATTCACTTTGATTTAGTTTATGATAAATTGAGTTCTAATTAATAATTAAATTAATCTAGGTGAACTCCCACTCAAAACAACATCCCTCACATTGTTTTAGTGATCACACGAACCAAATCCACCACATCAAAACCGATCATCACGAGAGTTGATATGGCTTCAACGGCGAACAATCAACATGTTCATCATATCTACTATATGACTCATGCTCTACCTTTCGGTAATCCGTGTTCCTGAGGCCATGTCTGTACATGCTAGGCTCGTCAAGATCAAACCTTAGCTACCGCATAAGCAAATCTGGCTTGCTTACGTTGTATTCACCCGCGGAATCAAAGACACCCGATCATCACGTGGTGCTTCGAAGCAACAAGCTTTGGCAACGGTGCATACTAAGGGTGAACACTTTAGAACTTGAAATTTATGTGCATGAGGGATCATCTTATAATGCTACCGTCGTCTACTAAGCAATACAAGATGCATAAAGGATTAACATCACATGCAATTCATAATATGTGATATGATATGGCCTTTCTTCTTTGTGCTTCCGATCTCCATCTTCAAGCACGAACATGATCTCCATCATCACCGGCATAGCATCAAGGTCAATGACGCTTCTTCATGGTTGTCGTCCACCAGCTTCAACTATTACAACTATTTTGAATAGACACGCAGGTCTTAACAGAATTTAAAGACAACCATATGGCTCCTGCCGGTTGCCAACTTACAATAAGGAACATTGCATACATCAAATATAATCACAATCATGGCCATATCACATCACTGCACACCCCTGCAAAACAAAGTTAGACGCTTCTACTTTCTTTGCATATTTTACGTGGTTTGGGGCTTTCCATAAGTGTCGTTCTAACCTACGAACAAGAACCACAACATTGATACTAGCATTGTTGATTACCTGTTGTAAATCGGATCTTTACTATGCTAGGAGAAACAGGCACCCGCAAAGCCACTTATGCAATACGAGTTGCATGTCAAGCGTGGAGCAAGTCTCATGAACGATGTCATGTAAGGTTAGCCCGGGCCGCTTCATCCCAACATACCGCAAGATGCAAAGTACACAAAAGGCAATCTACAATAAAAGCATCAACGCCCACAATGACCATTGTGTTCTACTCGTGCAACAGATCTACATATAGACACGGCTCTGATACCACTGTAGGGGTTCGCAGCATGGAAAACAAAAATTTTCTATCGCATACAAACAAACAAGCCAAGATCTATCTACTAGATTGTAGCAACGAGTCGATGGAATAACTCACCCTCGAAGATTCCAAAGTGTTTAACGAGAGCAGATTCTCGTGGGTGATGTAGTCGTACTCTTTCCGATCTCAAGATCGCGTAGACGATCCTTCCAGCGCCACGTTCCAGCAGCGCTCCCGCAGTCGGTCACACGTTCGGTACTCGACGAAGACCTTCCTCTCCCTTGTTCCAGCAGGCAGCGGAGGTTGTAGCACTCTCCTCGCGATTCCGGCAGCACAACGGCGTGGTACCGGAGGTAGAGGGGAGATCCCGCAGGGCTTCGCCTTAAGCCGGTGCGAGTATGGTGGAGCTTATGAGAGAGGCTATTAGTGGTCTAGTAATTAGACACACCAATTAGAGGGCTCTAAACCAATTAGAAGGCTCTAAACCGAATAGCTCTAAACCGGGGTCTAGATCTAGGGTTTAGTTTAGAGGATAGGAAACTTGTGTTGTTGTGTCTAGAGGAGGAGGCCCTGCCCCTCCTCTTATAGGTGGGAGGGCCGGCGGCAAGGGGAGGGAGTGGAGTCCCTCCCCAACTCGGCCTTGAGGTGGGGCGCCGGCTTGGGGAGGAGGAATCCCTCCTCTTTCCACCTTCCAAAACTGGCAGTTTGACTTTCAAACTTGCTGTTTGACTTTCCAAATTGGGATTTGATTTAATCCTTTATTTAGAACAGCGATGACACTAAGTACATGATGCAACCATTCCAACATGTAATGACACATTCATGTACCCCTTCCCCCTCCGGAGTGCCGGACATTCCGGGACCTTCTAGAATGTTCCCGATGAAAACACCGGAACCATTCCCCAACTCCGAAACGGGACTTTCCTTATATGAATCTTATTCTCCGGACCATTCCGGATCACCTCGTGATATCCCGAATCCCATCCGAGACTCCGAACAACATTCGGTCTCTTTCTCATAATACCATAACTACTCAAACAACGTCGAATCCTTAAGTGTGTCTCCCTACGGTTCGTGAATTATGCGGACATGATCGAGACACTTCTCCGAACAATAACCAATAGAGGAATCTGGAAATTCATATGGCTCCCACATATTTCTACGATTACTTTGCGATCGAATGAACCACTTACATACGATACCAATTTCCCTTTGTCTCACGATATGTTACTTATCCGAGGTTATGATCGTCGGTATCTCTGCATACCTAGTTCAACCTCGTTACTGATAAGTACTCTTTTCTCGTTCCCGTGATATGTGATCCCTTGTGAGCCAGTCACATGCTTGCAAGCTAATTGGATGACATTTCACCGAGAGGGCCCAGAGAATATCTATCCGTCATATGGATGGACAAATCCCACTCTTGATCCATGTGTTTCAACCAATACTTTCCGAACACTCAATACCACCTTTATAGCCACCCTGTTACGGTGTGGTGTTTGATGACATCAAAGCATCCATCCGGTAAAGGTGATATGCATGATCTCATGGTCGAAGGAATTAGGTTACTATGTATCAGAAAGCATATAGCAATTGAACTATTGAAATGACTTGATCTTTATGCTACGCTTATCTATAGGAGTATGTCCACCATATCATTCTCCTAACGATATGATCTTGTTGTTAATAACATCTCAATGTTCATGATAGGGAAACCACAATCATCTATTAACCAACAAGCTAGTTTAACAAGAGGCTTTACTAGGGACTCTTATTTTAAGTTTACAATTCACACAAGTATTAATGTTTCCTTGTTAATACTATTATAGCATGAATATAAACATTTATCATAAACACAAAGATATAATAATAACTATATTTATTATTGCCTCTAGGGCATATCTCCAACATTCTCCCGGTACACGTGGGGGAGTGGAGGGAGGTACATCCGACACCCTTCAAGAAGGAAGGTGGCATCCGCAGATGTCACCGCGTCGGAGCCAGCCGAGCCGGCCAAGATTTCTCCCGGACCCCCAAACCACAACCCCGGCCAACCCTTGCACTCCACCAAGCTTGGCGCCCACCAACATGCGCCAAAACGGTCTTGCAGTCTTCATCGGCGTCTCACCATGGCAAACACCGCGAGGTTGGCCGGACCAAGAAACCCCGCCGAAGACAAGGGACAGCGGCGCCGCTGCCACGTGGGAGGGACCAACCTCCACCGCCATAGCAGTAGCAGACCGGACACAGCGGCAGAAGCATACAAGGCCAATCTAGGCCCGGCTGGACCCAAAGCGGGCCCATAAAGCTCCCACCACCGCGCTGCAGCAGACGTAGTGGCGACGCCGCTCCCCCTGTCCCGAAGAGTTTCTAGACCAACCAGGGTAGCGGCCTAAGAACGAGCTAGCCCGCCCTAACCCAGACCAGGCCCAAAGAGCCCAGATCTAGGGTTTGGGGCCAACGCCAATCTCGTCCCTGCCACCACCGCCACCAACCAGTAGCCCCCTCGCCCCGCCGCCATCCAGACCACCGCCGGAGCGCCGCCTGCCGAAGAGCACCGCCGCGAGGGGATCCGCGGACGTGGCCTCGCTGCAGCCCACCATCTTCAACCAAGAGCAGGGCCTGGAAGGGCCCAGACCCGGAGATCCAGACCCGGCATGGGAGGGGCCAGACAGCCCCTCCGCGGCCCGCTCCTCGCCGGCCTCCCCGGAGCACGCCGCCAGGACCACCACGACCGGCCTCCCCGGAGCACGCCGCCAGGACCCACGGCCGGCCGCTGCCCAGGGCCCCCTGGCTGCCCGCGCCGCCGCCCAGGGCACGTCGGCCCACGCCTCCGCCCGCTGCTGCCCGAGGGCCACCGCGCCGCCAAGCTCCCCCCGCGCGCCGGTGAGGAAAAAACCACTCGCCGCGAGGCGCCGCGTCCCTCCGAGCCGCGCCAGACGACGAGAAACCGAACCCCGCCGCCCCCTTCACCGGCGGCGTGCACGGCTTACGGCGGCCTTCTCCGGGGGCGACGAGGAGGGAGGTGGTATTGGGGGGCGGCGGCGGCGGGGGGTTAGGGTTTGGCTCCCCCCGTCGCCCTAGAGGGAGCGACGCGAGGGAGCGGTTTTCTTTCTACCTTCTCAGGCAGGGGTCACTATATATAATGGTTATATTGTATGGTTCCGTTTGTATGGTTCCGTTTGTAAGGTCCGCACTTATATAAAAGGTGTACTTGGGTTCCCAGAAGTATTGGAGATGGCCATCTTCGTTTTCGCCCTTCTCCAAGACCCAGAACCTGAGCTTCGGGTTATACCAGTGCACTGTGTTGATGGCGAGGCACAGCTTCCCGCGCATGCAGCTCAAAGGCACGTTATCGTGGGGGTCCTCGTAGTACTCTGGGAGACGGTAGGTGCAGTGTGTCTTGCATGCCACATCAATTTGTAGTATCATGTCAGGCCTCTTGCCCTGCTGGTTCGACCGACACATCACCATGTATAGCTTCCCGTCCACGAGAACCGGTGGCGATCCGTCTATCGCTTGGTGCGTAATTGGATACGGGTGTCTGCGCCATCCATCGTGGGAAGCTCTTGTTGCTCGACCACTGCCCTTTCGTCATGTGGCGCGAAACAGAGGAATCCGTTGCAGACATTGGCGAGGCGGGTTGGTGACGCGACACATGGTGTTTCCCATGGAGACATTAAGGATGGTGGGGCTTTCCCATGGGTATCCGAGTCGTGCTTCTCGCTCGGTGATGAGCAACACACCTCGGACGGCCCGGAAATCACGTGGCTGGCCATGAGGTGGAGGTGGCTGAAGGTGGGATCTAGGGCAGCGCTACGCCAGAGCCTCGAGACGCATTTGCAGCGTCTCCCTAGGGATCATAGAAAGTGGAGGTCGACGTGCCATGTAGTACTATCTGATCATCGTGACCATGATTGTTGAGGGCCGATCGACTACTCAGGTCAGGGGAGCATAGCTTGATTAATTCGCTAAGCCAATTATTTATGGAACTGTTACTTGCTCCTTTCCCGAGTCGGACAGGGATGGATCATCACGTCGGATGATCTTAGTAGAACACGGAAAGATCGAGTTATCTAATACCGATATACAAAGATGGACCAAACGGAACATATATTGTTGCCGGGCTATTAAGAGACTCCACAAAGAAAGGGCATCTTGCCATGGTGTTCGTAATTATTTTGTCGCTACAGATCAAGTAGTGATTCCTTTGTCTTTGTTTAGGAAAGCCAAAGACCACTAGCCTTTCAAAAAAAAAATACTAGCCAGAATATTAAGAGACTCCACAAAGAAATCATTCTAGTTGTAGACGAATTGAGGAACATCAACATTTCATAAAGCAAGTATTAAATGCGAAGTGGGTTTGGAAAAATCCCCCTTCCTCCGCCACACGCCTCCTACGACGAACCTTGGCTCGAAATCCTATGATCCAGCACACCAAGGTACTGCCAAAGGAACCATCTCGTGGCCAAACATCCTTGGCGGAGGCGTCGGTGCAGCAGCCCCTCCGGGGTCCATGCGCTGTAGATTGATCAACACCCCTTGCCGAGACCATTGTCCCCGTGAAGCCGCAAGAGCGCCGCCACGCCGCCGGGAGAAGCAACTGCAGTAGGTTTTGCAGCCACTCCAAAAATGCCGCTGAGCGCTGCCCCTCCCTCTACACCATGGCCGCGAGCCACCAGGGCCCCGCCGTGGGGACGACGAGGTGAGGAGGAAGGCAAGACGACATGGAGGCTAGGATTTTTCTCCCCCGGTCACCCTTGGAGGGAGGCGACGAGAGAGAAACATGATGGGGGTTGCTATTGGTAAAATAGATGTGCCCTATGATTGTCAAAGAGAGAGTTATGAAGCCCTAGAATATTACACCTATAGATAACATTCTTTGGTGGCGAGCAGCAGTGCCACTACCTGCTTTTATGTCTCTCCCAGAAGTGGTGAAGGCGTGGAATTATGTAGAGTCAAGCCTAAAATGATCAAGAGTTAATAATGTTCTAGGTTACTAAACCGTTTGAAGGTCAGGACAGGTGCTTCCCTATGGCCAAGGGGGGCCATAGCCCCCATACTCTAGATTTCTTTTAATAAAACCTTAATAGTGAGACTATAATTTTCCTATATTTCAAGGAAGTAGGTAGGCAAAAATTACTTCAGATTTGTTTTAAAACATGAAAATGGTTTGAAGCTCTACTACTACTTCCTATATTCTAACATGCAAATCTCATCCATTTCATAAATATCTATGCGCCACATCCGTCCCAATTTACTTAAGGAATTCCAAACATTTATCTTCTAACCCTAGTAGCACGCGAGTGATCGAACGCCGCACACATCAACCTCTCTCTCTCTCTCACTATAATCTATTGACATGTGCGGCTCACATGAAAGGCTCAAAATATATATTGAAACCCCCTAATCCTCCCGAGCCGCCCCCCGGCGACTCCGGCGGCTCCGGGGGATTCCTCTCCATCCTTCCCTAAGAACCCTCCCCCAACCCTCTTTGCATGCCGCTGCTGCCGGCTCCGGCGGCGGTGGCGGCCCCCCGTCCATATAAGATGGGGGTAAGAGAGGGGTCTGTGGCGACATTCACATGGGGGAGGTGCGGCGCTGGCTATGGTCTTGGTATGGCGCGGCCATCTTAGCCGGGGCCTGAGGTTCTCCGGTGACCGACAAGGGGATGGAGGCTTGCCGCTGCCGGGGGTCAGGTTGTGGCCTAGCCACGCCGATCTCCTGCGGTTGTTGCCCTCTCCTCCTCTATTGGTGCTGCACGGAGACGACAAACGGCGTGGGGGCCTGCTCGTCTGCTGAATAAAGGCGACGGTCCTAGGATTCCTCTCACCCCAAGATGAAGATCTACTTGTTGCTTGCCCTCTCTGATCTGGTCGGAGTGGTGAGTTCCGGAAGGCTTCGCCGACGAACTCCCATGGCGCATAATGCCTGGAGATTGCCGGATTGGAGGGATTCGGTCGTGCGCACCCATATTTTACTCTAACCGTTTGGGTTTAGAGGGAGTGCTTCGAAGCTCTGTTGGTTGTTAATATCATGAGGCATGTTTCTCGTTCTATGGTGCTGACGAAGAATGTTATGGAGACCGAAATCTGAGGACTGACAATGGTGGTTCGAGTCTGGGTGGTGATGAGGAATTGGTTTGGTGACTCGTGACTTGGAGAAGTGGCATGCAAGTGGGGGCGACTGCATAGGAGAGGTTCACAGTCCTACCTTTTAGGGCGAAAACCTCATGGTCTGGCCTTAATTGATCGTGCCTGGAAATAGCCTTATTGAAGGTATTGTTTTGAGAGCGTGGAATTTTTTTAGGGTGAAAACCTAAGATCTATGATCGGGCGATGACGGTGTTTGTGCATTGTTCCCTTCTTGGAGGCGTCGCTTTTGGTGAAGCTAGACTTCTGGTGCTGTCTTGGTGATGGTAGTACCGCTGTTTCAACGAATGGGTCGCTGTAGCGGGACTTTTTTTTTGTAATTCTTCTTTCTTTTTTTTGGCTGTGTGCATCCGTATGACCGCTAGGGCAATGCGTTGTTGCAGACGCTGGGTGTAATTGGTATCTTGTGATATTAATATATGTTCATTTTCAAAAAAAAAAATCTAGAAACTGTTGCGATTGGTAAAAATGAAAATAATTTAAATTCTACCGGCCAGTATAATAACCTTAAATTCTACCTGCAGGTATAATAACCTTAAAAATGACAATTGCTTAAATTCTACCGGCAGGTATAATCTCTACACCACGGTTCAAGTAGAAAAGATATATAATTCTGGGTTGAGCAAGACGTCGCCTTGTCTTATATATAGCTGTAGCCATCTACAATCTCAAAAAAAGCTGTTGCCATCTACTGGTATAACCAAAAAAATTGCTAATTATAAATTGCTTTAGTGCCCACTAGAAGTTGATCAAGTTATTGTTTTTGCGAAAATTCTACAGGTCTATTGGCAGTACACAAAACACAATAGTAATAAAAATTATAAATAGATCAATGAACCATCTAGAAATTGACCAAGTTAATACCGAATCCAACAAATCAATGTGTTTAATCACATTTAAGCATAATTATAGAGATGAACTTATTGCAAGGTAAGCCATAATTTATTTACCATGGTCATGCCGCGCGCCATGGAGCATACTATACAACAAAAGTCATGTGTCATGTGATAATCATCCAGTAAATCCTTAAGTGCTTACAAATTGTGTGTGGTGCAAGACTCTATATGTGCTTCTAGTATTTTAGAAAACAATGAGATCCACCATATAAGTTGATCTTGCCTTAGTCATGTGGGAGCAAAGTTTGTGCAGGGTTTTGGAATTTCCGAAGCTTAGATTAGGCGTCATGCAAGCTCCTTACCTGAAATTTAGAAAAAAATTGAGACATCCATTTTGAGATCGGAGGTAATACTTACTTTTGGACATTATGGATGTGCGCATAGATGCATACCATTATTAATTTCCAGCTAATTCATTCCATTCCGAAGAGCTGCCAGCCGTGAGATCTCTAAAGCAACGGTGGGATGGCAGTTGCCAAAACATCATCGAGCAGTGTTGGATCTCGTGAACACAAGGTGAACAAACTTTCTTTTTCAGGTACGTCCGTGTACAGATATGCGTGTGGCGACGAAGCCGGTAAAGGGAACAATTCGATGAGTACTGGATAATTATATTTATTTAGAGAACTCAACAAGACACAGTTATACGCACGAGAGTCTGACACGCGTGCGTGCACATGATACATGATCAGGGAGGGCAGGTGAAGCCTGGAGGGTTGGTCTTGCCGCACTGGTTGAGGAGGAGGACCAGGTCGACAGGCAGGTTGAGGTTGATGATGCCGAGAATGTTGGCCCTAATGGCCGTGCAGAGGCAGACAGCGGCGTCGAGATCCACCAGCCCGGCCAGCAGCGGACAGCACTGCTCGTTCGCCGGCACGCCCAGGTGTAGCTTTAGCAGGTTCAACACGTTGGCGCACACGCCTAACTGCAGCGTGTTGATCGGGCAGGTACCACTGGTGGATGACGGTGGCGGCGGCGGGGAGGGGTTCAGGCAGTGGGGTGCACAACCTTGCACGGCGGCGATCATCATGGTAAGAAATAGGAGGATGAGCTTCTTGGACGGCGAAGCCATTGCTACTATCTGGATAGCTTGAGCAAGCTAGCTGGCTAGTGATCTGGATCTTGTTATATACTTAGGTTTGTGTGATGGATTTGAATTTGGTTTGGGGTGGTATTTATAGCCTGCAAGCACCGCAATTTCGTTGGAGAACCCCCTCCCTATATCTCACGCACCCTCAAAGTATGTATTTTCACATTAATTAGCATCGCATATCTTTGTTATCCTTTCATAATTCTTCTTTATCTACGCAGTGTATTAATTGTTCCTTAAATGTGCATTAATTATTCTTTCAAAGGTGTAGAATCATAGTGCATTAATTATACTCCAAATTAGAAACACTAATAAAGTCTAACAGCATGCAATTAATTACGATTTCCACATTGGAGGGACAATAGTTGATTATGTCATTGTTATTAAACAAATCTAAAAAGCAAATAAACAAATCTAAAAAGCAAAAAAGAAACAGTAAAGATAGTTAGTTCATCTGCACCAATTATCTCTCAATATCTCTTATCTAGAGGATGAAGATGATAGTATATAGTACTTCCTCTGTTCTTGTTCTTTGTTTATTTAAAGTCAAAAAAAATTCAAGAGCTACAATATAAAATATATTATATTGGAATCATTATAACACATACTACCATATTATATGCATTTCGAATTATTGATATTGATTTTATTTTCTTATATTCATGGTCAACTTCACAAAATATGACTTTGATTAAATCCAAGAGCCAGAACTTCAACTTTGGGTGATATGAGTACACCGTGTCGATCGTGAGACACAACTTCTGGAACTCTCAAAGGTGGTCACCCGCATGTCATCCTTGGCATGTTCATAGTCCAAGAGAGTGTGCGTTCAAGGCACCTTAGAAAGATCAGTTTGAGCGACTAGAAGCCAGGAGTTGGGGGGTCAACAGGCGCTATCGAATTTTAATTATTTTCTATGTTAAGGCTTGAGAAAATGTAAATTATCTTATCACAAAGTTTATAGTTGCAATTGTCAGAAACATAGTGATTTGTTTCTCAGACTGTGAGACCATATTTAATCACTGTCTTCCAAGAATACTTTGATGGAACTTAACGTTACTCTGTGAAAAGGTGATCATAAGGGTGTCGTTGGGTATCCGGAGGAACATGTTAAGGTGTATGTGTTAATAGAAGGTTTTGTACATCCGTTTGATAGAAGATACTCTAGACCCACTCGGATAAGTTATATCAAATATGTTGCACAACATGCGACTAGGTCACAAGATATCACTTATCGATACGAGTTTAAGGTAGCATTGTCGGTAATGAGATTGAACCCAACATGGAGATGTGGATGATCAAATCTCGAACAATGTAAGTATTGTAGAGATAAAAGGAACATAACACATAATGTTTTAGGTTTAAAACGACGGAGGATCGTGAGTGTCATAGGGGTCACAAGTGCATCCTGCTTACCTCACTCTATGATCATTAATGGATATTATGTCTATGGCATTCCTGAATCATAGGGACACACACTTAAGGAAATTACGACGTGTGGAGATCGACCTGTAAGAGGGAATCCTGAAAAATATGGAAGAGAGAAAAATCTGAAGTGTTCTGGGGAGATCCGAAATTGTTCGGAGAGAGAAAGAAATAAGGAAAAGGACTGAAAGGATTTTCAGATCAATGAGAATTTAAATATATATTTATTATATGTTAATTGTAAATTAATATATTCTAAATAATATTTAAATTAATATTATTAAAATAACTTTCTTATTAGGCCTAATTCCCAAGGGAATTAAGCTAAAAAGAAATTACAGCAAAAAAGAAAAAAGGAACAACGAAGCTGATTCTGTTTGGAACAGCCGACCCGCGAGTGGGCGGAAAATTCTACGTGCCGTTGTGCGCGGCAGGCAGTGCAGGCCGCGCTGGCTACCATCTCGCCTGGTGGGCCGCACGCGGGTGCCGCTGCCGCTCAGCACTGGGCGCGCGCCTGGGCCGCTGCTACCAGACAGGCCGAGTGCGCGGGAAGCCCACCTGTTTTCAGATTGCACATCGTGTGGTAAATATCACCTTCATCCATTGTCCAAGGAAGGCAAACAACATGAGCACAATTTAGCTAGATTAGCTTTTTATTCAAACTCTAGTTTTATTTGGGACGGTGATCCCCTACCATCTGTTTTGGCAGATGCTCTGAACGATGTATACGTTAGTGTTAAATAAAGTGCGTCACTCGAGTTCAAAAGAGAAAACAATACTGACCAATCTTTTCGACCCTGTATGCAGCTCCGCCCCTGCAAGAAATGTCCATTTTCAGGCAGCTGATAAGGACAAGCACAAGCACAAGCAAAAAAAACATCTACTCCATAAATAAAGAACACCTCTCTACGTTTAACGTTAATCTTTTCATTTGTGTTGTCCTATACTGTACTTGACTTAGTATCCGTGGACCTTGGAAAACGAGCCCTTAACTACCTTGGACAGTCCAACAACGACCGGATCAGACATGGCTAACCCTTTCTAACTCCGTGGTTGTTTGTCTCTAGCTTGGACAAGATGGCAATCTTGAAAGGCTTATCGATCAGATCGATGGTTCCACCAACTCTCTCAAATTATATTTGGCCAAAAAAACTATCTCAAATTATATAATCATAATCATCCGGGCACGTAAGTTAATGCCTCGTTTGAACATATATCAAAATATTTTTTCACGACTAACTTTTTTCGAAATGGAGGATGCACCCATGCCCTCTGCATCAAAAAGATGCACATGACCCGCTTTATTGATTTATTCAAAATAGACGAACAAAAAATATACATCTAAAACCCAAAGCCACCACATAAACCTACAGACCTGATAATGGGTGAAAATAACGTCAACAATGCCATATGCCTGGGAAACAAGGACATCCCTCCACCGGCTAGGAACCGGGAACAATCACATACCCCAAGACACCCTCTAGACGAAATGAGAGCGCACATTCGGTATAGCAGACTCTTACTGAATACCCCATGTACATGCCAAAAAAGCCGTCACCGCCATCAAACCACCGAGCAGTCTTCATGGTTAAGATAAAATTTTTGCCGATCTTGCCATTGACGCCACCATGATGCCAAGACGGTTTGCCCCACCCTGCACGAGGCCATCACCCCACACGCCGTCGGGACCCTGCTGCACCATGCCAACGAGAAACACCGCCGCTGAGCCTTAGGCATGAGGCGGTAGATGGAACACCGCTCCACCAGCTGACTCCCTCCAGGCATCTTGAGCTACAAAACAATGCCCTCAAGAGGGTGAACAACACCAAAGTGTCGTCATCGTCTGATCCAGGAGAATCCAGATCTAGGGTTTCCCCTGGCCTTAGGCATGAGATGAAATTCGTAGCAACGAGGCCTTCATTAAGGTAACGTCATCGAAAGACGCCGCCATCGTCGGCTCCACATTGGATCCCGTCTCTCACCGGCCATCCCCCTTGCC
Organism: Avena sativa; assembly: GCA_916181665.1. NCBI lineage: Eukaryota > Viridiplantae > Streptophyta > Magnoliopsida > Poales > Poaceae > Avena > Avena sativa. The sequence continues at coordinate 479,649,222 of OV702293.1, read as the reverse complement.
TCACCTCCAACCCACACGCCACAACCATGTCCAACACGCAGGAGAGGGAGGCCGCCGTAACACTAACCGCCTTCGATCTGCCCGGAGAAGAGGCCTTCGCCGGTGGGGAAAAGATCCTGGCGCGCTGGCCAAGGATTCGCCTCCACAGACGGTGGCCCATCGCTGCTGACCCTCACGCAGCAGCATCACCTCCGCTCGTGTGCCATGCAAGGGCCTTAAGGCGATCGAACATGGACCTTGCCTCCCCTTCATCGTCCGCCAGGTTTCGCTGGAGGCAGCCTCCAGGAGTGGCGAGGAGGGAGAGAGGTGGGGAGGAGGGGGGGGGGACCTTAAGTTCTCAAATAATTGTTTGTTTATCTGTCAGCTTAGCATCTAGTCATGTCCAATAATACTTCAATCATTCGTTCTCGTACGACGTTCTCAACCTAATAAGCATTGTAGTTTTTGTGCCGGCCAGATAGAAATGTCGATAAAAAGCTAGTTGTATTTTCTTTAATTTTTGCGGAAAAATCAAACTAATTGCTGGATGTGATGGTGATTTAGCTTCCGGTGCCAAGGGTAACTTTCTTTTGATCCATGCATATATTCGAATTGAAAATAACAGAACAAATTTGCATGATACATATATATTTGCAGAAGTATTATGGTTTTCTAAGTTTAAACCAGAAACATGGCGTTACCAGTTGAACATATTGTGAATACTGCTCCTCAACAAGATACAACAAATTTAAATTCCAAAATGCAGGCCTTGGCAGGACATATGCAGCATATATTGAAGGAGGGAATCAAACAGTTGTGCAGCGTACAAAGTTTAAGTAGTCAGTCCAAAAAGGCATATTTCGATAGGATCAATGGACCGACGAGTAGCTAGCTACGGTGGAAACATAATTAGACTTTTTTAAACAAGACGTAAGCACTAGGAAGATCACTGAGACGCGGGAGAAATGTCTTTTGCCAAACGTTGCTAACTATGGCATAGTATTTTTATAAAATTGTGGTGGTCCAATTTTGCAACGGAGCTTTCGTAGGTACTTAAAAAAACCACCTTTTGCAGTTGGAAAATATAAAATGAATATTTTGTGCAAAGAAAATGAAAACCTCCTTTAGCGGAATTATTTTCCATTCGAAGGTGAACATTTCTATCAAATATGGGCATATTATCACAAATTATGTCATAAACATGGACATGACTTAATAATTTGGCTTGAAAGCTATGAATGTTCATCGGTGATAGTTTGTTTTAGAAATGACTTTTTTAAAAACGTGTGAAAATACAAGTTTTATCATTCTTTCTTGTAACTACTACACAGAAAAGGACATAGTATAGTGCGCAAGTTATACATTTTTTATATTTATTTGACAAAACATCTTCCGTGGTGTTCACAATGTGGTCAATGTTGTCAGCACAAGCATTTGTACTGCATTGTTGAAGATTCCAGAACTATAGGTGGATCTCTCATATAATGACTACTTGTGTATCTTAAAATGATTTTTGGACTAAATTGTGAACAAAATATGAAGCACTTACAGTTCAATTTGGCCCATTTCCTGCTAAATCGGCATATTAGCTATATAAATGATCTAAACTACCTGCAACGTTTTGACATGCATATATATATGATGGTTTGTACCTAAAATATTATATTGTATTTTTAAATTGTGGTGGTCCAATTTTTCAATGGAGTTTTGGTAAGTGCTTAAAAAAACTACTTCTCGCAAGCAGAGAATGAAAACCAAAATTGTTTTGCAAAGAAAATAAAAACTCCCTTTAGCAAATTTTGTGGACATTCCAAAATGCACATTTGTACTAAATATGTGGACATTATCCCAAACTCTGCCATGACTATAAAAATCAACACGGTCATTTTTTATGCAAGAAATACGAACTCCTTTTGAAACAATATTTATTGCACCGAGATGCCCCTTTCCACCTAATATGCAACATTTTATTATTTAAAATATAGAAATAAAAAATAATTTTTTTTGTATACGGAGTGTATACACTCACGCGGAGACCTAGGATGTAGAAGATTATAACATGAGTGATTTGGCAGATTTGGATTAATTCAGTAAACTATGCGTTCGCAGTCAATTCTTCGTCAACTCAACAGATCGACAAGGGACATGTTGGCCCACAGATAGGCCAGAGTGTTAGATATGAGATTGAAAATAACGTGGATCGGGCGGCGACTTGCTGACCTCGCTGATCTGTTCCACGTCTTGTCTAGAAATTGTCGACACAATTTTGTGCTTATTCCTAGTTCGTTGGGTCGATCCTCCTCCCTTTAAGAAGGCTAGCTATATATATCTTCTAACGCTCACACACAACCAACGGTATATTGCATAACAAACAAGAGTTTCAAATGATGCACTCCTTCCTGAAGGTGGCCAAGGTGGAGCGCGTGGAGAACGAGGTGGTGAGGTCGTGAGGACATGGGTGAGGCAGGTCCGCGAGCTGGCCTACGACGTGGAGGACTGCATCGAGTTCGTCGTCCACCTCGACAAGACAACGACCTGGTGGTTCCGCATGATCCCGTCGTGGTGTTCGGCGCTGCCGATGCCCCTAGACGAGGCGGTGGACCAGATCGAGCAGCTGAAGGCGAGGGTGGTGGACGTGAGCAAGAGGAACGCGCGCTACGGTCTCATCAGCGACACAGGTTCCAAACCTGTCTTTGTGCAGCAGCAGCAGCGGCAGGAATGTGTGCCTGGTGGTGCTATCGTCGCCACGACCAAATTCAACATGGTCGCGGAGGCGAGGGGCGCCACCAAGAGGAAGCAACGATTTGGGGATCTCACCCAGCTGTTGATCACCAAGAAGCAGGACAATGGCCTTCAAGTGATCTCCGTGTGGGGCTCCGGCTGCGACCATGGGACGACATCCCTCATAAGGAAGACATACAATCACCCAGGGGTGTGCAAAACCTTCGCCCACCGTGCCTGGGTGAAGCTCATCATGCATCCTTTCAGTCCCCACGACTTGGTCCGGAGCATGATGGCTCAGTTCTACGCAAACTCTTGCCACCAAGAACAAAATACCAACATAGGTATGCATGTTCTTACCAAGATGGAGGCCAAGCAGGCAGATCTGTTCGATGAGTTCAAAGTGCTAGTCAAAGAGAAGAGGTACCTCATCGTCTTGGAAGGCCTATCAAACATGGTAGAGTGGGATGCTATTAGGACGTTCCTTCCAAACACGGAGCATGGCAGCTGGATCATCGTCTCAACTCAACTATCGGAAATAGCAACCTTGTGCATCGGACACACATACCAGATATTGGAGCTAAGGAAGTTCTCCGATGACCACTCTGTTTGTGCGCTCCTCAAGGTAATTAAGACGGAAACACAACTGATAATTACTCCTAGAAAATCATATGTTTTCCATACCTTTTCTAATACTATATGTTTAAGTTATTATATTATTTATATATATTAGATGGAAACTTTATTGTACGTGCTCCCACGTTCAATATAGAACATAAATAAAATTAATTTGCTTTATTTTTTTTTTGAAAATCTAGCACTAGCCTCTACATCCGTTGACGTACAAACCAATATTTATACTAAAGTTTATCATTCATAGTTTCAAGCATCACATAGTCATAAAATTTCTAACATACCCCACTTATATGCAATATGAAGCCTATATGTGGATCGCCAGACACCTCGGTTAAAGATATTACGTGCGACTGTCAAATATGGTTGCATCAAGAAAACATAATCTCCCACTGATCCAAAGGTGGACAAAGTGTCACAGCTGAATTCAAAGCGTGGCTATACGGATAACATGCAACAAATGAAATCTCTTCTGTTTTTCAAAACATTATTTTTGTCCGCAATTTCAAAACTACCAAGATAAACCCGAAACTCCTATCTGAATTCTAGCCTTCAATTTTTTTCAATCCCACTCAACCAATTCTCATACATATTTGTGATATTTTTTGGTGAGGGTAAGTTAAAGCTTAATATGCACAATATGGAATAAAGAAAAACAAAAATAAGTGAGAGGAATAATCTTTAATAGTCTTGTCCGAATCAGAGAAATAACATTTTATAGACCCATTTCAGTTTTGCTTAGCTTGGTTATGTTTAGTAAGATTAAGAAACCACATAAAAATCTCAATCTTCCACTTAAACTTGCGGAAAGACCTAGTATGATCATTTTATAGACCCATCAACACCAAACTCGTACATAGATTCCTCGAAACAGGTTTCCGCCCCACTATATTAATATATCAATACACCATACAGCCAACGACAAATTCTGAAATGATGAAAATGCTGGGGCAACAACAAAGACATGCCCAACAGAAAAGTCAAAGAAAAAACAAGCTGACACGGATTTCACCCACAGGCGGAATGGTTCCACCCTGAAGGAAGTGGAACAAGGGTAGCCACAACGCCCTCCAATATGTAATGGTTCCACCCACAGGGTCCTAGAAAAACCCCATCCACAACCCTCGGACTGACCATTGCACAGGACCCCTACAAGGTCGAAGCCTCGTCAGCACCAAACTCGCCGCCCACTAGCATGTGCCACCTCATCAGCACCAAAGCCGATGCCACGCTGCAACAAGCGACCGTGGGCATCACCACCACAAGCCTCAAACTAGCCCGCGCCACCTTCGCTAGAGAGCTCCAGGGACGAGTAGGTAGGCCCACCACCCGCAGATTTGGAGCGAGCGGGCTCTGCCCCGGCATCCCCGCGTCACCCTGCCGTCACCATAGCTCCGGTACCACAGTGTTGTCGTCGAATCTCAACCACCTGCCGAACCCGAGCCTCCCGATCAGCACCGCCACAGGCCGCTTTATCGTGCATGGGTAGAGCCAGATATGCAAGACCACCTTGCAGAACATGCACACCACACCTTGCAGAATGTGCAAACCACGATTTAGCACCGGGACTAGACATGCGCCCCACATAGCCCTGCATGCCAGCGATGCACGCACCGCATCGCTGCCAACGCCCACCAGCACACTTCCGCACCCCACACCAGTGCGCTACCACCGCTTAAAACTTCTGGCCCGTGCCAGCCCCGACCAAGCGGAGAGATAGGAGGCCCCGCTACCACCTATGTTGGCTGAGATTCGCCAGGCGGCGCTCCCCGACGGTGGCGAGGGGGGGGGGGGAGATTGAGCTAGGCCTTCGCCTGGCGGTGCCTAGGAAAATCTATATCTCGAAAATTCAGAGTCGTTTCCTTACTCCTTATGGATTTTGAGGAAGAATTACATAAACATCAGAAAACTAGTAAAAGTAGATCTAATAATAATACACTGGTCCCTGTATAAGAGTAATTTTCCTTGTTGGAATCAAACCTTCCATTCGAAACAACTTTCTAGTATATTACATTTTGAATTTTGAAGTTTTATGTAGTGGAAGGGTACTCCAACATAGCTAAAAGGCAAAGATCCACATTCTCACCAAAATAGTTCCTTGTGTTGTTGTTTCTTGTCTTGTCTTTCCAAAATAGAATATCTCGCTTTTATGAATATTGATATTAAGCGTAGATTTTTGCTCATAAGATGCAAATATTGGCGATGTTTTTAAGTCATTGGCATGAGAAAAACCGTGTCTTATATTTGTTGTAGGGTTGGTACCCCTCCCTTAACTAAATGAGGAACAAAAACTTCTACTCAACCATCCTTCTCTGCCCTGACAACATAATTTTCAATATACCTGCAACTAAATTGAGGAGAATTGGAGACAACATATCACCTTGTATCGATCTTTTATTTTTGCTATGAAATAATGACCAATATCATCATTGACCGTTATACCCACACTACCTCCTTCAAGAAATTGTAATCCATTCACGACACTTTTATATGAGTCCTTTCGATTGCATGGGGTGATCCAAGAAAGGTCCATTTGAACTTATCATATGCCTTCTCAAAGTCATTTCGGGTAGCACATCAACCCCTTCTAATATATGTTGGCCTTTTAGGTCTAATTATCTTATCCACAATCCCGTAATGCGGTCTACCCACTTCAGTGAAAATTTAAGCTTACACTGAGAATACATATTATATGTTGAAATTTTTTATTAACATATGGTATCAAATAAGGTATATACACATATTTTTGTAGGTAGAAAACCTACTTAGTTAAGTATTATGTTTTAGGATGTTGCCGCAAAACAACGTTAAAGCTTCCCTAATTTTAGTATGATATATTAAATAATCTCAGTGGTTAAATAATGAAAATGACATCGTTAAATTCCTCTAGGAAAATATTTGTAATCATATTTTTTATAAAATAATATTATATTCGAATGCATCATTTTGCCAAAGCACCAAGTTATGAAATAAGTCATAATTGTACATGAGGTGCGTATTAGGACATGTACAATCATGATAATCTTCTCTAAACCTCCACGCCTTGTACATATGACATTACGAAACATGTTATACTTCAGTATCCACGAATATTATTATTATAGCTAGTAGTGTTCGCATACCTTGGAAATTATGTGGTGCTAACCTGTGTTTGCCAAGACATCTGGTATAATGGGTAAAACTATCTCTAAGCGCTAATATAAGAGACCTGATAGCACATGTCCTTAATGAACTACAAAAATGTGATAAATATTATTCTCTTCCCCTGAGCTAGCTAACCAAGAAATTCATTCCCCAAATTGTCTATATAAATTTCTTGTATATCTCTACGAGTCTTTGCCATTAATTTCTTGTATCCACATACAGGCTTCTCAAGGCGATGAGGATAAAGACAAGAAACCAATGGTAAGCTAGGCAAGAAAATTCTCGAGACTATTAATGTGCCTTTCCTGACTCTCTCTACGTACTGTTCTTGGGTGTTAAAATCTCTCTGCACCTATATTCAGGGTTCTCACGGTCATGGGGATGAAAATAAAGGCAAAGAACCAATGGTGGTTGAAGAGAACCTAATTAGAGATGATCAGAGAATCAAGTCACTTCAAGAGGAAGCAAAGGAATGGATGGAGGAGAATCGTATCCTTGTTGGACGCGAGTCACGAGTGAATGAACTTGCGAAATATCCAGCGAAGGCGCGCATTAACTCTCCTCCAGTTATGTCCGTATGGGGTATAGCTGGTGTTGGGAAATCAGCTCTTGTCAAAAACTTATTTTATGACAGAGTGCTTAACAGCGTCAACCAATATGATGATTATTTTTGGGTGGATGTATCCCATCCATTCAATATGAGAGACTTGTATTTGAACATACTTTCAGATTTTCATACAGAGAAAGACCCCACCGAAGAGTGTCACCGTATTCTGAAAAATGGTAGGTGCCTCGTTGTTATAGATGATCTCCGGTCTACAAAAGAATGGGACTTGATACAAGCTGCCTTGGTACCGAGACATTTAAAAAGTGTTATCATTGTCATTACAACTGAAGCAAGCATTGCCAAACATTGCACAAATAATGAAGATCTCGTGTTTAATGTCATGGCGCTAGAAGAAGCAGCAGCTTCTGAGCTCTTCATAAAGCAGGTATGGTGTTCTTTTTTCTAGACATACATCTAACCTAGCCAATTTTCTGCTGGGGGAGGTCATCAGACAACAATTATGCCCCTTATTAAATCACTCTCTCATAGTATAGTATCCTCATAATCTTTAAAAAACCTTATGTGATAGAAGTCAAGCTCCACATTTTTTTTCTGCATGATGTATTTGCAAGTTGTCGTTTGGTGTTGGTTTTAATAATTCTAGCCTCAGAGTTGTACATAATTTTTCGTCCGGAGATCATGTCATATCCAAAAGCGCCATGCATACAATTTCTCCCAAAATTTCGCATATTTCTATCACATTAGTTAGGGCCCCTGCGCTTGCTAAATTGTTTATTATTTTACTAGAATTTTGCATTAATGATTTATGTATGAATGCATGATTAATGCATCACTTTTCAAGTATCATATTGTGTATTTTTTGGTAGATCTATCACTCTTTTATGTAAACACTGAAAATAAAACAAAATCTAAATAATTGATGTTCACAACTAATACTCCCTCGATTTCAAAATATAAAATGTTTTAGTCTTTTTCTGAAACGCATGTATTTAGACACCTTTTATTGTGTAGGTTCAGAGAAAAATGAGTGAACCTACACAATAAAAGGTTTCTAGATACATGTGTTTCAGAAAAAAGTTAAACATGTTATATTTTAGAATAGAGTGAGTGAGTACTTCTTAAGTGACTGGCTCAATTTTTATAATTTTAAATCCTTTGAACAATGTGTGTAGGTACTCAAGTGGAATGCATTATCCCCGTTAAAGGTTCAAGATGGGGAGGTACAAGAACTTATTTTAAAGTGTGGTGGTATACCCAAAGTAATAGCTGCTATAGCTGGGTTACTGGCCAGGAAGAAAGACAAAAACATGGACACTGTACGTTCTTTGAATCAGAGATTTATGCACCATCTTGAGACTGATCCAGAATATGATAGTCTACAGGATGTATTTAGTTGGATGCATTCTTACTTCCGTACTTGCCCGGATTCACTCAAGCCATGCATTTTCTACCTGTCTATTTTCCCCCGAGACCAAATCATCCGGCGGAGGCGATTGGTAAGGCGGTGGATCGCGGAGGGATACTCCAGGGACAACCACAATGAATCTGCGGAAGAGAATGGGGAGAAGCACTTCTCTGAACTCCTTGAACTGAGCATGATCCATCAGCTATCATCACAGTCATCGTTTCCAGTCGCCAGCACTGGATTTAGTGTTGGTGAAGTTAGGATGGTATTGTGCCAGGTGAATGGTTTTATTCGAGAGTACATTGTGTCACAGCGAATGGAAGAGAACCTTGTTTTTGAGCTGGGTCACAAATGTGCCCAAACCACTCAGCGAACAGGCCGTCACCTTGTCATATTGGAGAACTGGGAGAGAGACATCATTGTGTTCAAGAGCATCGACTTCTCGCGGCTACGGTCACTTACCGTTTTTGGGAGGTGGGAGTCATTCTTCATCTCCGAGAGTATGAAGATGCTTCGGGTGCTTGATCTAGAGGACGCATTTAGTTTAAATAATGCAGATCTCCACAAGATGGTTGAGTGCCTTCGTCGCCTCAAGTTCCTCTCTCTACGAGGACACAGAGAGATTAACCATCTACCAAGTTCATTGGATCATATGAGGCAGCTCCAGACTCTGGATATCAGGGACACCTCCATAGTCACCCTGCCTGAGACTATCACCAAGTTACACAAGCTGCAGTACATACGTGCCGGCATCACCGACGACCCAGGTCCTGCTGCATCCCGCTGGTTCCGTTGTCGCAGCCTAGTAGGTGTCGAAGCTCCTGGAGGGATTGGTAAACTGACGGCATTGCACACGTTTGGTGTTGTCAATGTTGGAGCTTCTGGGGCAAAGACCATGGTGAAAGAGCTCAGGAAGCTCACACAGTTGCGCAAGCTTGGAGTTTCAGGCATCAACAAGAAGAACAACAAAGAGTTTGGAAAATTAGTTCATGGTTCCCATTTGGAGTCGTTGTCCGTTCAGCTCGACAAGGACAATGAAGGCTGCTTGCATGATATCTCCTTGCCTTGGCTCAACCTACGCAGCCTTAAACTGTATGGGCTTGGAGACAAGTTGCCGAAATTGACCAAGGAGATTAGCAAGCTCACAAAGGTAGATCTGGACACGTTTAAAAAACATGATAGGAGTCTGAAATTGCTTGGTCTTGGAGACAAGTTGCCTGAATGGATCATGGAGATTAGCAAGCTCACAAAGGTGGACCTGGAGATGGACACGTTAAAAAATGATGATGTTGAGTTCCTTGGCAACATTCCAAACCTAAGTGTTCTACGCCTTCGTGTCAAGCAACCCAGCCTTCATTTTTATGCCGAGATGTCTAGACTTGAGGTGCCCACCTATGAAGAGATCAAGATCCTCGAGATTGCTTCCGTCTCAAGCAACTTAGATATAAAATTTGGATCAGAAACAATGAACAATCTTGAGGTGCTAAAGCTTGAATACTCCAATGGGTCGTCATATCAGTTCTCTGGCCTGGAGCATCTATCTAAACTTAAGGAAGTATTTCTTAAGGGCACCGATCATGAAACACTGAAGGAAATGCAGAGCCAGTTTTCCGTGCATCCAAAATCACCTGTTGTGAAGCTGGAGGCCAAGAACAATCTGTCAAAAAATGAAGCTGGGAGAACTGCTGTGAAGTCAAGTTAACGGTATCTGGTTTTGAAGACGGTGTATCTGGTTTTGAATGAATGAGTCACTGTAGCGGGACTTTTCTTTTTTGTAATTCTTCTTTCTTTTTTTGGCTGTGTGTATCCGTGTAACCGCTAGGACAATGCGTTGTTGCAGAGGCTGGATGTAATTGGTATCATCTGATATTAATATATGCTCCTTTCTAAAAAAAAATGGTTTTGAAGACGGTGTCAATCATTATTTCTCCGTGTGTTACCTATCTCTAGCTGAATCTAGTCTTTGCAATAAGTTCATGTTTGTATTATATATTATTTAGTACATGATTTTTTTTCTTCTTATTGTTTCAATTATTTTGTAAAAATATGCTACATTCTCCTAGAGTAGTTTGATTTATAATTACTTTCACTATGACATGGTTTCCGGTGTACAACATAAAAGAGTACGTCAGATTTTCCAATAAATGCGGATCATTGCATCGTATTGCATGTTATATTTGTTTAATATCTCCTTTTATTGCTTAGAATGGAAGGACAGCCACATAAGTTGCTCATACATTGTTTACTTGACATTGTGTATATAGTTTGTTTTTCAGCAATCCAAGGGGCAACTAATTAATAAGAAGAAAAGTACTTGTTTGTGATCTGGAAAGTGAGCCTATCTCAAGTGGTTGGGGGAGTGCATGTACAAACTCAACACCTGATATCAAATCTTCACAGACACGAATTTAGATTCATATTTATAGTTGATGATCAGACTATCCTGATACTTTCTTAATGATGGTGTGCATTACTAGCTGCTATAGAGGCCGGGGAAGTGAAATCCTCCCGAGTTATACGATCAGGAGATTATCTAAGAGCTTTGTCCCCTCGCTCCGCTCTAGCGGGGCGACCCGGGGAACCCTAAAAAACTCACCACCACGAGCATCCCAAACCCTCCCCTCGCTCCGCTTTAGCGGGGCGACCAGGGGAACCCTAAAAAATTCTCCTACGAGCCTCCCAAACCCTCCCTTCCTCCACCGTTGTCTAGCCAGAGGGCGCGACCGGGGATGAGCCTGACCGGCAGCGATAGGGCCCCCAATCACAACCTCGCCCGATGAGTCATCCCGGGAAGGCTCCTTTTGGTTTGGACATGGTGTGGTCGCAGGTTTCACGACGTCCTTTGACGCGCCTGACGTCGTTGATGTCTACTCTAGGAAGATCGACTGCGGGAGGCATGGATGCGGCCTCCACTCCTGTGGCTTTGGCTCCCCGGGCTGCTATGCGCGGGTTGCACTACTAGGGAAATGCCTGTCGGTGGTGTACCGGTTTTGGTTATTGGTGACGCACAAGAGGTACGCCACTATGCTCACGCTAGTGGTAAGTGCCTACTGGTGGTGCATTACATGGGACGCCACCAGTAACTCTGAATAGTGGAGGCGTACATCTTGGTGCACCACTTGTATCACTTACTGCGTAACTAGGTGCAGCACTTGTAGATTTTCGAATTTCAGAAAAAAAATATTGCAGCTATTATAGAATTACCATCAATTTACTATAATAAACAATAATAGTAGTAGCTATCAATCTATTATAGTATTTCGGGAATAGCACACTTTAGGAATAATATACATCTCTTTACAATATCTCATGTCACAATAGTGACACAATTGCTATGGTCTTTGAGATGTCTTCTCCAATTGTGATGTTCATGTGAGATTTAGTCAGACCTGGACTATGGCGTAGGACACTCTTATCCAGCAGTTGGCAATTGTTCAATTACCCCAAGGAACAGAAGAATGTCATAGAAATAAAAATCTAGAAAATAAAAAGTGCTGCTAATTAAAAATTCGGAGTGGTATCTTTGCAAAGGTCTAATCCTTACCAAGGATAACCAAGCAAACCATAGGTGGAAAGGAAGCTTATGGTGTGCATTAAGCACTTATTTGGCATGTGAAAAATCACATGTTCTATATGGTAGTCATCAAAGATTCTTCTAACTTATTGTTGGAGATATGCCCTAGAGGCAATAATAAATATAGTTATTATTATATCTTTGTGTTTATGATAAATGTTTACATTCATGCTATAATAGTATTAACCGGGAAACATTAATACTTGTGTGATTTGTAAACTAAATTAGAGTCCCTAGTAAAGCCTCTTCATAATACTAGCTTGTTGGTTAATAAATGATTGTGGTTTCCCTATCATGAACATTGAGATGTTGTTAACAACAATATCATATCGTTAGGAGAATGGTATGATGGACATACTCCTATAGATAAGCGTAGCATAAAGATCAAGTCATTTTAATAGTTCAATTGCTATATGCTTTCTGATACATAGTAACCTAATTCCTTCGACCATGAGATCATGCATATCACCATCACCGGAAGGATGCTTTGATGACATCAAACACCACACCGTAACTGGGTGTCTATAAAGGTGGCATTGAGTGTTCGGAAAGTATTGGTTGAGACACATGGATCAAGAGTGGGATTTGTCCATCCATATGACGAATAGATATACTTTGGGCTCTCTCGGTGGAATGTCATCCAATTGGCTTGCAAGCATGTGACTGGCTCACAAGGGATCACATATCACGGGAACGAGAAAAGAGTACTTATCGGTAACAAGGTTGAACTAGGTATGCAGAGATACCGACGATCAAAACCTCGGATAAGTAAACTATCGTGAGACAAAGGGAAATTGGTATCGTATGTAAGTGGTTCATTCGATCGCAAAGTAAGCGTAGAAATATGTGGGAACCATATGAATTTCCAGATTCCTCTATTGGTTATTGTTCGGAGAAGTGTCTCGATCATGTCCGCATAATTCACGAACCGTAGGGAGACACACTTAAGGATTCGATGTTGTTGAGTAGTTATGGAATGATGAGTAAGAGATCGAATGTTGTTTGGAGTCTCGGATGGGATCCAGGATATCACGAGGAGATCTGGAATGGTCCGGAGAATAAGATTCATATAAGGAAAGTCCTGTTTCGGGGTTGGAGAATGGTTCCGGTGTTTTCATCGGGAATGTTCTAGAAAGGTTCCGGAATGTCCGGCACTCCGGAGGGGAAGGGTACATGAATGTGTCATGACAGGTTGGAATGGTTGCATCATGTACTAGGTGTCATCGCTGAGCAAAATAAAGGAATAAATCAAATCCTAGTTTGAAAAGTCAAATGCCAATTTGAAAAGTCAAACGGCTATTTTGCTTGGTGGAGGGAGAGTAGGAAACCTACTCGGGGAGGAAGTCCCTCTCCCTCCACCGCCGGCCTTGGAAGCCGAGTTGGGGAGGTACTCCCCTCCCCTTGGCCGGCCCCCTCCACCTATATAAGGAGGGGCAGGGCTGCCCCTCCAAAGACACACCTTGCACCCTACAAACCCTAGCTCCAAGCCGCCGGCGCCGCCACCTCCTGCTGTCGCCGCCTAGGGAAAACCCTAGCTGCCGACTTGGGCTTCCCCAAGCCCTAGCCGCCGGCCTATCCCTCTCTCCTTGGTGCGTCTAAACCCTAGATCACCGAGGCCTCTCTCATAGTCCACCATACTCGCTCCGGCTTAAGGCGAAGCCCTGCGAGATCTCCCCTCTACTTTCGGTACCACGCCGTCGTGCTGCCGGAATCACGAGGAGAGTGCTACAACGTCCGCTGCCTGCTGGAACAAGGGAGAGGAGGGTCTTCATCGAGTACCGAACGTGTGACCGACTGCGGGAGCTCTGCCAGAACGCAGCGCCGGAAGGATCGTCTACACGATCTTGAGATCGGCAAGAGTACGACTACATCACCCACGAGAATCCGCTCTCGTTAAAAACTTTGGAATCTTCGAGGGTGAGTTATTCTATCGACTCGTTGCTACAATCTAGTAGATAGATCTTGGCTTGTTTGTTTGTATGCGGTAGAATTTTTTTGTTTTCCATGCTATGAACCCCTATAGTGGTATCAGAGCCGTGTCTATATGTAGATGTGTTGCACGAGTAGAACACAATGGTCATTGTGGGCGGTGGTGCTTTTATTATCAATTACTTCTTGTGTACTTTGCATCTTGTGGTATGATGGGATGAAGCGGCCCGGGCTAACCTTACATGACATCGTTCATGAGACTTGCTCCACGCTCAACATGCAACTTGTATTGCATAAGTGGCTTTGCAGGTGTCTGTCTCTCCCATTATAGTATAGATCCAATTTACAACGGGCACTTGATAGTTCAAACATCAACGTTGTGGTTCTTGTTCGTAAGTTAGATCGACACTTATTGAAAGCCCCAAACCACGTAAAACATGCAAAGAAATTAGAGGCATCTAACTTTGTTTTGCAGGGGTGTGCTGTGATGTGATATGGCCATGATTGTGATTATATTTGATGTATGCAATGTTCCTTATTGTAAGTTGACAACTGGCAGGAGCCATATGGTTGTTTCTTTAAATTCTGTTAAGACCCGCGTGTCTATTCAAAGTAGTTGTAATAGTTGAAGCTGGTGGACGACAACCATGGAGCAGCGTCATTGACCTTGATGCAATGCCGGTGATGATGGAGATCATGTTCGTGCTTGAAGATGGAGATCGGAAGCACAAAGAAGAAAGGCCATATCATATCACATATTATGAATTGCATGTGATGTTAATCCTTTATGCATCTTGTATTGCTTAGTTAATGACGGTAGCATTATAAGATGATCCCTCATGCACATAAATTTCAAGTTCTAAAGTGTTCATCCTTAGTAAGCACCGTTGCTAAAGCTTGTTGTTTCGAAGCACCACGTGATGATCAGGTGTGTTAGATTCTGCAAGTGTATACAACGTGAGCAAGCTAGATTTGCTCATGCGGAAGCTAAGGTTTGATCTTGACGAGCCTAGCATGTACAGACATGGTCTTGGAACACGGATCACCGAAAGGTAAAGCATGAATCATATAGTAGATATGATGAACATGTCGATTGTTCGCCATTGAAGCTACATCAACTCTCGTGATGATCGGTTTTGATGTGGTGGATTTGGTTCGTGTGATCACTAAAACAATGTGAGGGATATTGTTTTGAGTGGGAGTTCACCTAGATTAATTTAACTATTAATTAGAACTCAATTTGTCATAAACTTAGTCTAAACTATTGCAAATATGTTGTAGATCAATGGCGGCCCCTACCATCAATTTTAATGCGTTCCTAGAGAAAGAAAAGTTGAAAAACAATGGAAGCAACTTCGCGGATTGGTTCCGCAATTTGAGGATTGTCCTCAATGCTGGTAATTTGACCTATGTGTTGGATGCACCGCTGGTGACCCGCCTGCAGCTACTGCTACCGATGAAGTAAAGAATGTTTACCTCGCTCGGAAGACTCAGTACTCCACAGTTCAGTGTGTTATCTTGTATGGTTTAGAATCGGAGCTTCAGAAAAGGTTTGAGAATTCAGACCCACATGATATTGTCCGTGAACTCAAATTGATTTTTGAGACTCACGCGGCAGTTGAGAGCTATGAGGCTTCTGAAAAGTTCTTTAATTGCAAGATGGAAGAGGGCAGCTCCGTCAGTGAGCATGTGCTTAAGATGTCTGGGCACGCAAACAAACTCCAAAGCTTGGGTATAGTGATTCCTAATGCTTTGGGGATTTACCGTGTCCTCCAATCACTACCACCAAGTTACAAGAACTTTGTGATGAGCTACAATATGCAAAGCATGAACAAGCAGTTGCCAGAACTCTTCTCCATGTTAAAATCTGCAGAAGTGGAGATCAAAAAAGAGCACCAAGTGTTGATGGTCAATAAGACCACCAAATTCAAGAAAGGCAAGTCTAAGCAAAAGGGACACTTCAAGAAGGGTGGTAAGAAAGTTGGCGCACTAACGAAGAAGACCAAGGCTGGACCTAAGTCTGATACTGAGTGCTTTTACTGCAAGGGAGAAGGTCACTGGAAGTGGAATTGCCCAAAGTACTTGGCGGATTTGAAGAACGGCAACATCAAGAAGAAAGGTATATCCGATATACATGTTATTGATGTGTATCTCACTAGTACTCCTAGTAGTGCCTGGGTATTTGATACTGGTTCGGTTGCTCATATTTGTCACTCGAAACAGGTGCTGCAGAATAAACGGAAGCTAGCGAAGAACGAGGTGACGATGCGCGTAGGAAATGGATCAAAGGTTGATGTGATCGCGGTCGGCACGCTACCTCTTCATCTACCATCGGGATTAGTTTTATACTTAAATAATTGTTATTTGGTGCCTGCGTTAAGCATGAACATTATATCGGGATCTTGTTTATTGCGAGACGGTTACTTGTTTAAGTCCGAGAATAATGGTTGTTCGATTTATATGAGTAATATGTTTTATGCACATGCACCTTTGATAGATGGTCTATTTTTATTGAATCTCGATAGTGGAAATACACATATTAATAACATTGAAGCTAAACGTTTGAAATTGAGCGATAACTCGACCTATATGTGGCACTGTCGTCTTGGTCACATTGGAGTGAAGCGTATGAAGAAACTCCATTCCGATGGACTTCTTGAATCACTTGATTTCGAATCACTTGAAAGATGCAAAGCATGTCTGATGGGTAAAATGACTAAGACTCCATTTTCTGGTATGATGGAGCGAGCTACGAACTTATTGGAAATCATACATACCGATGTGTGTGGTCCAATGAGTGTAGCATCGCGCGGTGGTTATCGTTATGTTCTTACCTTCACGGATGACTTGAGTAGATATGGGTATATCTATTTCATGAAACATAAGTCCGAAACTTTTGAGAAGTTTAAGGAATTTCAAAGTGAGGTGGAGAATCAACGTAACAAGAAGATTAAATTTCTACGTTCTGATCGTGGAGGTGAATATCTAAGTTACGAGTTTGGCGAGCATTTGAAGAAATGCGGAATACTTTCACAATTGACACCGCCGGGAACACCACAGCGTAATGGTGTGTCCGAACGTCGTAATCGAACTCTCTTAGATATGGTTCGTTCTATGATGTCACTTACAGATTTACCGCTATCATTTTGGGGTTATGCATTAGAAACATCCACATTCACTTTAAATAGGGAACCATCTAAATCCGTTGAAACGACACCGTATGAATTATGGTTTGGGAAGAAACCTAAATTGTCGTTCCTTAAAGTTTGGGGTTGCGAAGTGTATGTAAAGAAGTTACAGCCGGACAAGCTTGAACCCAAAGTGAAAAAATGCGTCTTCATAGGATACCCAAAGGAAACTTTTGGGTATACCTTCTATCATAGATCTGAAGGCAAAATCTTCGTTGCCAAGAATGGATCCTTTCTAGAGAAGGAATTTCTCTCGAAAGAAGTGACTGGAAGGAAAGTAGAACTCGACGAGGTTGTCGAACCTTCTCTCGAACTTGCGAGTAGTGCAGCACCGGAAGAAGTTCCTGTGGTGCCTGCACCAATAAGAGAGGAAGCTAATGATGATGATCATGAAACTTCGGTTACTACAGAGCCTCGCAGGTCAACGAGAACTCGTACCACTCCTGATTGGTATGATCCCGTTATGAATGTCATATTGGTGGACAACACCGATGATCCTGTGACATATGAGGAAGCGATGATGAGCCCAGATTCCAATAAATGGCAAGAAGCCATGAAATCCGAGATTGGATCCATGTACGAAAACCAAGTATGGACCTTGGTGGACTTACCGGATGGCCGGAAGGCTGTCGAGAACAAATGGATTTTCAAGAAGAAAACAGATGCTGATGGTAATGTTACTGTCTATAAAGCTCGACTTGTCGCAAAAGGGTTTCGACAAATTCAAGGAGTTGACTACGATGCTCACCTGTAGCAAAGCTAAAGTCTGTCAGGATTATGTTAGCAATCGCTGCATATTATGATTATGAGATATGGCAGATGGATGTCAAAACAACGTTCCTCAATGGAGACATTGATGAAGAGTTGTATATGATGCAACCCAAAGGTTTTGTCGATCCTAAGGATGCTAACAAGGTATGCAAACTTCAACGGTCCATATATGGATTGAAGCAAGCATCCCGAAGTTGGAATCAACGTTTTGATAAGGTAATCAAAAGTTTTGGTTTTATACAAACTTATGGAGAAGCTTGTATTTACAAGAAAGTGAGTGGGAGCTCTGTAGCATTCTTAATATTATATGTAGATGACATATTGTTGATTGGGAATGATGTAGACCTTCTTAATAGTGTCAAGGAATATTTGAATAATAGTTTTTTAATGAAAGATCTTGGCGAAGCAGCTTACATATTGGGCATAAAGATTTATAGAGATAGATCGAGACGTCTAATATCATTGTCACAAAGTACATATTTGGACAAAGTTCTAAAGAGGTTTGGAATGGAAGATAGCAAGAAATGGTTCTTGCCCATGTTGCCCAATACGACGTTGAGTAAAACTCAAAGTCCAACAACGGCAGAAGATAGAGAAATGAGGAGTAAAACTCCCTATGCCTCAGCCATAGGATCTCTAATGTATGCCATGCTATGTACTAGACCCGACATCGCATATGTTGTTAGTTTGACTAGCAGATATCAAAGTGATCCAGGAGTGGATCATTGGACAGCGGTCAAAAACATCCTTAAGTACTTGAGAAGAACTAAGGATATGGTTCTTTCTTATGGAGGTGATGAACAACTCGTTGTTAATGGTTACACCGATGCTACTTGGAACACCGATCCGGATGATTCTAAATCACAATCTGGATACGTATTTACTTTGAATGGTGCATCAGTTAGCTGGAGGAGTGCAAAGCAAAGCGTTGTGGCGAGATCTTCAACTGAATCGGAATACATAGCTGCTTCAGAGGCTTCACAAGAAGCGATATGGATGAAGGAGTTCATTACAGAGCTCGGTGTGGTTCCAAGTGCGCTGGACCCAATGTCTATCTACTGTGATAACATGGGCGCCATAGCCAATGCGCAAGAACCAAGGTCACACAAGAAGCTGAAGCATATCAAGCTACGTTTTCATGCTATTCGAGAACATGTCCAAGATGGTGACATAAAGATTTGCAAAGTACACACAAATCTGAATGTGGCGGATCCATTGACTAAACCTCTTTCGAGGGAAAAACATGACCAACACCAAACTGCCATGGGTGTTCGGTATATTACCATGTAATCTAGATTACTTGAATCTAGTGCAAGTGGGAGACTGTTGGAGATATGCCCTAGACGCAATAATAAATATAGTTATTATTATATCTTTGTGTTTATGATAAATGTTTACATTCATGCTATAATAGTATTAACCAGGAAACATTAATACTTGTGTGATTTGTAAACTAAATTAGAGTCCCTAGTAAAGCCTCTTCATAATACTAGCTTGTTGGTTAATAAATGATTGTGGTTTCCCTATCATGAACATTGAGATGTTGTTAACAACAAGATCATATCGTTAGGAGAATGGTATGATGGACATACTCCTATAGATAAGCGTAGCATAAAGATCAAGTCATTTTAATAGTTCAATTGCTATATGCTTTCTGATACATAGTAACCTAATTCCTTCGACCATGAGATCATGCATATCACCATCACCGGAAGGATGCTTTGATGACATCAAACACCACACCGTAACTGGGTGGCTATAAAGGTGGCATTGAGTGTTCGGAAAGTATTGGTTGAGACACATGGATCAAGAGTGGGATTTGTCCATCCATATGACGAATAGATATACTCTGGGCCCTCTCGGTGGAATGTCATCCAATTGGCTTGCAAGCATGTGACTGGCTCACAAGGGATCACATATCACGGGAACAAGAAAAGAGTACTTATCGGTAACAAGGTTGAACTAGGTATGCAGAGATACCGACGATCAAAACCTCGGATAAGTAAACTATCGTGAGACAAAGGGAAATTGGTATCGTATATAAGTGGTTCATTCGATCGCAAAGTAATCGTAGAAATATGTTGGAACCATATGAATTTCCAGATTCCTCTATTGGTTATTGTTCGGAGAAGTGTCTCGATCATGTCCGCATAATTCACGAACCGTAGGGAGACACACTTAAGGATTCGATGTTGTTGAGTAGTTATGGAATGATGAGTAAGAGACCGAATGTTGTTCGGAGTCTCTGATGGGATCCGGGATATCACGAGGAGATCCGGAATGGTCCGGAGAATAAGATTCATATAAGGAAAGTCCTGTTTCGGGGTTGGAGAATGGTTCCGGTGTTTTCATCGGGAATGTTCTAGAAAGGTTCCGGAATGTCCGGCACTCCGGAGGGGAAGGGTACATGAATGTGTCATGACAAGTTGGAATGGTTGCATCATGTACTAGGTGTCATCGCTGAGCAAAATAAAGGAATAAATCAAATCCTAGTTTGAAAAGTCAAACGCCAATTTGAAAAGTCAAACGACTGTTTTGCTTGGTGGAGGGAGAGTAGGAAACCTACTTGGGGAGGAAGTCCCTCTCCCTCCACCGCTGGCCTTGGAAGCCGAGTTGGGGAGGGACTCCCCTCCCCTTGGCCGGCCCCTCCACCTATATAAGGAGGGGTAGGGCTGCCCCTCCAAAGACACACCTTGCACCCTGCAAACCCTAGCTCCAAGCCGCCGGCGCCGCCACCTCCTGCTGCCGCCGCCTAGGGCAAACCCTAGCCGCCGACTTGGGCTTCCCCAAGCCCTAGCCGCCGGCCTAGCCCTCTCTCCTTGGTGTGTCTAAACCCTAGATCACCGAGGCCTCTCTCATAGTCCACCATACTCGCTCCGGCTTAAGGCGAAGCCCTGCGAGATCTCCCCTCTACTTCCGGTACCACGCCGTCGTGCTGCCGGAATCACGAGGAGAGTGCTACAACCTCCGCTGCCTGCTGGAACAAGGGAGAGGAAGGTCTTCATCGAGTACCGAACGTGTGACCGACTGCGAGAGCGCTGCCGGAACGCAGCGCCGAAAGGATCATCTATACGATCTTAAGATCGGCAAGAGTACGACTACATCACCCACGAGAATCCGCTCTCGTTAAACACTTTGGAATCTTCGAGGGTGAGTTATTCTATCGACTCGTTGCTACAATCTAGTAGATAGATCTTGGCTTGTTTGTTTGTATGCGGTAGAAATTTTTTGATTTCCATGCTACGAACCCCTACACTTATACCCACCATGTAGTGTTGCAAAAAATATTTGGGAACTTGTTACATGAAATAGATCACAAAAGTATAAAATTATAATTAGGGTGGAAGCGTATGCATTTATTTTGTTATATTGGCTATGCAGAAATGTTTTTTGTTTTTCATGGTAATATTTCTTCTCCTTGGTAGGTCATTTATCAGTGTATTCATTTGCTCCATTTATGGTCATCTTTTTTTCATACTTATTTTGCACTATTTTTTATTCTTCTTTTGTTTGTGTGCATGTGTGCATCGTATATCTATGGAGAGTCCATTAAGCACTTATGAGTTGTATTAGTGTGATGTCAACTTATGAGTTTAACAAAAAAATCACTGACAAAAAACATACAAAGTTACAAAATATGCAAATATGACAAAAAAATTTATAAGAAACAAATAAAAATTAATAGATAGATGACAAGTATATGCAACGAAGGATTCTCCATAATAGGGCTTTCAAAACTCTTCCAAGTTTCTTCTCTGCAGTTTCATGAAATCAAATCATCTCAACAAACATGTGTCCCCTTTGCTTCCAACCTTGTCTACCATTCATGCATGTCAGCAAGCATTGAGCCTGTCAACAATTGTTTCGATGGAAGGCCTTTTTTTTTGGATCAATATGCACACATTCTAGGCCAATTTGTATGCATGTGCGAACTTCTTGGAGACATTCTGCGTCTAACGATGAGTACTTCGATGCTATGTGCTCTGGTGTCCACTCTCTCCGTATCTACATACAGAATTGCGATCCTCGTCATTTATTGGAAATAATACGTAAACTAAGTTTGCCATACATAGATTTTAAATTTAAACATTCAAATAATCAACTAATATATCTCCTTACTTTATCTATGTATATCCTTGCGGATGGTTCTTTTCTATCCGGAGAGTTCTTCTCTATTGTGGTGATCTCGATCATTAGTAGGCCTAGACTATACATGTCTGACTGCTTGGAGATTTCACCTTTGTCTAGATATTCTGGAGCTATGTATCCACTGAATGTCATTTGTATTAAGAGTTAACAAGCATTAGTACAAATGTGAGAATGCAAGTATAGTAACAAAGGAAAAGGCACAAACATGTCAAAGTCTGTGATTAGCTTACTATGATCCAACAACATTTTGTGTGTTTAGGCGGGTCTGATCTTGGCCAAAGAGTCTGGATAGCCCAAAATTGGCAATTTTGGCCAACATGTTATGGTCCAACCATATGTTTTCTGGCTTGAGATCCATATGGACAATCGGAATCCTGTGCATAAATCTTAAGCCATCACAGATCCCTTTGATTATTTTGAAGCGTGTGCTCCAACCAACGCTGGTATGACCTGAAGGAGTGATCACGTAATATAAGATATAATCCTTGTAGTATTTATTTTGTAGAGTAATCAACTATTTCTTCAGTTCCTATGAATAAGGTGCATGTGTAGTTTATGAAAAACTTTGACCAAAAGAATTGAGCAATAATATATTGATTATAGTACATAATTATTATCTTTATATTCGTATTGAAAAACACTTAATAATGATGCTAATTTGTACCAATAATCTTTATATATTTAGACTAATTATTTGTCAAAGATAAATCCGGAAATACGCTCCTTATTCATCAAAATGGAGGGAGTGATTTGAGTAACACACATGTCTGTTGTTCACAAAATGTATGTAAAATAACAAATCAATTCTGATCGATGTTCATATATATTATGGAGGGACCCTATGTGTTGGAGCATAAACAAATTTATAATATGTGATCTCCAAACTCCACACAACGTTAAAAAGTGAGATACCAGAAGAGAAACGGTTATTTTTCTGAGTTTTATTACATACCAAAAAGATTGCCGTGGAGGCTTCTTTCAGGTAGATATTCGTAGCAGATTAAACTTTCCACAATATCTGCGATATAATAGCTTCCATCTTCCTCCAACACTCTCTTATGTACTTCATGGCAGTATCCAACCAACTTCACTATATTTTTATGACTGGCCTTCATAATATTCATAACTTCATTCTGAAACGCTTTATGTTGTGGTATAGGTCCATTTTCTGCCAGTTTCTTCACAGCAATTACTTCTCCATCCGGAACAATTCCCTGTTTAACATCAAACATACCAGAAAAAAAGCAGAACAATTATATCAGAATTTACCATTCTTTGAAAAAAAAAGATGAACACTGTATATCTCAGCATTTTGTTTTGATCAAACTTTGCAAATTCAGAAAATGTTAAGAGAAATCGTCCTGACCTTATAAGTTACCCCATATGAACCTTCTTCAAGTATACGCTCCCTGGAGAATTGGTCCGTAATGTTCTTCAAAAAGTCGAATGGTAGTTCTTTGGCCAATGTGCTTAGAACGCTTGGCTTGCTTGTGGTGGCGTCAGTGGACATTTCTGATGATATTAGCAAATTATGGATGTGGTGTGAACAGCTATGCCATAAGCTACAACTTAATGTAGTTATGGATCGCTAAACTTTACATTTATGTACCAAATGAAGACAGTTTATTGTTCTACAAATTGCGTTGAAAAGAAGTTAGCTTGATCTCAGTCGAATTGATCACTAACCTTGAGGTCGATTAGGAAGAGCTTAAGGAATCCTTACTCCTGAGATAGCTGGGAAGAGAATGACCTGGCAGCTAGGCCTGCAACTTCTTGAAATTAACCACTAACCTTGAGACAGATAACAAGGTAACTAAAAAGGTAGTAGCTCTGTAAACATACATATAGCACGCAACCTTACCTGCTACAAGGAGATATGGATCTGCCAGGTGAACAAGGGATGATACGTAGTTTTGTAACTCTAGCAGCTCTGTGTCCATGTGATTAGTTACGTGCTTAGCTGTTAACGTGGGCCACCTGCGTGCTGTGTCGTGTACAATCAATTACGCAACGTAAAACAAGCAATATATTGGCCGTCTCGATCCGCCTGCTCACTCTCTCAAATAAAAAAGAAAATGATGCTGACTCCATCGTTGCCAACTTCACATCTAGGACTTTCGATGACCTATGTAGGTGACAAATGGAGCATATGGTATTAATTATAAAGCCGTACTCGCATTATTGAAGAGATATTAATTAATTAACTTAGCGACTAAGAACAGTAATGAATGATACATCTGACGAATACGTACACTACGTTTTGTTAACCAAAGAATACCGAAGAAAAAACACGATGCGTTGAAAAGGATGGAAACCGGCAGCATTGGATCATTGAGTAGACATACTTCCAAGAGTTTCAACAACTTATTTTTTGGATTAAACCCAGCCATGCATGGAAAACGTCAACACGCTTAAAACCGTAATGAACACAAGGAGAGAAAAACTGTCAGCAAGAACTTTCCTGTTGGCTCAGGTGTAAGATATAAGTACAGCGTGCCCGAATTAACTTGGCAGGCAGCTATTAGAGATAATTTTTCTATACTTTATTATCAGTCCATATCATGCTGACATCAAAATTAATGCTCTAGTCCGGGGTCTAAATTAACGTCAAGGATATCTTTCACCGAAACAATTACATATCACCATTGGGCCGTCACAAGTATAAAACAGCATATGTCTTCTTCTTCGTCTTCGGTTTGTCTTCCTAACCACAAACTTATCTCCAATCTATTGTCCTTTCTCCAGCATTTTCATTCATCAATGTTTACGACAAATTGCTCTTCTTCTATGACATACCGTTCTTATTTAATCCTAACAAGCAAACAAGTGGCTTTTTTTTTATTTTCTTGATGAACAGATAACAACTATGTTTTTTTTTGAAATAGCTTGCAACTGGACGGCATACAGATTTTACAACATATATGTTGAAGACTTGGTCGGTAAATATGATTTCTTCTCGATCGATCATGTCACATTCACGATGTATACACTTGTAAGCAAGTTAGATGGAAGGACGCTTAAGACATTAGTATTCAAGTGGCAATTGACGTTATAAATCTAATACGTACCAGTTGGTTGTACCCAAGGAGAATGTATCTTCCCAAATGCGTATAATTAGATGAATGAGTACAAGGTATACTAGTCATATTTGAAGAGTAGTAAAAGGTACTGTAGAAATTGCCCAGGTTTTAAGATTCTAGGGATTTGATGGGAGCTTCATGAACAAGCTGGTGTGCCTCTCCACCATTTCTATTACGCAATCATCATTCATTTGAGTACTTTAACACATATGTATTTACTAACTCAAGGCATGCATGCACGGATGGCTGCCAAGCAGAACAGGTGATCACTCTAGTTCGATCGATGGACTAGCTAGCGGCAAAGACGACAGTGTCACCGTGTCATGCTTGAACGGTGGACGAGCAAAACAGATGTCGTCGCTGGTTATTTCGGTGAACTTGAAGAGGAGGGCGCACCTGGAATTTAGACAGCGTCTGAGCAGGACATGTGTGCAGTTGATTAGGTCCATGAAACCGTGGGCAAAGAGGACGACTTGGATGCGTCTCAACTATGAGCCTGGTCGATCTGTTCATACACATGAGCCCTAATTAATTACCCAACCGCTCCATTTCCAAAAAAAAAGGTTACCCAACCGCGGATAAGAGACTATTCTCTTGATTATCCTCTGGATGAAGAAAATTCCTTTTGAAATCTATTGATTATGGGCGTTGTACCCATGCATACCCCATTAGTATATACTCCCTCCGTTTGGAAATATAACATGTTTTAGGTTTGTGAAGAAGATGTATCTATACATCTAGACACTAAAAGATGTCTAGATACATTTATCCTCTTCACAAATCTAAAACATCTTATATTTCTAAACTGAGGGAGTAGAAAATAACAATATATCCTTTCATCTTGACTTATGTAACTACTGAACTTTAACAAGAAAATAAAAGGTTGCGTGAATCAAGGAATACAGAGGCCAGAGTCTTTCCCTTTTTTGAAAAAAATCTCGACTTATATTCTTCCGAAAATGTAGCTAAATTATTTATTATTAAGTTTAGTGCATAAAGACCTCATCAAGGAGAAAAATAATACGCCAACGATACAACTTATGTCTCACGGAGTCTATTGCCAAGGCTTGCATTTTGTAGCTTCCAACAATATTTAAATATGGGAATCTAAGCCAGATGCTGCTGTCATTACAAACTGATCATAGTCTTGATCCAGTCAATCAATTAGTTCAAATTACTGGTACTTCAAACTTGATTAGCTAAACAATTCCCATCATGCGTGTTAACCTAATCATATCTGAATATATATCTCTAGATCTCACGTCACCTCTTTGATATAAGGTTGTATCACAACCCATCTCTTCCCCTCCCCTTCCCTCCGCTCTCTTTCCCCTCCCCTCCTCTGTATAACTTCAGAAGACTAGGAGGCAACATCTCAAACGCTTTAATTCACTACTCGATCGTGGGGCTTCTTTCAGCTAGGTAATTGGCGTGGATCGGTTGCTTCTGCACTTCTGCTTAGTTGGTGATGCATGTTTGGCAACTTCTCATAATTATCTTGCTCTAGTAGCTATGATTGACAGGGATGGCGAGGAAAAAGCTAATTGTGTTTTTTTTTCTTTATGGAGGAGATATGCTTTCTAAGTTTCATAATATCATATTTGGAGTTTTTAGTATTAATCTTCTCAGGCATAAAAGGAGAAACATCACTCTAATCTTCTCAGGCATAAATATGTAATTCGTAATTGTTACTTACATTACTTCGGTAACAGCAAAGATAATTTGTTCTAGCTAGTGGTTTCACAAATAATGCTGTTGCTCTTTGTTTGAAGCTAAGAGATGACGACAGTGACATTTAACCGGGAGAGCCAATCCATACAAGCTAGCAATAGTAGTACTGCACAAATTATGTTGGAGTGGATATTATATGACGAAAGCGCTGAGCCCAACGCCCTGCCGTTCTCACTGCTGGAAGAAATCACGAATGGTTTCTCAGATTATCTGGAAATTGGGAGAGGTGGCTACGGGGTGGTTTATATGGTACAGTTCAAACTCTGCTCCCCGTTCATAGGACTTTGACTCATCGTACCAAATTCATCTGATCAGACTAAGATTAACCGATATTGAAGACTCGACTTTTATCGATCAATTATCTGCTGGATGCAGGGAATGCTTAACCATGGTGATGTTGTCGCAGTAAAGAGGTTGTTCTTTGCATTCAAAAATAATAAAGCATTCCAGGGAGAGATTGGATGTCTCATTAAGGTAAAGCACAAAAATATAATAAGATTTCTCGGATATTGTGCGGACACGGAAGGGTATATGGTAGAGTACAACGGAAAACTTGTCAGGGCAGATAGACAAGAAAAATTACTCTGCTTTGAATATCTTCCTAAAGGAAGTATTGAGCATTATATCAAAGGTAGGATTGTATTTCAATATTATTTTCATCGTTGGCTGCAAACTAGTTTTGCTCATGCAAATTAAGCATA
The DNA here is from genome assembly GCA_916181665.1 of Avena sativa. Classification (NCBI taxonomy): domain Eukaryota; kingdom Viridiplantae; phylum Streptophyta; class Magnoliopsida; order Poales; family Poaceae; genus Avena; species Avena sativa. The sequence continues at coordinate 479,621,649 of OV702293.1, read as the reverse complement.
TAACTTAAACAATTTACTATGTTATCAATTATCTGAAATATATACTAACTTAAATCTCATGTCTCATCTCCCTTTTGTAGATTCATCTGTAGGACTTGAATGGAGAGAATGGTATAAAATAATCAAAGGGATCTGTGAGGGGTTAAATTATCTTCATGAAAATAATATTCTGCACTTAGATTTGAAACCAACAAACATATTACTGGATAAAGATATGAATCCAAAAATTATTGATTTTGGCCAATCAAGGTGTTTGGAGAAAGATCAAACACATGCCATTGATACAATAGTGGCGGCCACCAAGTAAGTCTAACCAAAGCCCGTCGAAAGAAAAAAAATGTATCTAGAATTTCCCATAAGTTGCACTAATTTTTATGCATATGAACTTGGTAGACCGTATATATTTTCATGCAGGGGATATTTGGCACCGGAATACAACAGCAATAAAATCACTCCCAAATTTGACTTGTATAGTCTTGGCGTTATAATCATGGAGATATTGACCGGAAAGAAAGGATGTTGGGTTGTTGAGAATGTAAGAAGAATTTAGTTATATCTTTATTATAATATGAAAACCCAGTTTAAATAGGGATCATATGTATATTTCTTATATTAATAGAGATGATCTATTTCATAATGTAATGATGGTTTCTACTTCCATTGCAGCTATTTGATACTTGGAGTAATAGGTCGGATGCATCACAATGGAAACAAATACAAGTATGCGCTGAGATAGGGATGGAGTGCATTGACTTCAACCCAGCAAAGAGACCATTAAGTATGAAGCATATAATGGACAAGCTATTAGAAACCGAAAGTACAAAAATTACAGATATAATGCCAAGTGAGCTACTTGTCGTTCGCCAGTTTGCCCTCTGCTTCCTCATCAAGCCGAAAAAGGTTATCACGTGTCCACTGCAGCTAATAAACAATACCAATAGACACGTTGCATTTCAACTTATGGATAAGAGTGGAGAGTCCTTCCTAAGGCTTCCGTTGTATGGCATTGTGCTTCCAGGGGCACAATACACTCTTAGCGTGACAACACAAGAGTGTAAAGAGCTACCACCAAAGAGTAACATGGATTTGATCCTTGAAAGTGCTGCAATATTGATGGATGACTATCTCAATACATTCAAAATTCATCCAGACATATTTTTTCGTAAAGCTAAACATACTAGGAACATGGTGCAAGAGGTCACACTAAAAGCATTTTACACTCCTCGGCGGGAGAAGATAGATTCATCTAAGGTATAAGACATTACTATTTTTGTTTTCATACCAAGTTGAAGAACTATTTGCATGGTTACTTTATTAGGTTTTATATTTGAGTTTTCACGTAATAGATATTGATTCTAAGATGTAAGTAGGCCTTTGGTACAGATAATTTTTTTTGTCAAATATAATATTTACTACCAGTCGGAATAATACACAATGGTAACGAATAATTTACAGACAAGTATCTGACTCATGAAAATATATTTTTATTTCAATCGTTATTATAGCATAACATAATAACTTTGCAGTCCATGCTATTTGAAGAAGGCATAGAGCCGAAGGCCCTTCCACTCTCGCTCTTAAAAGAAATCACAGATGGTTTCTCAAATAAGCTGGAAATTGGGAGAGGTGGGTCCGCAGTGGTTTATAAGGTATAATTCAAACTCTCTAAGTCAAACAAATGACTGCTCAAATTAAGTTTATCTAATGGAAAATGGAACTAGATTTAACAATGCATGATCTCGTGGCTACAGGGAATGCTAGACAATGGCAGTACCGTTGCTATAAAGAGGATGTACTCCACATTGTATGATGATAAACAATTCCATACAGAGGTTGAGTGTCTCATGAAGATAAAGCATAAAAATATAGTACGATTCCTAGGATATTGTGCGGATACAAAAGGGAGTATGCTTGTGCAGAACGGAAAATTGGTCATGGCAGATACGCGAGAAAGATTGCTCTGCTTTGAGTATCTACCTAAATGAAGTCTTGAAAATTATATCAAAGGTAGGACCATGCTTCTGCCTGATATTTATTATTCGTTGTTAGTTGGTTGGGTATGATACTAAGTCGTGCAACTAAAATAATTTGCCTTCTTGTATACATACCATGTGTCCATATCTTACATTAAGAAATTTAAGAATTCAAATATCACAAATAGATACTAAATTAATCTCTCACCCCCACCCACCCATTTCTCATCTCCCATTTGCAGACTTTTCTGGAGGTCTTGAATGGAGTAAGCAGTATAAGTTAATCAAAGCGATCTGTGAGGGCTTAAATTATCTTCACCAAAAAAATATTATCCACTTAGATTTAAAACCAGCAAATATATTGTTGGATGAAGTTATGATGCCAAAAATCATAGATTTTGGTAATGCGAGGTGTTTGGGGGACAAGGAAACGCACAGCACTGCTACAGAGACTATTGGCTCCATGTAAGCTTAACTCAAGACTATTTAAACCAACATATTTTTATTTTTCATCTATAATTTTACATTTATCGCACTTTTGCTACCTTTCACTAATTTGTTATACCATGAGTGTTATCATGCAGTGGATACATGGCACCAGAATTTCTCAACAACTATAAGGAAATCTCATACAAATCGGACATTTATTGTCTTGTAGTTATAATCAAAGAGATATTGACCCGACAAAGGAGCTATGGTGTTGTTGAAAATGTAAGAACATAGTGAATGTCATTGTTTGAAGATAAATATTCTGTTTGAAAATACTCCATCTATTTTATATACAAGGGCAATTCGTATTTTGGGTATAATTTTACAATTAATTTGCAAAAACAATTAGATACATGCCACAAAACATATATCACCAAATCCAAATTTGAAATAAGTTTCCATTCCAATAATTGGTCAAATTATTAGTCAAAGTGATAAAAAAATACAAAATGGCCTTTTATGCATAGATTAGTTATATGTGAAAAGACTAATTTATTTCATAATGTTCTGTTGATTGCAAATTTTTATATAGGTAGTTGAATATTGGAGTAAGAGGTCGAATACCTCGCAGCGGGAGCAAATTCTGGTATGTGCTGAGATTGGGAGGGATTGCACTGATTTCATCCCGTCGAGGAGACCAAGTATGAGGCAAATAATCGATAGGCTTTTAGTAACAGAAAGCACACAAATAATCCCGGGAGGTCGACCAAGCATGGGGAATGTGGTACCCTTGAAAGCATTTCATCCTGCCCCGGGAGAGATGATAGATTTGTGTAAGGTATGATATATTATGGTTTTGATAACAATATGAATAACTAGTTGGGGACCAGATCATTATGTTGCATAGATAGTTTTGATAGATTTTTATTCATGTTTTCACTTAGTTATAGGTTACCATATAGTACTTTTTAACAAAATGGGAAGCTTAGCCCCGTCCCATGCATCAATATTTTATAAAAAAGTTTCAAAGTATCAAGATTTACACATCACGGATCAGAGAGGATGGATATAAAAATCAACCATAAAAAACTGGGCAGAATACTATAAGGACTAAATATTTTAAATTCTACTAATAGGCCTCCAAGTAGCCCTGTAGAATACATCATGTGGAACCATCAGTTGGTTGCATCTAATGATCATGCATTCCCGCTGATCCTCCGGGGGATGAAGAAGCCATGGCTGAATCCAGTGTACAACCACAAGGATAAGCTGCAAGAAATTAGTACATTCTTTTCTATTACATATTAAATTATTTTTACAATTCAAAATCGATGAACATAATTCTGAAACACCTATGCGAAATCAAGCCTTATTTTTCTATTTTGCCAGGTTGTCTTTTGTAAGTAGACCTTTTTTACTAAGGAACAACTTAAAACTGTTATCTTCAATAGGATTTTTAGTTTCTAAAGGTACCTTGTAAGAAAATGTGTGTTCACATTCATTAAATCCACATACATCGATTTAACTGTGAACTTGCGTGAAATGGTTAATTTGCACACAAATTTGTTTAGCGTAGTATTCAAATCATGGAAACAATAGCACTTTATTTCGGCGCTAATAGCAGGCTATAGCATATTTGAAGAGGTCATACTAAATTTTAGCAATTTTCCTTGCTATGGCACTATTTGCGAAATAGTATGCTATATCATGCTAAAACGTTATAGCGTTAGTAAAAAATATCACGCTATTTTTCTAGCCTGTTAAAATGTTGATGTTATGCTTCTAGATGTCAATGCTATTTTGTTAGCAATGTTGATGTTAGGCTTCCATAAAATTGGAAAACTATTTTTGTATGTGGTTATGTATGTATTGTTCTAATATTTTTTGGACTATATCTTTTATGCTTGCTGAAATCTTTTATTTTTAGGCTATATCTTGTATTATTTTCAAAATGCTATTTTAAAATATAGCACGCTATTAGCACATTGTAGTGTGTATAGCGTTTGGAGGAGGGCCGACGCTAATTCTTTTAGCGTGCTATTTTTTTCATTGATTCAAATATACCCCCATCAAACATTTGCATAAGTGTAACCATGAATTCCACCTATTCCAAGTTAGGTGCTGTCTAAAACCAATGTTTAAGTGGACCGAAGACATTACATTTGCAACGGTCACATGTTGCTGTTGCACAATGCTATAAAGAGCAAAGTATTGATATGCTAATGATGTTACTCCAGGACAAGTATAGACCTTATAGTAGTACTGGTACACCTTCTGAACGGACTGAAACTATAGAAAAAAAACTAGCGGTAGTCAAAATGGACAATGCAGAATTTCTCAGGAACTTATTTGCCCCAAGCAGATTGATAGTTTTTTCGGTTTGTTGTCACATTTGCAAGAATAGTGTTCAAAATATGGAAATTGATTGCCTAGTTACATCCTTGGAGAACGTTAATGTACAACAATATTTCCATGAGATGCGTGTATTTGATGATTGCATAATCATTTCCTTCTAAGAACCTTCTCAAATTGTAGAAAAATAAATGGTGTTGGAAAAGTGTTGCTTATTTACCCCACCTTGTAAAGACCACCTTTTACTCACTAAATGTATGCTACATTACGTGAAGTCTTTTTTTTCAAAATGGAGAGCTCTGTCCCGGCCTCTGCATCAACTGATGCACACAGCCGATTTATTACGTGAAGTCTATATATATGGGGTGGTGAATTTGATAGTGCGGTTGACTCATGGTGGAGCGAGCGGTGAGGTGAAGCTAGTGGACCACGGTGGAATGACATGTACACATGGACGTGCAGTGGAGGAGAGGCGATGCAGAGGAGTGGAGTCGGTGAAGAAGAGGGGACGCATGTGCCAATGATGATAAGTCACAACATCAAGTGCACGATGCACACACGTCAACATTGCCTGATCGGAAATCATTGGGTTTCAATATTATTTGCATAATAGTACTGGTTGTCACCATCACTTCTAGCCCTCACTACCAGTTGGCAACTTCTTGCTAGCCAGATCTTTAAGAGGATTGTAGAAGCCAGTCGTGGCCCTTGCCTCCCCACTTCTACTCTTGAAACCGCGTTGATGGCAGTTGGCAAGACACTGGACGCAAGAAGAGCTGGTCATTTCTACAGATATCTCGCCCCTCGGAATATTCCACCATCGCCCCACCGTCCAGATCAAACCTGTCAAACGTACACTACATAGTCATCCGTCACAGGCTGCAACTGGCATCTTTCGTCGTGCCAGTACGAGTGTATCACGGTGATTTGCAAACGCCATGGCGTAATGACAACCATATTGTCACCTGGATTAGCAAGATGAAATCTTGTGCCTTCTTTCTTTCCATATTGTAAAGACCAAATCTGTAGACAACTCACTGCCACCTGGTAGAACAACATGAAGGACGGCAAACGAGTAGGTCCTCCGTGTTGGGCCGAGGAGAAGCCGTCATGAAGAACGAGAGAGCTAACATGAGACTTGCTTGGTTGATATAGGGAAAACTGTATGACCAAACTACAAACACAAAACACAATGGAGGTATGAGATGAGATTACGATTTGGACTAAAATGCACACAACAACAATGTACATCATCGGGACTTATTATAAACAAGAGCGCCAAGGTCCAGAAGAAATAGGCGTGTCTCAGCCAGGTTGTTTTTTCTTGAGTCAGAATTCCTGTAACAGACCAGAAACCGGAAATTCTGCTACCCCTAGAATATTATACCGGTCAAAAAATGTGGGTAAATTTGAATTTAAACTCCCATCTAGGGTCAAATAGGCAAGGTATGCTGTATCTGATTGCTATGTGTGACATGGTAGTTATATGCAGAGGAGCTTGCCTTGGGTCACGCGAGTGAGTTTTCTTATGGTTGCAATAAAATTTTTGGTGTATTTACTCGTTTTGCTGCAACAAAAACTTAAAGTGCTGGAACTGCGAATCGACATCGTGACATGTTTAGTTAGCTAGAATGATCTTACCCCTTCCTTGGATAAACAGTATTGCTATTCTACGAACAAAATATATTTGTTTGGTGCCAAGAAAATTTGAATTCCAAATTTGTTTGAGTAAATTCGAACGAAGAAATAATGAGATTTTCCAGACTTGTCGATAACCAGATTTTCTGGTGTAGTGAGGTAAAAAATATGTAGCCGGATAAAAAACCCTGGTCTCAGTCACACATACACTAAAAAGCCATTTATTTTCCAGATCTCTAATTCTTGTTTGTTTCTGTGACAGGGATCCTTGATATATTTTGCTTAATAATGTTCTATCTATGCCTAGTTGGTCCCAATATAAAATGCACATCACTTTCGATTTTAGCAATGTCCACAGTAAAATTGTTTGCTAGTACGCACTAACTATTTTGTTTCTTATTTTCAGACTTCACAAGGTGGTGGTGATAAAGGCGAGGTGATCGACCATAATTGTGCACATTGTATCAATCAAACTAAAAACCCTGTAACGAAAGCCGTCGAAGAATGGATGGCAAAGCATCCCCTTGTCGGGCGCAGGTCAGAGATGAATGACCTTCATCAATATATGACTAATGCATTTTTCAAATCGATTCAAATCATGTCCGTGTGGGGAATATCTGGTGTTGGGAAATCAGCTCTTCTCCAGAATTTTTTCTGCGAAATAATTCTTTATGATCGTCGCCTAATTGAGAGGAACAGACACGGCCTATTTAACAAGTATGGCTGGGTAGATGTAGCATATCCGTTCAATTTGAGGGATTTCTCTCGGAGTTTACTTTTGAGTTTCCATTCTCAATCTCTTCTAGCTAACAAGGACCACGGCATTGATATGATGGAAAGTGAAAACCCCATTGTGAAGTGTCGTGGGATATTGAAGAAACATCGGTGTCTCATTATCATTGATGATCTGCGGTCAACTGAAGAATGGGACTTGATACATGCTGAATTGGTCTCTGGATTTTCTAAGAATTATATCATTGTCATTACAAATGAAGGAAGTATTGCCAAACATTGTGCAGGAAACAAGGGAGATCTCGTGTTTAATGTTAAATGTCTACATGCTGATGCAGCTTTTGATCTCTTCAAAAAGGAGGTGTGTACTTCTGACAAGAAATTACTTCATGCTATTCTATGGAGTCCTTTTCAAGACTGTTGGTAATGTTTTCATGATTAATTCTAGAATATAAACTATGATCAAACTAAATACTAGCAGATGTAACTGTAACATACCAGATGTGTTTGAATATAGGATAAATAGAAACATGTAGTAGGAAAACATGTACTCATAAAACATGTTTAAGTGGTAGACATGTGCACAAGACACATATTGATTGTTCGCAAATGGAGCAGCCGTGACTACAGCGGAGAGTCAACAACGGAGACGGCAAATATATGCACACCCAACTTGGGTAGCTGAGCCATGCCGAAGATTGCACGAAGTCGTGTAGAGCTCATCCCATTATTCACTATCTCCAGCACAGGATCACATGGTTGAGTGGTTCCGAAGATCTGCTCTCCCATTCGCCCATGCACAACGGCTCTCGCGATGGAGTAGGATACGAAGAAGAGAGTTGGCAAAAACCCTACTTTGTTTTGATGTATGTGTCGTGGAAGCCATTCGAGAGTTTATACAGAGCAGCTCGGGAAAAACCTAACAGGTACAACATGGCCCGAATCCACGCCACATGTGTTTGGGTCAGTTACAGATAGCTCACGATCCTGGAACAACCCGTATTTTTCTAAGTAGCAAAAATAAGCTCGGTTCGAGGCTTAGAATGAACGACGGCGGAGAGACGAGCATGTGTGTGTGTGACTCCTCTTCTCACTAACTTACCAAGTGGTGAAACATTCCATCTTATAAGGTCCTGCAACTCTGCTCTAACTTTTTATGCGGCACTGAACTTAGCCCTCACTTCCCTTGCCACATACATCTGAGCTTCCACCAACATGGGATGCCACACATATGAGATTCCACACAGACACACACGCCGGCTTTATATGTGCCATAGAAATGGGCCCATTATTTCTAACAAGAGTCTACTACTACATACCTAAATCTGACTATGGTTTTGCTATAATATAGGTGCATTTGACCAATTTCTCTATATGGGTTTGTATAGTTTGGGTTTCAACGGGTTGATTCTAATAAAAACTTAGTTTAGTACTTTATTTCAGTTCTCAGTGGCAAATGGTTGGCTATAATCAGGTAGTGGCTCGAACAGTCCTGGTTTCAAAATGTTCAACCCAAGTTCATGCAGAGTTCTAGAGATTGGTATGTGCATGTTTGCTCTGTCCATTCTACTGGGATGGCCTCAAACTGACACGGGCCTCTCCTCCCAGACAATAGCGCAGCAATCTTTCTCCCCATCTTGGGCGGACCTAAAATGCATGCCTACAACCTGGGCAGTCTCCCAGGCTTGCCGATAGGGTTTAGCAGCAGTTTGAGGCAAAGACTCCATGAATGCCCGTAGCTGCAGACGGCGATGGTGGGGCGTTGGGGCGGGTGTGCTTCAGTTCACCGCAGGTGTGTGATGGAGGTCCACCGTTCATGTTCACGGCCTCGTGGTACACGTCGCGATGCACCTCTCAGCAGCTTCTTTCACAATCGCACAACGTGATGAAGGTTACGGTGGCAAAGTAGTGACGGCGCGACCAGGGGCCTCGCCATGGATGCACGGCAGGATGATCACACCAGGATCTCTGCATTGCACTGCCAAGCAATCATGATTCAGCAGATTTTCTCTTTGCGTCCGCAAATTTATGACGTCCATATGTACCATTTTACTGGATGCACACGCTTGTGGTGTGGTGGTGTTTTTGGTCTTCGTAACCGGCACCAGCACAACCCTCCTCTTACACCCTTCTACTACTGCCAGAGTCTCCTGCTCAACCCTCCTCGCGCGTGACCCTCTGCACCTCTTTCTAGTTTGCTTCCACCTTTTCACATGTTCTCCAAATATGTTTCAGATTATGTTTTTACTTGGAATGGGTACAATTTTTTTGGTTGTGTGTGTGCTGTCTGTCTGTCTGTCTGTCTAACTTGGGCTTGGCATTTAATTTTAATCCGAAAATGTTTAAACCACAGGTATGTAGGAAGTATCCATTACGTCGTACATTACCTCACGGTGATGTTGCAGAGGTGGAAGAACTTGTGTCCAAGTGTGGTGGACTTCCCAAAGTAATAGTTGAGATAGCTGGATTACTGGCTAACAAGTCAGTGGGGATGATGGAAGCAGGTGCACGTTCTATGAATGATAATTTTATGGATGATCTGGAGACGATTGACAGCCTAAAGTGTCTATTCTGCTGGATGCGTACCTACATGAGTACTTGTCCTGATTCCCTCAAGTCATGTATCTTGTACTTGTCAATTTTCCCTCGTGGTCACATCATCAGGCGGAGACGGCTAGTAAGGCGATGGATTGCAGAGGGTTACTCTAGGGATAATAAGCAGCATGAAGAATCCGTAGAGGAGAATGGGGAGACTCAGTTATCCGACCTCGTTGATCTGAGCATAATCCAACAGCCACCACATATGATAGCCAGCACTGAACAGAGGGACGACACACGGATGATGTCGTCGTGTCAGGTCAATGGATTCATCCGTGAGTACATTGTCTCACGTCGAATGGCAGATGATGATGATGATGACCTTGTCTTGGAATTAGGGGGCCGTTCCACGAGAAACACACAAGGCTGCAGGGGCCGCCATCACCTCGTCATATTGCAGAGCTGGGATAGATCAGATATAACTGTGTTCGAGAGCATCATCAACTTCTCCCGGCTACAGTCTCTAACAGTGTTTGGGGAGTGGAGATCGTTCTTCATATCTGAAAATATGAAGCTGCTACGGGTGCTTGATCTAGAGGATGCATCTGCAGGTGGTGTAAAACATGAAGATCTCGAGAGGATGGTAAGATGCCTGGTTCACCTCAAGTTCCTCTCACTGCGAGGACAGCGTGAGATCCTCCATCTACCGAGTAAGCTGGGCGAACTGACCAAGCTGCAGACTTTGGACATCAGGGGCACCTCCATAGTCTGCCTTCCAGAGAGCATAAAAAAGTTAGCGAAACTGCAGTACATACGTGCTGGCATCCCAAATATGTTGTGCAAGAAGCATGGTCATAACCTAGTCGGTGTTGAGGTGCCTAGAGGGATTGGTAGACTGAAGGCGTTGCACACACTTGGAGTTGTCAATGTTGCAGCTCCAGGGTCGTCAAAGAGCTTTGTGCAAGATCTCAAGAAACTCACCCAATTGCGCAAGCTCGGAGTGTCTGGCATTAACAGGAAGAACAGTGCCAAGTTTTTCCGTGCAATCAATGGTCTTGTACATCTGGAATCCTTGTCAGTGCAGCTGGAAAAGCAAAATAGTGACCAAAACAATAATGATTGCTTGGATGACATGATCTTCCTCCAGTCGTGTAGCAACCTTCGGAGCCTGAAGCTATACGGACATGTGTCTAAGTTGCCAAGATGGGGGAACGGCGGCCAGCAGCTTGGAAAGCTCGCAAAGTTGGAGGTGGAGGTGACCACTTTGATGAAAGGTGACATAAACTTCCTCGGCAGGCTACCACATTTACGCATTCTTCGCGTCAAGCAGCTTCAAGATGGCGAGCTTCATTTCCGTGACTATGAGAACGCAATGGAGTACGAGTCCTACAAAAACATCAAGATCTTCGAGATTGCTTGCAGTTGCAGCTCCAGCAGTTTACATGTGAGATTTGGAAGGGAAACAATGAAACAACTAGAGCTGCTCACCATTGACTGCTGCCATGGGTCGCCATCATATCAGTTCTCTGGCCTGGAGCATCTAAGCCAACTCAAGCAAGTCTTGCTACTCAACACTTCCAGCCCCGACACACTCAAGGAACAACTAGAGAGCCAGCTTACCATCCACCCAAACTCACTCAAACCTGTTGTGAAGGTGGAAGAACAACGGTGATCGTCCTGAAGTACCATAGTCAATTTGTATTCCTGTATTTTGTTTTCTACCTACCCCACTACATGCTGGGCTTATAGCTCCTATGCGACGTCTTTACGCGGAATTGGAAAAAACACGACATCGTTGAAAAGAATAGCTCGCATGCGACGGTTGTGAGGCAGCTAATATCCCAGGGTCACACGGGTCATAAAACGGTCGTTAAGGACACATTTAACTTTGTTCCAAGATTAGGGTTAAGCCAAACCGGTCGGTTGGGACAGCCAGTCAAGCCAGCCAAACCAACCGCTTCCGACCGAGAGCGCGCGTCACACTGACTGTAGCTTCCCCGACGGCGGCGGCGGACCTCACCCATCGTTCTCGGCGCCGGCGGCGGCGGCACGACAATTAATTCAGGCGACGGCGCTTTCGTTCGACGGCGAAGGTGGTGAGTGCCATTTGAAAGCTATTCCTCTCCCATTCTTCTCAATTCGAGATCTGAGCGTGCCCATTGATGCTAGATTGTGGAGGCGAGGGTGTGCTGAATGGGGCGAGGGGGAACGAGATGGAGCATGGAGAGGGGACTTCTAATCGGTATATCCCGTATCTCTGCACTTAATTTCTCTAAGGTTGAGCTCTTTGTTCGCTTCCGCTAGCTCACAGTGCCCGCCAAAAACAGGGGAGACGATGTTGCGCGCCAAACCTTCGAATTTCGCATCTCTAGGGCTGTTTTAGTTGATGGCAGCACGCAGCTCATTGAGAGAGACACAGTTGTTAAATGGGAGGTGGAATTAGAACATGTTGATCCCCAAGAGCTAATAAACATGGGAGAGGAGGCGATGAGGAAAATGGTGGAAAAAATTGGGGATAGTATGGTTTGGGTGCCAGAGCAAGAAGTTTCTTTGTTACGATTTGATGATTGCAAATGTAACTATGTTAGGGTTGAGACAGGGGAACATATAGTTGATGAAATCGATGAGCGAAACAGTTGGACAAGCAAAACTGTTCTGTTTTTAGCAGAGCTCATTGATCTGAAACCTGATTCGAGGGTTGGATATGTGGCCTCGAAGCTGGCTGCTCAGATGGTCGAGGATGATTGGGCTGCACAAAGGCAAGCAATGCCTATACTTACTGAGTTGGAAGTGTTAACAGTGGAGGATGATGGTAATGCACAAGGGGATGCTGCAGATGCTAATGCACAAAGGATTGTAACTGTTGTCTGGAATTCAGTTGAGATACATGACCAGACTGATTTGGTCATTGCACCAATAGATGACATTGAAATGGCAAAGCTTTTTGGCATTCCTATAGATGACAGAGAGAAGGAGAAGAAGAGGGATGAACCTGCAAATGATGGTGAGAACCATTTAAGAGATGAAGAGGCAGATATAGATCTAGAGTTATTGGAAAATGCTGCAGTTCATGTAGATGATGCACATGATGATGATCTAGTAACAGTTTATGACAAAGAGGACCCAGTTATTGAAGTTGGGAGATTGTTTCCAAGCATGGATGAATTTAGGATGTGTTTCAGGACATATGCAGTCAAACATGAGTTTGCTACCAAGACTATGTGGACTGATAAAAAGAAGTACTATGCAAAATGCGTAGGTTCTGATGGTGGTGCCAAGCCTTGCAAGTGGTATATATCTGCTAGACGCCAACCTGATGGAAGGACAATAAGAGTGAATCAAATTCCAAAACCTCATACTTGCATTACAAGTTCTCAAACAGTTACAAAGATGACATCACAATTATGGGTTGCAGAAAAGATCAAGCCCATTTTAGCCACAACACCAAACAACACTGCAAAGAGACTGAAAATAGACTTAGAAAAGCAGTACCCCATTAAGCTGAATTATACTACAGTGTGGAAGGCAAAGCAAAGGGCAATGAAAGAGCTATATGGTGATTGGGCAAATACCTTTTGAATGCTTTATAACTTCAAAGACGAAGTAGAGAAGAGGTCACCTGGCAGTGTTGTGGAGATAGATACTGAGGTAACAGCTGATGGGAAAGTCTTCTTCTCTAACTTCTTCATGGCTTTAAAGCCTTGCATCGATGGCTTCAAAGCAGGGTGCCGTCCATATTTGAGTATAGACTCATCTTTCTTGACTGGAAAGTGGAATGGTCAACTAGCAGCATACAATGCTTTAGATGGACACAATTGGATGTTCTCTGTAGCTATTGGCATGTTTCAGTCTGAGACAGAGGCATCATGGACATGGTTCATAATATAGTTGAAAAGATTCATAGGGCCAGTCTCTCCATTGGGAGTGCACACAGATGCATGTAAAGGTTTAGAAAATGCAGTGAAGATTGTTTTCCCTCATGCTGAGCAGAGGGAGTGCTTCGGCCATATGTGGATGAATTTGATCAAAAAATTCAGAGGAGATGATTTTGGACGCATGTGGCCAACAGCAAGATCTTACACCAGGCAGACACATTCATATCACCTTGAGAAGATTAAGGCGGCATGCTCTGAGGAGGATAGGGTCAAGTTTTGTACATGGTTGGAAACCTACCATTCTCTTTTATGGTACAGGTCTGGTTTTAACACTGCCATCAAATGTGATCATATCAACAATAATTTGGCAGAAAGTTTCAACGAAGTGAAGGAGTTAAAAGACTTGCCTGTCCATGACATGGTTCACCAGATCAGGATCATGATCATGAGGTTGTGGGAATTGAGAAGAAGGCTTGGTGGTGTTCTTCAAGGAGATAATCTTCCTGATGTTGTGCAGCAGGTGGTCAACAGGAGCAGAAATCTTGCACATTTGCGTGTTGAGAAATCCTCATTGTGGGGTGCTGAAGTCAGAGATACAAAGACTGACAGGAGGCATGTTGTTGACACTCAATTGCATGAATGCACATGTCTTGAGTGGCAACACACTGGGAAGCCTTGTGAGCATGCCATACTTTTCTTGGCCTCCAAACACAAGCTAAATATGCACCCATATTTGCATGAGTATTATTCTGTAGCAAAATTCAAGGCTTCATATGGAACACCGATTCCAGCACTTATAGATCAGTCTCAGTGGCCTGAAGTGGACATTCAGTTCTCCTTGTGTCCTCCTTCGATGAAAAGAAAGGCTGGCAGACCCAAGCAGAGTAGATTCAAGGCTTGGTTTGAGAAAGGTGGGAGCGGCAAGAAGGGAAAGAAAGATGCCAAGCCAAAAAGGGCCCAAAAAGGTAACAAGAATAGATGCAAACTCTGTGAAGAACTTGGACACCGAGCTGGCTCTACCAAGTGCAGATACACTACTGAAAAGCCAAAGTATGTTCATCCAAAATCTATCCCATTTCTTGTTGATGATTTTTCTCCCCAGCTAACTTGCTTGTTTTCAGGAGGAAGCATGGAGAAAAATGCCCACCTCTTGTTGTTGACGAATGCTGGCCAGTGAAAAGGGCAAGAATCAATGGCCAAAGAAAGAAGAGAACTAACCAGATCATGTTTGGTGCTGCTGAGGTGCAATCTGAACTTGTTTTGGAGGATGGTGTGCAAATTGTTGAGGATTTAGGGCACACCGTTTCTGATTTGGAAGCTCTGGTGCAAAATGAGGGGCAAAATGAGCCTGTTGTTGAGGCTCTGGTGCAAAATGAGCCTGTTGTTGAGGCTCTGGTGCAAAATGAGCCTGTTGTTGAGGCTCTGGTGCAAACTGACCATGTTGTTGAGGCTCTGGTGCCAGATTGTGTTGTTGAGGAGGTGCAGGATGTGAAGGAGACTCTTGGACGTGCTGTGGGGAGGCCAGATGGTAATGGTAAGAAAAAGAAGAGCATAAACCTTTTGTGTGGTATGAAACTTGTGAAGGAGAAGAAAACGTGGGGTAAGAAGAGCCAAAAGAAATAGACTTTGAATTTGGCACTTGTTGTTGTAAACATTTGTTATTGTAATAATTTAGCAGTTGTTGTTGTTGTAAACATTTGTTATTATAATAATTTGTCACTTGTTGATAATTTGGACAAAATTCAAATATGATGGTAAATTTGAATTTCAACAAATGTAGCTATGTCACTTTTCTATGTTTGTATGAGCTTACAACGTTTTTCTCATATGTACAATACAACTCATCCTCACCCTGATCCCTTTTGTGAAGTACAAATCACCCTCACCCAAAATGTGGTAGAAATGGGCTCCAAAGCTAGGGTAAACCATCCCATTTGTAAGGAAGTTTTTTTTCGACCATTTCTAAAACCAAGTTTGATATTTTTCCTTAGAACTATGTCACATAACATGGCACCAAGCGAAGGTTTTGTATTTTTTTGATTTTTTTTTTGAATTAGTTATGCATATTTGAATGTCTAGTCAAACTTTTGAAGGGTTTTCATAAATATTCTTAGCTAGGGGCTGAGGTTCACAAAACAAGCATTGGATCTATGATGAAATAGCATGCTGTGAACCTAAAAATGATTTTTACAAAAAATTATCAGCATGAAATCATGTAACTGTAGTTCATATCTTACCCACTTCCAGCCGATTCGGCAGGATTTGTCTTTTTCACGAGGGATGGAATAAAAGGTTTGAGATACTCAAGTTGGGAAATTGTACATGCTAGGTGGTATAGTATTTTTGAAAAATAGGATGTTACCATTTTGAAACTTCAATTTGGTGGTTGCTTCACAAATCCCCCCTCTTTCGGCACTCAGAAAATAGAAAATGGATTTTCTGTGCGTCGAAAAGGAAAACTTTGTGCTACAACATTGTTAGTCATCCCATTATACACATGCATGCCCAATATGGGCACATTATCACAAACTATGCCTTGATTCTAGCCATATCATTGGTCATTTGACCCGAAATCCAGAAAACCTCGGAGGAGATATGTCATTTTGTGAAGGGTTTTTTGAAATATGATCAATAGACCAAGTTTGATATTTTTCCTCACAACTATGTCACATAACATGACACCATGCGAAGGTTTTGTATTTTTTTTGATTTTTTTTGAATTAGTTATGCACATTTTAATGTCTGGTCAAACTTGTGAAACCCCGTTGACTACATCCTAAACCCAGCTAACCCTAAGGCCGAATGAGGAACGTAGATCTAACCCTAGCGCGACACTGTGGCCGTCCGATCGCGTCTTCTAGAAGGATTCCGCGGGTGGCTCTGGGCGATCCGTGGAAGGGCTTGTTCTGCAACCTGATTGGTTGGCGTCTATTGGAAGGATTTCGCGACTAGCTCTTGGCGATCCGTGGGATGGATGATTCTGGAATCTGTTTCGCTTCATCATTTTTCCATGAACAGATAAGGTACAACGTGGCACACTCCATTGACCGTTGGACCGAGCGTGGCATGCGAGGGCGCTGGGCGGGGCGGGCTGCACCATGCATGTAGCTTCCCCTAGCGTCGCAGTCTAGCTATTTTGCGTGCAACAGCGCTACAGCGTATTTACTCCCTTCATCGCATTAAATAAGCGTACGTCTAACAATTTTCTTCAGTCAAACTTACTCCCCTCAGGTTCATGCGCCATAGAAAAAGTCAATATTTATAAACTTTGACTATGTATATAAGGCTAGTCATAGTGGGAGTAACTTGGATAGTAACATAGTCCTACATGTATTGTCAACTAGCAATGTTACCAGAAACATCACAAATTTCAAGAAAGAATGAGTCTACATTGTAATAAATAAGACTTTGCATGATACCACATCTATGTTATTTTACAATATGGAGTAGTACCTTAGACTATTAACATATGCATGTTACTACTCTAAGTTACTCCCACATACTCCCTCCATCCGCAAATAAATTGAAGAGACCATTTGCTAAATGTTATTGGACTTGATTTCCGTGAAGCAATTTTTTCTACTTTAAAGTGCATTGGAAAGGTAGAAGTACACTTTTTGTGGACAAATTTTGAAGCCAAACGTACACTTATTTGTGGACAGTGTTGGAGATATGCCCAAGAGGCAATAATAAAGTGGTTATTATCATATCTTCATACTTATGATAAATGTTTACATACCACGCTATATTGTATTAACCGGAAACATTAATACTTGTGTGATTTGTAAACATAAAAGAGTCCCTAGTAAAGTCTCTTGTTAAACTAGCTTGTTGGTTAATATATGATCATGGTTTCCTGATCATGAACATAGAGATGTTATTAACAACAGGGTCATATCATTAGGAGAATGATGTGATGGACATACTCCTATAGTTAAGCATAGCATAAAGATCAAGTCATTTAATATAGTTCATTTGTTATAAGCTTTATGATACATAGTAACCTAATTCCTTCGACCATGAGATCATGCTTATGACCATCACCGGAAGGATGCTTTGATAACATCAAACACCGCACCGTAACTGGGTGGCTATAAAGGTGGCATTGAGTGTTCGGAAAGTATGGGTTGAGACACATGGATCAAGAGTGGGATTTGTCCATCCATATGACAGATAGATATACTCTGGGCCCTCTAGGTGGAATGTCATCCAATTAGCTTGCAAGCATGTGACTGGCTCACAATGGATCACATACCACGGGAACGAGAAAAGAGTACTTATTGGTAACGAGGTTGAACTAGGTATGCAGAGATACCGACGATCAAAACCTCGGATAAGTAAACTATCGTGAGACAAAGAGAAATTGGTATCATATGTAAGTGGTTCATTCGATCGCAAAGTAATCGTAGAAATATGTGGGAGCCATATGAATTTCTAGATTCCTCTATTGGTTATTGTTCGGAGAAGTGTTTCGATCATGTCCGCATAATTCACGAACCGTAGGGAGACACACTTAAGGATTCGATGTTGTTGAGTAGTTATGGAATGATGAGTAAGAGACCGAATGTTGTTCGGAGTCTCGAATGGGATCCGGGATATCACGAGGAGATCCGGAATGGTCCGGAGACTAAGATTCATATAAGGAAAGTCCCGTTTCGGAGTTGGAGAATGATTCCGGTGTTTTCATCGGGAATGTTCTAGAAGGGTCCGGAAGGTCCGACACTCCGGAGGGGAAGGGTACATGAATGTGTCATAACAAGTTGGAATGGTTGCATCATGTACTAGGTATCATGGCTGGGCAAAATAAAGGTATAAATCAAATCCTAGTTTGAAAAGTCAAACGCCAATTTGAAAAGTCAAACAATAGTTTTGCTTGGTGGAGGGAGAGTAGGAAACCTACCTGGGGAGGAGTTCCTCTCCCTCCACCCGCCGGCCAAGGAGGCCGACTTGGGGGAGGACTCTCCTCCCCTAGCCGGCGCCCTCCCACCTATAAAAGAAGGGGCAGGGGTGCCCCCTCTAGACTACACCTCTCTCCTCTAAACCCTAGCCCTAGCCGCCGGCCTCCACCAAGTCGCCGCCACCCCTAGGGTTTGCCTAGCCGCCGAATTGGGGCCCTCCCCTTGCCCTAGACGCCGGCCTAGCCCTCTCTCCTTGGTTCCTCTAAACCCTAGATCGCCAAGGCCTCTCTCATAGTCCACCATACTCGCTCCAGCTTAAGGCGAAGCCCTGCGAGATCTCCCCTATACTTCCCGTACCACGCCGTTGTGCTGCCGGAATCACGAGGAGAGTGCTACTACCTCCGCTTCCTGCTGGAACAAGGGAGAGGAAGGTCTTCATCGAGTACCGAACGTGTGACCGATTGCGGGAGCGCTGCCGGAACGTGGCGCCAGAAGGATCGTCTACACGATCTTGAGATCGGAAAGAGTACGACTACATGACCCACGAGAATCCGCTCTTGTTAACAGCTTTGGAATCTTCGAGGTGAGTTCCTATATCGACTCGTTGCTACAATATAGTAGATAGATCTTGGCTTGTTTGTTTCCATGCGTTAGAATTTTTTTGTTTTCCATGTTATGAACCCTACAGTGGTATCAGAGCCGTGTCTATATGTAGATCTGTTGCACGAGTAGAACACAATGGTCATTATGGGCGGTGATGTTTTTATTATCAATTGCTTGTTGTGTACTTTGAATCTTGCGGTATGATGGGATGAAGCGACCCGAGCTAACCTTACATGACATCGTTCATGAGACTTGCTCCACGCTGAACATGCAACTTGTATTGCATAAGTGGCTTTGCGGGTGTCTGTCTCTCCCATTATAGTATAGATCCAATTTACAATGGTTGCTTGATAGTTCAAGCATCAACATTGTGGTTCTTGTTCGTAAGTTAGAGCGACACTTATAGAAAGCCCCAAACCACGTAAAACATGCAAAGAAAATTAGAGGCGTCTAACTTTGTTTTGCAGGGGTGTGCTGTGATGTGATATGGCCATGATTGTGATTATATTTGATGTATGCAATGTTCCTTATTGTAAGTTGGCAACCGGCAGGAGCCATATGGTTGTCTTTAAATTCTGTTAAGACTCGCGTTTCTATTCAAAGTAGTTGTAATAGTTGAAGCTGGTGGACGACAACCATGGAACGACGTCATTGACCTTGATGCAATGCCGGTGATGATGGAGATCATGTTCGTGCTTGAAGATGGAGATCGGAAGCACAAAGAAGAAAGGCCATATCATATCACATATTATGAATTGTATGTGATGTTAATCCTTTATGCATCTTGTATTGCTTAGTTAACGATGGTAGCATTATAAGATGATCCCTCAAGCACACAAATTTCAAGTTTTAAAGTGTTCATCCTTAGTTAGCATCGTTGCTAAAGCTTGTTGTTTTGAAGCACCACGTGATGATCGGGTGTGTTAGATTCTGCAAGTGTATACGACGTGAGCAAGCCAGATTTGCTCATGCAGAAACTAACGTTTGATCTTGACGAGCCTAGCATGTACAAACATGGTCTCGGAACACGGATCACCGAAAGGTAAAGCATGAGTCATATAGTAGATATGATGAACATGTTGATTGTTCGCCATTGAAGCTACATCAACTCTCGTGATGATCGGTTTTGATGTGGTGGATTTGGTTCGTGTGATCACTAAAGCAATGTGAGGGATATTGTTTTGAGTGGGAGTTCAACAACAATTTGATTAAAAGTTGAACACTATTTATCATAAATTAAATCAAAGTGAATTTGCATAGTTGTTCTAGTCATTGGCATCCGTTTACCACCTTGCGCTTAGTTATAATTGAGATGATAGAACTAAAGAATTCTGGTTATTTACTTTACGAACTGGTATCGTATTATTTTGAAGTGTTAATCTAAAGTTTAAAAGTCCCATTGCAAACTTTCAATAAGTTTCGATTACTCCGTGAAATTTAATAGTTGGTATTAAATCAAGAGTAACAATTCCAGTGTTAGTATATAAGTATCATGTTTATCTCCATGATTCTTGATATTCGAAAGATAGTTTCAACATCAAGGTAATCTAGGAGTTGAAAGAGTTGTTTCAGACATCATGTATGGAAGATATTGCGATATCTGAAATGATGTTTTGGTTACAACATGATAGAGTATAATATGGCAAAGTTTATGTTCTCATATTTGATGAGAATTTAGAAAAAATTAGAGACACTAGTTGTCCTAATATTCCAAAAGGTTTTGGAGAGCAACATTATACTCGCGATTCACCATTATAAGCTAAAGTAGCTTGATCATGAATAATTCCATGAGAAGGGTGAATATTTGATGTAGGTAAAATATTTACTACACCAAGAGATTACTAAAGAATGGAATTTGAAAGCACACCAAACATTTGATGATGGTGATCTACTTCAAAGTGCAAGTCCAAAGACATTGGTATTTAATTATACATGCTTTGGACTATATATCATATGTATGACTCCACTATTGATGTTGATAGATTCTTTCAAACAGAAAAGGAAATACTGAAAGAGAATCTCAGAAATATATGGCAGAAAAGAAAAGACTAGAATTATTCAGCTTAGGTATATACATGATATACATGTTATGGCTATATTATTTGCTTATTAAACAATGTGGTTCTTAAGTATTTGATACTGAATTTGTTGGTGTGAATCGTCATACGAAACAACACAATTCATGAACTACAATGGCCTAAGTAACTAGCAAAAGAATATGTGATGATGTTCATCGAGAACAAATAAAGTGTTGATGTGTTTCTCGTTAACATCAAAGCTTGCCTGCAAGATTTGTTTTATCAGGTATTATGAGAACAAAAGGGTTGTTCAATTAATTGCCGTAATCCATAAAAGATGGATGATTTACAAATCTCGTTGGAGAAATCACATCCATAAAACTAGTGCTAAAAATGTCGAAAGACAAATTAAGTGACATCGCCGTTTAAATTATATTGGAAAGAAAACATGAAGAAACTCCATGTGGATGGAATTTTGGAGTATTTTGATTTTTGATCAAATGACGCTTGTGAAACTTTCCTAGAGATAATTAAAACTTCGTTCATAGGCCAAAAGGGAACGAATGACTAGCTTATTGGAACTTGTACATATTGTTGTATGAAGTCCATTATGTGTAGTCAAGAGCGATGGATTTCAACTTCATATGCTTTCTCCGAGAATTTGAGTGAATATATGAATATTTACTTAATAAGGATGAAGTATGAAACATTTGAAAAGTTCAAAGATTTTTAAGATGAAGTGCAAAATCATTGTAACAAGAATATAAATAGTTTATGATAAGATCATAAAGGAAGATATTTGAGTTACAAGTTTAGCATAATACCTAAGATTTAAGGAATCATTCCGTGGATTTGCATTTCCCGAAACACCATAAGAGTATGGAGCGTTCGAGATATGTGATTAAACCTTGTTTGACATGGTAAGATCAAAGGTGTAATTCATAAAAATGTCATTATATTTTAAAGATTAAAAGCTTTAGAGACTACCGATTTTCCACTGAAAAGAGCTCCATCATAATCCGTTGAATTGACACCATATAAAGTTATGGTTTGGGATAAAACCCAAGTTGTCCTTTCTTAAACATTGGTATGCTATGCATAAGAAAGATGTTTGCAACCAAAATTGGATGAACATATATTTGTATGTTATTTTGAATAATCGTTACGTATTCCTCCATAAACACCAAAGACAAAAATGTTTGTCGCTTAGAACGTCAAGTTTCTTTGAGAAGGAATTTTCTGTGAAAAGTTAAGTGGGAGGACAATAGAACTTTGACAAGGTTAAAAGAACCTTAGCTATATATGATCAAAGTTGCGCAGCACCGAAAAGTGTTCCGGAAGCAGCAACAATGCTCATGGCTCACGTACCTCAAAGGTTGTGGTCACGGAGGTCTAAGTTCCTATTGAAACAAGTAGGTCGGGTAAACAATCAAATACCAAGGTTTGAGAGTTATATCATTATTTGACAATAATGATCCGACTAGATGCAAAGAAGCGATGATGGGCCCTGACTCCGTCAAATGGATTGAAGCCATAAAATCCGTGATAGTTCCATATACAAGAGATCAAGCTTTGAGCTTGAAAGATCCTCTAGAAAGGTACAAGACCTTACAGTCGTATTTGGATCTATAAAGAAATAGACATGGATGTTTCACATCTATGAAATTATCGACATGTCGGAAAAGAGTTCACGACAATGTTCAAAGAGTTGACTATGACAAGATCTGATCTTTCATTAAGCGATATTTAGTCTAGACAGATTAATGTAGCAACCACGACATATAATTTTGTTATGTGTTGAATAAACAAAACAAGTCCTTCTAATAGAATGGTTACCTAGGACATGTGCATGACACGGTCCAAAAGGGTTTTGTTAATTCAAAGTATGCTAAAAGCATATGCAAACTTCAATGGTTGAAGTAAGCATCGCGGAGTTGTAATCTTCACTATGATGAAGCTGTTAAAATAGTTTAATTTCATCGGAGACAATGAAGATGCTTGCATTTGGAAGAAATTAAGTGGGAGCGCTAAGACATGTTTCTAATACATTATGTGGAAGACATATTGTTGATTGGAAATGATGTATCTTAACACATGATAAGAATTTCATCTCGATGAAAGGCTTAGGCAGAACCCGAATATTTGGCATCAATGTCTATATGGATAAATTGTGACACCAATATGGTTGTGCCAGAAGTACATAGATGAGATATTGAATGAGTTCAATATAGAAACTACAAGAAAAGTTCTTGTTGCATAGGAAGGATTGAATAAAGATTTAAATATTTTTGATACTTGATAGATTCAATCACAAAGAGTATTTTATCAATCATGCTGTGATGTGTACAAATCCAGAAATGTCCTATGCTCTAAATGTTATGAGCATATACCAGAATAATTCATAAGATGATTATTGGACGATAGTAAGATATTCTTATGATCTTTTAAAAGAACTAAGAATATATTATTTTGTAGAAATGACAAATAGATGGTTAGTTCATTGTAAAAGTATTACATTGATACTAGTTTTTTCACGAAGTACAAATTAAGTTTATCTCAATCTAAACTAAGGGTGGCGCAATGTGATGGAAAGTAAGTTCCATAATGGATTTGGATGAGTTCCAAAGTTAAGACATTGTGACAGATACTACAACAAAAGGCTAAGTATATATCTGCTATTATAGCAGCAAAAGAGGGCATTTGTGTCAAGTAGTTTGTTATCAAATTAGGTGTAGTTCACAGCAGGGATAATACTATGAAGATATATTGTATGACAATATTATCAACATGTTTTAAACGCAAAGAACTAAAGGTCACACCAAAGGACCAAATTTATACAAAGCCATCTCATTAGAGAATGAGTGATGCGTAGAGACGCAAAGACATGCAATTACACACGGACCTGGAAGTGTCAAGATCCGAAGATCAATTGACCACTATCAATCGTGTACATACGACACCAGAAAGCCATAGGTGTTGAATACACAAAGGTTTGAAACTAGATTATTGACTCTAGTGCAAGTGGGAGACTGTTGGAGATATGCCCAAGAGGTAATAATAAAGTGGTTATTATCATATCTTCATACTTATGATAAATGTTTACATACCACGCTATAATTGTATTAACCAGAAACATTAATACTTGTGTGATTTGTAAACATAAAAGAGTCCCTAGTAAAGCCTCTTGTTAAACTAGCTTGTTGGTTAATATATGATCATGGTTTCCTGATCATGAACATAGAGATGTTATTAACAACAGGGTCATATCATTAGGAGAATGATGTGATGGACATAGTCCTATAGTTAAGCATAGCATAAAGATCAAGTCATTTAATATAGTTCATTTGCTATAAGCTTTCTGATACATAGTAACCTAATTCCTTCGACCATGAGATCATGCTTATGACCATCACCGGAAGGATGCTTTGATGACATCAAACACCACACCGTAACTGGGTGGCTATAAAGGTGGCATTAAGTGTTCATAAAGTATGGGTTGAGACACATGGATCAAGAGTGGGATTTGTCCATCCATATGACGGATAGATATACTCTGGGCCCTCTCGGTGGAATGTCATCCAATTAGCATGCAAGCATGTGAATGGCTCACAAGGGATCACATACCACGGGAACAAGAAAAGAGTACTTATCGGTAACGAGGTTGAACTAGGTATGCAGAGATACCGACGATCAAAACCTCGGATAAGTAAACTATCGTGAGACAAAGGGAAATTGGTATCGTATGTAAATGGTTCATTCGATCACAAAGTAATCGTAGAAATATGTGGGAGCCATATGAATTTCCAGATTCCTCTATTGGTTATTGTTCGGAGAAGTGTTTCGATCATGTCCGCATAATTCACGAACCGTAGGGAGACACACTTAAGGATTCGATGATTGTTGAGTAGTTATGGAATGATGAGTAAGAGACCGAATGTTGTTCGGAGTCTCAGATGGGATCCGGGATATCATGAGGAGATCCGGAATGGTCCGGAGAATAAGATTCATATAAGGAAAGTCCTGTTTCGGAGTTGGAGAATGATTCCGGTGTTTTCATCGGGAATGTTCTAGAAGGGTCCGGAAGGTCCAGCACTCCGGAGGGGAAGGGTACATGAATGTGTCATAACAAGTTGGAATGGTTGCATCATATACTAGGTATCATGGCTGGGCAAAAAAAGGGATAAATCAAATCCTAGTTTGAAAAGTCAAACGCCAATTTGAAAAGTCAAACGGCAGTTTTGCTTGGTGGAGGGAGAGTAGGAAACCTACTTGGGGAGGAGTTCCTCTCCCTCCACCCGCCGGCCAAGGAGGCCGACTTGGGGGAGGACTCTCCTCCCCTGGCCGGCGCCCTCCCACCTATAAAAGAAGGGGCAGGGGTGCCCCTCTAGACTACACCTCTCTCCTCTAAACCCTAGCCCTAGCCGCCGGCCTCCACCAAGTCGCCGCCGCCCCTAGGGTTTTCCTAGCCGCCAAATTGGGGCCCTCCCCTTGCCCTAGCCGCCGGCCTAGCCCTCTCTCCTTGGTGCCTCTAAACCCTAGATCGCCAAGGCCTCTCTCATAGTCCACCATACTCGCTCCAGCTTAAGGCGAAGCCCTGCGAGATCTCCCCTCTACTTCCGGTACCACGCCGTCGTGCTGCCGAAATCGCGAGGAGAGTGCTACTACCTCTGCTGCCTGCTGGAACAAGGGAGGGGAAGGTCTTCATCGAGTACCGAACGTGTGACGGACTGCGGGAGCGCTGCCGGAACGCGGTGCCGAAAGGATCGTCTACATGATCTTGAGATCGGAAAGAGTATGACTACATCACCCACGAGAATCCGCTCTCGTTAACCGCTTTGGAATCTTTGAGGGTGAGTTCCTCTATCGACTCTTTGCTACAATCTAGTAGATAGATCTTGGCTTGTTTGTTTGCATGCGGTAGAATTTTTTTGTTTTCCATGCTACGAACCCCTACAAACAGAGGGAGTATGCATGTCACTATGACCAGCCATATCATTGGTCATTTCTGGAATCTGATTGGCTTCATCGTTTTTCTATGAACAGATAAGGTACAGCATGGCACACTCCATTGACCGTTGGACCGAGCGTGGTATGCGAGGACGCTGGGCGGGGCGGGCTGCACCATGCATGCAGCTGCCCCTAGCGTCGCAGTCTAGCTATTTTGCGTGCAACAGCGCTGCAACATATTTACTCCCTCCGTCGCATTAAATAAGTGTACGTCGAACAACTTTCTTCAGTCAAACTTACTCCCATCCGATTCATGCGCCATACAAAAAGTCAATATTTATAAATCTAAAATATCAACTTTTACTACGTATATAAGAAAAAAAATCAAAATCTAAAATATTATAAACTTAGTTGCATACTCCCTCTATTCCCTCCAATTGACATCCCTCTGATTACTCCCACCGATTTTTCTTGCGTGTGTAAAAACGAACGAGTTTGTTGCATGCGGTGTGTAAAAACGAACGAGTACCTTGGTACTAGATTCCTGCATTTATTACCGAGTAAATCAAGGCCAAATTCTATTTTCTCTTTTATTTTTCACTGCAATGAACAACTACCTTGGACGTTTTTTCTCTCTTTCGCATTAATGCATGCATGCATGCATGCAGGGGTGGGGGCGACGGTGTAGGGGTCATGTCGCATCCTAGCAATTTTTTTGCACTGACCGCATTGATCACGCCCGCTGCCCACACGCAACGCAGCGCACGCGGCTACGCCAACGCTGGATTCCCACGCCGCCCTTCACGCCCCGCCCTCAATAAATAGGCAAAACGCCTTTGCCTCCTCATCTCATCTTGCCCCTCATCTTCAACCTCGAGCCCGTCCCTTTGCCTCCTCCCATCCCCAAAACACTCCAGCGACAATGGCGACCTCCCCCTCCGTTTCCCTTCCGACACCGAAGTTAGCGACGAGGACAACCACCCGGACCACAAGCAGGTCTGGGAGCAGGAGGCGCCCACGTGCCCCAAGCGTGGCAAAAAGGGGGGTGACGCAAAGCCCTGCCCTGCCCCTGCGCGGAGGGCCCCTTTGTCCACAACCCCGTCCCCGGCGGCGGCAACCTCCCCGACGACGGCCCCTCCGAAGAATACTGGAAGGCGGCGGAGAAGTAGGAGGCAAAGGAGGAGGCTGCTTACGCCAAGTGGGATGAGAAGCAGGCCAAGCGCGCCTTGAAGAAAAGGCGTAGACGGGAGGAGGAGGAACTACGGGAGGCCAATCGCTAGGCCTTCCAGGAGGAGCAGTTGCGGTGGGAGCAGCGGGAGAGGCTGGCGGACTGGAATGCCGCGGCGGCTCAGAGGGCCGCGGAACCGGCACCGCCTCCACCGCCGATGGAGTAGGGTAGCTAGGGTTAGGGTTTAGGGGCTAGCCCAGGGGTTTAGGCGCCTATTCCCTTCTATATTATTGTACCCTTTTCTTTTTATTGTAATGTTATCCCAATGTTATCGATCGGGCTACTAATATAAGGAATGTTATCCCAATATTATCCATCCCCTTGTTTTATTGTAATCCGTGTTTTATTGTATTGTCATTTGTCAAAACACCCAAAACAACAAGTGCATAAAACAAAAGACACAAAAACAAGTTCTCATATAATACTCGTGAAACATTTATAAAATGAGTGAAATTAGAAAAGCTCAAAAGGAAGAATAAGTTAACGTTTATGATGGTTGATTATTTTCAAACAACACATGGTTCATTTTCAAACAAGAAATTTACATATTTACATAAATTAAAGGAGCGCCCAAGTTATGTTAGTTAAATGGATTCCCTTGGACTTCATTTATATATTTACTTTCGCAAAAAATAAAAGATTGCGACCTGAGCACGAGTATCTGCAGATCCACACTTCCCTATTTAGATTGTAACGTGAGTACCATTTTTTTGCCCAATCAACATATAGTTACTATTGGGCCTGGATACGACCATTTTGGCCTGGCTAAGTTCTATTTGGGCCTGGCCTTTTTCAATCCTCGTCAATTGTTTTTTTTAACTTTTCAACCCCTCCCCCTCCCCTGCACACGGGCGCCCCCTGCACACTGATAAAACTGAAGGAACACTGACGAAACTGAAGGAACACTGATTTCGAAAACAGAGCAGCTCAAAATTAGCCCAAAATTGTGTTGCATTTTATTCAAGCCAAAGACATAGACTATTACATCCATTACAAAGCATCACTCGAACACTGACTGTGCTGTCTAAAGACTAGTGATCAGGAGATAAACTAATCCGAGAGAAATTACACAAACATAAAAAAACCGGCCATCAGATTGTCCTGCTTCTTCAATTCGATGATTTGCCTTAGATGCTTGTTCATCTTATTCAGCTCGGCCTTCACTTCCGCATCAACCGTAGTACCAGCGGAAATGGGGTTGCCACATCCCAATTGCTCCACCATGGATGGGTTTTCGAGCTCCCGGGATGCTACGTCCACCCCAATTCGCTCGATGTACTCATCAAGCCACTCAAAATGCCCACATTTTGGCAGTTCCTGAAATCGCAGAGATGAACCCTAAATTCCAAATTCGATGAAATGCATGAAACTTCGAAAGAAAAGCGAGAAATTGGCGCTCAGAACACTCAGATCTCACCTTTTCCGACTCGGGCTTGCTCTCACACTTCACAAATTCCTGGCCAATGTTGACGTTCTTGTCGGTGGATGTGACAAGCCGCTTCAGGGGCGCGGTACGGGGGCAATCGGGGCACCTCCTCATCGGCACCACACCATACCGAGGCCATGAGCGGTGGGAGGAAGCAGAGCTCGACATCCCTCGCCGGCGTTGCCGCAATTGCTCGCCGGAGAAGAAAACGGAAGGGGATGAGATGCTGGAACGGTGGCGGGAGGGCTCGGGTGCGGGGACGGATCGGGGCCAACGGCTCTCTTCAACCACAGGGTGGGTCCCACGATGTGAGGTGGACATCAGGTGAGTTCCGCCATGACGTGGAGAGGCTGTGGGTCTTACTGTGCTCAGCTGATTCGAATTCGTTGACGGTCTCGTGGGGTTAAGTAGAAGTGTCGCACGAGAGCTATTTGCCGCTTCAGAAGTGTCGCATACGAGTTATTCTTTGCAACGATGTCGCGTTCCTTCCAATTCCACGTAAAGATGTTGCATGGGAGCTATAAGCCCCTACATGCTCGACCTAGTATCATTCTTGGGCTGCTTTATTCGTGTTGTAAATATATATATATTGTAGGGTTCGCAGCATAGAAAACAAAAAATTTCCTATGATGCGAACAACTAAGTACCAAGATCTATCTACTAGATACAAGCAACGGGTGGATATACATCCATAGAATACATACCCTCGAAGACCGAATAGCGTTAACGAGGTTGTACTCGTGGATGATGTAGACGAACGCTTGTCGATCTCAAGATCGTGATGAAGTCCATCTGGTCCAGCCGGTCTAGCACGATCAAGTCCAACACCTCAAAGCAGTGGTGCATTCGTGATCGCACACATGTACGGGTACCCCGACAACCTCCGCGCCCTCGCTCCAGCGAAGCAGCGGAAGCAACAAATCCTGCCAGAAAAAGCCACCGGGAACATGTATCTCGCTGATCCGAGACCATGGGGAAATTCTAAAGGGGGGAGAGAGATCCTTCGCGAGGAGGTGTACTTTGAGAGGAGGAGAGGGGGGCCTTTTATAGGAGAGAGGGGGGCACCCAAGGGGCATGGCGCCCAGCCATGGGGGCTGCCCCCACCTCTTCAACATTCATGTGGGTGGAGCTCCCACTCAAAATGAAAAGCCTCCACTCCCATTAAAAAGCCTCCACTCAAAAATCCACTCACATGCATTAAATTTCCACCAAATTTAATGCAAGATCTCATTTAAATAAAACTCTTTTATTTATTTATTCAATTTTGTTAATTACTTTAATTAACAAACATTCACATAAAACCCCTTACAACATTTCAATTTCACATGCATAACAAGTTTCAGCAATTTCAACCGAAACAGTTTCGGTGTCTAGTGAAATAAATTCCTGCGCTTTCGTTTTTCTTTCTATGGCATATCATTTGCTCCGAATGGTGTCGGTATTGCTTAAGTGTGTCACCATACGGTTCGTGAATAATGCAGACATGATCGAGACCCCTCTCCGATCAATAATCAGCAGCGGGACCTAGAGATCCGTACTGACTCCCACACATTCAACGATGACTTCTATGATCGTGTGAACCTTTTACGCTAGTATCTTAATCCCTTTGTTTCATGATATATTACATGTCCGAGATTCGATCATCGGTATCTCCATACCTAGTTTGATCTCGTTACCGACATGCACTCTTTTCTCGTTCCCGTGATATAACATTCTAGTGATCAAATTACTTGCTTGCAAGCTAATCAATGTGATATCACCGAGAGGGCCCAGAGCATATCTATCCATCATCGGGATGAACAAATTCCACTCTTGATCCATGGACCTCAACATAACACTTTAGTAGTTCTGAAGCCATCTTTATAATCACCCAGTTACGGTGAGACGTTTGATGTCATCGAGAAACTCTTCCGGTGTTAGTGATTGACATGATCTCATGGTCTAAGGATTAGGATCACTTCGTAAGTTGTTATAGCAATATAAACTCAATGACTTTGATCGTAATGCTATACTTTGGATGAATGTTCATCACATCATTACACTAATGTTGTGACCTCGTTATTAACAACATCCAATGTCCATGATCAGGAAACCTTTGATCATCTTGTTAATCAACGAGCTAGTTTATAAGGGAGGCATAACTAGGAACTTCCTTTTTGTTTATTAAACACACATGTATTAACGTTTCCATATTAATACAATTATAGCATGTAAAATAAACATTTATCATAAATAAGGAATACGATAATAACCACTTTATTATTGCCTCTCGGGCATATTCCCTTCAGTCTCCCACTTGCACTAGAGACAATAATCTAGTTTGAAAACTTTGCGTATTGAACACATATGGCTTTCCGGTGTTCCATATACGCAACTGCAAGTGGTTAACATAATGTACAGATCTGACGCTTTCAGGTCCGTGTGTATTTGCATGTCTTTGCGTCTTCACGCATCACTCATTCTCCAATGAGATGGCATTATATAAATTTGGTCTTTCGGTGAGACCTTTAGTTCCTTGGGGTTTAAAACACGTCGATACTATTTTCATACAATATATCTTTAGTGTTAGCCCGTTGCGAACCACACCTTAGTTTGGTAACAAACTACTTGACTCAAATTCCCTCCTTTGCTGCTACTATAGCAGTCATATACTTAGCCTTTTGTTGTAGTATTCGTCACAATGTATTAACTTTGGAATACATCCAAATCCATCATGAAAAACTCCTTTCCATTTCATTGGGCCACTCATAGTTTAAATTGAGATAAACTTAATTTATATCTTGCGACAAAACTAGTATCAATGTAATGTTTTACAATGAACTATTTGTAATTGTTTGTCACCTCTACACAAATATATTCTTAGTTCTTCCAAAAGATCATAAGAATATCCTTACTATAGTCCAATGATCATTTTATGATTCATTCTGGTATATGCTCATAACACTTAGAGCATAGGACATATCTGGATGTGTACATATCATGGTATGATTGATCAAAACATTCTCGTGATTTCACTCATCAAGTGTCAAAGCACTTGAATCTTGTTTCACTTATCAAGTGTTGATACACTTGAATCTTGATTCAATTCCTTTTCCATGCGACAAGAACCTTTTCTTATCGTTTCTATATTGAACTCCTTCAATATCTCATATATGTACGTTTGGCACAACCATATTAGCGTCACAGTTTATCCACTATAGACATTCATGCTAAATATTCGGGTTTTGCCTAAGTATTTTATCGAAATGAAATTCTTAACCTTTGTCAATAAAAGATACATCATTTCTAATCAACAAGATGTCCTCCACATAATGTATTAGAAATATGTCTTAGCGCTCCCACTTAATTTCTTGCAAATGCAAGCATCTTCATCGTCTCCTGATGAAAAACTCCTTTTTCATCATGGTGAAGATTCCAACTCCGCGATGCTTACTTCAACCATTGAAGTTTGCATGCCCTTTTTAGCATCCTTTGAATTAACAAAACCCTTTGGATCGTGTCATGTACACGTCCTAGGTAACCATTCTATTAGAAGAACTTTGTTTTGTTTATTCATCTACCATATACCAAATTATATGTAGTGGTTTCTACTTTAATCCGTCCAAACTAAATATCGCTATGAAAGATCAAATCTTGTCATAGTCAGCTCCTTGAACATTGTCATAAAATACTTTACGACATGTTGACTATTTCATAGATGTGAAACATCCATGTCTATTTCTTTATAGATCCAAATACGACCGATAGGTTTTTACACCTTTCCAGAGGGTCTTCCAAGTTCAAAACTTGATTTATCGTGTATGGACTTATCACGGATTTTATGGCTTCAAGCCATTTGACGGAGTCAGGGCCCATCATCGCTTCTTTGCATGTAGTCGGTTCATCATTGTCAGACAATAATGATTTACTCTCAAATCTTAGCATTTGATTGTTTAACCGACCGACTTGGTTCAATAAGAACTTAGATCTCCGTGACCACAACCTTTGAGGCACATATGCTATGAGCATTATGGCAGCCTTCGGAACGATTTCCGGCGCTGCGCAACTCAGCACATTGAGCTAAGGTTCGTTAACCTTATCAAAGTTCTATTGTCCTCCCACTTAACTTTTGCAAAAAATTCCTTTTTCAAGAAACTTCACATTTCAAGCAACAAAACCTTTTGTCCTTGGTGTTATGGAGGAATACCCAATTGTTATTCGAAATAACCTACAAAGACATGCTTATCTGACTTCGGTTGTAAACAACTTACTTATGTTTAGCATACCAAAATTTAAGAAATGACAACTTGGGTTTTACCCCAAACCATAACTCATATGGTGTCATTTCAACGGATCAAGATGGAGCACTTTTCAGTGTAAAAGCGGTAGTCTCTAAAGCTTTAATCTTTTTTAAAATATAATGGCAGTTTTATAAATAACACCTTTGATCCAACCATGTCAAACAAGGTTTCATTACAAATCTCAAACACTCCATACTCCTATGGTGTTTCGGGAAATGTAAATCTAGGTGTTTTGCTAAACTTGCAACTCAAATAAATCCCTTTATGATAAATCATAATTCATTTATTTTTCTTGTTACACTTATAACTCAAATAAATCCCTTATGATAAAATCATAAACCATTTATTTTCTTGTCACAATGATTTTCACTTCATCTTGAAAGTCTTTGAACATTTTCAAATATTTCACACTTCTTTCTCATTAAGTGAATATTCACTCAAATTTCCGTAGAAAGAATATGAAGTTGAAATCCATCACTTACGACTATACTTAATGGACTACATACATCAATATGTATAAATTCCAATAATTTAGTCGTTCGTTCTTCTTTGGCCTTTGAACGAAGTTTTAATTATCCCGAGGAAAGTCTCACAAGCGTCACTTGGTCAAATCAAAGACTCCAAAAATCCATAAAAATGGAGATTCTTCATGTTTTTCTTTCCAATATAATTTAAACGGGGATGTCACTTCGTAAGTGATATTCCAATCATTTGTCTTGCGACATTTTAGCATTAGGTTTTATGGATGTGATTTCTCCAACTAGATTTGTAAATCATCCATCTTATATGGAATATGGTAATTATTTGAACAACCTTTGTTCTCATAATACCTGATTCAAATAACAATTATTAAAACAAATCTTGAAGTCAAGCTTTGATGTCAACGAGAAATACAAACAATGGTTTGTTTGTTTTTGATGAACATCATCACATATTCTCTTGCTAGTTACTTAGGCCATTGTGGTTCATGAATTGCGTTGTTCCGTATGAAATTTCATACCAATCAATTTGGTATCCAATACCCAAGAACCACATTGTTTAACAAGCAAAGAATACAACCATAACATGTATATCATCCATATACCTAAATTGGATATTTCCAATCTTTTCTTTTCTGCCAAATATATTTTATGGATTCTCTTTCAGCATTTCCTTTTCCTTTTTAAAAGAATCTATCATCATCAAAAGTGGCGCCATATACATGAAACATATTCCAAAGCGTGTATATTCAAATAATAATACCTTTGGACTTGCACTTTGAAGTAGATCACCATCATTAAAATGATCAGTATTCTTTCAAAATCCATTCTTTAGTAATCTTTTAGTGTAGTAAACACTTTACATACATATTCTATTCACTCTTATCATGACGACTTTCATGATCAAGATACTGTAGCTTATAAAGGAGAATCGTGAGTATAACATTACTTTCCAAAACCCCTTTGGATGATTAGGATGTCTAGCATCTCCAACCTTTGTAAATTCTCATCCAATTTGAGAACATATATTATACTCTATCATTTTGCAACCAAAACATTGTTTCAGATATCGTTATATCTTCCACACATGATGGTTCCTGAAACAATTCTTTCAGCTCCTAGATAATCTCGATATTTAAATCAAGAATCATGGAGGCAAACATGATACTTAAGATACTAACACTGGAATTGTTACTCTTGATTTAATACCAATTATTAAATCTCATGGAGTAAATAAAGTTTGCTGAAAGTTTGCAATAGGACTTTAAACTTTAGATTGACACTCAACACAATACGATACCAGTTCGTAAAGTATATATCCAGAATTCTATAGTTCTATTATCTCAATTACAACTATGCATAAGGTAGTGAACGAATGCCAATGACTACAACAAATTATGCAAATTCACTTTGATCTAATTTATGACAAATTGAGTTCTACTAATCCAAATTAGAAATGAACTCCCACTCAAAAACGACATCCCTCGTGTCTTTTTGATGATTACATGAACCAAATCCACTACACCAAGTCCGATCATCGCGTGAGTCGGTATAGCTTCAAAGGCGAGCATCAAATGGGCATCATATCAAAACATATGACTCATGCTTAACCTTTCGGTCCGTGTTCCGAGGCCATGTATGTACATGCTAGGCTCGCCAAGTAAGAACCTTAGTATTCGCGTGTGTAACTGTCTTACACCCGAAATATGGTCGTGGATCCAAGAACACCCGATCATCACGTGATGTCTTGGAGCGACGAAAACATAATCGGTGCATACTAAAGGAAGAACACATTCTTATCTTGATATTTAAATGAGGGATCATCTTATTATGCTAATAAAACGCTAAAATAGCAATATAAGATGCAATCAAACATCTCATGTTAATAAGTGAAATGATATGGTTCCCGCATATGATCTCCATCATGTGCACCGTGGTATGATCTCTATCATACCTTTATGTGTAAGGCCAAGGTCTATGAACTTACACGCTACGTGTGTTTTAAGAGTATCATCTCATACTTCTACTTACAACATCACCATATCATAACACTAGCCCAGCGACAATCTAAACTAGACGCCTCTAATTTGTCCATTGCAAGTTTTACGTGGCTTAGGGCTTTCGAAGATAGAACCGTTCTTACCTACGAACATGAACCACAACGAGGATAACCAAATTGTTGACAACTCGTTGTAAATTAGATATTGACTATAGTAGGAGAGACAGACACCCGCTAGCCACTTATGCAAACTAGTTGCATGTCAAGCGTGGAACAGGTCTCATGTGCGAGGACATGTAAAGTTTGTCCGGGCCGCTTCATCCCACTATGCCACCAATATCCAAAGTGCAATAAAATGATCATCATGTTGGAATTATGCCCTACAGGCAATAATAAAGATGTTATTATTATAATTCTTGTTCATGATAAAGTTTATATTCCATGCTAGAATTGTATTAAGCGGAAACTTTAATACTTGTGTGGTTTGTAAACAACACCGTGTCCCTAGTATGCCTCTATGGACTAGCTCATTGATTAATGATGGTTAAGGTTTCCTAACCATGGACATGAGTTGTCGATTAATAATGAGATCATATCATTGGGAGAATGATGTCATGGACAGACCCAAACTAAGTGAAGCAATTAGATCGTGTCATCGTGTTCATCTTTGCGAAGCTTTTCCTATGTCAAATATTGTATTCCGTAGACCATGAGATAATACAACTCCCTGGTATCGGAAGAAAGCTTTGAGGTCATCAAACGTCATCCTATGAGAGGGTGATCATAAAGGTGTCTCTCAGGTGATCGAAAAGTACCTGTTGGGTTGTATGTATCGAGATGGGATTTGTCCCTCCCAAGTCAGAGAGATATACTTTGGGCCCACTCGGTAATCGATATCAACACCGCTTGCAAGCATGTGGTTAAGGAGTTAATCACAAAGTGATATCGGAACTTGCTGTGAACGAGATTGAACTAGGTATGACAGTACCGACGATCGAATCTCGGGCAAGTAAAATATCGCGAGACGAAGGGAATATATATGGGATTGATTGAATCCTAGCATCGTGGTTCATCCGATATGATCATCGATGAATGTGTGGGAGTCAATATGGGTTTCCAGACCCCGCTGTTGATTATTGATAGAAGATCATGTCCGAATATTCTCGAACCCGCAGGGTCACACACTTAACGTGTCTCGACGCTAGGATAGATTGGATAATTGGTTTATGAGTTTTTGTTCGGAGTCTCGGATGGGATCCGGTACATCACGAGAGGTTCCGGAATGGTTCGGAGAATAAGATTCATATAAGGCAGTGCAGTTTTTGGAGTTCGGAATTGTTCCGGGTTAATCGGTATTGTACCGGAAGCTTCTAGAACCTTCTGAAAGGGGACCAACGTGGCCCCACCTTCCGGGAGGGGGCATGGGCCTATGAGGGAGTGCCCTGGCCGCATTAGTCCAGGGGCACAAGGCCCCATAGGGCCCAACCGGCCAGCTAGGGTAAAACCCTAGATAGACCTTCTAGAAGGGGGGAGGTTTCCTTGCCCCCCACTCCTCCTCCTTTGGCCGCCGGCCTAGGGCTTGGGGAGGGGTTAGGTCTGCTCCCACCCCTCTATATATAGAGGTCTGGGGGCGCACCACCCCCCTCACACCTTCCCCTCCAACCCTAGCCGCCCTGCTTCCCTCCTCTCTCCCTCCCGACTGCTTGTAGGCGAAGCCCTGCTGCAGAAATTCTCCACCAATTGCACCGCGCCGTCGCGTTGTAGATCCAACCCATCTCTCCACCATTCTTGCTGGACCAAGGAAGGAGGAGACGTCGAGGTGCTGCACGTGTGCATCTCACGGAGGCATCGCCACTTGTGGTGCTAGATCGGATCGGATCGGATCGCGAGGAGGAGAAGCGAGTACGACTACATCACCCACGTTCCGACGAACGTTCCGCTGTGCGAATCTTCAAGGGTATGAAGATCTAATCCAATCTCTCTTGTTGTTTGCATCTCCTAGATTAGATCTTGGCTTCCCTCTGTTCGCTTCCGTAGAAAATTTTGATTTACTATGCCGCGAAACCCTTCAGTGGTATCAGAGCTAGATCTATGCGTAGATGTGTTTCACGAGTAGAACGCAACATGGTTGTTGCGGGCGTTGATGTTTTCTGTTGCAAGCCTCATGTTTGTGTTCTTCTTATGACGCGGGATAGTGAGATTGAAGCGGTCCAGGCCAACTTTACGCGACGTCGTTCGCGAGACCGGCTCCGCACTTGACGTGTGGCTTGTTCCACACATGCGGCTGGTGGATGCCTGTTCTCTCACTATAGTTGTTATGGGTTTAACACCGGAGTTTGGCAACCATAATTTCACCGTTGTGGCTTTCCGTAGGTAAGAATCGTTCTTAGCATGCTACTCCCATAAGCCACGTAAAACATGCAACAACAAAGTAGAGGCGTCTAACTTGTTTTTGCAGGGAGTGTTTTCTGTGATATGGTATAGCCCAAGATGTGATATGTGTATTGTATGCGATGATCATGTTTTGTAATGTTTCACAACTTGCATGTCGATGAGTACACAACCGGCAGGAGCCATATGGTTGTCTTTATAATTGTGTATGACCTGTGTGTCAACTTCTTATACGCCATGTAATAGTTTCACTTTATAGCTAAGTAGTTATCAATAGTTGTAGTTGCTATTCGTGGTGGAGGCAATCATGGTGGAGTGATGGAGATCATGCCGGCACGCACAAGATGGAGATCATTGCGTGAAGATTGGCTATACCATGTCACATAAAGTTATATGCATGTGATGTTTATCCTTTATGTATCTTATTATGCTTAGATCGCGACGGTAGCATTATAAGATGATTCCTCACTTAAAGATCAAGATAAAACTGTGTTCTCCCCATGTATGCACCGTTGCGAAAGTTCGTCGTGTCCAAGCATCACGTGATGATCGGGTGCTATAGACTCTACGCTCACATACAACGGGTGCAAGCCAGTTTTTGCACACGCGTAAATACTTGGGTTTGACTTGACGAGCCTAGCATGTACAGACATGGCCTCGGAACACATGAACCGAAAGGTTAAGCATGAGTCATATGAATGATATGATCGACACTTTGTTGTCCACCATTGAAACCACATCTCTTCTCGTGAAGATCGGATTAGGTGTGGTGAATTTGGATCACGTTCACTAAACAACTTGAGGGATGTTGAATTTAGTGGGAGTTCATCTAGTAATTTGATTAAAAGTTGAACTAGTTATCATGATCATAGTCTAATTTGTACTTGCAAATATTGTAGATCACATGGCTAAGTCCAACTTCAACTTCAACGTTTTTGCTGAGAAATAAAAGCTTAAGAACAATGGGTCTAACTTTACCAACTGGTTCTGCAATCTGAGAATCATTCTCTCTAGCGGTCAAAAGGACTATGTCCTTGAGAAAGCGTTAGGTAACCCCCCTGCTACAACTGCGCCGGCTGATGAGAAAGTTGTCTATCAGTCGCGCAAAGATGATTATGGTGTGATTAAGAGCACCATGTTGTTTGCTATGGAATCGGACCTTCAAAATCGTTTTGAAGGCTATACCGGGCCCTTTGAGATTCTTGAGGAACTGAAAACCATGTTTCAGACTCAGGCCCGATCTGAGAGATATGAGATCTCTGAGAGATTCTTTAACTGCAAGATGGAGGAAGGGAGTTCCGTTAGTGAGCACGCCATAAAGATGTCGGTCTACACTCAACGCCTTGAGCAACTAGACTGCAAGATTCCAGAGGAGCTCAAGATTGATAGAGTTCTGCAATCACTCCCTCCCAGCTACAAAAGTTTTTTAGTGACTCATAATCAGATTGGTTCCACTAATACGATCACCGAGCTCTTCGCAAAGCTGAAGGCTGCGGAGGTGGACATCAAAAAGGATAATCATGTGTTGATGGTCAATAAGCCCTCCTTTAAGAAAGGTAAGGGTGCAAAGAAGTCCTTCAAGAAAGGCGGCGTCAAGCGCGTTGCCCCTGCTGAGAAGAAGCTCAAGTCTGGTCCTAAGCCGGACACTGAGTGCTTCTATTG
Source organism: Avena sativa (assembly GCA_916181665.1). Classification (NCBI taxonomy): domain Eukaryota; kingdom Viridiplantae; phylum Streptophyta; class Magnoliopsida; order Poales; family Poaceae; genus Avena; species Avena sativa. Next base: position 479,582,181 of record OV702293.1, on the reverse strand, counting down.
CAAGGACAAGGGTCACTGGAAGCGCAACTGTCCGAAGTACTTAGCGGACAAGAAGGCTGACACCATCAAAGGTATATTTGATATACATGTTATTGATGTTTTCCTTACTAGCCCTCGTTGTAGTGCCTGGGTATTTGATACTGGTTCAGTTGCTAATATTTGTAACTCGAAACAGGAGCTATGGAATAGATGGCGGCTTGCGAGGGATGAGGTGACGATGCGCGTTGGCAACGGATCAAGAGTTGATGTGATGGCCGTCGGCATGCTCTCCTTAGTTTTACCTTCGGGATTAGATTTAAACCTTAATAAATGTTATTATGTGCCTGCGTTGAGCATGAACACTATTTCTGGATCGTGTTTATTGCAAGATGGTTATTCATTTAAACCGGAGAATAATGGTTGTTCTATTTATATGAGTAACATCTTTTATGGTCATGCACCTATTGTGAGTGGTTTATTTCTTCTGAATCTCGAAAGGGATGAAACACACATCCATAACATTGAGGCTAAGAGATGCAAAGTAGATAGTGATAATACTACTTATTTGTGGCACTGTCGTCTAGGTCATATTGGTGTAAAGCGCATGAAGAAACTCCATTCTGATGGACTTTTGGAGTCTCTTGATTTTGAATCATTTGACACATGCGAACCATGCCTCATGGGCAATATGATCAAAACCCCGTTCTCCGGTATGATGGAGCGAGCAACGGACTTGTTGGAAATCATACATACTGATGTATGCGGACCGATGAGTGTTTTGACGTGCGGTGGATATCGCTATTTTCTCACTTTTACCGATGACTTAAGTAGATATGGGTATATCTATTTAATGAAACATAAATCTGAAACATTTGAAAAGTTCAAGGAATTTCAGAATGAAGTGGAGAACCATCGTAACAGAAAGATTAAGTTTCTACGATCCGATCGTGGGGGCGAGTATTTGAGTTACGATTTTCTCACGCATCTTAAAGCAAGAGGAATTATTTCGCAACTCACGCCACCCGGAACACCACAGCGCAATGGTGTGTCTGAACACCGGAATCGAACTTTATTAGATATGGTTCGATCAATGATGTCTCTTACTGATTTGCCGTTATCATTTTGGGGTTATGCATTAGAAACCGCTGCATTCACTTTAAATAGGGCACCATCTAAATCCGTTGAGACGACACCGTATGAACTGTGGTTTGGTGCTAAACCTAAGTTGTCATTTCTTAAAGTTTGGGGATGCGAAGCTTACGTCAAGAAGTTGATGCCAGACAAGCTCGAACCCAAAGCGGAGAAATGCGTCTTCATAGGATACCCTAAGGAAACTATTGGGTATACCTTCTATCACAGAACCGAAGGCAAAGTGTTTGTCGCAAAGAATGGTTCCTTTCTTGAGAAGGAGTTTCTCTCGAAAGAAGTGAGTGGGAGGAAAGTAGAGCTAGACGAGGTTGTTGAACCTTCTCTTGAATTGGAGAGTAGCGCAGCACCTGAAATTGTTCCAGTGCCGCCTGCACCAATAATAGAGGAAGCTAATGATAAGGATCATGAAGCTTTGGACGATGCTGCTACTGAACGTTGCAGGTCGACAAGGTCGCGTGCCCCTCCTGAGTGGTACGGCAACCCTGTCTTAACTGTCTTGTTAGTAGATGACAGTGAGCCTGCGAACTGTGAGGAAGCGATGATGAGCCCAGACTCTGAGAAATGGCTAGAGGCCATGAAATCCGAATTAGGATCCATGAGCGAAAACCAAGTATGGACTTTGGTGGACCCTCCTAGCGACCGAAAGGCCGTTGAGTGAAAATGGATTTTCAAGAAGAAAACGGACGCGGATGGTAATGTTACCATCTATAAAGCACGGCTTGTCACGAAAGGTTTTCGACAAGTTCAAGGTGTTGACTACGATGAGACTTTCTCTCCCGTAGTGATGTTTATCTCCATTCGGATTTTATTAGCAATTGCTGCGTTTCATGATTATGAAATATGGCAGATGGATGTCAAGACTGCTTTCCTCAATGGCAACATTGATGAAGAGTTGTATATGATGCAACCCGAAGGTTTTGTCGATCCTAAGGATGCTGATAAAGTATGCAAACTTCAGCGTTCCATTTATGGACTGAAGCAAGCATCTCGGAGTTGGAACCTTCGTTTTGATCAAGTGATCAAGAGCTTTGGATTTGTTCTAAATAGCTACGAAGCTTGTATCTACAAGAAAGTGAGTGGGATCTCGGTGATATTTCTGGTACTATATGTGGATGACATATTGATTATTGGAAATGACATTAACATGCTTAACAATGTGAAGAGTTATTTGAACAAGTGTTTTTCAATGAAAGACCTAGGTGAAGCTACTTATATATTGGGTATCAAGATCTATAGAGATAGAAAAAGACGCCTGATAGCTTTAAGCCAGAGTACATACCTAGACAAAGTTCTGAAAAGGTTCAGAATGGATAAGGCAAAGAAAGGTTCAGTGCCTATGTTGTCAGGTAAGATATTGAGCAAGGCTCAGTGTCCAGCTACGGTAAATGATAGGGAAGCTATGAGCAAAGTGCCTTATGCCTCGGCCATAGGTTCTATATTGTATGCCATGCTGTGTACTAGACCGGATGTGTCCAATGCTCTTAGTTTGACGAGCAGGTATCAAAGTGATCCAGGAGTGGAACACTGGACAACCGTGAAGAACATCCTAAAGTACCTAAATAGGACTAAAGAAATGTTCTTAGTCTATGGGGGTGATGAACAGCTCGTCGTAAAAGGTTACGTCGACGCTAGTTTCGACACCGACAAGGATGATTCCGAATCTCAGACAGGATACGTTTATATTTTGAATGGAGGAGCTGTGAGCTGGAGAAGCTGCAAGCAAAGCGTGATCGCGGGATCTACAGTAGAAGTGGAATACATGGCTGCTGCAGAAGCGTCAAGTGAAGGAGTTTGAATCAGAAACTTCATCACTGAGCTTGGCGTGGTTCCAAGTGCATTGGACCCACTGGAGATATTGTGTGACAACACTGGCGCCATAGCACTCGCTAAGGAACCAAGATATCATCCAAAGACCAAGCATATCAACCGCAAGTTTCATATAATCCGAGATTATATAGCAGATGGAGATCTGAAGATTAGCAAAGTACATACAGATCTGAATGTCGCAGATCCATTGACTAAACCTCGTCCACGTGTAAAACATGATCAGCACCTCAGTGCCATGGGTGTGAGATTGTTGCCAAATTTAAACTAGATTATTAACTCTAGTGCAAGTGGGAGACTGTTGGAATTATGCCCTAGAGGCAATATTAAAGATGTTATTATTATAATTCTTGTTCATGATAAAGTTTATATTCCATGCTAGAATTGTATTAAGCGGAAACTTTAATACTTGTGTGGTTTGTAAACAACACCGTGTCCCTAGTACGCCTCTATGGACTAGCTCATTGATTAATGATGGTTAAGGTTTCCTAACCATGGACATGAGTTTTCGATTAATAATGAGATCATATCATTGGGAGAATGATGTGATGGACAGACCCAAACTAAGTGAAGCAATTAGATCGTGTCATCGTGTTCATCTTTGCGAAGCTTTTCCTATGTCAAATATTGTATTCCTTAGACCATGAGATAATACAACTCCCTGGTATCGGAAGAAAGCTTTGAGGTCATCAAACGTCATCCTATGAGAGGGTGATCATAAAGGTGTCTCTTAGGTGATCGGAAAGTACCTGTTGGGTTGTATGTATCGAGATGGGATTTGTCCCTCCCAAGTCGGAGAGATATACTTCGGGCCCACTCGGTAATCGATATCAACACCGCTTGCAAGCATGTGGTTAAGGAGTTAATCACAAAGTGATATCGGATTACGGAACGAGTAAAGTACTTGCTGTGAACGGGATTGAACTAGGTATGACGGTACCGACGATCGAATCTCGGGCAAGTAAAATATCGCGAGACGAAGGGAATATATATATGGGATTGATTGAATCCTAGCATCGTGGTTCATCCGATATGATCATCGATGAATGTGTGGGAGTCAATATGGGTTTCTAGACCCCGCTGTTGATTATTGATAGAAGATCATGTCCGCATATTCTCGAACCCATAGGGTCACACACTTAACGTGTCTCGACGCTAGGATAGATTGGATAATTGGTTTACGAGTTTTTGTTCAGAGTCTCGGATGGGATCCGGTACATCACGAGAGGTTCCAGAATGGTCCGGAGAATAATATTCATATAAGGCAGTGCAGTTTTTGGAGTTCGGAATTGTTCCGGGTTAATCGGTATTGTACCGGAAGCTTCTAGAACCTTCCGGAAGGGGACCAACGTGGCCCCACCTTCCGGGAGGGGGCATGGGCCTATGAGGGAGTGCCCTGGCCGCATTGGGCCAGGGGCACAAGGCCCCATAGGGCCCAACCGGCTAGCTAGGGTAAAACCCTAGATAGACCTTCTAGAAGGGGGGAGGTTTCCTTGTCCCCACTCCTCCTCCTTTGGCCGCCGGCCTAGGGCTTGGGGGAGGGGTTAGGGCTGCTCTCACCCCTCTATATATAGAGGGCTGGGGGCGCACCACCCCCCCACACCTTACCCTCCAACCCTAGCCGCCCTGCTGCCCTCCTCTCTCCCTCCCGACTGCTTGTAGGCGAAGCCCTGCTGCAGAAATTCTCCACCAATTGCACCGCGCCGTCGTGTTGTAGATCCAACCCATCTCTCCACCATTCTTGCTGGACCAAGGAAGGAGGAGACGTCGAGGTGCTGCACATGTGCATCTCATGGAGGCATCGCCACTTGTGGTGCTAGATCGGATCGGATCGGATCGCGAGGAGGAGAAGCGAGTACGACTACATCACCCATGTTCCGACGAACATTTCGCTGTGCGAATCTTCAAGGGTATGAAGCTCTAATCCAATCTCTCTCGTTGTTTGCATCTCCTAGATTAGAGCTTGGCTTCCCTCTGTTCGCTTCCGTAGAAAATTTTGATTTACTATGCCGCGAAACCCTTCACATCATCGCCCACATACTCATACGTGTACTACCCATGCAAAGCATCTACGCATAGACCCGGCTCTGATACCACTGTAGGGTTCGCAGCATAGAAAACAAAAAATTTCCTACGATGGGAACAACTAAGTACCAAGATCTATCTACTAGATACAAGCAACGGGTGGATATACATCCATAGAATACATACCCTCAAAGACCGAATAGCGTTAACGAGGTTGTACTCGTGGATGATGTAGACGAACGCTTGCCGATCTCAAGATCGTGATGAAGTCCATCTGGTCCAGCCGGTCCAACACGATCAAGTCCAGCACCTCAAAGCAGTGGTGCATCCGTGATCGCACACACGTACGGGTACCCCGACAACCTCCGCGCCCTCGCTCCAGCGAAGCAGCAGAGGCAACAAATCCTGCCAGAAAAAGCCACCGGGAACATGTATCTCGCTGATCCGAGACCATGGGGAAATTCTAAAGGGGGGGAGAGAGATCCTTCGCGAGGAGGTGTACTTTGAGAGGAGGAGAGGGGGGCCTTTTATAGGAGAGAGGGGGGCACCCAAGGGGCATGGCGCCCAGCCATGGGGTTGCCCCCACCTCTTCCACATTCATGTGGGTGGAGCTCCCACTCAAAATGAAAAGCCTCCACTCCCATTAAAAAGCCTCCACTCAAAAATCCACTCACATGCATTAAATTTCCACCAAATTTAATGCAAGCTCTCATTTAAATAAAAATATTTTATTTATCTATTCAGAATTTTGTTAATTACTTTAATTAACAAACATTCACATAAAACCCCTTACAACATTTCAATTTCACATGCAGAACCAGTTTCAGCAATTTCAACCGAAACAGTTTCGGTGTCTAGTGAAATAAATTCCTGCGCTTTCCTTTTTCTTTCTCTGGCATATCATTTGCTCCGAATGGTGTTGGTATCGCTTAAGTGTGTCACCCTATGATTCGCGAATAATGCAGACATGATCGAGACCCCTCTCCGATCAATAATCAGCAGCGGGACCTAGAGATCCGTACTGACTCCCACACATTCAACGATGACTTCTGTGATCGTGTGAACCTTTTACGCTAGTATCTTAATCCCTTTGTTTCATGATATATTACATGTCCGAGATTCGATCATCGGTATCTCCATACCTAGTTTGATCTCGTTACCGACATGCACTCTTTTCTCGTTCCCGTGATATAACATTCTAGTGATCAAATCACTTGCTTGCAAGCTAATCAATGTGATATCACCGAGAGGGCCCAGAGCATATCTATCCGTCATCAGGATGAACAAATTCCACTCTTGATCCATGGACCTCAACATAACACTTTAGTAGTTCTGAAGCCATCTTTATAATCACCCAGTTATGGTGTGACGTTTGATGTCATCGAGAAACTCTTCCGGTGTTAGTGATTGACATGATCTCATGGTCTAAGGATTAGGATCACTTCCTAAATTTTTATAGCAATATAAACTCAATGACTTTGATCATAATGCTATACTTTGGATGAATGTTCATCACATCATTACACTAATGTTGTGACCTCGTTATTAACAACATCCAACGTCCATGATCAGGAAACCTTTGATCATCTTGTTAATCAACGAGCTAGTTTATAAGAGAGGCATAACTAGGAACTTCCTTTTTGTTTATTAAACACACATGTATTAACGTTTCCGTATTAATACAATTATAGCATGTAAAATAAACATTTATCATAAATAAGGAATACGATAATAACCACTTTATTATTGCCTCTCGGGCATATTCCCTTCATATATGTACTTACTAGTCACATATATATGTATATATATACGTGGATGTTTTTATTTGTCAAATGTACTATACACACTCTTAAGTAGTGTCACTTCCTGCTTAATTACCTTCAGTATGATCACTGGTTAATTGATCCAGCGATCCCTGAGTCTTACTTTTTTTTGGATAAAGGGCTACACCCGGCCTATACATACACACAGCCGAAACAAGTTCAAAACATAAATGTCAAAAGGTGATTTCTCTCCTGGGTGTTGGGAGGATTACAAGGTCAACACCAGTTTGAACTCCCATTTTCAGTTCGAGGTCGCATTGATGTGCTTGGAGATCCTTCAGCCGGTTGATGTCTACATCGTGGAGGCGTCTCGCCCCCTTCGTGAGGAGGTGGCAATGCTCAAGTGGTTCTTGGCTCGTGATGGTGTTTCTTTAGGGCCAGTAGAGGGAAATGCTTTGGTTTCGCTCGACTCCGCTGACTCGTCTGAGCAGAAGTTGTCTATGGTTGAGGAAGAGCAACTCTACGGCTGTTTCTCTCCTCGTGGCCCATCGTCGCAGCCTATTGAAATGGCCTTCGTTGAAGCCTTGGCGAGCTTATAGCTCCTATGCGACGTCTTTACGTGGAATTGGAAGGAAAGCGACATCGTTGAAAAGAATAGCTCGCATGCGACGGTTGTGAGGCGACAAATAGCTCCCGTGCGACACTTCTACTTAACCCCACGAGACCGTCAACGAATTCCGTCGTGGGACCCACCCTGTGGTTGAAGAGAGCCGTTGGCCCCGATCCGTCCTCGCACCCGAGCACTCCCGCCACCGTTCCAGCATCTCATCCCCTTCCGTTTTCTTCTCCGGCGAGCAATTGCGGCAACGCCGGCGAGGGATGTCGAGCTCTGCTTCCTCCCACCGCTCATGGCCTCGGTATGGTGCGATGCCGATGAGGAGGTGCCCCGATTGCCCCAGTACCGCGCCCCTGAAGCGGCTTGTCACATCCATCGACAAGAACGACAACATTGGCCAGGAATTTGTGAAGTGTGAGAGCAAGCCCCAGCCGGGAAAGGTGAGATCTGAGTGTTCCGAGCGCCAATTTCTCGCTTTTCTTTCGAAATTTCATGCATTTCATCGAATTTGGGATTTAGGGTTCATCTCTGCGATTTCAGGAACTGCCAAAATGTGGGCATTTTGAGTGGCTTGATGAGTACATCGAACGAATTGGGGTGGAGGTAGCATCCCGGGAGCTCGAAAACCCGTCCGTGGTGGAGCAACTGGGATGTGGCAACCCCATTTCCGCTGGTACTACGGTGGATGCGGAAGTGAAGGCCGAGCTGAAGAAGATGAACAAGCAGCTAAGGCAAATCATCGAATTGAAGAAGGAGGACAATCTGATGGCCGTTTTTTTATTTTTGTGTAATTTCTCTCGGATTAGTTTATCTCCTGATCGTTAGTCATTAGACAGTGCAGTCAGTGTTCGAGTGATGCTTTGTAATGGATGTAATGGTCTATGTCTTTGGTTGAATAAAATGCAACACAAATTCGGGATAATTTTGAGCTACTCTGTTTTCAAAATCAGTGTTCCTTCAGTTTCATCAGTTTCGTCAGTGTTCCTTTTATCAGTGTGCAGGGGGCGCCCGTGTGCAGGGGAGGGGGAGGGGTTGAAAAGTAAAAAAAAACAATTGACGAGGATTGAAAAAGGCCAGACCCAAATAGAACTTAGCCAGGCCAAAATGGACGTATCCAGGCCCAATAGTAACTATATGTTGATTGGGCAAAAAAATGGTACTCATGTTACAATCTAAATAGGGACGTGTGGATCTGCAAATACTCGTGCTCAGGTCGCAATCTCTTTTTTTGCGAAAGTAAATATATAAATGAAGTCCAAGGGCATCCATTTAACTAACATAACTTGGGCGCTCCTTTAACTTATGTAAATATGTAAATGTCTTGTTTGAAAATGAACCATGTGTTGTTTGAAAATAATCAACCATCATTACGTTAACTTATTCTTCCTTTTGAGCTTTTCTAATTTCACTCATTTTATAAATATTGCACGAGTATTATATGAGAACTTGTTTTTTGTCTTTTGTTTTATACACTTGTTGTTTTGGGTGTTTGACAAATGACAATACAATAAAACACAGATTACAATAAAACAAGGGGATAGATAATATTGGGATAACATTACTTATATTAGATAGCCGGATCGATAACATTGGGATAACATTACAATAAAAAGAAAAAAGTACAATAATATAGAAGGGAATAGGCGCCCCGCCTAAACCCTGGGCTAGCCCCTATACCCTAACCCTAGCTACCCTACTCCATTGGCGGTGGAGGCGGTGCCGGTGCAGCCAGCTTCGCGGCATTCCACGCCGCCTGCCTCTCCCGGTGCTCCCGCTTCCGCTGCTCCTCCTGGAAGGCCCAGCGATTGGCCTCCCGTCGAACCTCGTCCTCCCGTCTGCGCCTTTTCTTCAAGGCGCGCTGGGCTTGCTTCTCCTCCCACCCGGCGATAGCAGCCTCCTGCTTTGCCTCGTCCTTCGCCGCCTTAGCCCAGTAGGCTTCGGAGGGGAGGTCGCCGCCGCCGGGGAGGTTGGGGACTGGGTTGGTGACGATGGGGCCCTGCTCCCCCCAGGGGCAAGGCGGGGACTTCTCCTTCTTGCCACGCTTGGGGCGCGTGGGCGCCTCCTGCTTCCACCTCTGCTTGTGGTCCGGGTGGTTGTCCTCGTCGCTTACTTCGGTGTCGGAAGGGAAGCGGAGGGGGGAGGTCGACATGGTCGCCGGAGTGTTTGGGGGCTGGGAGGAGGCAAAGGGACGGGCTCGAGGTTGAAGATGAGGGGCAAGATGAGATGAGGAGGCAAAGGCGTTTTGCCTATTTATTGAGGGCGGGGCGTGAAGGGCGGCGTGGGAATCCAGCGTCACGTTGGCGCAGACGCGTGCGCTGCGCTGCTTGTGGGCAGCGGGCGTGATCAATGCGAAAGATAGAAAAAAATAGCTAAGATGCGACGTGACCCCTGCACCGCCCCCCGCCCCTGCATGCATGCATGCATTAATGCGAAAGAGAGAAAAACGTTCAAGGTAGTTGTTCATTGGCAGTGAAAAATAAAAGGGAAAATATAATTTGGCCTTGATTTACTTCGGTAATAAATGCAGGAATCTAGTACCAAGGTACTCGTTCGTTTTTACACACCGCATGCAACAAACTCGTTCGTTTTTACACTTATTTAATGGGGCATGAACCAAGGAATCTAGTACCAAGGTAGTCAAAGTTGATATTTTAGATTTATAAATATTGACTTTTTGTATGGCGCATGAACCAGATGGGAGTAAGTTTGACTGAAGAAAGTTGTTCGGCGTACACTTATTTAATGGGGCAGAGCTGTTGCACGCAAAATAGCTAGACTGCGACGCTAGGGGCAGTTGCATGCATGGTGCAGCCCGCCCCGCCCAGCGCCCTCGCATGCCACGCTCGGTCCAACGGTCAATGGAGTGTACGTTTGGCTGGTCAATATTTATTACATATTTTAGATTTTGTTATTTTTTCTTAGGCTGGTCATAGTGACATGCATACTCCTCCCTCTGTCTACAAATAAGTGTACGTTTGGCTTCAAAATTTGTCCATAAAAAGTGTACTTCTACCTTTCCAATGCACTTTAAAGTAGAAAAAATTACTTCACGGAAATCAAGTCCAATAACATTTAGCAAATAGTCTCTTCAATTTATTTGCGGACGGAGGGAGTAGCCCCGGAGTATGTGGGAGTAACTTAGATGTGGTATCATGCATATGTTAATAGTCTAAGTTACTACTCCATAGTGCAAAATAACATAGAGGTAGTATCATGCAAAGTCTCATTTATTACAATGAACCTGAGGGGAGTAAGTTTGACTGAAGAAAGTTGTTACACGTACACTTATTTTATGCGACGGAGGGAGTAAATACGCTGCAGCGCTGTTGCACGTAAAATAGCTAGACTGCGACACTAGGGGCAGCTGCATGCATGGTGCAGCCCGCCCCGCCCAGCGCCCTCGCATGCCACGCTCAGTCCAACGGTCAATGGAGTGTGCCACGCTCGCATGCCACGCTGTTGCATGTAAAAACAATGAAGCCAATCAGATTTCAGAATCATCCATCCCACGGATCGCCAAGAGCTAGCCACGAAATCCTTCTAAGAGACGCCAACCAATCAGGTTGCAGAACAAGCCCTTCCACGGATCGCCCAGAGCCACCCGCGGAATACTTCTAGAAGACGCGATCGGACGGCCACAGTGTCGCGCTAGGGTTAGATCTACGTTCCTCATTCGTCCTTAGGGTTAGCGGGGTTTAGGATGCAGTCAACGGGGTTTCACAAGTTTGACCAGACATTCAAATGTGCATAACTAATTCAAAAAAATCAAAAAAATACAAAAACCTTCGCATGGTGTCATGTTATGTGACATAGTTGTGAGGAAAAATATCAAACTTGGTCTATTGATCATATTTCAAAAAAACCTTCACAAAATGACCTATCTCCTCCGAGGTTTTCTGGCTTTCGGGTCAAATGACCAATGATATGGCTACAATCGAGGCATAGTTTGTGATAATGTGCCCATATTTGGCATGCATGTCTATAATGGGATGACTAACAATGTTGTAGCATAAAGTTTTCCTTTTCGACGCACAGAAAATCCATTTTCTATTTTCTGAGTGCCGAAAGAGGGGGGATTTGTGAAGCAACCACCAAATTGAAGTTTCAAAATGGTAACATCCTATTTTTCAAAAATACTAGACCACCTAGCATGTACAATTTCCCAACTTGAGTATCTCAAACCTTTTATTCCATCCCTGGTGAAAAAGACAAATCCTGCCGAATCGGTTGGAAGTGGGTAAGATATGAACTACAGGTACATGATTTCATGCTGATGATTTTTTGTAAAAATAATTTTTAGGTTCACAACATGCTATTTCATCAGAGACCCAATGCTAGTTTTGTGAGCCTCAGCCCCTAGCTAAGAATATTTATGAAAACCCTTCAAGTTTGACCAGACATTCAAATGTGCATAACTAATTCAAAAAAAAAAATCAAAAAAAATACAAAACCTTCGCATGGTGTCATGTTATGTGACATAGTTCTGAGGAAAAATATCAAACTTGGTTTTAGAAATGGTCGAAAAAAACTTGCTTAGAAATGGGGTGGTTTACCCTAGCTTTGGAGCCCATTTCTATCCCATTTTGGGTGAGGGTGAGTTGTACTTCACAAAAGGGATCAGGGTGAGGATGAGTTGTATTGTACATATGAGAAAAACGTTGGAAGCTCATACAAACATAGAAAAGTGACATAGCTACATTTGTTGAAATTCAAATTTACCATCATATTTGAATTTTGTCCAAATTATCAACAAGTGACAAATTATTATAATAACAAATGTTTACAACAACAAGTGCCAAATTATTACAATAACAAATGTTTACAACAACAAGTGCCAAATTCAAAGTCTATTTCTTTTGGCTCTTCTTACCCCTCGTTTTCTTCTCCGTCACAAGTTTCACACCACACAACAGGTTTATGCTCTTCTTTTTATTACAATTACCATCTGGCCTCCCCACAGTACGTCCAAGAGTCTCCTTCACCTCCTGCACCTCCTCAACAACCTCATGATCATGATCCAGAGCCTCATCAACATGGTCACTTTGCACCAGAGCCTCAACAACATGGTCACTTTGCACCAGAGCCTCAACAACATGGTCAGTTTGCACCAGAGCCTCAACAACAGGTTCATTTTGCACTAGAGCCTCAACAACAGGCTCATTTTGCACTAGAGCCTCAACAACAGGATCATTTTGCCCCTCATTTTGCACCAGAGCTTCCAAATCAGAAACGATGTGCCCTAAAGCCTCAACAGTTTGCACATCATCCTCCAAAACAAGTTTAGATTGCACCTCAGCAGCACCAAACATGATCTGGTTAATTCTCTTCTTTCTTTGGCCATTGATTCTTGCCCTTTTCACTGGCCAGCATTCATCAACAACAAGAGGTGGGCCTTTTTCTCCATGCTTCCTCCTGAAAACAAGCAAGTTAGCTGGGGGAGAAAAATCATCAACAAGAAATGGGATAGATTTTGGATGAACATACTTTGGCTTTTCAGCAGTGTATCTGCACTTGGTAGAGCCAGCTCTGTGTCCAAGTTCTTCACAGAGTTTGCATCTATTCTTGTTACCTTTTTGGGCCCTTTTTGGCTTGGCATCTTTCTTTTCATCTTTCTTTCCCTTCTTGCTGCTCCCACCTTTCTCAAACCAAGCCTTGAATCTACTCTGCTTGGGCCTGGCAGCCTTTCTTTTCATCAAAGGAGGACACAAGGAGAACTGAATGTCCACTTCAGGACACTGAGACTGATCTGTAAGTGCTGGAATTGGTGTTCCATATGCAGCCTTGAATTTTGCTACAGAATAATACTCATGCAAATATGGGTGCATATTTAGCTTGTGTTTGGAGGCCAAGAAAAGTATGGCATGCTCACAAGGCTTCCCAGTGTGTTGCCACTCAAGGCATGTGCATTCATGCAATTGAGTGTCAACAACATGCCTCCTGCTAGTCTTTGTATCTCTGACTTCAGCACCCCACAATGAGGATTTCTCAGCACGCAAATGTGCAAGATTTCTGCTCCTGTTGACCACCTGCTGCACAACATCAGGAAGCTTATCTCCTTGAAGAACATCACCAAGCCTTCTTCTCAATTCCCACAACCTCATGATCATGATCCTGATCTGGTCAACCATGTCATGGACAGGCAAGTCTTTTAACTCCTTCTCTTTGTTGTTGAAACTTTCTGCCAAATTATTGTTGATATGATCACATTTGATGGCAGTGTTAAAACCAGACCTGTACCATAAAAGAGAATGGTAGGTTTCCAACCATGTACACAACTTGACCCTATCCTCCTCAGAGCATGCCGCCTTAATCTTCTCAAGGTGATATGAATGTGTCGGCCTGGTGTAAGATCTTGCTGCTGGCCACATGCGTCCAAAATAATCTCCTCTGAATTTTTTGATCAAATTCATCCACATATGGCCGAAGCACTCCCTCTGCTCAGCATGAGGGAAAACAATCTTCACTGCATTTTCTAAACCGTTACATGCATCTGTGTGCACTGCCAATGGAGAGACTGGCCCTATGCATCTTTTCAACTGCATCATGAACCATGTCCATGATGCCTCTGTTTCAGACTGAAACATGCCAATAGCTACAGGGAACATCCAATTGTGTCCATCTAAAGCATTGGATGCTGCTAGTTGGCCATTCCACTTTCCAGTCAAGAAAGATGAGTCTATACTCAAATATGGATGGCACCCTGCTTTGAAGCCATCGATGCAAGGCTTTAAAGCCATGAAGAATTTAGAGAAGAAGACTTTCCCATCAGCTGTTACCTCAGTATCTATCTCCACAACACTGCCAGGTGACCTCTTCTCTACTTCTGCTTTGAAGTTATAAAACATTCGAAAGGTATTTGCCCAATCACCATATAGCTCTTTCATTGCCCTTTGCTTTGCCTTCCACACTGTAGTATAATTCAGCTTAATGGGGTACTGCTTTTCCAAGTCTATTTTCAGTCTCTTTGCAGTGCTGTTTGGTGTTGTGGCTAAAATGGGCTTGATCTTTTCTGCAACCCATAATTGTGATGTCATCTTTGTAACTGTTTGAGAACTTGTAATGCAAGTATGAGGTTTTGGAATTTGATTCACTCTTATTGTCCTTCCCTCAGGTTGGCGTCTAGCAGATATATACCACTTGCAAGGCTTGGCACCACCATCATAACCTATGCATTTTGCATAGAACTTCTTTTTATCAGTCCACATAGTCTTGGTAGCAAACTCACATTTGACTGCATATGTCCTGAAACACATCCTGAATTCATCCATGCTTGGAAACAATCTCCCAACTTCAATAACTGGGTCCTCTTTGTCATAAATTGTTACTAGCTCATCATCATGTGCATCATCTACATGAACTGCAGCATTTTCCAACAACTCTAGATCTATATCTGCCTCTTCATCTCTTAAATGGTTGTCACCATCATTTGCAGCTTCATCCCTCTTCTTCTCCTTGTCTCTGTCATCTATAGGAATGCCAAAAAGCTTTGCCATTTCAATGTCATCTATTGGTGCAATGACCAAATTAGTCCGGTCATGTATCTCAACTGAATTCCAATCAACAGTTACAATCCTTTGTGCATTACCATCTGCAGCCTCCCCTTGTGCATTAGCATCATCCTCCACTGTTAACACTTCCAACTCAGTAAGTATAGGCATTACTTGCCTTTGTGCAGCCCAATCATCCTCGACCATCTGAGCAGCCAGCTTCGAGGCCACATATCCAACCCTTGAATCAGGTTCCAGATCAATGAGCTGTGCTAAAAACAGAACAGTTTTGCTTATCCAACCATTTCGCTCATCGATTTCATCAACTATATGTTCACCTGTCTCAACCCTAACATAGTCACATTTGTAATCATCAAATCGTAACAAAGAAACTTCTTGCTTTGGCCCCCAAACCACACTATCCCCAATTTTTTCCACCATTTTCCTCACCGCCTCCTCTCCCATGTTTATTAGGTCTTGGGGATCAACATGTTCTAATTCCACCTCCCATTTAACAATGGTGTCTCTCTCAATGAGCTGCGTGCTGCCATCAACTAAAACAGCCCTAGAGGGAAAGAAATTGATGCGAAATTCGAAGGTTTGGCGCGCAACATCGTCTCCCATGTTTTTAGCGGGCATTGTGAGATAGCAGAAGCGAACAAAGAGCTCAACCTTAGAGAAATTAAGTGCAGAGATACGGGATATACCGATTAGAAGTCCCCTCTCCATGCTCCATATCGTTCCCCCTCGCCCCGTTCAGCACACCCTTGCCTCCACAATCTAGCATCAATGGGCATGCTCAGATCTCAAATTGAGAAGAATGGGAGAGGAATTAGCTTTCAAATGGCACTCACCACCTTCGCCGTTGGACGAAAGCGCCGCCGCCTAAATTAATTGCCGTGCCGCCGCCGTTGGCGCCAAGAACGATGGGTGAGGTCCGCCGCCGCCGTCGAGGAAGCTGCAGTCAGTGTGACGCGCGCTCTCGGTCGTAAGCGGTTGGTTTGACTAGCTTGACTGGCTGTCCCAACCGACCGGTTTGGCTTAACCCTAATCTTGGAACAAAGTTAAATGTGTCCTTACGACCATTTTAAGGCCCGTGTGGCCCTGAGCTATTTGTCGCCTCACAACCGTCGCATGCGAGCTATTCTTTTCAACGATGTCGTGTTCCTTCCAATTCCATGTAAAGATGTCGCATAGGAGCTATAAGCCCAGCCTTGTCGGTGCCCACGACACCCTCGCCATCGCCGTTGCCCACCTCTGTGGGCAGTAGGGTGTTGGCGCATATCTATGAGGCTCTTTTTGCTAGAGAGCTTTGTGGGTTGCTTGCCAGTTTGGAGACGGCGAGCTAGGTTATGGCAAGGACATTGACTGCGTCTTAGCTGGAAAGGCTTCAGAGGACTTAATTAGAAAGGTGGAGAAGTCACTCAGAAAGGTTTCTCTGAGAGGTACAAGAAGAAAGACGGGTGTAGCGAGGAAAGCTTCAACTAATGATTAATAGTTTGAGTTTCTTTTGAGTCGTCCGTTAGGTGAGCCATTTTGCGGCATTGTGCTCCCCGTGTCTTTTTTTTGGAAAGGAGCATATATTAATATCAGATGATATCAATTACACCCAGCCTCTGCAACAACGTATTGCCCTAACGGCCACACGGATGCACACAACCAAAAAAAGAAGAATTACAAAAAAGAAAAGTCCCGCTACAGTGACTCATTCATTAAAACAACAGTACTTCCACCACCAAGACAACAACAGAAGTCCAGCTTCTCCAAAAACGACGCCTCCAAGAAGGGAACAGTGCACAAATACCGTCATCGCCCGATCATAGATATAGGTTTTCACCCTGAAGAAAGTCCGCGCTCTCAAATAAGCCCATTGCCAGGCACAACCAATTAAGGCCAGACCCAGAGTTTTCACCCTAAGAGATATGACCATGAACCTCTCCTGTGTAGTCGCCCCCACTTTCATTCCACTGCTCCAATTCACAAGTCATCTAGCCAATTCCTCACCGCCATCCAGACTCGAACCACCATTGTCTGTCCTCAGATCTCGGTCTCCATGACTTTCTTCGCCAGCATCATGGAACGAGAACATGCCCCATGATAATAACAGCCAACAAAGCTTCGAAGCACACCCTCTGAAATCAAACGGTCAGTGTTAAACATGGGTGTGTACGACCGAATTCAATCCTTCCAGCAAACGCACGGCATGATAGCACTTATGGAGTTCGCCGGCGGAGTCTTCCGGAACATGACACAGAAACCAGATCAATGGAGACCAACATCCGGCAGATCATTGTCTTGGCTTGAGAGGGATCCAGGACCACCTATTTATTGAAACCGAGCCAGCAGCCCCCAAGCCACCCGCTGGAAACTAGCAGGATCCGCCGCAAGACGGCAAGACCACCTGGACAACCATTCCGACAGAGAAGGAGGCCACCACCACCATGTCGGGGGTAGATTCCCCAAGCACCCTAGTGTCACGGACAAGGCCCGGGTCGCCTGGGCGCCGGCATCGTGGCCAATGTACGGGACAGATCGCGGCTAGGCCCAGATCCCCGCTGCCGCCTGCCACCATCTGGGTCGAGGATCACCGGTCGCCGCTCGCCGTAACACCACCGCCAAACTAGCCGGGACGGATGCCGCCACCTTCCCGCTAGATCGCGATCAGGGCCGCCGCCATGCCCCTAGGTCTTTGCCTTGCGATGATCCGGCAGCGGCGGCAGGGAGGTGAGACCACGGGAGGAAGGGCTCGGCGGGGAGGGAAGGCCGCCCGGCATGGCGCGGTGCCACGCGGGTGCGGGAGGAGGAGGGGTTGGGAGGAGGCGCCACCGCCACGTGTCGTTGGTTTGTGGTTGTGATAGGTTGTGTGTGGTTGTTATTGCTTGAGGTTGTGTGATGTCTACACACTTCTATTCTTGTAGACAGTTGTTGGGCCTCCAAGTGCAGAGGTCTGTAGAACAGCAGCAAGTTTACCTTAAGTGGATTACCCAAGGTTTATTGAACTCAGGGAGGAAGTGGTCAAAGGTATTCCCTCTCAAGCAACCGTGCAATCAAGATACAAGAAGTCTTTTGTGTTCCCAACACACCCAATACACTTGTCAGGTGTATAGGTGCACTAGTTCGGCGAAGAGATAGTGAAATACAAGTGGTAACGGTGCCAGAAAATATCTTGACGGTGAGGTAAATAATAAAGGCAACAAGAAGGAAGCAAGGAAACATGCAACAAATCTAGTAGAAAATGGTGTTACAATGTTTAGAAACAAGGCCTAGGGATCATACTTTCACCAGTGAACACTCTCTCATATAAATATATTCTCTTCATGATACTACTTTTAACTACTCTCTGGTTGGTGAACTCTAATCCATGGTAGGGCTACAAAAGCACACCTCAAAGTCCACCTTTCCCAATCTAGATAACCCCACACTGTCACCTTGAGCGCTAGATGGTTTCAACAAACGCCACAATTTCATAGAGACAACCAACTCAAAATATACTCATGAATATACATGTATATAACCTAGCTTAAGTACCACACATGGTGTGCATGCTGTCACTTTCACACACGTGGGAAAAGCATAGATCTATTAAAGTACGATGAGTATTTATGTTGACTCTAGCCTAAGTGCCACCATGGCGTGCACGATGTCACTTTCACACACATAGGGAGAGCACAGATCTATTGAAGCACTTGAGTACCAAGGTAGATCTACTTGATTACAAAGCTCATGACCACAACATGATCATGCATAGAGAGAGAGATGAACACATAGCTACCGATAGAGCCCTTAGCCTCGAGGAAGAACTACTCCCTCTTCATCATGGTAATCAGCAACGGTGGTGAAGATGGTGGTGGAGATCGATGGAGATGGCTCCAGGGGCACTTCCCCATCCCAGCAGGGTGCCGGAATAGAGACTTTTTGTCCCCCGAATCTCCCCTTCGGTGGCGGCGGCGCTGCGGAACTTTTCATGGCTTTTTGGTCGATGCTTTAGGGTTTTTGAGTCGGGGGCTTCTTATAGGTAAAGGAGGCAAGGTCAGTGGAGGTCCAGGGGGGCCACACCCCCTGTGGGCACGACTAGGGTGGGCCCCGCTCCCACCTAGGGTGTGGCCACCCTGGTGTCCTCCTCCTTCTCGTCTTTGATTTTCCGTATCGTTCAGGGAAAAATATGAACTTTGGCTTTTGTCCCGTCGAATTTTGAGAATATTTATTTTTAGATTTCTGAAACCAAAAAGAGCAGAAAACAGGCAACTCGCACTGTGCAATCTTGTTAATAGGTTAGTCCCAGAAAGTGTATAAAAATACCTCAAAGTGTAGACAAAACATAGCAAAGTTTATACAAAACAAGCATGGAGCATAAAAAATTATAGATACGTTTACGGCGTATCAAGCATCCCCAAGCTTAACTCCTGCTCATCCTCGAGTAGGTAAGTGATAAAAAGAATAATTTTTAAGGTGACATGCACCATCAAAACCAAGATCAAACCATTTTCAAGCATTGAATGCTGGGATCAAAGAACTCTAAACATAGGAATGAAAGATGGAGTTCTAACAGTAAGACAAAGTAACTAGGCATGCAACATGAAAGGTTACAAACAAAGATCATGAATAACATGCATTCAAAAACGTTTGTTTGTTTCACATACAGAAAACATAGCATAGTGGCATTCAGCTTGTCCGTCATGGAGTAGCAAAACTTAAATGCATAGGACACCTTCAAAGTTCATAAGGGTGACTAGAAACAAATAGTTCAAGAGTAAGCAATATCAACATTATGAATCAATCAATAAGTTTTGGGACAATGCACATAGAACTAAGAATGGCAACTATGCTCTCTTAATTGGTGTCTAAGGATAGAAGGTGAAGAATCAAAATAATGGTGGAAGAAAGGCCCTTCATAAAAGGGAATCAGGGATTTCAAGTCTCAAAAAGAGCTTCCAAAAATGATGGTACTTATTAGCTTTCAGCTCTCATTGCCCCTATCATAAGCATCTTGAAGTGATTAAGGTTAAAGTGAACTAACTATGGAGTATATGCTTGACAAAGTATAAGTTGACAATCTCATGTCCCTTGAATACGAGGGCCGCACCTCATGCTGCTCAAGTTTAGTCACCTACAAGTTCTTGTCATAGTAAATACGTGTCTATCATAGAGAACCACCAACGGGGTACCCTTTGCACATGATACAAGAGCTATCCCATAATCAAAATGACATGGCAAGCAGACAATGAGCATCTTAGCAATCTTCTTATTTACCATGGGAAAATGGTGCTTTTTTCTCTCTTTCCGCTTTTCTCATCTTTTTTTCCTTTTTCTCATTCTCTTTTTCTATCTCTTTTTTTATAAGAATAATGCTTCATAAATTGCTCACTATGGTGATGCTGCAAGTTTCCACCATGATTAGGCATGGCTTAGGCTAGCGGCCTAGACGTTTCTCTAACACACATACATAACTTCATGGACTTACAATCTCCCCTTTAATTTCACACCGACGACATCCATAGACAAAAGAGCATGATATCAAATGTGTATAATGTACAAGTGCAATGTTGAAAGCGTTCCCCATGACAACATGGTTCTGCTAATTCCAACGTATAAGTGCAAGCATATACAACATAGATAACACAATGGTTCAAGTTTATTAGGGGAAAGAAAATAAATGTGCCATCAAGTTCGTGAGAGCTTTAATCACTAACTTTTACATAACAAGTTTAATTTGGAAGATAGATAAAACAAGAATATACTTGGAATGGTGTAACACACCATGCATAAGAGTTTATAGTGGACACTTTGGAATAACTTGGTTTCTTGGGAGTTGGATGCATGAGTAGAGCTTACTCAATACAAGTGGAGGCTAGCAAAAGACTGGGAGCAACCAACTAAGAGAGCAATAATGGCCATAATCATGCAGAGCGACAAAACATTATCAAACCAAAGCATAAAGTGGTACCACAAGTCAAGGACTAAATGATCATAGAGGCTATGGTGACTTTTTATAGTCATAACATGGTATGAGCATGTGCCAGCAAGTCAACCCAAACAAAGCATCAAAGAAGAATACCACAATACTATGCTTTTGTATGCTAAAACAACGCATGATTCTTTCAAGGCATATTAAGAAATCCTAATTGTTTGGAACAATTCATGCTACAACAATAATCACTAAGCATAAGGTCAACACAACATCTAGCATAACATGATAAAGTGTAAGCCATAGTCAAAACAAGCTCCCTTTTGTACCACTTAAGCATGAAACTTTCTACTCTTTTCCAACACCAATCAACTTATTTGAAACAACTCACAAGGATAATAATCAATAAAGATCAGTGAGCATGTCTCACAAATCCACAAAGAAGAACAAAAAAGTTCTAAGCTGAAAGCACAAGAAAACTATGGCTAAACATAGTGCTAGCAAAAGAGAACACTCACAAGACAATAAGAATGCAAACTAGAGTGTTCTAGGCAATGAAAACAGAGTGTGTCTCTCTCCAAAAGATGTGTGTTGTGATCCAACCAACTTATTGCAGAACACCAAGCAAAATAAAACTAAAAACAAAAACTAAGACGCTCCAAGAGCAACACAACAGTGCATAAAACAATAAAAACGAAGTGTCTAGAAAGACCCGAGATTTTTATTGATGAAGAAGGGGATGCCTTGGGCATCCCCAAGCTTCGACGCTTGTACCTCTTGAATATTTATTGGGGTGACATGGGGTGGCATCCCCAAGATTTAGCTTTTGTCCATTCTTCACCTCATTACATCATTTTTTCTCTACACCTGAAAATTTTCCTTCATACAAAATTTCACACAATCTTCATTTGGAACATTAGTGTATTCAAAAGATAATAGACCTTTGGTTTTAGCTTTAGAACAGAAAAACTTTCACTAAAAACACAAGCTACTGTAGCAATTCCCTCAAAAAGCTCAATTTCCTGAAAAGAACCCAAAAAGGAATCAATAAGAAGCAAATGCAAATAAAGGCAGAAATCTGTCAAAACAGACCAGCAGGTAGAAACCGATTTTTTCGAAGACCTTCTGTTGATCAAATCAAAAAATGTTGAATTAACGAAAGTTAGATAACATATTGGGGGATTTATTCAGAAACTATCAGCTCAATCCTACTTACAAAGATTCCTCACGAAGTTGTACGGTGGAGCACAAAAATCTGTTTCGGGACAACAACTCCTCAAATCTTACTCCCCTCTCATTAGAGGTTATTATTGGTATAAAAAGAAAACAAAAAAGGATAAGGAGAGGTCATTACTGAAGTAATAACTTCCAAGACTCAAGAAAACTTTTGGGTTATCTCCCAATAAGTACTTTTCTTTAACGCTTTTAAATTAGGCTTGATAGTTTGAGAAGATGATCATATAAGAAATATGAATTTGAAGCAAAAGAGAGCATCAAGAAGCAAATTCAAAACACATTTAAGTCTAACCCACTTCCTATTCATAGGAATCTTGTAAAGAAACAAGTCATGAAAGCACAAAGAAACAAGCATAGGAAACCAAAACAAGTGCAACTTCAAGACTTTCAACATAAAGAGGGGAAACTTAATATTGTTGAGATACATAAAACCATGTTTCCCTCCCTCATAATAACTTTCAGTAGCAACATGAATAAAATTAACAATATAACTATCACATAAAACATTCATATCATGAGCCACACGCATAAAATGATTATTACTCTCCACATAAGCATAGTCATTCTTATTAATTATAGTGGGAGAAAATTCAACAAAATAGCTATCATTATTGTTCTCGTCACCATAGTCATCCAATATAGGAGGCATATTGTAATCACAATTAACTTTCTCCTCAATAGTAGGTGGACTAAAAATATCATATTCATCATATTTTTGAGGTTTGGTATCATCATAAGCAATAGAATAGCTATCTTCCAAAGATGGGGGACTAAAAAGATCATTTTCATAAAAACTAGCTTCCCAAGCTTAGACGTTTCCATAGCATTATCAATAATGGTGTCCAAAGAATTCATGCTAATAACATTGCTATTAGCATGCAAATAAAGCTCCCTAGGTTTTTTAATTTTCTCTTCAAACACTTCATGTCCTAACTCAAGATAAACACTATAGAGCTCTCTAATTTTGTTGTTGTTTTCCATTAAGCCTAACTAGTGAAAACAAGAAACAAAAAGACAAAATTGCAGAATCTAAAGGAAATAACTTCGAGCACTCACACCGTAGGATGGTAGTACCTTTTACCTTACCTCCCGGCAACGGCGCCAGAAAATAGCTTTCTGGCTTGCTGTTGCCGTGGGGTAACATGTGTGAGTGCCTTTTACCTTTCCTCCCTGGCAACGGTGCTAGAAAATAGCTTTCTAGCTTGCTGTTCCCGCGGCGTAACGTGTGTGAGTGCCTTTTACCTTTCCTCTTCGGCAACGGTGCCGGAAAATAGCTTGATGTCTACGCACTTCTATTCTTGTAGACAGTTGTTGGGCCTCCAAATGCAGAGGTTTGTAGAACAGCAGCAAGTTTCCATTAAGTGGATTACCCAAGGTTTATCGAACTCAGGGAGAAAGTGGTCAAAGGTATTCCCTCTCAAGCAACCGTGCAATCAAGATACAAGAAGTCTCTTGTGTCCCCAACACAACCAATACACTTGTCCGGTGTATAGGTGCCTAGTTCGACGAAGAGATAGTGAAATACAAGCGGTAACGGTGCCAGAAAATAGCTTGACAGTGAGGTAAAGACTAAAGGCAACAAGAAGGAAGCAAGTAAACATGCAACAGATCTAATAGAAAATGATGTTTCAATGTTTAGAAACAAAGCCTACAGATCATACTTTCACTAGTGAACACTCTCTCATATAAATATATTCTCTTCATGATACTACGCTTAACTACTCTCCGGTTGGTGAACTCTAATCCATGGTAGGGCTACAAAAGCACACCTCAAAGTCCGCCTTTCCCAATCTAGATAACCCCACACTGTCACCTTGAGCGCTAGATGGTTCCAACAAACACCACAATTTCATAGAGACAACCAACTCAAATATAATCATGAATATATATGTATATAACCTAGCTTAAGTACCACACACGGTGTGCACGCTGTCACTTTCACACACGTGGGGAAAAGTATAGATCTATTAAAGCACGATGAGTATTTATGTAGACTCTAGCCTAAGTGCCACCATGGCGTGCACGCTGTCACTTTCACACAAATGGGGAGAGCAGAGATCTATTGAAGCACTTGAGTACCAAGGTAGATCTACTTGATTACAAAGCTCATGACCACAACATGAGCATGCATAGAGAGATAGATGAACACATAGCTACCGGTAGAGCCCTTAGCCTCGAGGAAGAACTACTCCCTCCTCATCATGGGAATCAGCAACGGTGATGAAGATGGTGGTAGAGATTGATAGAGGTGGCTCCGGGGGCACTTCCCCATCAAAGCAGGGTGCCAGAACAGAGACTTTTTGTCCCCCGAATCTCCCCTTTGGTGGCGGCGGTGCTGCGGAACTTTTTGTGGCTTTTTTGTCGATGATTTAGGGTTTCAGAGTCGGAGACTTCTTATAGGCGAAGGAGGCAAGGTCGGTGGAGGTCCAGGGGGCCCACACCCCCTGTGGGCGCGGCCAGGGTGGGCCCCGTGCCCACCTAGGGTGTGGCCACCCTGGTGTCTTCCTCCGTCTCATCTTCGATTTTCCGTATCGTTCAGGGAAAAATATGAACTTTGGCTTTTGTCCTGTCCAATTCCGAGAATATTCATTTTTAGCTTTCTGAAACCAAAAAGAGCAGAAAATAGGCAACTGGCACTGTGGCATCTTGTTAATAGGTTAGTCCCAGAAAGTGTATAAAAATATCTCAAAGTGTACACAAAACATAGCAAAGTTGATACAAAACAAGCATGGAGCATCAAAAATTATAGATATGTTTACGACGTATCATTGTGTTATCTAGATTTTGCTCTATTGTGGGTTGGTGTTGGTTGTAACGTTTTTCGCCCAGTTTTCTGTTAATTAACTGGGAATTCTCTTCTTCTTAATTAATAGACTGAGGCAAATCTTTTGCCTTGTTTCAAAAAAAGGTGATTTCGTGCTGCTTAATTACCTTCAATATGATCCCTGGTTAATTGATGTGGTGTAGACACCACGATAATGTTACTTTATTCTGGGAAAGGGAGTTTTGTATTTAACCATTACACTTAGTCTCTGCATACATAGAGCCTAAACAAGTCAAAACAGAAATGTAAAAATGTGAGACACATGTAAACATCAAAGACATATTATAAAGGGCATAAGTTAAAGATAACACTAACCTTTATCAGGCTCTTAGCCCTGTGTGGCCATCGTCGGGCCGCACCAGGCATCACTACAAGGAATGTGTTATTCTATGACCTTCTCATAGTGACCGTGTTTAAAATCGTCATAGAGTTATGACAATTTCGCACCAGATGGTCAAAAGCCGTTCCGGAGGTTCAAAACCTTACAAAATTATGACGATTTTGCTCAGGATCGTCATATTTTCATTAGCTCAAATCATCATAATCTGACGAATATAGCCTACGACGTTATTTGAACCTCACTACGACGATTTAAAATCGTCATGAGGTCCAAATTAAGATAGGTTAAAATTGATAGTTGGCCACGTCATCAATTACGCCTATGTGTCGTGTCTATGTGTCAGTTTTTACTACATGTAATATCCGTGTGTTAATATCTATTTGTCTATGTGTGAATACGTGTCATATCCATTTATTTAAATCTTCTAACATGGCGCTGCTTGCATGTCATATATGTTAAACTCTAACAAGGATGAGTTATTTGCGAAAAAAAAGCCACACAAGGACTTGAACCTGTGACCTCCCTACCAAACCGGTGACCCGAACCATTATACCAACAAATTTTGCTTATCATATATGTTAAACACTAACACATATATGATTAAACTCTAAAAAGGATGAGTTATTTGCAAAAAGAAGGCCACAAAGGGACTTGAACCTGCGACCTCCCAACCAAACCCGGTGACCCATACAACTACACCAACGAATCTTGCTTGCCATATATGTTAAAATTTAACACATATACGTTAAACTCTAAGAAGCAGGAATTATTTGCAAAAAAATTCCACCTGGGGACTTGAACCCGTGACCTCCCAACAAAACCCAGCGACCCATACCACTACACCAACCAATCTTTCTTGTCATAATATTACAACGACCCTTTATATCTATTGAATTGTTGCGCCTGGGCTGATTTCTCTGCCACGATGGGCCTCAGTGGGATGGGAGTGGGCCGCGATGGGCCTCTGTGAGGGAGTGGAATGTGGCAGATTAGGGCACGGCCAGCTCTCCTTGTTCAGTTTTTTTTGTTTTCTTAATTCTTTTGTAGCTTTTTCATATTAAGTCTAAAATAATTTGCTTTTTGTTTCTAATTTTTTTATAAAATTCAGTAGAACATCTTAGGGTATTAACTAAAAATACTTTGATTACTTAAAAATAGTGGATGTACTAATCCCACATTAGTCCATAGTAGGGACAATATCATAATTTAAAATATGAGTTTGGAACTTGGGAGTGACTATTCTCGTCTAGGGGTTGACTCGTACTAAAAACTTTCGGTGGATCCATGAAGAAACACCATATTGCGAGTCTAAAAATGATTTTTTCAAAAAATTATGGGCATCATATAATGTACCTGTAGTTCAAATCGGACACACTTCCTACCGATTCGGCAGGAATTTGTCATTTTCACCGAGGGTGGACGGAAAGGTTTGAGATACCCCTACCGGGACATTGTCCATGTATGATGGTCTAATATTTTTGAAAAATGGGGTGGTAGCATCATGCAACTTTCATTTGGTGGTTGCTGCACAAAACGCCTCGTTTTTTGCGCTCGGAAAATGGAAAATGGATTTTCCGTGCGTCAAAAAGGAAAACTTTCTCCTGCAACATTGTACGCCATCCCAAGATGCACACGCATGCACAATATGGGCATATTATCACAAACTATGTCGTAATTATGGCCATAACACTGGTCGTTTGGCCCGAAAGTCATGAAACCTCAAACATGATAGGTCATTTCTGAGAAGGTTTTTTCGAGAGGCGATCAATGAATCAAGTTTGTTATTTTTTCTTGCAACTATGTCACATAACATGATGTCACGCGAAGGATTCACATAGTTCGAACCATTTTTGAATTTTTTATGCCCGTTTCAAACAATGGTCAAAACGGCGGGCATGAAGGTTCTTAGCTAGGGGCCGAGTCTCACTAAACTTGCATTGGATATCTGAAGAAACAACATATTGCGAGTCTAAAAATGATTTTTGCAAAAAATCATGGGCATCATATAATGTACCTGTAGTTCAAATCGGACTCACTTCCTACCGATTCGGCAGGAATTTGTCATTTTCACCGAGGGTGGACGGAAAGGTTTGAGATACCCCTACCGGGACATTGTCCATGTATGATGGTCTAGTATTTTTGAAAAATGGGGTGGTAGCATCGTGCAACTTTCATTTGGTGGTTGCTGCACAAAACGCCCCGTTTTTTGCGCTTGGAAAATAGAAAATGGATTTTCCGTGTGTCAAAAAGGAAAACTTTCTCCTGTAACATTATTCGCCATCCCAAGATGCACACGCTTGCACAATATGGGCATATTATCACAAACTATGTCGTGATTATGGCCATAACACTGGTCGTTTGGCACGAAAGTAATGAAACCTCAGACATGATAGGTCATTTCTGAGAAGGTTTTTTCTAGAGGCGATCAATTAATCAAGTTTGTTGTTTTTCCTTGCAACTATGTCACATAACATGATGCCACGCGAAGGATTCACATAGTTCGAACCGTTTTTGAATTTTTTATGCCCGTTTCAAACAATGGTTAAAACGGCGGGCATGAAGGTTCTTAGCTAGGGGATGAGTCTCACTAAACTTGCATTGGATATCTGAAGAAACAACATATTGCGAGTCTAAACATGATTTTTGCAAAAAATCATGGGCATCATATAATGTACCTGTAGTTCAAATCGGACTCACTTCCTGCCGATTCGGCAGGAATTTGTCATTTTCACCGAGGGTGGACGGAAAGGTTTGAGATACCCCTACCGGGACATTGTCCATGTATGATGGTCTAGTATTTTTGAAAAATGGGGTGGTAGCATCGTGCAACTTTCATTTGGTGGTTGCTGCACAAAACGCCCCATTTTTTGCGCTTGGAAAATAGAAAATGGATTTTCCGTGCGTCATAAAGGAAAACTTTCTCCTACAACATTGTTCGCCATCCCAAGATGCACACACATGCACAATATGGGAGCATTATCACCAACTATGCCGTAAAACATCGAACATGATAGGTTATTTTTGAGAAGGTTTTTTTGAGATATTCGCAATATTCAAAGTTCAATATTTTTTCTTAAAACTATGTCACATACCATGACACCACGCGAAAGTTTTACATTGTTTGGACCATTTTGAAGGGATTATTCATTTTCCAAGTGCAAAAAAGAGGTGTTTTGTGAATCGACCAATCAGAACACAGCAAACCGTCTCCCACGGATCGTCCTCAGGGGCATCATCTAGACCGTCCAGTTTCAATCCAACGCTTGTTAGCTCACCCAAAGAAGCACACCTACTCCCCAGTGTCCACTGCATCCCCACCCGCCCCTTTCCTTGTGCTGCCAAACTAACCCTAACTCATATCTCCTTGTCCCCCGCCGCCAGCCGCCACCCACCCTCCTCTCTCCGATCCAATCCTCCACCGCATCCCCACCATCCCACCCCCGATCCACGGCGGCGCATCTTAACCTCCTCCAAACCCTAACCCTCTCCACTCGCCACTGCCTGCCCTTTGTCTCCCAGCACCACACGATCTGCCCCATCTGCACCATCCACCCCGAGCCCCGATGCTCCTATCCCCTCGTCGATATTGTGACCCTCGTCGGCGGCGCCTCCCCCAACATCCGATCCTCCTCCTTCCCGGGCACCACACCGGTGGCCACCCTAGACCTCCAGCACCATCCTCCCAGCCGGCTCACCCGCGACCCATCTCCCCTCACGTGATTTCTCCCCTGCGCCCGAACCCATCTAGATCAAGGGAGCACTCACGCCATGCTTCCCTTCCTCGCCGATGACCAGGCTTCGACCATCTCTCTGGAATCCCCCTCCTCCCCCTCTCCATGCCACCTCATGAAACCCTAGCCCAGATCATGTATGTGAATGTACGAGGTAGGGCACATCGTTGCCTCCATCATCCACGCCTTCGGGAGGCTGCTGCACCTTGTCTGCAAGAATGGCTCTATGCAGGAGCTCAAGCTCTGCTTCCACAAGGTCTACTAGGTACTTCCACAATCTCGACAACTTCTGAAGACTATAGTTCTGCAACTGCAGAACTTTTGTTGTGTTTCTGGCCAGTGGTTCTTTGAGCATGAATATCTCACATTTTGCAGCCGCGGGATTGCAGGTCAGAGGCGACGAGGCATGGTCTAGCAATAGGATGATCCATTGCCCTCTCTACGTCACCCTCCTGTCCTACAAACAATCTGGTAAGATCCACTACAGATGCCACCATCGTTAACTGAAACTGGCATAGTGGTTTTCAGGGCGAGTAACAGGTTTATTACCTCCCGTTATCCTGCCAGACCAACCACTAGGTATTTACCAACTGGGCATTTCAGGTTGAATGCTGATTGCTAGTAGAATGCTGATTGGTGAACCCTTCTCTGAATGTCTAGTAGAATTTGCATGCTAAACCCTTGTATGCACATCTCAAGTAATTTCCGTAGTTACTAATCTTAGTTTCCCCTAAAAGTAAATGACACCAAAAGAGTCACTGTTATGCTTCTTTTTTATCTACTAATCCTTTTTAGTGCAAAGTAGATGTAACAATTGATGGTGTTGTAGGGGTTCGCAGCATGGAAAACAAAAATTTTCTATCGCATACAAACAAACAAGCCAAGATCTATCTACTAGATTGTAGCAACGAGTCGATGGAATAACTCACCCTCGAAGATTCCAAAGTGTTTAACGAGAGCAGATTCTCGTGGGTGATGTAGTCGTACTCTTTCCGATCTCAAGATCGCGTAGACGATCCTTCCAGCGCCACGTTCCAGCAGCGCTCCCGCAGTCGGTCACACGTTCGGTACTCGACGAAGACCTTCCTCTCCCTTGTTCCAGCAGGCAGCGGAGGTTGTAGCACTCTCCTCGCGATTCCGGCAGCACAACGGCGTGGTACCGGAGGTAGAGGGGAGATCCCGCAGGGCTTCGCCTTAAGCCGGTGCGAGTATGGTGGAGCTTATGAGAGAGGCTATTAGTGGTCTAGTAATTAGACACACCAATTAGAGGGCTCTAAACCAATTAGAAGGCTCTAAACCGAATAGCTCTAAACCGGGGTCTAGATCTAGGGTTTAGTTTAGAGGATAGGAAACTTGTGTTGTTGTGTCTAGAGGAGGAGGCCCTGCCCCTCCTCTTATAGGTGGGAGGGCCGGCGGCAAGGGGAGGGAGTGGAGTCCCTCCCCAACTCGGCCTTGAGGTGGGGCGCCGGCTTGGGGAGGAGGAATCCCTCCCCAACTCGGCCTCCTTTTCTCCTCCTCTTTCCACCTTCCAAAACTGGCAGTTTGACTTTCAAACTTGCTGTTTGACTTTCCAAATTGGGATTTGATTTAATCCTTTATTTAGAACAGCGATGACACTAAGTACATGATGCAACCATTCCAACATGTAATGACACATTCATGTACCCCTTCCCCCTCCGGAGTGCCGGACATTCCGGGACCTTCTAGAATGTTCCCGATGAAAACACCGGAACCATTCCCCAACTCCGAAACGGGACTTTCCTTATATGAATCTTATTCTCCGGACCATTCCGGATCACCTCGTGATATCCCGAATCCCATCCGAGACTCCGAACAACATTCGGTCTCTTTCTCATAATACCATAACTACTCAAACAACGTCGAATCCTTAAGTGTGTCTCCCTACGGTTCGTGAATTATGCGGACATGATCGAGACACTTCTCCGAACAATAACCAATAGAGGAATCTGGAAATTCATATGGCTCCCACATATTTCTACGATTACTTTGCGATCGAATGAACCACTTACATACGATACCAATTTCCCTTTGTCTCACGATATGTTACTTATCCGAGGTTATGATCGTCGGTATCTCTGCATACCTAGTTCAACCTCGTTACTGATAAGTACTCTTTTCTCGTTCCCGTGATATGTGATCCCTTGTGAGCCAGTCACATGCTTGCAAGCTAATTGGATGACATTTCACCGAGAGGGCCCAGAGAATATCTATCCGTCATATGGATGGACAAATCCCACTCTTGATCCATGTGTTTCAACCAATACTTTCCGAACACTCAATACCACCTTTATAGCCACCCTGTTACGGTGTGGTGTTTGATGACATCAAAGCATCCATCCGGTAAAGGTGATATGCATGATCTCATGGTCGAAGGAATTAGGTTACTATGTATCAGAAAGCATATAGCAATTGAACTATTGAAATGACTTGATCTTTATGCTACGCTTATCTATAGGAGTATGTCCACCATATCATTCTCCTAACGATATGATCTTGTTGTTAATAACATCTCAATGTTCATGATAGGGAAACCACAATCATCTATTAACCAACAAGCTAGTTTAACAAGAGGCTTTACTAGGGACTCTTATTTTAAGTTTACAATTCACACAAGTATTAATGTTTCCTTGTTAATACTATTATAGCATGAATATAAACATTTATCATAAACACAAAGATATAATAATAACTATATTTATTATTGCCTCTAGGGCATATCTCCAACAGTCTCCCACTTGCACTAGAGTCAAAAATCTAGTTTCAAACCTTTGTGTATTCAACACCTATGGCTTTCCGGTGTTGCATGTACACGATTGCTAGTGGTCAACTGATCTCCGGATCTGACACTTCCAGGTCCGTGTGTAATTGCATGTCTTTGCGTCTCTACGCATCACTCATTCTCTAATGAGATGGCTTTGTATAATTTGGTCTTTCGGTGTGACCTTTAGTTCTTTGGGGTTAAAACATGTTGATAATATTGTCGCACAATATATCTTCATAGTATTATCCCGCTGTGAACTACACCTAGTTTGATAACAAACTACTTGACACAAATGCCCTCTTTTGCTGCTATAATAGCAGTCATATACTTAGCCTTTTGTTGAAGTATCTGTCACAATGTTTTAACTTTGGAACTCATCCAAATCCATTTATGGAACTCACTTTCCATTATATTGTGCCACCCTTAATTTAGATTGAGATAAACTTAATTTGTACTCTGTGACAAAACTAGTATCAATGTAGTACTTTTACAATGAACTAACCATCTATTTGTCACTTCTACAAATAATATACTCTTAGTTCTTCCAAAAGATCATAAGAATATCCTTACTATCGTCCAATGATCATCTTATGAATCATTCTGGTGTATGCTCATAACTTTTAGAGCATAGGACATATCTGGATTTGTACATACCACAGTATGATTGATATAAACACTCTTTGTGATTTCATACATCAAGTATCAATCTATACTTGAATCTTTGTTTCACTTACCAAATGTCAATACACTTGAATATATCATCAACATTGAACTCTTTCAATCCTTTCTGTGCGACAAGAACCTTTCTTGTAGTTTCTATATTGAACTCATTCAATATCTTTGTCTATGTACTTCTGGCACAACCATATTAGCATCTATTGATGCCAAATATTTGGGTTTTGCCTAAGTCTTTCATCAGGATGAAATTCTTAATATGTGTTAATAAAAGATACATCATTTCTAATCAACAATATGTCCTCCACATAATGTATTAGAAATATGTCTTAGCGCTCCCACTTAATTTCTTGCAAATGCAAGTATCTTCATTGTCTTTGATGAAATTAAACTCTTTTAACAGTTTCATCATAGTGAAGATTCCAACTCCGCTATGCTTACTTCATCCATTGAAGTTTGCATATGCTTTTAGCATCCTTTGAATTAACAAAACCCTTTGGACCGTGTCATGCACACGTCCTAGGTAACAATTCTATTAGAAGAACTTGTTTTGTTTATTCAACTACCACATAACAAAATTATATGTAGTGGTTGCTACATTAATCCGTCTAGACTAAATATCGCTATGAAAGATCAAATCTTGTCATAGTCAATCTTTGAACATTGTTGTGAACTCTTTCCCAACATGTCGACTTATAGATGTGAAACATCCATGTCTATTTTTTTATAGATCCAAACACAACTGTAAGGTCTTACACCTTTCTCGAGGGTCCTTCAAGTTCAAACCTTGATTTCTCGTGTATGGAATTATCACGGATTTTATGGCTTCAAGCCATTTGACGGAGTCAGGGCCCATCATTGCTTCTTTGCATGTAGTCCGTTCATTATTCTCAAATAATGATTCAACCCTCAAATCTTAGTATTTGATTGTTTACTTGACCTACTTGTTTCAATAGAAACTTAGACCTCCGTGACCACAACTTTTGAGGCACGTGAGCCATGAGCATTATTGCTGCCTCCGGAACACTTTTCGGTGCTGCGCAACTCTGCACATATAGCTAAGGTTCTTTTAACCTTATCAAAGTTCTATTGTCCTCCCACTTTAACTTATCACGAAAAATTCCTTCTCAAAGAAACTTGACGTTCTAAGCGACAAACACTTTTGTCTCCGGTGTTATGGAGGAATACTTAACAGTAATACAAAGACAGGTTTATCCGACTTTGGTTGCAAACATCTTTCTTATGCATAGCATACCAATGTTTAAGAAAGGACTACTTGGGTTTTATCCCAAACCATAACTTTATATGGTGTCATTTCAACGGATTATGATGGAGCTCTTTTTAGTGGAAAAGCGGTAGTCTCTAAAGCTTTTAATCTTTAAAATATAATGGCAGTTCTATATTTTACACCTTTGATCTTACCATGTCAAACAAGGTTTTAATTACATATCTCGAACGCTCCATACTCTTATGGTGTTTCGGGAAATGCAAATCCACGGAACGATTCCTTAAATCTTAGGTATTATGCTAAACTTGTAACTCAAATATCTTCCTTTATGATCTTATCATAAACCATTTATATTCTTGTTACAATGATTTTGCACTTCATCTTGAAAGACTTTGAACTTTTCAAATGTTTCATACTTCATCCTTATTAAGTAAATATTCATATATTCACTCAAATTTTCGGAGAAAGCATATGAAGTTGAAATCCATCGCTCTTGACTACATATAATGGATTTCATACAACAATATGTACAAGTTCCAATAAGCTAGCCATTCGTTCCCTTTTGGCCTATGAACGAAGTTTTAATTATCTCTAGGAAAGTTTCACAAGCATCATTTGATCAAAATCAAAAGACTCCAAAATTCCATCTACATGGAGTTTCTTCATGTTTTCTTTCCAATATAATTTAAACGGCGATGTCACTTCCTAAGTGATCTTTCAATCAATCTGTCTTTCGACATTTTTAGCACTAATTTTATGGATGTGATTTCTCCAACGAGATTTGTAAATTATCCATCTTTTATGGATTACGGTAATTATTTGAGCAACCCTTTTGTTCTCATAACACCTGATAAAACAAATCTTGAAGGCAAGCTTTGATGTTTTAACGAGCAACACAATAACCCTTTATTTGTTCTCGATGAACATCATCACATATTCTTTTGCTAGTTACTTAGGCCATTGTAGTTCATGAATTCTGTTGTTTCGTATGACGATTCACACCAACAAATCCAGTATCAAATACTTAAGAACCACATTGTTTAAGAAGCAAAGAACATAGCCATAACATGTATATCATCTATATACTTAAGCTGAACAATTCTAGTCTTTTCTTTTCTGCCATATATTTATGAGATTCTCTTTCAGTATTTCCTTTTCTATTTGAAAGAATCTATCAACATCAATAGTGGAGTCATACATATGACACATAGTCCAAAGCGTGTATAATTAAATACCAATGTCTTTGGATTTGCACTTTGAAGTAGATCACCATCATCAAATGTTTGGTGTTCTTTCAAATTCCTTTCTTTAGTAATCTATTGGTGTAGTAAACATTTTACCTACATCAAATATTCACCTTCATCATGGAATCGTCCATGACCAAGCTACTTTTAGCTTATAACGGTGAATCGCGAGTATAATGTTGCTCTCCAAAACCTTTTGGAAGATTAGGACAACTAGTGTCTCCAACCTTTTGCAAATTCTCATCAAATATGAGAACATGACTTTTGCCATATTATACTCTATCATGTTGTAACCAAAACTTTGTTTCAGATATCACAATATCTTCCACATATCATGGTTTCTGAAACAACTCTTTCAGATCCTAGATAACCTTGATATTAAGACAATCCTTTGAATATCAAGAATCATGGAGACAAACATGATACTTTATATACTAACACTTGGAATTGTTACTCTTGATTTAATACCAATTATTAAACTTCATGGAGTAACCGGAACTTACTGAAAGTTTGCAATAGGACTTTTAAACTTTAGATTAACACTTCAAAACAATACGATACCAGTTCGTAAAGTAACTAACCAGAATTCTATAGTTCTATCATCTCAATTATAACTAAGCGCAAGGTGGTAAACGGATGCCAATGACTACAACAACTATGCAAATTCACTTTGATTTAGTTTATGATAAATTGAGTTCTAATTAATAATTAAATTAATCTAGGTGAACTCCCACTCAAAACAACATCCCTCACATTGTTTTAGTGATCACACGAACCAAATCCACCACATCAAAACCGATCATCACGAGAGTTGATATGGCTTCAACGGCGAACAATCAACATGTTCATCATATCTACTATATGACTCATGCTCTACCTTTCGGTAATCCGTGTTCCTGAGGCCATGTCTGTACATGCTAGGCTCGTCAAGATCAAACCTTAGCTACCGCATAAGCAAATCTGGCTTGCTTACGTTGTATTCACCCGCGGAATCAAAGACACCCGATCATCACGTGGTGCTTCGAAGCAACAAGCTTTGGCAACGGTGCATACTAAGGGTGAACACTTTAGAACTTGAAATTTATGTGCATGAGGGATCATCTTATAATGCTACCGTCGTCTACTAAGCAATACAAGATGCATAAAGGATTAACATCACATGCAATTCATAATATGTGATATGATATGGCCTTTCTTCTTTGTGCTTCCGATCTCCATCTTCAAGCACGAACATGATCTCCATCATCACCGGCATAGCATCAAGGTCAATGACGCTTCTTCATGGTTGTCGTCCACCAGCTTCAACTATTACAACTATTTTGAATAGACACGCAGGTCTTAACAGAATTTAAAGACAACCATATGGCTCCTGCCGGTTGCCAACTTACAATAAGGAACATTGCATACATCAAATATAATCACAATCATGGCCATATCACATCACTGCACACCCCTGCAAAACAAAGTTAGACGCTTCTACTTTCTTTGCATATTTTACGTGGTTTGGGGCTTTCCATAAGTGTCGTTCTAACCTACGAACAAGAACCACAACATTGATACTAGCATTGTTGATTACCCGTTGTAAATCGGATCTTTACTATGCTAGGAGAAACAGGCACCCGCAAAGCCACTTATGCAATACGAGTTGCATGTCAAGCGTGGAGCAAGTCTCATGAACGATGTCATGTAAGGTTAGCCCGGGCCGCTTCATCCCAACATACCGCAAGATGCAAAGTACACAAAAGGCAATCTACAATAAAAGCATCAACGCCCACAATGACCATTGTGTTCTACTCGTGCAACAGATCTACATATAGACACGGCTCTGATACCACTGTAGGGGTTCGCAGCATGGAAAACAAAAATTTTCTATCGCATACAAACAAACAAGCCAAGATCTATCTACTAGATTGTAGCAACGAGTCGATGGAATAACTCACCCTCGAAGATTCCAAAGTGTTTAACGAGAGCAGATTCTCGTGGGTGATGTAGTCGTACTCTTTCCGATCTCAAGATCGCGTAGACGATCCTTCCAGCGCCACGTTCCAGCAGCGCTCCCGCAGTCGGTCACACGTTCGGTACTCGACGAAGACCTTCCTCTCCCTTGTTCCAGCAGGCAGCGGAGGTTGTAGCACTCTCCTCGCGATTCCGGCAGCACAACGGCGTGGTACCGGAGGTAGAGGGGAGATCCCGCAGGGCTTCGCCTTAAGCCGGTGCGAGTATGGTGGAGCTTATGAGAGAGGCTATTAGTGGTCTAGTAATTAGACACACCAATTAGAGGGCTCTAAACCAATTAGAAGGCTCTAAACCGAATAGCTCTAAACCGGGGTCTAGATCTAGGGTTTAGTTTAGAGGATAGGAAA
Source organism: Avena sativa (assembly GCA_916181665.1). Classification (NCBI taxonomy): domain Eukaryota; kingdom Viridiplantae; phylum Streptophyta; class Magnoliopsida; order Poales; family Poaceae; genus Avena; species Avena sativa. Next base: position 479,545,010 of record OV702293.1, on the reverse strand, counting down.
CTTGTGTTGTTGTGTCTAGAGGAGGAGGCCCTGCCCCTCCTCTTATAGGTGGGAGGGCCGGCGGCAAGGGGAGGGAGTGGAGTCCCTCCCCAACTCGGCCTTGAGGTGGGGCGCCGGCTTGGGGAGGAGGAATCCCTCCCCAACTCGGCCTCCTTTTCTCCTCCTCTTTCCACCTTCCAAAACTGGCAGTTTGACTTTCAAACTTGCTGTTTGACTTTCCAAATTGGGATTTGATTTAATCATTTATTTAGAACAGCGATGACACTAAGTACATGATGCAACCATTCCAACATGTAATGACACATTCATGTACCCCTTCCCCCTCCGGAGTGCCGGACATTCCGGGACCTTCTAGAATGTTCCCGATGAAAACACCGGAACCATTCCCCAACTCCGAAACGGGACTTTCCTTATATGAATCTTATTCTCCGGACCATTCCGGATCACCTCGTGATATCCCGAATCCCATCCGAGACTCCGAACAACATTCGGTCTCTTTCTCATAATACCATAACTACTCAAACAACGTCGAATCCTTAAGTGTGTCTCCCTACGGTTCGTGAATTATGCGGACATGATCGAGACACTTCTCCGAACAATAACCAATAGAGGAATCTGGAAATTCATATGGCTCCCACATATTTCTACGATTACTTTGCGATCGAATGAACCACTTACATACGATACCAATTTCCCTTTGTCTCACGATATGTTACTTATCCGAGGTTATGATCGTCGGTATCTCTGCATACCTAGTTCAACCTCGTTACTGATAAGTACTCTTTTCTCGTTCCCGTGATATGTGATCCCTTGTGAGCCAGTCACATGCTTGCAAGCTAATTGGATGACATTTCACCGAGAGGGCCCAGAGAATATCTATCCGTCATATGGATGGACAAATCCCACTCTTGATCCATGTGTTTCAACCAATACTTTCCGAACACTCAATACCACCTTTATAGCCACCCTGTTACGGTGTGGTGTTTGATGACATCAAAGCATCCATCCGGTAAAGGTGATATGCATGATCTCATGGTCGAAGGAATTAGGTTACTATGTATCAGAAAGCATATAGCAATTGAACTATTGAAATGACTTGATCTTTATGCTACGCTTATCTATAGGAGTATGTCCACCATATCATTCTCCTAACGATATGATCTTGTTGTTAATAACATCTCAATGTTCATGATAGGGAAACCACAATCATCTATTAACCAACAAGCTAGTTTAACAAGAGGCTTTACTAGGGACTCTTATTTTAAGTTTACAATTCACACAAGTATTAATGTTTCCTTGTTAATACTATTATAGCATGAATATAAACATTTATCATAAACACAAAGATATAATAATAACTATATTTATTATTGCCTCTAGGGCATATCTCCAACAGGTGTTTTCTCCCTTTTTAGCAAATATAAAGTACCATGAACATACTACAGAAAAATGGAGTGTCCTGTAGGTTATATGTTTTACTTAGTGTTTTCTCCTTTTTAGCAAATATATAGTACCATTACTGTTGTAGAAAGATGTTTCTTGCATCTTGTAGAAATTTATGAAAGTAATTAGAAAATAGTTGCTATTAGTACACAATTTTTTGCATCCGTCTTGTTATTTATTTGTGCAACTTGCGCCTACAGTTTTAAAGTTCTGTAGCTTTATATCATGATGTGTAGAAATTATATGTACACATGTAGCTTTATATCCTGATGTGCTTCATTCCATGAATTTGAGTATTAGTTGCTGAAGTAGATTCACATGGTGTGTTTTGACATGACAAAAGAATGTTTGGCTTGGATTCTCGTGTTCTATAGTGAAATATGTAGCTTCTGCTGAATTTTGGTTCGCCGATTTGGGTAAAATTTTCTGATTTTCTAGACGACTTTCTGTTCAACAGGGGATTGGGTCATACTCGAACACCATCAAGAAGGTTGAGAAGGAGATAAAAGAGAAGGCAAGGATTATCAATGACCTTTGTGGTACGTGCACATTGATGTGTTTTGAGTGTCCCTAAATCTGGGTTAGTTGTTCTCTTTATCTAATCCTCGGAGATAAAATCTGCATTCCTGTAATTTTAGAAGTTCTGGTTGTTTTGTACTGCTAGTTTATAGTTCTAGTTGTCACTGCAATTCCACCTCCTTCCATTTAGCTCAGCGGAACTATGCTTTTACTGAATTACAGGGATAAAGGAGTTTGACACTGGATTAGCTTCACCAAGCCAGTCGGATCTTGTATCAGATAAACAGATGATGCCGGAGGAGCAACAATTGCAGATGAATTTTCTTGATTCCCATCATCAGCATTAGACATTGGGATGCTTATGGCTGCTAGTTGTTTTACACCATTATGCTTTCATGTCGCCCCTAATAATAAGTTTCATCCTTTTGTGAAGGTTGGTAGATGCACCAAGATCATTAGTACTAACACCGATGATGCCAAATTCGTCATCAACGTCAAACAAATCGCAAAGGTGCTTCAGCATAGAACTATCTTATGTCAATTACATATCCCTGGAGGTTCAAAATTCAATTATTTTCATGTTCATTTTGGGGTGTGATTGCAGTTTGTGGTAGGTTTAGGAGACAAAGTTTCGCCCACTGATATTGAGGAAGGAATGCGAGTTGGGTAAGTTTCCTGTTCTCTCCATGAATATTCTTTGGTATCCCCCTCTCATTTGGTTGTTTCCAGAATGCTTCTTGCATGTGATTATGCTTTCTATCGACACTATCAGTAAAAGAATAGGTCTAAGAGCAAACTATTTTTTCATAGAAGACTAGAATAAATAAACATGATAGTTGCAGTAACTTGTAGATCTAAGCTACTTCACTGATATGCAACAAACAACAGGATTTGCTAAGAAGCATATTAAGATTAAGGAAATCATTTTGGTATTATAGTATACTTAGTAAGATGACATGACAATATTCGGACTCGTTGGAGAATTTATCAACAAATCTCATGCCGCGTTGTTACTCTACTATTGTTGACTATTTTATGATTCTACTGTTTCATAATAGTTGCCAATTATTTACTATATCCTGACTCTAAAAACATGGCTTTTCCTCTCTTTTCCAGGAATTCCAGCCAAAGAATTTTGATAAAAACTTGAAGACCCTATAATTTTAGAGCTAGTTGTATTCTAACAGTCAAAACATCTGGTTGTTTGGAAAGAACCATGTAATGACTGTAATAGACTAATAGACTATTATTGCCTGTTGTTTGAAATTTTCCATATCTTTCATGTTTCGGTTAAGTAAATGTTATGTGATGATGAATAGAAATTTGATTAGCGGAATCATCTTATGAAATTTTGTACTGTGATTTTCGCATAGAAGAAATATGAAAAAGAGCTGAAAATTGTTCTGGACCAAATATTAATTGGGCTCTAAATAAGCCCTGGTCCAAATTATATTGACACAAATGTTTCAAAAAACATAAAAGCTAAGAACTAATTGGACAGTAAAAAGGCCAAGGCCCAAAACTGAAATATGAAACACAATGGTCAGAGCCCATAACAGTAACGAATAATGGCAGAGGAAGTAAAAGGCCAGAATTATTTGGCTCAGCCCAAGTAAGAAACTGAAATGGACTGGGCTGATTTTGACATAAGACAATTTAGTTTCGTCACAATTTTGCCACGTAGGATCGGCCACGTAGGATCTGACTTGGCCAGGCTAGATGGCTCATGACGATATTGGATCGTCATAGACGTTATGACGATCCAATATCGTCATAGACGGTTATGACGATTTTACCAAAATCATCGTTATAGTTCATTTGCGACGCCCAGCTTTCGACGATTTCAAAATCGTCATAGAATCGTCATAAACAGAGTACTATGACGATTTTGTGACGAAAATGGAGGGTCATATATAGACAAATTCCTTGTAGTGCATCCTTCCAACTGCTTGCACCGTCATCCCCTCACGCATCCCACCTTCCGTTGTCGTAGGAACCGTCGCTGGGAAAAGTCCCTACGGCGCGGCGGCGCCTCTCTGGTATCCCTAGGAACCAGGTGTCCCGCAAAAATGCTTGGGTGTGGGCTGACCCAGGTTATGCCCAGCAAGTGTGACGCTGGGACGAGAGGAGGCGCATCTCCCCGGGATGGACCACACACCTGGCAAGTGTCCCATGGCCGACCAAGCAAAACCCAGCTCTCTTGAAAGGTCTAGACCTACACCTGGCAAGTGTCCCATGGCCGACCAAGCAAAACCCAGCTCTCTTGAAAGGTCTAGACCTGCCTAGAGACGTGGTGGCCATGCTCGCTGATAATTCAGACAACGGGGCCACATCGACTCCATGCACGAGGCGCTACGACCCGTGGGTATTTTCCTTGGCAGCTGCCCCTTTCCAATATAAGAGGGAAGACATAGAGTAGGACATGAGGAAAAGAAATAAGCATAGCTAGGAAGGAATCATTGAACCCTTCCCTAGGAACAATCTCTGTAACAGGTTCATCACCCACAAGATATATTATCACATAGGGTTTCACACAATGCGGCCTAAACCTGGGCAAAAAAACATGTGTCTCTGTGTGATTGTGTGTTCTTCTTGTTCGCCAATCGAGCTTGCTATACTTTGCGCGCGGGCCAAATGAAAAAGGGACCTACCGTACCCGGTGTCAAAACCTTGCACTACTAGGAAAAACCCTATAGGTGATATTTCTATGCGTGACACACCAAATTTGAAATTCTCCAATAGTACTTAGGTGTGGCGCCTCATATCAGGATACCCCACTGGTATCTCCATAGGCGTGGCATGACTAATTGCATACTCTTCATCGGGTCGGGTGGCATGACTGCAATACTCATGTGTTAGGACTAACTAGAGGTAACACGCCATATATTGAACGAACCCTTGAAGCATGTGCATCTTTCGCCCTAACACTAGTGGAAAACATGTCTTCGGTTCGATCTGAACAAAGCCAGCAGTCCCGGCCTATCACGAACGGCGACTAGTGCTAGCACTGGTCCCGGGCCATGAGGCCTCCAAAGGCTAGAAATGGCCGTAGACACTAGTCCCGGGCCGGACCAGAGCTCTAGTCCCGGTCCGTAATACGTCCCGGGACTAATAACCCGGAGCGGGCCAGCTGATCTTTTCGGGAACTATTAGTCCCGGGTCGTATCATGTCCCGAGACTAGTTGTCCATCAGTATATATACAGCTTCCTGTCCACCTGCCCTAAACCATATGGTGGCCATTTTACTCAAAGAAGCAAGCCGAGTTCATGCCATTTTTTTCTCAAGATTTTTCAAGATTTAGTTTGCAACCCTAAATACAAAGTTTTAAAAGGTTAGAACTTCATTCTTTCATCTCTTATTGCTACTTTAGCTCTATAATGCTCTAGAAGTATAGAGATATGGATCAATGCATGCATGCTCTAGAAGTAGAAGGATTTTTATATGTGTAACAAATTTTGATTAGGCACATAGTTACTGAAAATTGAAATGTGTAATTTTAGAGTTTCAGAGCTTAGAATGGAATGAGATTTTCACTAATACAACAATAATCAAAAACTCCACATTTATCATGTTAATTATTTTCTCCAATTCACAAGTTGGTGCATGTAAATTTTTCAAAATTTAAAATTAATGCTCTAGAAGCTCTCAATATAACTTGTAATAATTTTATCATGTTCTATAATGGTTTTTGATATACTTTTACTATAATGCAGATGGTTTGGGAATGGATGTACGGTATTGACCGACGCTCTGGCGAGTTTATTACTGGCGTGCATGAATTTATCCGTGTTGCTGATGCAAACAAGCACAATGGTTTTGTATTCTGTCCATGTAGTGGATGTAGGAATCAGCAGGATTACTCTGACTCAAAAACCCTTCGCAGCAACCTGTTGAAGTCCGGATTCATGCCCAGTTATAATTGTTGGACCAAGCACGGAGAGAGAGAGGGGTTATAATGGAAGACAATGAAGAAGAGGAGGAGGATGACAACTATCATGGTTTCCCTGAGTACGGAGATACTTCCACGGGGGATGCTGAAGGGGAGGATGAAGAAGAGACACATGATGAACCCGCTGATTATCTTGGTCGGACCATTGCCGATGCACGAAGAGACTGTGAAAATGAAAAGGAGCTGGAGAAGTTCAATCACATGTTAGAGGATCACAAAATTTTATTGTACCCAAATTGCGAAAATGGTCTGAAAAAGCTGGGCAGCACACTGGAATTGCTGCGATGGAAGGCTGAGTGTGCTATACCTGACTCCTCATTTGAAAAGTTCCTGAAAATGATGAACAATATGCTTCCAAAAGATAACGTATTGCCCTCCAGTATGTACGAAGCAAAGAAGGTTGTTTGTCCTCTAGGTTTAGAGGTTTAGAAGATACATGCATGCCCTAATAACTGCATCCTTTACCGCGGTGAGAAATACGAGAATTTGGATGCATGCCCGGTATACACTGCACTTTGGTATAAGATCAGACGAGATGACCCTAGTGACGTTGAGGGCGAGCCCCCACCCTCCCCCCGAAAGAGGGTTCCTATCAAGGTGATGTGGTATTATCCTATAATACCATAGTTGAAACGCTTATTCAGAAACAAAGAGCACGCCAAGTTGATGCGATGGCATAAAGAGGAACATAAGTCAAACGGGATGTTGAGACACCCCGCCGATGGGTCGCAATAGAGAAAAATCGCTAGAGAGTATCCGGACTTTGCAGATGACGCAAGGAGTTTAAGGTTTGGTCTAAGTATAGATGGAATGAATCCTTTTGGATAGTAGAGCTACAGTCACAGCACCTGGCCCGTGACTCTATGCTTCTATAACCTTCCTCCTTGGTTGTGCATGAAGCGGAAGTTCATTATGGCCAGTGTTGATCCAAGGTCCAAAGCAACCCGACAACGACATTGACATGTACCTAAAGCCATTAGTTGAAGAACTTTTACGGTTGTGGAACGTACCCGGCATACGCGTGTGGGATGAGCACAAGCAGGAAGAATTTGACTTCCGAGCGTTGCTTTTCATAACAATCAATGATTGGCCTACTCTTAGTAACCTCGGGATAGTCAAACAAGGGATACAATGCATGCACGCACTTTTTAGATGAGACTGAAAGTAATATTTGGAACATTGTAAGAAGAATGTGTACAATGGGCATCGTCAATTTCTTTTGGCCAAGCATCCCTTAAGAAAGAAGGGCAAGCATTTGAATGGTCTGGCATGTCACCAGACGAAGCCTAAGGAGTGTACTGGTGCTGATATATTTGATATGGTCAAAGATTTGGATCAAATAGTAACCTTTGGAAAGGGTCCTGGCGGAAAATCTGTTCCGAAGGATGCTGACGGACACGCACCCATGTGGAAGAAGAAATCTATATTTTGGGAGGTACCATATTGGAAATTCTTAGAGGTCTGCTCTGCAATCGATGTGATGCATGTGACAAAGAATCTTGCGTGAACCTTCTAGGCTTCTTGGGCATGTATGGGAAGACAAAAAATACACCGGAAGCACGAAAGGACCATCAACATATGAAAGACCCATATGGCCTACATCCATAATGGTTTCAAGGTCATGCCAGCTACGCTCTTACCAAACAAGAGAAGGAAATATTTTTTGAATGCCTGAGAAGTATTAAGGCCCCGTCTGGCTTCTCGTCGAATATAAAGGGAATAATAAATATGACATAAAAAAGTTCCAAAACCTAAAGTCTCATGATTGCCACGTGATTATGACGCAAATGCTTTCGATTGCATTGAGGGGGCTTTTACCAGATAATGTTCGAGTACCCATTGTGAAGCTATGTGCATTCCTCAATGCAATCTCTCAGAAGATAATCAATCCTAAAGATCTACCACGGTTACAGAATGATGTGGTCCAATGTCTTGTCAATTTCGAGTTGGTGTTCCCACCATCCTTCTTCAATATTATGACGCACCTACTGGTTCATCTAGTTGAAGAGATTTCCATTCTCGGTCCTGTATTTCTACGCAATATGTTTCCCTAGAGAGGTTCATGGGAATCTTAAAGAAATATGTTCGTAACCGTGCTAGGCCAGAAGGAAGCATCTCCAAGGGGTATGGAACAGAGGAGGTCATTGAGTTTTGTGTTGACTTTGTTCCTGACCTTAGGCCAATTGGTCTTCCTCAATCGCGGTATGAGGGGAGAATGAGTAGAAAGGGTACTCTAGGAAGTAAATCAATAATATGTAGGGACGGGCATTCTTACACCAAAGAACATTACACAGTTCTACAGAATTCTATCTTGGCAGCCCCGTATATCGAGGAACACAAGAAAATTTTACGCTCCAACAACCCTGGAAAGCATGACTCTTGGATTAGAGATGAACACATGAAGAGTTTCGGCGGTTGGTTGCAACATCTCATAAAAAACAACACTCTTGGAGATTAGCTATACTTGTTGTCTAGGTCACCATCTTCGACTAAATGGGTATACATTTTACACGATCGCCCAAGATAAAAAGAGCACCAACCAAAACAGTGGTGTCCACTTTGATGCAAAAGACATCAATGGGTCAAAGACCACATATTATGGTTACATAGAGGAGATATGGGAACTTGACTATGGACCTACTTTTAAGGTCCCCTTGTTTCGGTGCAAATGGGTCAAGCTGACATGAGGAGGGGTTGAGGTAGACAAGAAGTACGGAATATCATCGTTGGATCTCAACAATCTTGGGTACTTAGACGAACCATGCGTCCTAGCCAATGATGTGGCTCAGGTTTTCTACGTGAAGTACATGTTTACCAAACCTAGAAAAAGAAAAGGTAAGCAAAAGAATACATCAAACGATGAGCCAAAGGGCCACATAGTTTTTTTAGGAAAAAGAAACATCATGGGAGTGGAGGACAAGACAGACATGTCAGAAGATTGTGATAAGTTTCATGAAATTCCGCCCTTCGCAGTGAAGGATGACCCAAGAATCAAGTTAATCAATGAAGATGCTCCATGGATACGGCGGAATCATAAAGGGACACGCGCGAAGAAATGATGTGTAATAATTGTAACATTTTATGAATGAAGATGCTCCATGTGCCTATTTTTATAGTGTTGACTGCAAACCATCTTGAGTGTGTGAGTCCCGTTTTGTGGCTAGACCGGACTAAAGGGGGGCCTTTAGTCCCAATTCGTACTTACCATTAAGATCTGATCTCCAAATGCGCGTGGTCACATATCAGGGAGTGCCTCTATGACCAGTCTGTTGGAGATGCCGGAGGACTGGGCTCCGGCGGCATCTCCCTAAAACTGATCGTAGTGGTGTTCCTGCTCTCGCACATCATCTTGCAGCTTGTAACTTCTCTAACTAGATCAATACACTTGGGAGCTAACTAATTTCACATATTAGGGAGTGCCTCTATGACCAGTTTCTTGGAGATGCCAGAGGACTGGGCTCTGGCGGCATCTCCCTGAAACTGGCCGTAGTGGTGTCCCTGCTCTCGCACACGATCTTGCGGCTTGTAACTTCTCCAATTAGATCAATACGCCTAGGAGCTAACTAATTTCACATATTAGGGAGTGCCTCTATGACCAGTTTCGTGGAGATGCCGGAGGACTGGGCTTCGGCAGCATCTCTCAGAAACTGGCCATAGTGGTGTCCCTGCTCTTGAAGACCATATTGGAGATGCCTCAAACTGGCTGGAGGACTGGCCTCACAAGGATGCCTATTTATAGTACAAGCAGCTCGGCATAGTGTTGAAACTCACAACATAATGTCGACACTCACCCCTATTATTAGTGCTCACTCGTGTTTTGTCCCGGTTGGTGTCGCCATCCGGGACAAGGTACAAGCCGCACGACATAATATCGACACTCACTCCTATTATTAGTGTTGCCTGGCCCAGTCTGCTGCAATCCCTTCAGTCGCGGTTGGTTTCTCTAACCGGGACTAAAAATGAACCCTCTATTTATAGGCATTTCCCTCTCTTTATAGGCATTTCCCTCTATTTATAGGACTTTTCCGCTATTTATAGGCCGCTCGATCCAGCCTGCCCGCCCTTTCCCTCTATTTATAGGGCGACCGTCATGGCCACCCACACATACACACATTTCTCGCCGCCTACTTTAGGATGCCCATCCCGCATCCTCGTAGTCGACTCGGCGGCAACGATGGAGTATTGGGCTCCGTCGGGCTGGCACTGGATGGTGCTACCTTTCGGGACGCGTAGCTTGGTGAGGAATCCGGGTGTCGTCTTCGACCCGGAGCTTCTTTGGTGGAGGTCGCCTGGTCCAGGAAGGGTGCAAAGGGATCCGGCCACCTAGGAGGTGGTACGGCGTCGTGTCAGAGAGGAGTTCAAGCACGTCCGTCGCTATATGGCTACGTTGGACACCAGGGTCGACGATACCTGGCAGATTCTTCAGGGATCTCACCCGATCTATGCTCGTGTGATGGTTCAGTCTCTTTGGGTTTTCACCTCCCGCGGCTTAGGCATTGGGAGTTGTCGTCCAGTTTGATTGAGCAATATGTATTAGTTTTAATACATTTATTAGTTTCAATACTACGACATTTTGATTGTTATAGGCAGGTAGAAAAAACACAGCATTTAATCACCTGAGAGAACTCACAAGAATACAACAACATCTTCATATTTAGTCCCGGGACTAGGTAACACTCAAGACATTTATTAATATTAAAAACCGGGACTAAAGCTGCCCCCTTTAGTCATAATCATGCCTAGTCCTATAGTACGCAACTTTAGGGTCTTCTTCGTTATCGTCATCATCATCGTCATCATCACCTGCCACTCCGGGGATCCTCAGCCCAGCCATGGCATATACCGAGGGCACCTGCCACTCCGGCCTCGGATTCACGGCGGGCGGGGGAGGGGTCTCCTAGAAGACGATGCCGCTACCGTCGGGAAGGGGAGGGGCCTTCTTGTGGCTCTGTGGCGGGTGGACTTGTGGCACCGCAGGCGAGGATGGTCTCCCCCAACGATGTAGAGCATCACGCCGATGATAGTATGGTTTGCCCACCACAGACGGCGGCCAACTTTGTTGTGGTTCACCAGGGGCGGGCCATCACCCTCGTACCTGGCAAGCTCCCTTTCCTGCCGGTTAGCGAAGAAGGCATTCCAGGTGTCGTAGTTGTCGGGATCCGACTGGGGATCCATCCGCTGCTCCGGTGTGAGATCATGGTAGAAGTGGTTCGTGATGGCCGCCTGGCGTGCGGAACCTTGAGGGATGGGAGGGACAGGAACCCCTCCAGCGCTCAGCATCTAGCCGGCGGGCGGCCGGTAGCCTGGCAGACAAGGGTAGCTGGAGGCGCACAGCGCCTCGGTCTCCTCGAGGGTCAGAATGGCCCAGTAGGCGTTGTCCATTGTTGTGAGAGAGGAAGGTGTGGATGTGTGGATAGCCATGGCGCGATCGCCCTAGATATAGAGGGAAAGGGAGGGAAAACTTGGCGGGAAGCGGTGGGAAATATCTTTAATCCCGGTTAGTAACTACAACCGGGACTAAAAGCTCTGGTAAAAAGAAAAGGGCGGGAAAACTTGGCGGGAAGTGGTGGGAAATGGCAGGAAATATCTTTAGTCCCGGTTAGTGACTACAACCGGGACTAAAAGCTCTGGTAAATAGGAAAGGGCGGGAAAACTTGGCGGGTAGCGGTGGGAAATGGCGGGAAATATCTTTAGTCCCGGTTAGTGACTACAACCGAGACAAAATGGATATTATATTAAGATTCTTTATATTTTTTGATAATAATAGACATATTATTTTTTTTATTTGGATTTTTACAATAGGAGATATGATTTTCCAAAGTTTTATATTTGATTTGAATTAAAAAAAGAAAATTTACAAATGAAATAATTTATAAATGATGCAAACAGATGTATGGATATTATATTAAGATTCATTATATTTTTCTGATAATAATAGACATATTATTTGTTTTATTTGGATTTTTACAATAGGAGATATGATTTTCCAAAGTTTTATATTTGATTTGAATTAAATTACAAATGAAATAATTTATAAATTATTCAAACAGATGTATGGATATTATATTAAGATTCTTTATATTTTTCTGATAATAATAGACATATTATTTGTTTTATTTGGATTTTTACAATAGAAGATATGATTTTCCAAAGTTTTATATTTGATTTGAATTAAAAAACGCAAATTTTCAAATGAAATAATTTATAAATGATGCAAACAGATGTATGTATATTATATTAAGATTCTTTATATTTTTCTGATAATAATAGACATATTATTTATTTTATTTGGATTTTTACAATAGGAGATATGATTTTGCAAAGTTTTATATTTGATTTGAACTAAAAAAGAAAATTTACAAATGAAATAATTTATAAATGATGCAAACAGATGCATGGATATTATATTAAGATTCTTTATATTTTTCTGATAATAATATACATATTATTTGTTTTATTTGGATTTTTTCAATAGAAGATATGATTTTCCAAAGTTTTATATTTGATTTGAATTGAAAAAGAAAATTTACAAATGAAATAATTTATAAATGATGCAAACAGATGTATGTATATTATATTAAGATTCCTTATATTTTTCTGATAATAGTAGACATGTTATTTGTTTTATTTGGATTTTTACAATAGGAGATATGATTTTTCAAAGTTATATATTTTATTTGAATTAAAAAAAGAAAATTTACAAAAATAAACTAGTCGTGGGTCGTGGCTGGACCAAGGACTAGAGTGTGCCTGCGCGCGCCAAAACGAAGTGGCCGAGAAAACACACTAGTCCCGGGCCGTGGCTTAACCCGCGACTAAAGGGTGGGTCTTTAGTCGCGGGTTAAGCCACGACCCGGGACTAGACACCCTCTAGTCCCGGGCGGTGGCTTAGCCCGGATAAAAGGTCTGTCCCTTTATATACTGCGCGCCAGGGGAGGTGCTTCCCAGCACTTAGCATTTCTCGACGAAGACGAACATGAGGCGTCGATGAAGAGAAAATGCAGGGGAGGTGCTGCCCGCCGATTCCACCGCGTCGTCGCCCTCGTCTCTGGCTGTGCGTGCTCCGCCGCTCCGCCATGCCTCCGCTCCACCGTGTCGTGCTGCCGCGCTCCTCGCCATGCCGCCGCGTGCCACGCGCCGCCCTGCCGTGCCGTCGCCCCACAATGCCGCCGCCTCGCTGTGCCGCCGTCGTACGTGCTGCCGCCCACGTCGGTGAGCTCGAGGGTTGTTATTTTTTTAGTTATTAGGATTATTGTTTTACCACAAATAATATTAGGGTTATTATAATTAGGATTATTGTTTGACCACAAATAATATTAGGGCTATTAATTAGGGTTATTTTTTTTGTTTTAGTTATTAGGATTATTGTTTTACCACAAATAACATTAGGGTTATTAATTAGGGTTATTGTTTTTTTTGTTTTAGTTATTAGGATTATTGTTTTACCAAAAATAATATTAGGGTTATTAATTAGGGTTATTTTTTTGTTTTTTTATTAAGATTATTGTTTTACCACAAATAATATTAGGGTTATTGTTTTTTTAGTTATTAAGATTATTGTTTTACCACAAATAATATTAAGGTTATTGTTTTTTTTGTTTTAGTTATTAGGATTATTGTTTTACCACAAATAATATTAGGGTTATTAATTAGTGTTATTAGGGTTATTGTTTTTTTTGTTTTAGTTATTTGGGTTATTAGGGTTATTGTTTTTTCTAACCTGTTTAACTCTCTTTCTGTTATATTTAATTAAGTCATGGATCCATCTGATGATCCTGGTCGCATTGGTGAAGATTTTCTTCAGGACATGATAAGAGGTGAAATTCATCTTAATATTACTACCGGTGAAGATTTCCTCATATCTGAATCCATCCGGTGATGGACTAGAGGAAATCCTGATGTACCAAGGGGAAGACCAGATGGACGAAGGGCAAACAAATAACAACAATAATGATGTCCCCTCGACAGGATCCGGTGAGGTACATATATATAAAGCCTCATGTTACCTCTATTCATTAATTGATCTAGATATATCAATATATATATTAATCACTCTCTCTTCTTCTTTTATCCCACTGGATCAAAGCAATCGACAGCTCGAACGAAACAAGAGCCGAACAAAAAGTTGGATGGTAATCAGAGGTTCACCATTGAAGAAATAGATGATGATGGTGAACCGATTGCTCTAGAGATGCACTGGAGGATGTTTACAAATCAATGTGGGGTGCTTGTTAGGGACAACCTGCCGATCACCATCCAAGAATAGAATAAGTCAAAGAAACCCGGTGAAGAATCCAATAGCTATGTCACCGATGATGCCAAAGATGACCTTGGGCAGAAGCTCATAGCGCATTTCATACTACCTCTAGAGTATGAAGAATTTGAGGAAGATGGTATTACCCTAAGGTCGGGTGGGCTTGAAAAAAGAGCAAAAGTCAAGGAGTGGGCTCTGAGCAAGATGGCCGAACTATACCGGAACCACAAGAAAAGTTTAGACGCGAAATATGTCGCAAAAAAAGAAAACTCCAGAGTTCAAAGGAGCAAAGGAGAAGCTGAGAGAACAGTGGCCCGATTTTGTAACGTACAAGCAATCTGATAAAGCAAAGTCAAAGTCGGCAAAGAATGCGTTAAATGCTGCCTAAAAGAAATACCATCATAAAATGGGGACAGGTGGCTACAAGAGTGCCGTCCCTAAGTGGGAAACTATGGAGAAGGATATGAGGGATATATGCGTCACTCCTGTTACAGATGGATGGCCCGAGAGGTCAAAGCATTTGTGGTATGGTCACGGGGGATCGTTGGACCCAGAAACAGGGAAGACATTATTTTATGAAAAAAATTCTAAAACCCTCCGAAGACCTTGTTCAAGCAATGAACGATGCTCAATTGGGATTGTTCCGTCCCGAGAGAGAGAACGACGAGCTGACACGCTTCCTAGGGAATCCTGAAAAGGGTGGACGAACACGAGGCAAAGGCGTCAGTGTCTCGTGGAAGAAAGGGTTTCCTCAGTATGATGCCAGTTACAGATGCCATCAGAGAAAGAAGGACCGAGAGGCAGACCAGATCTCCAAGGTAGAGCAGGACCTAGCTGATCTGAAGAACCTCATGCAAGAAATTAACCAAAGGCCGTCGTCAACTCACCCGCGGGCTCATGATCCTGCATTGGATCTTAGCCAGCGGAGAAGCAGCATGGATTCCACGGAGGTCCGGGCTGATGATCACGCACTGCTGGATGATGCACCGGCTCCTCGCTACCCCGTGGATGATGTCAGAGAGATGGCACATTGTGAGCTACATCAGCCAATGAACAACCTGTCCTTCAAGGTGGCGATCGACACTGCTTTACCTTGTTTACCTAGAGCACTCCACCATTCACTTCCGATTCCACCTGGCTATGCTCGTGTCATGGTGGATGACATAGTGGAGGATTGTGCGGACCTAGATATTGAAATCGCTATGCCTGAAGGCCTTACGCAAAGAGGATATGTCAAGCGCAACATAATTCTATGGAAGAAGAAGTACATCAAGTTTCCAGGCTCGGCGCCAAGGCCACCGAATCCGAGGAATCCAAGTCCACCCCGCCCCGATGATCGTCAACCTCCAAGTCCACCCCGCATCAAATATCATCAACCTCCAAGTCCACCCCAACCCGATTATCGTCAACCTCAAAGTCCACCCTGCCCCGCTGACGATCGCCGCAGCAGGAGTACATGAACTCAATCTCCGCCTTCGTGCAATACTCGATCTCTGCCTCCGCCTCCGTGCAATACTACTACCTCGTCGAAGAAACGGAAGGTTGACGCTCCCCCGCGCCCCACATCAAAGAAAGGTCAAGTGGCGAAGATAGTCGATATCCCGCCGGCTCTTCCAAAGAGACCTTATGACAAGACCGATGAGGAAACTGCCGCGGGTGTGGCTGCCCAAGGTAAGGCGCATTTTGCACCTAAAAAGCCTGAGCCAAAGACGGTATATGATGAAAAAAACCAAAAAGTGGGCTAAGTCCTTTCTTGAGAAACCATCCCAGATATCGATGAATCTGGAATCAGACTATGACCGGGAGATTATTAAGCAAGCAAAGTAGAAAAAAAGCACAAGCGCAAAAAGCGGGAAGCAAGTTGCCCATCTCGGACAATAGAAGAATCAATCAGTCCCCCCGCTCAAAGTGATATCAGACCTCGACAAGGCCTTCAGAGCTGAAATGGATAGGGACATGCAAATAATGGACCCGAGAGCTAATACTAATGCTGCACTAATGGACATCACTGTATCGGAGGCCAAAACACTTGCCTACGAAGTAAATATGTCTCTTGGTCAATATTTAGGCTATGAAGATACGCCAGTGGGTCAGATAGTACGAAAGTATGTCAAAGGGGAGGCTCTAGTCAGTAATGAGGAGCTCGTGCGTCTATCCACACATATGCGACATCTGCACACATAGTACATGGTGCAAACAGAAAAAAAGCATCAGAAAGATTGGTTTGCGGTGGATGTTAGAAAGGAGCATCACTTTAAACTATACTCGATACAGGTTCAAATGGCCGAACTGTTTCAGTTATACAACCAACGCGCCCACGACAAATCTATCATTGGTTGCTACTGTCTATAAGTGATTTATTTCTATAATTAAGTTTGTAGCTTAGCTCGTTCATTGCATTTAATATTATCCTAACTATATATCCTTTTGTATGATATTATATTCTGCAGAATGAAGATGCTTGAATGAAAAAGAGCTAAAAGATATGACGTTGGGTTCATTGACCCATATATTATTAATGAATATACGTAAAGGAATCACCCCAAGGACGTGAAGGAAGACCTGTGCAGGTTCTTAACCGAGAATAATTTTGTTAAGGAAATACTATTTCCTTACAACTTCAAGTGAGTGTTTCTATCTTGTACACATTTTATTTTTGCTTACTCGATGAGCTATGCATGTATGCTTATGTAAACGTCCGCAGATTTCATTGGATCTTGCTAAACATTCAAGTTGACAAGTCCCTAGTTGAAGTCCACGACTCATTAAGTTGGGACCAAGAGAAGTTGAACGACATGAAAGCAATGCTCTATAAGTAATTTCAATCATTATCGCATTATATCGGCCTCTTTCGTTAATTTCCTAATATCAAGTAACTAATAACTCCTTTGATCATTTTCTTTGCCGAGCAGGTGTTGGACACGGTTCAGACAAAAAATACCAGGTCCATTCAAAGAGGAGCTAACTTATAAAATGGTGAAGAGTTTACAAAAGCCACCCAGAACTCATTTATGTGAATACTACGTCTGCGAGTACATCCGCGAGTTGACCAGTGAGCGAAAAGTAGATTCACATTATATTTATGATTTGCGGGGGAAACTAGAGCCATACCAGCGCATACGAGCAATTCAAGAGGAGCTGGCAGGATTTCTGATGAAGGAGGTCCTTGATGTACATGGAGAATATTATACGGATGACGTGGAACTTGATATGCCTTAGTGATCTCCATGTAGTTGATATGATATATATATCATCAATGACCATGTAATTTCAAAACATTTCTTTCTTTTAATATGATTGATTATATATATGCTTGCAAGGGATCGATTAATTATATAGATGCATCAACATGTACTGTGTATGTAGTAGCATAGAATATGTGTACTAAAATATATGTTTGAAATTATAGTGAAACAGAAAACAAAAAAGGAACGAAATGGCAAAAAAAAGAAAACACACAATCTCTGCCGCGGCAGAGAAACACACAATTCTCTACCGTCGCAGGAAACCGTATAGTCCTGGGTGGTGTTACGGCCCGGAACTAGAGGGTTTCTGCCCTCCGCCTCGCTGAAACAGCCACGTGGCTGTTATCAGTCGTGGGCTGTAGCGAGACGGGACTAGAGGGGGAGGCTCTAGTCTCGTTTTGACAGTCCCAGGCCTAAAACCGGGACTAGAGCTAGTTATGACCCGGGACTGGAGGCCTGTTTTCCACCGGTGTGAGCACAATCTTAATGGTATGTAACCCTCTAATGGACACACCCCGCATTACATGTACCGTAGAAGCATGCACATCATCCAGGTTTAGGAAAATCGACGTTACATACCGCGCGCTACGATGGACACACCCTTGACGCATGCACATCCTTCGCACGGAAGCACAACCTTGATTGTACCACATGTTGGCATGGGAAAATCACTCGTGTAGCGCACAGAAATTGGTGGTACACTCTTTGACGATTATGCTATCAACACGACATGCTTCTAATGTCAAACACATCGAGGGTCGAGAGAGAGGTCTCGCGTCATGTTGATTTAACACCCACGGAACACATTGGCCTCTCTCGAAATGATGCTAGTGGCAACCTGTTTACAACACAAAGGTTTATCTTGTTGACCCTAGGAAGTTGTCCTCTACCAAAATCACACCCCTGATGACCTTTCTTACCTCCACCCCTTACAGAGTTTTTGTTTTGTTCAGATACGCACAAAATTCGGTGGTACCCTCTTTGACGATTAAGCTATCTACATGACATGCTCCTCACGTCAGGCACATCGAGGGTCGAGTGACAGGTCTCGTTTTATGTCGATTTAACACCCATTGAGCACATTGGCCGTTCTCCAAATGATGCTAATGGCAATTTGGTTACAACACAAAGGTTTATCTTGTTGACCCTAGGCAGTTGTCCTCGGTAAAATCACACTCTGATGACCTTTCCAACTTCTTCCACCCCTTAGAGGGAATTGTTTTTGTTTTGTTCCGAAACCCATTTTGTCAAAACACATGGACATAACCTTAGCTCATACTCCCTCCGTCCCAAGGCTTAAGACTTTTTAAAAAAAAGTCAAACTATGTAATGTTTCACCAAGTTTATGGAAAAATATATTAATATTTATAATATGAAATACATATTCTTTGATATATCGTGAAACATATATTCACATGGTATCTATATAATATCATAGTTTTTGATGGTTTTTTTTTAAATTTGGTCAAATTTTTCATAGCTTGACTTTTTAAAAAAAAATAGGCCTTAAGCCTTGGGACGGAGGAAGTATAGTTTTGTATACAAATAGATTGTTGAAGTATTTTCACCCAATAGCATACCATAAATGAAGCAATTTGCAAAACAACACAGAACCTAGAGTGGTAGGGAGTCTAAAGATATAACTAGAGTATATATGCGACATAATTAACTTTACAAAAGCCTGTTATAAATACTTTGACAAACAACCTACGCATACATCATCCTACTTTATCAAATAAATATGTATAAGAGTAAATATATGATTTTACATGATCAAAGTTGAATCTGCCTTGGCCGCAGGCAAATTGATCTACCTCTTCCTCCTAGAAATTAATTCTTTTGCTTTTTCAGTATTGAAATCATGTGTCAGCAAAATAATGTGGCTGTAGTACTAACAAATTATTCACCCAACACAGCTAGATGTACGTACGTATCCATACAAGACAAACAGCCAGTATAATAAACCAAAGTGCGAAATGTATAGTAACATGCATGGCCACTACATGGAATCAAAACCGTACACCATTTCCTCTATGTGTCTCCTTTTTTTTCGTGTGGATCCTATATGTGTCCCGTGACCCTCAATTTGATGCAATGCCAGCTTCTAGCGCCGCCAGTATATACATTTCCATGTCCTACCGTCTGTCAAGATTGCTTTTATATTTGATACAGCAAGGAGAGTGACATGGCGCAGCTCGCAGCTACAATGATCGTTCGGTCACCAGTGACATCTAGACTTGGGCTATAAATAGCAACCCGAACAATCAAAGAAAACCATCCCAAGCAACATAACCTGTTGCAGTAAGATCAGTGCAATGGCGCACTCCCAGCTTGCCCTCTTCCTCGCCCTGAACCTGGTCCTCCTAGCCGCCGTCGCCCATGGCTGCACGCCATACTGCCCCACCCCCACGCCGATCATCCCACCACCCGTCCTGCCCACGCCGTTCACCGGCCACTGCTCGATCGGCACCCTGAAGCTGGAGGTGTGCGCCAATGTGCTGAACCTGGTCAAGCTCAAGCTGGGCGTGCCAGCGAACGAGCAATGCTGCCCGCTGCTCCACGGTCTCGCCGACCTCGACGCCGCCCTCTGCCTCTGCACCGCCATCAAGGCCAACGTCCTGGGCATCCACCTAAACGTCCCCGTTGACCTCACCCTCCTCCTCAACCATTGCGGCAAGAAATGCCCCCAAAACTTCGCCTGCCCCATCTGATTCCACCCATCTCAAACCATGCATCATAGTGACATACATCATGTCCCTACAAATGCAAATTATCCTCGTAATTTGCATGTCTTTTCATTTGTTTCAGTTCATATTTTTGCTTTAGTTTCCATTCAGGCCCAAAGTGTATCTTCCCTATGCTCGGTGTCTGAATGATTTGCATATTTGTAAAAGGATATATACACACTTGTACACCTGGAATTCATAAAAAGTTTATTCATGTTCTGTACTTGTGTTAACCCGAGCCGTAACATTTCAGCTTCTCTTTACATGAGCCGGTGAACTCACGGACGCTCCTTGAATCTTGCTCGGATTTACTTGCTAATTCTTCTATCTTTCTCATACATATGATTAATTAATTTTCGGCGTCAATTATCCTAGCAATGTTTAAGATTTAGTAAGATGGAAATGGAGATAGATCACTAGATAGGTAAACAGTTATTTCTCAATCGAGATTGGTGGCTCACCAACTAAAATCCTCTTATACACTTGTACTTGCATTTGTACTTATCCTCATTTTATTTTCCCTCCTTTGTGTCGGCAACCGTTGGCCGACTTTGACAGGTATGAGATCAACGACGATAGCAGGGTTACCGTTCCGGCTTGGTCTAGGTAGAGGTTATGAACGTTATTGGTTATTCTTCAGAACTCTTAATCCCATTTGTATTCTTATCCATCCTCGGATAATGTATCAATTTTATTGTAATATAAATTTGTATTCTTGGCTCGTTGATTTGTTATTGTATATATATGTTTCATGTGGGTTCCATTGTGAATTATTGTGTAATAGTATACTTTTTTTTTTATCCACATGTAAGGGCTTGGTGGGTGTCTTTAAATCGTTTCTATGTGGGTTTGACGGAAATTCCTAAAAATTTGTATAGCACCAATTCGAGGGTGTTATGCTATCGAGGCTAGACAAGAAAGTTATGGCACCACATATACATATATGAATAGATACGAGGGGTGCG
Organism: Avena sativa; assembly: GCA_916181665.1. Lineage (NCBI taxonomy): Eukaryota > Viridiplantae > Streptophyta > Magnoliopsida > Poales > Poaceae > Avena > Avena sativa. The sequence continues at coordinate 479,523,908 of OV702293.1, read as the reverse complement.
TGACAAACAAGAGGTAGAGACACCCATAAGGAGGCAATGCTTGATGCAAGAATACCTACAATAAGATGGTAACACTGTGGTGATGAAACGAGAAAATATCTCTTTATTTCAGAATTTCCTCCCTTTGAATTCAGGGTTCTCTATTTATAGGGAAATGAGGGTAGCGGTGCGAGATTATAGTTTTTCCCTACCAGCTACATCATACAATGAGGGATATAGGTATTTAGGGTGAATATATGAGAATATTTTACCTAAATATCCTAACATGATATCATACATTGTGTACTTTTCGTCAGATCGGGTTACACGAATGCAACAACCCATGAGTTCGAATTTACTGGAAGTAACTCGTTTTTTAATGATAGATTGGAGGTAACACCTTGCGTTGAGCAAACCCTTGAAGCATAGACATCCTCCATGCTGGACACATTTTTGATGGTCCTGTGATGGACACACCCTGAATGTACCATTGAAGCATGTGTATTCTCTGCCTCGGGCACCATCTTGACAGTATGTTCCCCTCTGATGTAGACATCCTTGGAGCATGCACATAATTCACACGGAGCGGCATAGCCTTGTATCAAAGTTATGGCAGGAACCGTATTTGATCTGTACGGGCTTCGTGTTAATATAGTGGGCACACGTGTACAACGTACGTGTTCATATTCAACCCACAGTACGTGTGGTATACGTACATAAGTAAATAATGTTCTATTACATTGTGTAACAGCCTCTCTTAATCGAAACATGTAGACAGGTTGAGATTACGCTTGAACTCATTCAATTTCTTGAGTGAAAGTGCCTTTGTAAAACCATCTGCAACTTGATCATCACTTGAGACAAACCGAATGGCTAGGTGGTTATTTGCAACACGTTCTTTGACAAAATAGAAATCAATTTCATTGTGTTTAGTCCGAGCATGAAACATAGGATTGACAGCCAAATAGAAATCAATTTCAATGTCTCCCGCACCAACGTGGCGGCGCTGCGCCGCGCCGGGCGGCCTCCCCTCCCTGCCGAGCCATACCTCACGTGGTCTCTCCTCCCCGCCGCCGCCGCCCGGATCGTTGCCAGGCAAAGACCTGGGCGCAAGGAGGCGGCGGCGTCCCTGATCGCGATCTGGCGGGAAGGCGGCGTCCGTCCCGGCTGGTTTGGCGGTGGTGTTGCGGCAAGCAGCGACCGGTGATCCTCGGCCCAGATGGCGGCAGGCGGCAGCGGGGATCTGGGCCTAGCCGCGATCTGTCCCGTCCGTTGGCCTCGACGCCGGCACCCAGGCGACCCGGGCCTTGTCTATGACACTAGGGCTCTTGGGGCATCTGCCCCCGGCATGGTGGTGGTGGCCTCCTTCTCCGTCGAAATGGTCGGCCGGGTGGTCTTGCCGTCTTGCGGTGGATCCTGCTAGTTTCCGACGGGTGGCATGGGGGTTCCTGGCTCGGTTTCAAGAAAGGAGGTGGTCCTGGATTCCTCTCAAGCCATTGATCTGGTTTCTGTGTCGTGTTTCGGAAGGCTCCGCCGACGAACTCCATAAGTGCTATTATGCCGTGAGTTTCCTGGAAGGATTGAATTCGGTCGTACACACCCATGTTTTACCCTGACTGTTTGGTTTCAGAGGGTGTGCTTCGAAGCTTTGTTGGCTATTATTATCATGGGGCATGTTCTCGTTCCATGGTGCTGACAGAGAAAGCCATGGAGACCGAGATCTGAGGACATACAATGGTGGTTCGAGTCTGGGTGGTGATGAGGAATTGGCTAGGTGACTTGTGATTTGGAGCAGTGGAATGCAAGTGGGGGCGACTGCACAGGAGAGTTTCATGGTTCTACCTCTCAGGGAGAAAATTCAAGGTCTGGCCTTAATTGGTTGTGTCTGGCAATGGCCTTGTTGAAGGTATTGTTGAGAGCGTGGACTTTTTTCAAGGTGAAAACCTAGATCTTTGATCGGGTGATGATGGTATTTATGCACTATTCCCTTCTTGGAGGCGTCGTTTTTGGAGAATCTGGACTTCTGATGCTGTCTTGGTGGTGATAGTACTGCTATTTCAATAAATGAGTCACTGTAGTGGGACTTTTATTTTTTGTAATTCTTTTTTTTGGCTGTGTGCATCCTTGTGGCCTCTAGGACAATGCGTTGTTGCAGAGGCTAGGTGTAATTGGTATCATCTGATATTAATATATGCTCTTTCCAAAAAAATAGGTAGCACCCAAATTGTCACTTGGCTCTTCCTTTAATTTTACTCCAAGTTCAGTAAGCAGGGCCTCAACCCAAATCAACTCAGTTGTGGCATTCGCAAGTGACTTGTATTCAGCTACACTAGTAGAAAAACTGCCTTTAGTTCGGAGCAGCCGGGAGCATTTGTCCCGGTTCGGTCACGAACCGGGACTAATGCTTGAATCGTCCCATTTCGAGTAGCCGTCGCGTCGCACGAGAGCCGAAGACATCCATCCCGGTTCGTGAGAGAGCATTTGTCCCGGTTTGTAACACAAAACGGGACGAAAGGTATAGCGCCAGACACGTGACCGACCTCATACCTTATTCCCGGTTTGTGTTACAAACCGGGAAGCATGTGTCCTGCCTATAAATACGCCGCCCCAGCCCTCTGTCTCCCGTATGTTTTTTCTTGGTGGAATGTATGATAGGTGTGTGCTAGTTTATTTTTTTCCTATGCATGCGAGGTGTTCGATGAAATGTTTGAGTGAACAATCCTGTTTAATTTATCACAAAACAAAAATATAGGAGGTGCCCGATCCACACTTGATCTTTCTCCTCTTTCTTTCCTCCTCGATCGAGGTTAGCAACCTTATCTTTTCATCTGTCATTGTACAATGCATGTGTCGATGTGAATTGGTCATTTCACTATTTATGATGTTCTGTAATGTTTTTGATAAACTTAATTATATGATATAGATGAACAGTCGGGAATGGATGTACGGTGACCGGCGTGAACCCGAGTATATTAAGGGCGTGGATAAATTTATCGATGTGGCTACGACAAACAAAGAGAATTGTTTTATGTGTTGTCCATGTGTTTAAATGTCGGAACGACAAAGAGTACTCTTACTCGAAAATCATTCGCGACCACATGGTTATGAAAGGTTTCAAGACCAACTATAATTGTTGGACCAAGCACAGGAAAAGAGAGGTTATGATGGAAGGAAATGAAGAATAAGCGGATGATGATAACAACTATCATCATATGTTCCCTGAATATGGTGATACTGTATAAAAGACAATAAAGATGAAGGAGGTGAAGAACGGGCATCAGATGAGCCCGCTGATGATCTTGGTAGGGTCATTTCTGATACAGAGCGAGACTGTGATACAGAAAAGGAGAAGTTGAAGTTGGAAGGCATGTTAGAAGATTAAAAAAATTTGTTGTACTCAAATTGCGAAGATGTCAGCACAAAGCTTGGTACCACACTGAAATTGCTCCGATGGAAGGAAGAGTGTTGTATAGCTGACTCCGCATTTGAAAAAATGCTGAAAATAATGAAGCTGAAGCTTCCAAAGCATAACGAATTTCCCAAGAGTACATACGAAGAAAAGTAAAATCTCTTCCCTTTAGGATTAGATGTGCAGAAGATACATGCATACATTAATGACTTCATACTCTACCGCGGTGAGGAGTATGAGAATTTAGATAAATGCCCGGTATGCACTGCATTACAGTATAAGATCAAACGAGATGACTCTGGTGATGTTGAGGAAGAGCCCTCCCCGAAAGAGGGTTCCTGCTAAGATTATGTGGTATCCTCCTATTATACCACGGTTGAAACGCATGTTCAGAAACAAAGAGCATCACAGGTTGTTGCGATGTCACAAATAAGACCGTAAGAAGACGAGAAGTTGAGACACCCCGCTGATAGGTCGCAATGGAGAAAAATCGAGAGAGACTTCCCGGAGTTTGTAGGTGACGCAAGGAACTTATGGTTTGGTCTAAGTATGGATGACATGAATCCTTTTGGGGAGCAGAGTTGTAGTCACAGCACCTGGCATGTGACTATATGTATCTACAACCTTCCTCCTTGGTTGTGCATGAAGCGTAAGTTCATTATGATGCAGTGCTCATCCAAGATCCGAAGCAACCCGGCAGCGACATTGATGTGTATCTAAGGCCATTAGTTGAAGAACTCTTACAGATGTGAGGAAAAATAGGTGTACATGTGTGGGATGAGAACAAACAGGAGCCATTTGACCTACGAGGGTTGCTTTTCGTAAACATCTATGATTGGCCTGCTCTTAGTAACCTTTCTGGATAGACAAACAAGGGATATAAGGCATGCACGTTACACACTATTTAGATAAGACTGAAGGTACATATTTGCATAAATGCAAGAAGGTTGTGTACTTGGGGAATCGACGATTTCTTCCGACCAATCATCCCGTAAGAAAGAAAGGCAATCATTTCAAAGGTAAGGCAGATCACCGGAAGAAGCTTGACCTCCCTGCTGGGGATGATGTATTTGGTATGGTCAAGGACATAGAAGTAATCTTTGGAAAGGGTCCTGGCGGTCAATCTGTTCCGAACAACGTCGCTAGCGAACACGCGCCCATGTGGAAGAAGAAATCTATATTTTGGGAGCTACACTATTGGAAAGTCCTACATGTCCGCTCTTCAATCAACATGATGCACGTGACGAAGCATCTTTGCGGGAACCTGCTAGGATTCCTGGGCATGTATGGGAAGACAAAAGATACACCAGAAGCACGGGAGAATCAAAAACTTATGAAAGATCCAAAGAACATGCATACACAGAACACGACGGATAAATGGCGTCACTTAAGTCCTTCCAGCTATGCTCTTACCAAAGAAGAGAAGAAAATCTTTTTTAAAGTCCTTTACAGTAAGGTGTCGTATGACTTCTCGTCTGATATAAAGGGGATAATAAATATGGCAGAGAAAAAATTCCAAAACCTGAAGTCTCATGACTATCACGTGATTATGACACAGTTACTTCCTGTTGCATTGAGGGGGCTTCTACCGAAATTTTTTTGAGTACCCATTGTGAAGCTGTGTGTATTCCTCAATGCAATATCTCAGAAGGTAATCAATCCAGATATTCTACCAAGCTTACAGAAGGATGTGGTACAATGTCTTGTTAGTTTTGAGTTTGTGTTCCCACCATCCTTATTCAATATTATGACGTATCTCCTGGTTCACCTAGTGGAAGAGATTGCCATTCTCGGTTCTGCATTTCTACACAATATGTTCCCCTTTGAGAGGTCCATGAGAGTATTAAAGAAATATGTTCATAACCATGCAAGGACAGAAGGAGGCATCTCCAAGGTCCATGGAACAGAGGAGGTCATTGAGTTTTGTGTTGACTTTATTCTTGACCTTAAGCCGATTGGTATTCCTGACTCGCGGCATGAGGGTAGAATGAGTGGAAAAGGCACGCTGAAAAAGAAAGCAATGATATGTAGGAACGAGCAATCTTTCACTCAAGCACACTAAACAGTTCTATAGAATTCCACCTTGGCAGCTCCCTATATCGAGGAACACAAGAATATTGTACGCTCTAACAACCCGGGGAAGCCTGACTCATGGATTCAAGATGAACACATGAAGTCTTTTGGCGGTTGGTTGCAGAGACATCTCATGAATGACACACTCCTGGAGATCATCTATAATTGTTGGGCGCGTCACCATCTTCTACTATATTGAATTTCTAAGGGTATGAAATAAATAGGAATACATTTTACACGATCGCCCAAGATAAAAAGAGCACCAATAAAAAAAGTGGTGTCCGCTTTGATGCAACGAACAAGAATGGACAAAATGACACATACAATGATTACATAGAGGAGATATGGGAACTTGACTATGGAGTTTCTTTTGCGTTTCACTATGAGACAGGATTCTCTATACATACAGGCAATGTTCGACTCAGTTTTGGGTTTTTGGCCTAAAATAAACCCCTCGCATGTATCCAAGTACAATGATATAGGTGTCACTATAGGTGCACAAGTGTTTTGTGTGCTTGCAAGCAAATTCAGGTAAATTGTTGTAGTGGAATCCATCTCACTTAGTGACTAACATAGTTTCTGAAGAAAAACGCACACCACTTCATCATGATTCAGCTAGTGAGCACTACATTTACTTCTAGTGAGGTAGCATCCATCTGTGTAGAATAATTTCTATCTAATCTTTCTAAACCCATGTAAGGCAGGATCCGACTACCAACCCATTCTGAGATTATGTTCCTCCTGGTCAGAAATCATGACTTCAATATGATAGATGATTATACCCACTTACTCCCCTAGGAACCCTCACCTCGATAAGAACACACCAGAAAGAAAGCACCGTCAGCGATCGCAGATGAAGTCCGGCTGTAGAAGAAGTCCACCCGCGGGATGGAGGCGCTCTAGAATAATAACAACGTTCGTCTTGTAGGTGGTCGACAGGTGGTCTCACAGCATCGAGCTCGGTACTGGAAGATGCTGGAGGTATTGCTGGAGGAGGGACAGAGTTGGAGGAGGCCGTACCTTGAGATGGAGGGCAGCTGAGGTAGTGGGCAAGACGGGAGGGACGGCGGCGACACCCTGTGCTAGGGTTCCATGGGAGGAGGTCGGGGACGATGGCTTCCTGCTTCCCTCGGCCGATGGCGACGTCTCCGTGAACAGCTGCCATGGAGTAGAGGGGAACCGGTGGCTGTCGTAGCCCAGACTCTACAAGCGGACAAAAGCAAGATTGGGATTTCACTACATCACGTTGAAAATGATGGGAGTAGGGGCGGGTGGTGCCAGGGGAGGCGCCGCGTTAGATTGGAGCGAAGGCATCTACAAGGAGAGAGGTCGAGATGGGATCATCAACAGTAAAAATCAATCGAGCTGTTGAGGTCGGTCCCCTGTTTGACAGGCGTGTTGGCCGGACAAAATCTGTCCAATGTTTGATGGTCAAAGTAAGCCACCAACTCCCTTTTAATAGTAAAGATCATATAGTCATCATGTGGTATTTTCTCAAGTAGAACCTAAATACAAATATATAATTTTGTTTTCACATGTAAATAGAGATGATCCCAATCTCAATGATAAATCTTACAAACATCACAAAGGATTGCACATATGGTGCTTTCGAAAATGGAATTATCATAATGCCTAAAAGTTGAAGTTGGTTAAAGATGGCGTACCAAAATGCATTATTTTATTTATCACTATATTTATAGTAAACATAGAATATTATTACTTCCAGTCAAATAATTTGAATATTCATAAAATTGCAAATTAGCTACTCAATCACTTTCAACACGCTAAGGATTGTGCCCTCGCATTTGCGAGGGGCACTGTGCTAGTTAATGTATAAAAGAGTAAAATATAAGATTTTACATGATCAAAGGTCAACTTTCTCCCTAGGCGAATTGGTCTACTTCTTCGTATAACTCTGCTCTTCGCCACCCCCGTCTGGGAGTAATTAATCCCTTTGTCAGTATTGAACTTACATGTCAGCAAAACCATTGCGGCTAGTACTAACAAATTATTAACCTAACAGCCAGATGTGCGTGCGTGTCTATACAAGCCAAACTGCCAGTATAATAAACCAGATTGTGAAAGGTATAGTAACATGTATGGCCACTACATGGAATCAGAACCATACAACATATCCATTTTATTTTGTGTGGATCCAATATATGCGTCCCGTGACCCTCAGTTTGATGCAATGCCAGCTCCTAAGGCTGCCAGTATATACATTTCCATCTCCTATCGTCTGTCAAGATTACTTTTAAATTCGATATAGAAAGGAGAGAGTGGCGTGGCGCAGCTCTCAGCTCCAATGATCGTTCGGTCACGGGTGACATCTACACCTGGGCTATAAATAGCAGTCCAAACCATCCAATGAAACCCATCCCAAGCAACAAAACCTGCTGTAGTAAGATCACTAGCTAATAGCTAGCTTGCTCGATCGATCGATCAGTGCAATGGCGCCCTCCCAGCTTGCCCTCTTCCTCGCCCTGAACCTGGTCCTCCTAGCCACCGTCGCCCATGGCTGCACGCCATACTGCCCCACCCCCACGCCGATCATCCCACCGCCCGTCCTACCCACGCCGTCCACCGGCCACTGCTCGATCGGCACCCTGAAGCTGGAGGTGTGCGCCAATGTGCTGAACCTGGTCAAGCTCAAGTTGGGCGTGCCAGCGAACGAGCAATGCTGCCCGCTGCTCCACGGTCTCGCCGACCTCGACGCCGCCCTCTGCCTCTGCACCGCCATCAAGGCCAACGTCCTTGGCATCCACCTCAACGTCCCGGTCGACCTCACCCTCCTCCTCAACCATTGCGGCAAGAAATGCCCCGAAAATTTCGCCTGCCCCATCTGATTTATCCACCCATCTCAAACCATGCATCGCTGTGACATACATCATGTACCTCCGAATGCAAATCATCCTCGTAATTTGCATGTCTTTTCATTTGTTTCAGTTCATATGATTCCTTAAGTTTCCATTCAGGCCCAAAGTGTATCTTCCCTATGCTTGGTGTCTGAATGATTTGCATATTTGTAAAAGCATATACACGCTTGTACACCTGGAATTAATATAAAGTTTATTCATGCCGTGTACTTGTGTTAACTCGAGCCGTAACATGTCAGCTTCTCTTTACATGCACTACAGGAATGAACGAATGTGCCGACGTCGGCCCGCTACGCCGACGGCCAAATGTCGGGGCCGTCGGCGTAGCTACCTTCCCTGGCCAGCTGACCAACCTGGCCGTCGGCGTAGGGACGGCCGTCGGCGTAGTTGACGGTGCCGAGGGTAACCGTCGGCGTAGCGTGGCCGTCGGCGTAGTACAGAGGGCTGTGCCGACGGTGGCCCTCGGCATAGGTACAGCCATCGGCGTAGCCCTAGTTTAGACACGGCGATGCAAACGGCGTTAGGCAGACAGGCTGTGCCCACAGCCTGGCCGTCGGCACAGCTCTTTAAATTTTTTTGTTTTGTCTGTGCCGACGGCTTGGCCGTCGGCGTAGGCCTCCAGATTTTTTCCTTTTATCTCATTATTTTTTGAAAAATCATAACTAAATCATTCTAGTTCAGAAAAATACAAATAATATATCAAAATTTGTAGAAAAATAAGACCTATCTATCTACACTCAAATATTACACATTTATAAAAAAATAAGTGAAACATAAAACATTATATATAGTTTAAAACGGGCATTATAAATTCAAAAACGATCCAAACAACATGAAACCTTCGCGTGGTGTCATATTATGTGACATAGTTAGAAGGAAAAATATCAAACTTGGTATATTGATTATGTCTCAAAAAACCTTCACAAATGACCTATCTCGTTCGAGGTTTCTTGACTTTTGGGTCAAATGACCAATGTTATGGCTACAATGAAGGCATAGTTTGTGATAATGTGTCCATATTATGCATAAGTATGCATCATGGGATGGCGAACAATGTTTCAGGAGGAAGTTTTACTTTTCGTCGCACCAAAAAGCCGTTCTCCATTTTCCGAATGCAAAAAACTGACGGTTTTGTGAAGCAACCACCAAATGGCTAATTCAAAATGCTACCGTCACATTTTTCAAAAATACTAGACCACCTTACATGGATAATGTCATAACAGGGGGATCTCAAACATTTTCGTCTATCCCTGGTGAAAAAGACAAATTCCTGCCGAATCGGTAGGAAGTGGGTCAGATATGAACTACAGGTACATGATCGGATGCTCATGATTTTTTACAAAAATCATTTTTAGGTTCAAAATATGTTGTTTCATCATAGATCCACTTCATGTTTAGCGAGTCTCGGCCCCGAGCTAAGAATCTTCATGCCCGCCCTTCGACAAAGTATAACGATGGTTTAAAACGGGCATCATAAATTCAAAAACGATCCAAACAACGTGAAACCTTCGTGTGGTGTCATATTATGTGACATAGTTAGAAGGAAAAATATCAAACTTGGTATATTGATTATGTCTCAAAAAAACCTTCACAAAATGACCTATCTCGTTCGAGGTTTCTTGACTTCCGGGTCAAATGACAAATGTTATGGCTAGAATGAAGTCATAGTTTGTGATAATGTGTCCATATTATGCATAAGTATGCATCATGGGATGGAGAACAATGTTTCAGGAGGAAGTTTTCCTTTTCGTCGCACCAAAAAGCCGTTTTCCATTTTCCGAGTGCAAAAAACGGACGGTTTTGTGAAGCAACCAGCAAATGGCTAATTCAAAATGCTACCGTCACATTTTCCAAAAATACTAGACCACCTTACATGGATAATTTCATAACAGGGGAATCTCAAACATTTCCGTCTATCCCTGGTGAAAAAGACAAATTCCTGCCGAATCGGTAGGAAGTGGGTCAGATATGAACTACAGGTACATGATCGGATGCTCATGATTTTTTACAAAAATCATTTTTAGGTTCAAAATATGTTGTTTCATCATAGATCCACTTCAAGTTTAGCGAGTCTCGGCCCCGAGCTAAGAATCTTCATGCCCGCCCTTCGACAAAGTATAACGATGGTTTAAAACGAGCATCATAAATTCAAAAACGATCCAAACAACGTGAAACCTTCGCGTGGTATCATATTATGTGACATAGTTAGAAGGAAAAATATCAAACTTGGTATATTTATTATGTCTCAAAAACCTTCACAAAATGACCTATCTCGTTCGAGGTTTCTTGACTTTCGGGTCAAATGACCAATGTTATGGATAGAATGAAGGCATAGTTTGTGATAATGTGTCCATATTATGCATAAGTATGCATCATGGGATGGCGAACAATGTTTCAGGAGGAAGTTTTCCTTTTCGTCGCACCAAAAAGCCGTTTTCCATTTTTCGAGTGCAAAAAACGGACGGTTTTGTGAAGCAACCACCAAATGGCTAATTCAAAATACTACCATCACATTTTAAAAAAATACTAGACCACCTTACATGAATAATGTCATAACAGGGGGATCTCAAACATTTCCGTCTATCCCTGGTGAAAAAGACAAATTCCTGCCGAATCGGTAGGAAGTAGGTCAGATATGAACTACAGGTACATGATCGGATGCTCATGATTTTTTACAAAAATCATTTTTAGGTTCAAAATATGTTGTTTCATCATAGATCCCCTTCAAGTTTAGCGAGTCTCAATCCCGAGCTAAGAATCTTTATGCGTGCCGTTTTAAACGGGCAAATGAAATTATGATAAGAATCACGGCATAGTTTGTGATAAGTTGATATTGATATCATATTTGGATTCCTCTCATTTTTCTAATCAATTTAGACATATTATTTGCCGAATTCCGATTTACAGATTTAAAGATATTTATTATTCCATATTAAATAAAAATACAAAAAAAAACAAAATCATTATATTTTTATTTGAATTCAATAATATTATTACTTATTCATTGTTGTTTACTTAAATAATTGCTTGTAATTTCAAAAAATACAACCATATGACATGATGATATAAGAGTTAATAGGAATGATATCCTAGTATTGACAACAATGAGTAAATTGCTTTGCGGGAAGAGATTCTGAAGGAACGAGGAAGTTAAACGTGCTAGAGATGGAGTAGTGCTAGGATGGGTGACCGAACGGGAACTCTAACTAAGACTGCAATTTAATTAATTATTAACTATAAATAGTGTTAAAATTATTAAAGCGGGAGATTAAGGAGTTAAATAATTCAAAGATTTAAAAAAATAAAAAATAAAAAATAAAAAATAAAAAATAAAAAATAAAAAAAGTAAAAAAATAAAAAAATATATATTTTAGGCTATTCCGACGGCCTGGCCGTCGGCGTAGCTCCAGACTGAACCGTTAACCAAAACGGCCGTTGACTGACACGCGGGGCCCGCTGGAAGACGCTGTGCCGAGGGGGAGGGGCTGTGCCGACGGCCACGGAGTTGTGCCGACGAGGACGTACGCCGAGGGGGCTACGCCGACGGCCACCGTCGGCACAGTCTGTGCCGACGGCAGCCGGCCGTCGGCGTAGCGATTATTTCCTGTAGCGATGAGCCGGTGAACTCACATGCGCTCCTTGAATCTTGCTGGGATTCACTTGCGAATTCTTCTATCTTGCTCATACATATGATTAATTTTTGGCATAAATTATCCTAGCAATGTTTAAGATATAATAAGATGCAAATGGAAATAGATCACTAGATATGAAAATAGTTATTTCTTGATCGAGATTGGTGGCTCACCAACTAAAATCCTCTTATACACTTATACTTCAATTTGTACTTATCCTTATTTTCTTTTCCCTCGTTTGTGTCGGCAACCGTTGGCCGACTTTGACAGGTATGAGATCAATGACGATAGCAGGTTTACCATTCCGGCTTGACCTGGTAGGGTTATATACGTTATTGGTTATTATTCAGAACTCTTAGTCCCATCTGTATTATCCATCCTTGGATGATGTATCGCTTTCACTGTGATTGGGTCTTTGTAATATAATTTTGTATTCTAGACTCATTGAGTGGTTATTGTATGTATATATATACATATATATATATATATATATATATATATATATATATATATATATTAATTATTTTTCCATCCACATGCAAGCGCTTGGTGGGCATCTTTAAATCGTTCCTATGTGGGTTTTACGGAAATCGCTAAAAATTTACATAGGGCCAAATTTGAAGGCGTTACACCATCGAGGCTAGACAAGAAACTTATGGCACCAAATATACATGTATGAAATACATACAAGGGGTGCGCAAACAAGAGATAGAGACACCAATCAAGCGGCGGTGCTCGACGCAAGACTACCTACAATAAGACGGTAACAATGTGGTAGTGAAACAAGAAAATATCTCTTTATTTCAGAATTTCCTCCCTTTGAATGCAGGGTTCTCTATTTATAGGGAAAGGAGGGTAGCGGTGCGAGATTATAGTTTTTCCCTACTGGCCACAAAATATAATGAGGGATATAGGTCTTTTGGGTGAATGTATGAGAATATTTTATTTGAATATCCTGACATGATATCATGCGTTGTGTACTCTACGTCAGATCAGGTTACACGAATGCAACAACCTATGAGTTAGAATTTAGAGGAAGTAACTCGTTTTTAATGATAGATTGGAGGTAACACCTTGGTTGAGCAAACCCTTAAAGAATACACATTCTGGACACATTCTTGATGGTCCTATGATGGACACACCCTGAATTAAGGATGGCAATGAGTAGCGTATGGACAGGGTAAGCAGTACAATATCCATATCAGTATAATGGGTACAAAATTTTACTCATACTTGTATCCGCAGGCGTAAAACTTTTCCCATACCCATATCTGCTGGGTACTCATACCCATTGGATACCAGGTGGTAGATTTAATAGTACACGAGTTATTTATAATTTTACATTTATCAATAATATAGATTTGAAAAATATAATTATCTCTACTTAATAATAGATAGACGAGTACATGAAAGTATCGAAGTTTATAATTCACAATTGCATACTTGTTTTTAGGCTTCTTGCCGCATAAGTTGACACTCTACATGTAAGTTTGACATATCAGTTTAAACGGACAGGATATGGGTATACTCATGGATACAAGTCTATACCCGTTCTCGTCCCATAACTTAACGGTTATGGTATGTGTATTACCCGTGGCTATAAAACTGTGCTCATACCCTACCCAGACAGGTATGATACCCGCGGATATCCGTACTCACATGTAAAATTGCCATCCTTACCCTGAATTTACCATTGACGCATGTGTATTCAGCCTCGGGCACAATCTTGACAGTATGTTCCCCTCTAATGGAGACATTGTTGGAGGGTGCACATAATTCACATAGAGCGGCATAACCTTGATGTACCCTTGTTGCCATGGGCACATCATTTGCGTAGTGCAAAAATATGATGGCACCCTCCAAGTTAAGCAAGTTTTTTTTTGAAAGGAACATATATTAATATCACAAGATACCAGTTATACCCAGCATCTGCAATAACGCATTGTTCTAGCGGTCTTATGGATACACACAGTCAAAAAGAAAGAAAGAAGAATTACAAAAAATAAAAGTACCGCAAAAGTGATCCATTTCGTTGAAACATTAGTACTACCACCACCAAGACAGTACCAGAAGTCTAACTTCTTCAAAAGCGACGCCTCCAAGAAGGTAATAGTGCACAAACACCGTCATCGCTTGATCAAAGATCTTAGTTTTCCACCCTGAAGAAAGTCCACGCTCTCAAAACAATACCTCCAACAAGGTCATTGCCTGACATAACTAATTAAGACCAGACCCAGAGTTTTCACCCTAAAAGATAGGACTATGCATCTCTCTTGTGCAGTCATCCCCACTTGCTTGCCATTGCTTCAAGTCACGAGTCACCAGGACAATTCCTTATCACCACCTAGACTCGAACCACCATTGTTAGTCCTCAGATCTCGGTTCTCATGACATTTTCCATCAGTACCATGGAACGAGAACATACCCCATGATATTAACAACCAACATAGCTTCGAAATGCTCTCTCTGAACCCAAACGGTCAGAGTAAAATATGAGCAATCTATCTACATGACACGTCTCTCACGACAAACACATCGGAGGTCGAGCAGGAGGTCTCACATGACACCCACCAAGCACATTGGACGCTCTGCAAAACGTTAATGGAAATTTGACAACAACACAAAGGTTGAACTTGTTTACCTTAGGTTGTCGTCTTCCACTAAAATCACACTTTGATGACCTTTCCTACCTCTGCCCCTTTAGATGGAATTGTTTTTCTTTTGTTCTGAAAACCGTTTTTTCAAAATACATTATCATAACCTTAAAGCATGCATCATTCAATTTACCAAATAAATGTATATAAGAGTAAAATATAGGATTTTACATGATAAATGTTAATGGAGTAAATAATCCCTTTGTAGTATTGCACTTACGTGTCAGCAAAACCATTGCGGCTATAGTACTAACTAACTAACTATTAACCTAACAGCCAGATGTGCGTGCGTGTTAGGTTTTAGGCGAACGCTAACCGGTAATAAATGGACCTCATGGCTACATTTATATCAACAATTAATGAGTGTACGGTTGACTCAGGAGTCAGATAAATTTATGTGGAATCTTACTTCTTCGCGGACTTTTACTGTTAAATCAATGTATGAGGATCTTATGAATGATCATACGCCTTCTCTTAGAAAGTATTTGTGAAAACTTAAAATACCATTAAAGATCAAAATATTTATGTGGTTCCTTCATAATAAAGTTCTTCTTACAAAAGATAATCTTGCAAGACGGAATTGGGTGGGATGTACAAGATTGCTTCTGCGGTTCAACGGAAACTGTAGAACATTTGTTCTTGTCTTGTCCTTTTGCTCGTCTTATTTGGCGCATTGTTACTATTACTTATGATTTGTTACCTCTGACTAATATTGACAATATGTTTGGCAATTGGTTAAATGGGTTGGATAATGCTACTAAGGCCAGAGTACGCATGGGTGTCTCAGCCTTATGTTGGTCCATATGAAGGTGTAGGAATGATATAATATTTAACAACAAGCGGTCTTTTTAACTTTTTGCAGGTTATCTTTATGCTGGCGCATTGGGTACAGATCTGGGCATATCTTCTTTCTACGGAGCAGCAAGATGCCATGGTCTCTGGTTGCACCCGGCTCCTGACGGTCGCTCAGGATATCTTCAGTCGGGCTGGGTGGCCGCATATTAGTAGACTAGATGTCTAGATGCTATATATTTCTTTTATTTCGCTGGTTGATTTTTGTGGCAACTTTGACTGATTCGTGAGTTGTAAAAGCACTATGTTATATTTTTTTAATAATAGGCTGTGTGCATCAATTGATGCAGAGGCCGGGGTGACAATCCCCCATTTCGAAAAAAAGATGTGCGTGCGTGTCCATACATGCCAAACGGCCAGTATAATAAACCAGATTGTGAAAGGTATAGTAACATGTATGGCCACTACATGGAATCAGAACCATACAACATCTCCTTTTTTATTATGTGGATCCAATATATGCGTCCCGTGACCCTCAATTTGATGCAATGCCAGCTCCTAGCGCTGCCAGTATATACATTTCCATGTCCTATCTTCTGTCAAGATTACTTTTAAATTCGATAGATGTAGAAAGGCGAGTGGCGTGGCGGCAGCTCTCAGCTCCAATGATCGTTCGGTCACGGGTGACATCTGCACCTGGGCTATAAATAGCAGTCCAAACCATCCAATGAAACTCATCCCAAGCAACAAAATCTGTTGTAGTAAGATCACTAGCTATTTGCTTGATCGATCGATCAGTGCAATGGCTCCCTCCAAGCTTGCCCTCTTCCTCGCCCTGAACCTGGTCGTCCTAGCCGCCGTCGCCCATGGCTGCACGCCATACTGCCCCACCCCCACGCCGATCATCCCACCGCCCGTCCTGCCGACGCCGTCGACCGGCCACTGCTCGATCGGCACCCTGAAGCTGGAGGTGTGCGCCAATGTGCTGAACCTGGTCAAGCTCAAACTGGGCGTTCCAGCGAACGAGCAATGCTGCCCGCTGCTCCACGGGCTCGCCGACCTCGACGCCGCCATCTGCCTCTGCACCGCTATCAAGGCCAATGTCCTAGGCATCCACCTCAACGTCCCGGTCGACCTCAACCTCCTCCTCAACCATTGCGGCAAGAAATGCCCCGAAAACTTCGCCTGCCCCATCTGATTCATCCACACCCATCTTGAACCATGCATCGTTGTGACATACATCCTGTCCCTCCGAATGCAAATCATCCTCGTAATTTGCATGTCTTTTTATTTGTTTCAGTTCATATGATTTCTTAAGTTACCATTCAGGCCCGAGTATATCTTCTCTATGCTTGGTGTCTGAATGATTTGCATATTTGTAAAAGGATATACACACTTGTACACCGGGAATTAATAAAAAGTTTATTCATGTTGTGTAATTGTGTTAACTCGAGCCGTAACATTTCAGCTTCTCTTTACATGAGCCGGTGAACAACTCACGGACGCTCCTTGAATCTTGCTCGGATCCACTTGCTAGTTCTTCTATATCTTGCTCATACATATGATTTTCGAGCGTTGGTTATCCTAGCAATGTTTAAGATATAATAAGATTCAAATAGAGATAGATCACTAGATATGAAAATAGTTATTTCTCAATCGAGATTGGTGGCTCGCCAACTAAAATCCTCTTATACACTTGTACTTGTACTTGCATTTATACTTAGAGAACCTCCACTCGTTGGGCATTCCCAGGCAGGCCGAAATACGGACGTAAATAGCACCGGACGGAGTCAGTTTTCGGCCTGGGAACGTCCAGTTTCCCACTCGCGTTCCCAGGACGAGTTCCCATGTCGGCGTTTTTTTGTCTAAATTCGTCTCAAATTTGACCAGTTTTTACATAGTTTG